>JARHVA010002246.1:590000-1250000 GCA_037957365.1 Torreya grandis | reverse complement strand
TTGGATTACATCCTCATATATTTTAAATATGAGGAAGAACACCTTCAGCATGTAGAACTATTTTTTAATCATTTACAAAAGCATAAATTATATGAAAAGTTGTCCAAATATGCATTTTTATATAATAAAGTGCAATATTTATGACACATTATCTCTATAGATGGAATTTTAATGGATCAATCAAATATAATAGACATAATGGAATGGTCAGTGATTAAAAATGTGATTGAGGTAAGTATTTTTATGGGATTAATAGGATATTATAGGAAATTTGTTCCAAATTTCTTAAATATAGCTAACCCCATCACTTCTCTTCAGTGGAAGAATCAAAGTTTTTTCTAGTTATACAAGTGTGAGAAAGCCTTTCAAGAACTAAAAATGAGGCTTACTTTAGCACCTGTGCTAAGAGTTCTTGATCCTAATGGTCAATTCTCAATGATAATGAATGCATATAGGGATGGACTTAGAGGAGTTTCTATGTAGTATAGTTGATTTTTAGAATATGAGTCCATAAAATTGAATCCTTATGAGGTGAATTATGTTCTTCATGATATGAAACTTATTGTAATAGCGCATGCCTTGCAATTTTGGAGGCATTATCTATTTAGGAAACCATTTGAGCTAAAAAATGACAACTTGAGACTCAAGTACATTTTCACCCAACCAAACCTAAATTCACATAAGAGACACTGGTTATAATTTTTATCTCATTATGATTTTGATAATAAATATATAAAGTGAAAGGAACATAGAGTTATATATGACCTAATTCATATAAGGTACATAACAAACTTGGCTACTATCAAGAGTACTTTCTACAATTAGGTAATCAAATTCTCACCAAGAGATTAATTCTATAATTAGGTTAAGAAAGCATTATCAGAGAATACTCATAATCACAAGTATAAAGGATTCAAGTTAGAGAGTGATGGTCTTTTGAGGTAAAATGGTAGGATGTATGTGCTTGATAAAGAAAAGCTAAGGAGTATGGTGTTAAAGGAATTGTATAAAGCACCATATTCAGGATATCCTAGTGTAACTAAACTCATGGCTAAACTAAGACCTCTCTATTTTTGGAAAGGGATAATGAAAGATGTAAGAGATTTTGTTTCTCATTGTTTGGAATGTTAGCATGTGAAAGATGAATAGGTGGATCTAATAGGATTTCTCTATCTTCATGATAAAATAGAATGGAAGTGGTAGGTGATTAGCGTTAACTAGGAATTTGACTCAAGAGAGGGGGCTAGGTCAAGTGCTAGTTCAAAATGAAAATAACACACTATCAAGCATGAATATATAGGAATAGACACTAGGGGATATTAATAAAAAATGTACATATAAAATTAACAACTAAAACATGAAATCAACATTCCTTCATCTTAGAGCTTCCAAATGGTTCATAGAGTGGCTTGTTTGGCTTCTGCATCAAAGCATCTTCATGAATGGATTTGATTAGTTCCTTAGAACCTTTGAATAATGATGGATTTGGATTTTGAAGCTTCTATCAACAATTGGGCATAATAACACTATGTCAAATGGATTTTTAAATCATTTAAGCATTATAACTCTAAACCAAGAAAGATTAAAATTATGATTGTGAGGCCTTCTATTTATAGATTTTTACAAATGATCAGAATGAACCTAGACCATCCATCTCAAGATGAAGATGTGTGGCTAATAATCCATTCAATTTTAGAGGCTAAAATCAATAAATTATCTCATAAATATTTGGGATAAAGTGACATTAAAGAGGCATGGGAGGGCTTAATCAGATATTTGTTGCATTTATGGCCTAGGGATGTCTTCCCAAAAAATGATGTCACTAGGTGATGTAGTTATTGATAATACATTTACATTAATTAAATATTAAACAAGTTCCATGGAAAATTAAATTAATCTCTTGATTAAAATTAATTGGTCTTAAACATGATTTATCATTTTTGGTGCAAATCTTGGCAATTGGTGCACAAATTAATGCAAACTCATCAAAATGTCATATTATTCTCTAAAAATTTAACTATATTTAAATTAATATGAGATGTTAGATGTGTTGGAATTTTTATCCCATTTGGGATGTTTCCTACACAAAATAATAAAGGCACATGTTTCATGTAATAAATTTGGTAGAAAAGAGCAATCTAAAGCACCTAAGTGTGAAATCATCATTTTGACTCGATATTATCTAATTAATGTTATCTATTTCATAAAATTCATTACCCCATTTAAGATACATTGGACAAAATAATTACATGTATATACCATGTTCAAATCATTTAGCATGTTTTAGTGTTTTTATCCCAAATTATGCATTTTTATAGAAATTGGTCAAAAGCCTAGTTGGAGGTCACTAGTGGCCACTTTTAGGTGTCTAAAATTTTACCCTATTTTGAAAGGTGTTGTAAGATATAGTCACAACAATGTCTTCTCAAATAATGAAAAAAATACTATATGCCAAAAAGAAGATGATGATTAAAGAATAAATCTGTAAATGGTGCTTGAAAAATCTATGATGTTTCCCCCTCAAGGGAGTGGCCATCACATATGTGGATGGGTGGTTCCTTAAAAATAAGAAATAAGAAAGGTGTAATTAGCCAATGGTTGAGATTAATCCAATTTATAAAATGCTAGCTTGCATTGATTTAAAAATGTACCAATTTACCCATAGGTACTTATAATTAAGAATAAAAGTCAAAATAATGATTTGCCCATATGCAGTTATAATCATTAAGATTACTTGGATTATCTGATAAATTTTATGTTTTATATGGTTGTGCCCTAGTAAGGAAGATTAGCAAGCATGGCTCAAATATATAACCTAGAATACATATTAAATATCAATGGCCACAAATGTAGATGCGATGGTCTAATGACTGAAAAAAGCCACAAATAACTAGGCATATTGGGATGCTCAAAGTTTTGAAAGGGATGGATAGAAAAATAAATATTGATCAATAAAAATGATTCAATTATACTTACCAACAAGGAGATGTTCATCCTAATTAGCATTGATACAACTAGAATGGTCAAGTGGGTCAATTTGATCAAGAAAGGACGGGAGGATTTTGCAAAGGTACCAAGGAGAAAATTATGTTGATTCATTTCTTGTAAGAATCCCTGCACATAATTTTTATTGTATCACATGAAAATAGGCTTCATGATAGAACACCATGAGGACTTGGCCAAAATATGCATAAGGAGTGACTCCCAATCTAGTAAACAATTAAAAATAATGCACTAATGATAAAAAACATGATTATGATGGTGACATATGAATATGGATAAACTCAAGAATAATGCATAAGGAATCACCCATTAACACATATAAACTGAGTCAATGCAATAGTGCTAAACAAACAAACAAATACACACACATAAATCACACAAATGGATAAACAACTTGAAATAAACAAACAAATAGAAATCTTAAAAACAAAAGCAAAAGAAAGCATCCTAACAATGGCCATACCTCAGTACGGTGAATCGAGAATAACTAACTAGGCTTAGATAGGATAAATGTTTTTGTATTTTTAAAATATTTGATTTTTTTTGGCATTTTGAGGTATCACAACTCATTAGAGAATGATAAGATACCTACTCATAAAATGATTAGAACATTGGCTTAAGTCACTCAAAAAATGGTGAGAGCACATAGAAAAGGAGACTGAGGTGACCTCAACATGAATTGAGCATAACCTACATAGTCCCAAGATGACCTCGATTCATAATAATTTCATCCAAATAAAGGTGGGGAGAAAATTGACCAAGTTGCAATAAGTTCTCAAATTCAGCCAATGTCTACTCAAATAGAAACAACAATGGCAAGGTGATGTGGAAATGCATGATAAATAAATGTTTCCCCTAGTTTTCCCATAGGTGGTTATAATTAGGATATAATTGATTAGATCTATGATACTAATTTACCCATAATCAGTTATAATTAGTAGAAAGACCGGTAAACACTATTTTGCCCCAGTAGGTGATATAATTAGGATCACATAAACAAACTTGATATAAGATGAAAAATGAAAGACACCTTGCCAGATCAACTATAACACTACTTTCATAGACTATTATTGTAAACACATATTTGATTAATTGTTGAAACTTGATTGGAATCCCCTCACAAAAAGTGTGGGAAGAACCAAAGTAACCAAGATCAAAATAGGATTGGATAGAATGACTAAAAATAGGCTTTGATCTAGATATGAATGATATGGTAAAATATAATGGTCTTCCCCTAGGATAATGATGGTTTGATAGATTGGATAAGATGGTAAGATGGTTTCCCCTAAGTGATGATGTGATTGGATGGGTATGTGATAATGGCAAAATGAATTGTAAATGAAAATGGAAAATGAAAATGACATGGTACACATTTTTGGCTGATAATGTTTTTTTTTATTGATGTGTTTGGCCTAGGTATGGTAGATGGCATATGATTCTATTATTCCTATTGAAGTGGAGATGCACATCCTAATCAAAAACTGATACAAATAAAATATCTAATCATGTTAATTGTTATCCCACACCTTATCTAAATAGTTGCTCTATTATGAACTGGCTATAGATTTAGATACCAATGATGTTATTATGATATTCATTGACCATTGATTTATTTTATTTCAAGTGTCAAGACAAGGTATCTTTGGATCCTCTACAAAGTAAAGTGCAGCCATAGATGGTAAATAGGCATGAATGTTGGATGATAGGTTTATTTTTGAAACAGAAAGGTAGATGATAATGGAATGAATGATGGTTGGGTAACAAATGAAGATCGAGATTTTTAGGTACACATAATGTTGTTGATTATAGATTTGACATAAATTTTGATGTGGTAGGGTTGAAGACTTTTAAATATGATCTTGATAAGACTACCATATTTTTTTATTTTTTGATATTAAGAGTAGATACTATCTAATTAAGCTATAGATTGGAATCTATTTTAATTTTTTTTTATAATACTTTCATCAGGTAGTGAAAAACTTTTGTGCTCATCTATTGGTGCCTCAAAGAGGTTTATAATAATTAAGTTATCTTGATTGTTCCATAGTACCTCCAAAAAGGTTTCACTAATGAACATTGAATTTTGACTTTGATTGTCTTCTAACACCTCAGAAAAAGTTTCACTATAAGATGCTAAGTTTGAACTTAGATTATCCCATAGTGCCTCTGAAAATTTTTCACTAGGAGAGTGTTATTAAACATGAATTTGGTCTTTGCTTCCTTGATATTCTTCAACTATTATGTCACCTGGATTAAATTCAATAAAGTGTGATTGTGTTGGTCCCAATCAACACTTATGGGAGGTGGAATGTAAATAACATGGCTATGTTGGTTGGTGGTGATGTCATGTGGAATGGTAATGGAATGGGGGAAGGTAGCATAATCCTCATATAAAATACTAGGAGAACTTATGTTTAATCTAAATTAATCATCCTTAAAAACCATAAAAGGATCACAAATATATTTAAATTTATCTCTAAGTCATGTGTAACCAATGTTGAAATAATTATGAACATATTTTGTATCTGAATGTGATTTCAACTTAATGGACTCTAAATCTGATGTCAAGATTGATGTTTATTTTAATTTTGATGATAAATCTAATGTTGATTCAATAATAGAACCTAACTTTAATTTTTATTCTTTATTTGATGGGTACTCTATTATAATGATGTTTTTTTGCATGTTAGGTATTAGATAAATAACAACCTGTGATGGCATAATGGGCTCCATAAAAACAATTTTGTTAGAGTGGGAAGCCTCAATAATTGGAAAAAATTTAAGAAAAAACTCCTAAACGATTGGTTTTTTAGAGGGAGGCTCTTTAAAAACAAGCATATTTTTGAGATAATGATTTGGCCAAAGGTGGTTATAATCATTAATAAGTGACTCAATAAAGACTAGCTCATAAATGTGAGACTCCTCAACAATAGGTATAGAATTAAAAGGTGATTCATCATAGGTTGACTTATCACAAATTATTGGTTAAACAAAAACATCGTAGATTGGTTAGTTTTCTTGGCGTTGGTTTCTAATGAGTTGGAAAATACTAGTTTTGAACATAGTTTGGTTTTCAAATGATTGACTTGGTTGAGGGATTGATTATATTAGTATTATATGGGAAATTTCCTATGTTTGGATAATGAAAGGGTGTAATAGAGCTTAATTATTAAAATGATCCAAATGATGAAGCCCTAAAATGTTAACAATTAGGTGGTGTGGATCTTGATTGTTTGCACAAGCCAAAAGATAAGGTCCTAAAATGATGAAGGGTGTTGTGGAGCTTGATTGATTAGATAAGACAAATTATCCAAGTACTACTCATAAACCATATCATATTAGTCTATTTTTTGAGTTGGATTATAAGTCATTTATTGACTTTATTCCCCATATGGATCATTATGGGGAGAATAATAAAACTCCTTACAAAATTTATCCCTGTAGGGGTTTCTAATCAAATTTTGTACAACCATTATATCATAACTTGGATTTTACATAACTCCACCATAAGTGTAGATAGACATATCTACTTAAATGATGAAAGATCTAAAGATAAAAATGCTTAGAGTTTTATAAGCTTTGAAAAACTATGTCCAAAGTAAAAATGGTTCAAACTTGGTCTAACTTAGTCAAAAAGGGGTAGAGCTATATCTCCAAACAATGATTTAAACATGGAATTGTATCTCCAAAATGGTTTTTTCTAAGACTTTGCATAAAATATTATAACATCAAATGTCTAATGTAAAATTTCATATAAAAGGTCAAACATCTGAACAAAAACTAACATGTTAAAGGTCTAGGCCAAAGTGTTCCAAATAAGGTATAAACCAGGAAAGGGAAAAGAGTCTCTAGGTCTTTTGTCCAAATGTGGAGTCAAAGCTAGGCTCAAATAGGATGTGTTAGGAATTTTTGCCAAACAACATCAATATCTAAGCTTGGAATAAGGATGATGATTATTTGATTTAATCTAAAATGTTTGGAATAACTTTTCCATAGACCTAGCACACATAATCAAACATAAACATGATCAATTGGTATAGGCCATAAGGCAAAAGGAACCTATATAAAGGATTGTGTTTTCCAAAATAAAGGCATAAATAATGATGAGGATTAGACTCTGATAAAAAAAATCAATGGAAATAAGGCTCTTTGAATAAACAAGTAATAGTTTTTAAGTTTGGGTAATAAATTAACTAAAGTTACATAACCCAAAAGAGAAAGATTTATGTATCAACCCCTGCAAAGTGAGGCCTAAACAAATATAAATCAATGTTTGGATCCAAAATTTGTAAAAGGTTAATGGAAAAATCAGTGTTAAATACCAAGATTTGATTGACCAATCAAGCTTTAAAATATTGGACAACATGACAATGCATGAACAAGGTCCAAATGGCATACTTGACATGGTTTTAAACAATAGTTTTGGTATAAGGATAACAAGTCTTAAAATAAATTGAGTAGTAGAACAGTGTTAACATGATCTAATGATGCGATAATTTTTTTTGTTTCAAATACTCAAGGGTACAAAATTGATAAATGATTTGGGAAAATAGCGGTACCCATTTCAATCAAGTGACACACAAATAAACATGTTTAGCAAAAATTGCAAGGAATAATTATGGTATAAAATGACCAAAATACACCTCTTAAGACAAAAGAGTGACATATAAATAAATTGGTTTTTGACATGGTTTAAATAAACATAGAAGTTTTAGTCTCAAAACACCAAGCAATAAAAATATAAGTGACCAAATGCACCTAAGCATAACATCCTAAATCCTATCAAGGGTGTGGCAATGTGGGGTTAACTAAAAATAGTTGGTTTTTGATCATCTAGATAGATCTCATGTCTACTAACTTTCACTTTAGAAAACAATAGAATCAACATGTCATTTGGGTCCTTGTCATATGGATTATTGTAAAAAAGTCTTGACCATTTTACAATAATTACATCCATCACTCACTTAGTGTAGTGTAATGTCCAACATGCTCAAACATATTGGGCTTAGCCTCTACTAAAGGATATGGTTTAACCATTAAAACCATAATCCCAATGAGGGGACACCAATTTATATACCCCTAATGGAGAGGGGTTGAAGATGATTATGGGATATGAACCCCTAGGTCAAAGCTTCCTTATATAACTTATGGGAGGTAATGATTTCCCCCTCACAAGTAAAGATGTGTAACATAAAAACTAAGTAAAAGAGATTTAAGGTTGTTTCTAGATCACCTAAGCCATATGAGTCTTGGGGAGATCCTTCAAAACATATCTTTTATTCCTTTGGACTAAATTAATTTTCAATTAATATGGTGCTTTTTATCCCATAATTTCACTTTAGGGGATAGGGGGAGAGCATACACGCACAACTTTCTTCTTACACACAATTTTAACTAAGAAAATAATTTATTAAAAATAAACTTTGAAGTTAGTTCAATTTTAAAGCACTAAATTGAAATATTTAGTGGTGTTATTTGGCCCCTTGACCTTACATTTCAAAACTTTGAAAGAACAACAACAAAACTATTCAATTAAACACCTTAAAATTTTCTTTAAGCACTAAATGAAAGATTCCTAATTATTTTTAAGCATCCCAAAATAGGTTTAAAAATATCTAATTAAGTATGAAAACAAGTAACTTTGGTTTAAGTGCTCTCAAGTTTATGCTTTAGAAAACATAGTGACCGTTAGTGGTCACATCTGACCATGGCAGTTACTTTCTGACCATCGGTGGTTACTTCCTAACCATCAATAGTTAATTCTTGACCATTGATGATTACTTCCTAACCATTAACAGTTACTTCTTGACCATCAGTGGTTACTTTTAGATCATCAGTATTTATACTTGATCATCATTGATTATACCTAACCATCAGTGGTCCCTGGGTAAACTTGTGAAGATGAAATATGGCCAAACAAAGTTAGAAAATTAATTTAAAAATGTTTCAAGCCTCTAAATCTTGGTTTAAGACCTACACATTTATCTTATTGTTATGTGGGATGCATCAAGTCCCAACAAGAGTGCCATTATGTGAACTATAAATTTGACTCAAGAGAGGGCATTAAATCAAGTGTTAGTTCAAAATGAAATAAAAATGAGAATAACACACTAACAAGCATGACATCTCTAGGCATAGACACTAGGTGGAGCTTATTAACAAACATACATATGAAATCAACAACTAAAACATGAAATAAACCTTCCTTCACCTTCCTTGGATCTTCCAAATAGTTCATAGAGTGGCTCTACTTGACTTGTGCATCAAAGAGTCTTCATCAATGGAGTTGTTTGACTCCTCTCCTTGGCACCTTTGGCTTGTGATGGCTTTGGCTTGTGAATCTTATCTCAATAATTGGGCATAATGACACAATATAAAATGGATTTTTAAATCATTTAAGCATTGTAACTCTAAACCAAGAAAGCTTAAAATTATGGTTGTGAGGCCTTTTATTTATAGATTTTTTCAAATGATTAGAATGAACCTAATCCATCTCAAGATGAAGATGTGTGGCTAAGAATACATTCAATTTTATAGGATAAAATCAATAAATTAACTCATAAATATTTGGGATAAAAAGGCATTAAAGAGTCATGGGAACGATTAATTAGATATTTATTGCATTTATGGCCTAGGGATGTCTTCCCAAAAAATGATGTCACTAAGTGATGCAATTATTAGAAATTAATTTCTATTAATTAAATATTCAATAGGTTCCATGGAAAATTAACTTAAGCTCTTGATTCAAATTAATTAGTCTTAAACATGATTTATCAATTTTGGTGCAAATATTGGAAATTGGTACACAAATTAATGTAAACTAGTTAAAATGTCATATTATTATATTGAAATTTGACTATATTAGAATTAGGATGTGATGTTAGATGTGTTGGAACCATTATCCCATTTAGGATTTTATTGACATAAAATAAAAAAGGCACATGTCTCATGTAATAAATTTTGTATAAAAGAGTAATCTATAGCACCCAGGTATGAAATCATCCTTTTGACTCGATATGATCTTATCAAAGTTAGTTGTCTCATAAAATGCATTGCCCCATTTAGTGATACATTATCCAAAATCAGTACTTGTATATAATAGGTTCAAATTATTTATCAATCTTTAGTTTTTTTAGCCCAAATTGTGTATTTTGGTATAAATTGGTTAAAATCCTAGTTGGAGGTCATTGGTGGCCATTTTTAGGTGTTTATAATTAGTATGGAATTTGTCCAAGGGTTAGCACTATCATAGAACCATCATGATATGATATTTTTTGTAGTTGACAAACTAACCAAGGTAGCTCACTTCATACCATGCAACTTGACAGATGACACACCTATGCTTATGAAGAGATTCATGAAAGAGATGTACCAATTGCATGGATCTCCAAAAAATATCATTTTTGATCAAGATCCAAGAATGAATTCTAGATTTTGATTGACTTTGAATTCAACTCTATATAAAAAATTTAATTTCATCACTACATACCACATAGAAACCAATGGACAGATAAAGAGATTTAACCAAGTTTTAAAAGATCTCCTTTGAATGTATCAGATAGATCAAAAATACAAGTGGGAGGAGTACCTTCCATTGATTAAGTTTAATTACAACAAATCATACCAATTAGATTTGAAGATGGCTCTATTTGAGGCATTATATAGAAGTAGGTGTAGAACACTAATTAGTTGGGATAGGTTAGATGAAAGGGTAGTCTTTGGACTTGATATGCTTGTGGAAATGAAAGACCAAGTTAGAAAAATCAAGCAGAGGTAAGCTGAGGCCAATGATAGATAGAAAATTTATGTTGTTTTGAAGAAAAAAACAAGATAGTTTTATGTTGGTGATAAAGTGTTCTATGGGTTAAGCCTAAAAAAGATTGATTAAATTTGGTAAATTAGTGAAAATTTTCCCTAGATATGTGGGACCCTTCATGGTTATAGAAGTGTTCACTATTTTAGCATGTATGCTTGCATTACCACTAAATCTAGCTCTTTTGCCTAATGTTTTTCATGTGTCCTATCTTAAAAAGTATGTTTTAAATATTTCACCTGTTTTGGATTAGAATGCTTCATAGGCTCTAGATCCCTACATGGTCATAGTAAAACCAATCAAAATAATTGACACTCGTAAACTCAATTTGTGTAATAGAAAAGTGTCATAGTGAAAGGTCTAATGAGACTAATATTATAAAAATAGTACCACTTGGGAAAATTATGATGATTTTTATAGGATATTTATATATTTTTTTACTTAATATTTTTTGGGATATTAATTTATTCTATATGGAATAATGTTTAATTTTAAAAATTGTGTTTGAATAAGTGTAATCAGGATGATGACCAACTTTAGGGGGGAAGGATGTCACATCCTAATTTCCTCTCTAAACCTAATAACCTATTGATTAGTGGATTTTATGGTTATTATTTGACTAATTATTGTTTTGGTTAAGTTTTTTTACATATAATAATTTGTGGGTAGTTATATGTTGCTTAATTTATATGATTGTTAATTGTGGAGTTAGTTATACTTGTATGTCATGTACATGTTGATCATGTTTGTTTAGTTTATTACAAAAATATATTATGGATTTTATATTATTTCAAGATAACTACCTTTATTTTTAGGATGTGGATATAAGATGGATCCATCCCTTAGATTGTGATGGAGGGATGACATCATCAGAGAGGGTGGTGTAGATGGAGATGTTGGGAGATGATAGCTTGAATACTAAGAACCCGCACACACCAAAATAATTAGAATATGCTATTATATTAATTTAGTAGATAATATTTTATTTTAGTTATGATATTTTTTTTTGTATGATTGTGTGTTTTTGCATTTGAATATGCTTATTTTACATCCATACTATCACCTGGTTGTGTTGTTTGAATTAGCTTACTTCAAGTAATAATGCTATTATAACGTGTGTTATGGATCATAAATTATCCTTGTTGCTACTTTCGTATGTGTGTGAATGTTTTATTAACATTGTAATGTTTATAATAAATGCATTATTTTATGAAAGGGGACTTAATTATTTGAGTGTTGGTTGATTTCTAAATAGACTAGTTAGCAATGTGTGTTTAAAAGTTGTATTGGACACAATTACCTTGTTTTCTAGTTAATCATTACATTAAACATATATACACATACAAGGCAAGGGTTAAATTGGTTTGGCATGGTTGTGGTGATAGTAGTAATAATGCAAGTTAACATGATTTTTTATTAATTTAATATTATGTTGGAGTTTCATTGATTAATGTTAATTGGTGACATTATTGGATTTGGTAAATGTCATAGAGTAGTCAATGTTTTGCTAATCACCATGGTGTTAAATCCACATTATTAATATTGAAATAATAATGTTTGAATGAATTTTTTAAATTGATGGTGATTTAAATAATAATGTTTAAAGGATAGTTTTATTTGGAAAGTTATCAAATTAGGGTTAATGGCATTTACTTGGGCATTTGAGAACCATGCAAAATAAAAGTTGTATTTTGTGTTGTATGAACTCTCTTCATTGAGTTCACTTTCAGTTAATGGGATAAATTGTAGATATTTTTATCATGTAGTAGAATATATTGAAAAGATGAGAATGCTTGGGGGGACACGACAGAAAATTAGGAAGGAGAAGGAGAAAGGAAAAAAGAAAGGGTTCAAGGAAAAATTGTAGGGAACAATTTCAGTTGGTCATAACCATGCATCACATACCAGGTTGGTCTATCACTTTTTTTCATATTGTCTTTGTTTGAATTTAATCATTGATATTTTGATAAAGGTTATAGTTTTATTGTTGTTTTGAAAATTATTGAAACCATGACATATTCTTAGTACTGTGGATGGCTTGGCCATCCCTAGAACCAGACATATAACCCATTTAACCTTAGGGATTTGGTTTTAAAAATAAATTTAGTTTCCATAATATATTAATTAGGGTAAATCATGTATGGGATGAAATCATACTATGTTTTATGAAAAATATAAATGTTATAAATTTTAATGAAGAGATTCTTGTGTATTTTGATGGGTTGATTTTAAACCCTAGGTAAATAAAAAAAGAAAAATTCTTATTTTTTTGGGTGTTCATTTGACCCAGGCGATAGCTTGATTGGGTATGTATAAATTAACTCAATCCTTGAAAATAATGTTGAGTCATCCCCTTCTCTATACAAAATAATAGTTGGGTTATTTGATTTAAAACCCAACCTTTAAAAACATGTATTCCTATCACTCTTTTCTATATGCCATCATTTAGTTCATTGAGATCATGATTTGATTGGAATTTTTAAACTAATATAAGGTATGTCCTTATGTAAAAGGTTATATTTAATCAGTTAATTATAAAACAAGTTATGTTTGTGTCATTTTTAGAA
This sequence comes from Torreya grandis, assembly GCA_037957365.1. Classification (NCBI taxonomy): domain Eukaryota; kingdom Viridiplantae; phylum Streptophyta; class Pinopsida; order Cupressales; family Taxaceae; genus Torreya; species Torreya grandis. The sequence goes on along the minus strand of JARHVA010002246.1, from coordinate 1,236,617 downwards.
CTTGCATATAGGGAAAACCAGAATCATTTAAATATATAGGGGCCTATTCATAAATTCTTCAGGTCTTTATTAAGATGATTTGAGGATATGAATATGTCAATGTATATATAGGTTATAATCATTTTTAAATTTTACACATAAACAAATAACTATGTTTTTACTAAGTTTGAGCCACAAAGGAAGATTGTAAGTTGAATGGATATTTTTTATAGCTATACAATGAGTTTCATTTGTATATAAAGATGGAAAGCATTTATTGTAAATAAAATAAGGATAATCTACCCATATACATTTATGTCTATTGAATGAAATGATTTTATTTTAAACTATTGGACTATAAGCTCAATCACATTTTAGATATATTTATAGAAGTAAGTGGTTGTTTCAAGTCATGACTGAGTACTTTTGAAGTATGTCTTCCAATAACAAAAGCTACCTATATTTTTAGTTGTGTCTAAGTATGTTTTTGATTATATGAAATATAGGGAAACTCAATATGGATTTGAGTTAGTTGGAACTTTGTCATATTTGACTAAGTTATAATTTAATCTTTATTGGATATTGTAAACTTAGTAACATGATCAAATGATGGGCTATGCATATTATATATGTGATACGTATTATTCAGTTATACCATAATCAATATGCATATTCAATTGTATAAGTAAATATGTTATTTGTTATGGTATGGAATTAAGTACAATACACATTTAAATGTGTATGTGTGTGTGTGTGTGTGTGTGTGTGTGTGTGTGTGTGTGTGTGTGTGTGTGTGTGTGTGTGTGTGTGTGTGTGTGTGTGTGTGTGTGTGTGTGTGTGTGTGTGTGTGCATGTTTTAAATGATGGTTATACACATCATATGCAATATCAAAAAATTATAAATTATTGTTTAATTACCTTAATATGTTTGAAAATAAAAGATAAACTGAGGGATTTAGGGGACTTCTAGTTTGAAGCATTTGAGAATATTTATCTCTATCTATTTTTACATTAACTAATTTTATGAGTAGTTTATATAATGAAAATAAAAATGAAATATAATGTTTGTTAAATGAGCTATTATTATTGAATTGATTTTCTAACTATATGGTTGAGTGATTTGATTGTTAGGCTTGTTCTCCCTGAATGGTATAGCAGAATGGAAATTTAAATAGATATCTAATTTTATTATGACATAAATAAATTATATGATTAGATTTATAATGCTACATTTGACATATTAAATGCATGTTTATAAGACTTTCTTATTTTAGCATAAAATGCGATTGCTACTAAAAAAAGTTTAATTATGAGAACTATTATTATTATTATTATTATTATTCTTATTATTATTATTATTCTTATTATTATTATTATTATTATGAACCAATATTGAATTAATGACCCTAAGTGGTGTGATGGACTTCTCTCACTTAATTAGTGTCACTAATGTGTAGATAAGGTGTAATATGATTGAATGGTATGTATGAAATTGATTGATCCTCATAATCAATAAATATATGAAAAAATTCACCAAAGTAGTGTTTATAGTTAAACACTGTCATTTAATATATTTTATTTAGTTTACATGTTTGTCAATGTCATGTTAGAATGAGTTTTATTGATGATATACATCATGTATTAGTTATCTACAGCACATGGGTTCTAGTTTGTCACTTTGGATTCTTGTAACATAATTATCTACCCATTTTTGAAAGGAGGGCCATTCCCTAGATGGGAGATTATGTGTGGGATCTATGGTCTATGTTTGGTGTGGAAAAGCACTCATATGATGCTCTCCCTCCACTCAGTAGTACTACACTAGAGATTACACTAGAGATTACTTATAGATATTGTGAGTTCATTGATATTTGCATGATTTGTGGATATTTGTATCATTATATAGTATTATAATACACCTATTATGCTGAAAATATAATTTATATTCATATGTACAATTAGAGTATTTGGTTGTAATATTTTATCATCCATGGCTGAATTTGTAATAATACTCTTATGAATTAAATGAAGTCTTCATTTTTGTAATCAGGATTGTACCTATTCTTGATATTGATATTATGATTATGATAATTATATAAATATATTAGTTATATACCTTTAAATTTTTAGCTAAACTAATGTATTTATTTAAAGATCACTCTTTTTAGGTTTCATTGTAATGGAATCTATTAAGTTGAATTTGTGTAATTGATTTAAAAAATAGCCTATTCTCATAAAACCCAGTGGGTTTGTTACACATGGAGTAATGTTTGATCCATTGAGTGACATAAAAATTCATCTAAATTACTCATTTAAATGTGAATCAATGACTATAAATGGACTTATAGATTCAAGGTTTCTTCACACTTAATAAATAACTGCAAAGGTGCTAATGTGCATGAACCAACATCATGTTCCATTGAATCGATGTTAATTATAAACTATCATAATGTGAAAATCCAACATAATGTTTAACTAAATTATAAAATGGTGTATATGTGTATGAACTAGTATCATTCCTATCTAAATATATCACTCATGAAGTGCAAAATGGATTATATGTCCTACATATGGCCAAAAAATATGTCTAAAACTATAAATAATTTTCTCAATTTGGTATCTGAATAATATATAAATTCATGAATATTCATAATGTACACAAAAATATGTGCATGGAGCCTTTACTCTCTATAAAAAGTCCCACTGATATTCCCCCTATTTGAGATGGGTGATAGATTTTAAAAGTCAATCATCTCAAAAGAAAAATTAACTATATCATATCATGTATAAAGATAAAATCATCCAAAATAATGTCAACATGTGGATATCATGTCATCATAGTAATATATATAACGTCAAGGCATGTATATCACATATGGAATGTAGGGTATCTAAGTGGTATGCCAAGATAGATGTATCTATGAAACATGTAGTAATAACTATCAATGAGTAATACCATGTTGTAAGGAATTGAATTATATAAATCATGACACAACATACAAAGGGGAGGTGCATAATATGGATTATGGTATCTATAAACATAAAAATTACACAAGGTTGGCAAGCTCAAAATTTAATGTCACATAATAATATATAATTGCAAACATAAGGCCAAAGGGACACATACAAGGAAAATAAATATTTTTATAACAAATAATGATAAGGAGACAAAAATAAAGAGAAAAAAGTGTTTCAAAAAACAAGGCTAAAGAACTATAAATAAGGGGCACAAATGCTACAATATGCAAGGCTAAGGAGCTGAAAAAAGGGGCACATATACCACAATAAGCAAGGCTAAAGAACTTTAAATAAGGGGTGTGAATTCCATAATGAAAAATTATAACAATACACAAACAAAAAACATGAATATGTTGAAATAAATAAGGCCAATGGGTTATACACAATATAAAAATAACAACTAGTTTATCAAGTAAAAGTAACATCATTAATGAAGCATAACACAAGTGAAACTAGTTTACATTGTCCATATATGTCAGTATCATAGCATAGTAAAATAGCATATCTATGTATAAATGTGTATTAAATTAATAACTATAATGACATGTAATCAATCTATGTAGTTCAACATGGTACAAAATGTAATATAGATATATAACATGTGATAATGTAACCTATGGAAGTAGATGCCCTAGGATTGGCATGGTTCATGGGAATAGGAAAGGTCCAACATCTATGTATCCATGTATAATTATTATGTCTCACATCACACTAATATACCTCATGAAATTCATGTGTAATAAAAAAAAATCATCTACTAAACATTTGATAAATAACATATGTAAATAATTTAATCTAGTAACTCATGTCATGCATAGGTTCTAAATTTTATTTTGAAAAACATTATTTATATTATTATTATTATTATTATTATTATTATTATTATTATTATTATTATTATTTTGTGTTTTTAAATTTATTTAAATATGTGGAAAGGTGATGGCCATTTATCCCATCAATGGGATAGTCATGGGAGGTGCTTGTATCCTATGGTGTAATTGATAATTTTTGTGAAAGAAAAGTAACATATATTAGTGTATCAAAATATGAAAAAGAATCATATGTTGTAATGTAACCATCACCATCACTACTCACAAAATATTGTATATTATGGGAAACTCTATAAGGCCTAGGAATATTTAGATTCTATTGTATAGTATTAGAATGCATACGTGCATGTATTCAGTATGGAACATGTTGAATTATCCATAGAACTAACTTGGTATGTGTTATAGTAGATACAAGCCTATATGAATCATGAATTGCTCTTTGATGTGATAAATTGCATCTGAGAATCAACTACTCTCCTTTGAATTGAATATATAGATATATCCTTGATGGGTGAAATAACTTCCTCTGAATAATGGTATTTAATATGGGTAATAGCTAATTGTGATTATGGTTGAGGTGGAGGAGGAGATACCACTATTTTAAGAGGGTACTTATAATAGATGCCTAAAACTATAACTACCATATTAAAATGCATATACTTAATATATTGATGCATTAAATATTTTAAACTTATATTTCCCCATTTGATTATGGTCTAAACTCCTCTACGAGTGTGTTCACTATAAAGGTGTTTTCATCCATAAGATCTTGTATCTTTTGCCTTAATTTGAATAATTTTATTGTAAATTTTATAGTATGTTAGTGATAGTCATAAAAAGCATTTCAATCATTTCCACTAGGTAAAGGTTTACTTATATCAACCACGATGATGGAAGGAGAGATAAGAGGTTGCACTCAAGTAATTTTATAGAAATTTATGAGTAAATTGAGGTAAGTGTGAAAACTGCCTCTTCTCTAGAATAGGTTATTGAAATCTATTTGTATATTGTGATATGACATTAATTGTAAGCTTGGCTTGATTCTTTTTATCATTTTATTTTCCCATATAATTTGGATTGCCTTGAAACATGGCATTTGGAGCAATAGTAGTAGTGGTGTATTTAAATTTATTAAGTGAAAGGATCTTGATTTCATGATATCTCACTATCTTTCATTATTTATCAAAATAATTAAATATCTTAAATAATATGAATTCATGAAGTGGTGCAATAAATATTTGATTTAATATATCTTGTAACACATTGTCTACCATAATATTGATCATCTTAGCTAGCATGGTATTGTATCAAAGTACATATTCACTAATTAGTTAATTAGACCCTTATTTGAGTCTATAAATTTATTAATAAGAGATTTTATAATCAATTTTGATGGAAAAATTTGCTAAAAAATAATAGGATAAAGGAAGGAATGCATTAGTTAATCTAGGAGGACAACCATATAACCTTCTCAAAGCATAGTAATCGAGACTCCTTGAAAATAACTTGGTCAATAAATAGTTGTGTTGATCTGGTTTTTATGTACACCATAGATTTAAATGAGATAACTTCTAACATTTTAGGATCTCTATGAGTCTGAACTCCACTCTAGGGCATGAGTTAAATTTATGGGTTGAACAACCTGATGGTGTAATAGAAAGTTGAGCATGCAGGTTGTTAATTGAGTGTGAATGGATGAGTGAAACTTATAATAAATTTAAAACCTAATTGATTTGGATGGATGTATTTTATTCTAAAGTGGGTAGATCTCAAAAAAATCTAAAATGGGAAAAGGGGGTAGAGCGAGAAATAAGGTTTTGTGATCTTAAGAAGGATTACTTCTAGGTTGGTCCTTTTATAGACAAGTGCCTAAAACTAATACTTACAGCTAGTAGATGTTGTACACACATAAAAACATAGATAAAGAGTTAAAAGAAATGGGGATATAGGAAAACCAAAGATATTAAATAAATGTTACTCCTATTTAGAGTTATTTTTCCACACCCTTATTCAAGATTTTATAGCTCAAATCAAAGAGGTATCTAAGGTAGTTATCGATCACTCCTAGAAAACTATATCAATGGGAGACACTCCTACACACTCAAAGAAATGAAACAATTAACCTAATTGAATAAAATAAATGATATATACTAATCATGCAATAACTATTGCACATCTTATACTAGAACACACCAGTAATAAAAAGAAGTAATTCTTTGTAGCTTTTACACACTTCAAATTACTAAATCAACCAACCAAGAAAATAATAACAATGAATTGAAAGAGAAACATCAAAAAAGTTGCATGACAATCAAAATATTTATTCTTGTATTGATAAAACTTTCCAATCAACATCCTCTCCTTTTTAAAATAAGAGGATTACAATATAAATATATTTGAGGATGGGTCACATCATCATCCAAATCTATGAAAATCTCTCTTAAACTACATGCCAATGATAATTAGAATGAGAGTTCTAATTTATGCAAGTTCTACATGCATATTTAAAATAGAGAAAATTAAGTCTTTGAAACAAGACTCACTCTTAAAAAAACATGCAACATGTGCATGTTTACAATATTAATCAATCAATTGTTATATGTCCTAGTTATATTTTCAATTTACATGCAAAAATACATATAAAAATAACCAAATAAAACTACAGTTTACTAGATGTTTGGGATTACATGGTTGAACTCATAGTTATTGGAGGGACTATACTTGAAGGTGTAGTTGAACTAGAATACACAATGATAGCTTGTTTCTTTACTACCAGTTCATGTCAATGATTGTATCCAATGTTATGTTTTAACTTTAACGTTTCCATGTTTAAAAGAGATGGCCTATGTAACTTGGTGACCTGTGCTAGTAAACATGCATGCTCCATCTTTGTGACTCTAACTTACACTTGAAATATCTCTACCTATGTAACCTTATTCTTGACAAACCCTAGTTCTTATTTAATTTCCTCTAGTGTGCATCTCTGAAGACTTTGCTTAAAATTGGTGGATGACTACCTGAATAGATGATAAAAATTGGAACTACTTATTAATTTACATAAGGGATCTATGACTTGGAATAGCTTAAACTTATCCAAAATTTGAAAGACTTGTTTCTCCTACTCTGCTAGTTTTAGAATCAATGCTTATGCACTTGATACCCAGGCTCATGCCTTTAATGTATTGATGACCACGAAATTGAGAGCATTAGATGATTCCAATGTTTTCATAAAATCCAAATGACAAAAATCCTTATTTATGGTGTACAATAAAATAAAATTATGTTTCATCTCATCTTCTTTAAAAAAATAAATAATTGAGAAGTTTCAATAATGTTGGGGGACAATTCAACCCTCATTGAACTAGTAGTTTTCAAAATATTATATAATCTAAGAGCTGCATTTTATAAATCATATCCAATGGATCTAGTAAATTTCACTATTTTTTGTTGCTCTTAAACTTTATCTAGTTCTTATTTCAGCTCTTACATAGCTTGTTTTGTGCTCTCATGATGTTCAATTAGGTCCTTTGAAATTTTTTTTAGATACGCTTTGAAATCTTCATTATATGGAGACTTCCCAAGTCTTTTACTCTTTCTCTTTGATAGTGAGAAAACATTTTACCTTTCTTCTAAGAACAAGCCTCTACCAAAGTCATCATCTATTTTACTCTCACTGACCCTTTGGATAGTTGTAGTTGATTTGAAAAAAATGGAGCTCATAGTGGGGAGCTTAGTTATTATTAAATTGGGTCTTTGGGAAGATTGGGCCTCTAGGTCTAAATCCCACTATGGGATTACCAATTATGTGACATATAATGGTTGAGTGTCCTTAGCAATGGCCATTATCAAAACATCCCCTAAATACTACATTAATGCCTCTATATGTAGTGGGTCTATCAAAGATGGAAAGATAATATTAAACTAGTCCACATTACTAAACTAAGGCATTAAATGGATAATATAAGTAGGATTTTTATTCTTAGATTTGGTTAGGGTAAAATATAAGTATATTGGGTTATAGTGGATAAAAGCATGAGCAATCCCAATTGAGTGGAAGATACATGCAATTATGTGCTAGCAAGGGCTCTAATAGTCTTCTTAAAAAGAACCTTCTTAGACTTGAGATTAGTAGGGGAAACTATAACTAAATTAGAAGTAAGTGAAACCATAAGAGTATAAAAAATAATATGATTAGTAGAAACCATAGGATATGAAGAAATTATCTTAAAACTAGAAATAAAAGGGCTTGTAGAAATAATGGCAATAATGGGAGTAGTAGGGGTTGTACTAACCATTACACCTATAGAACAAATAAGACATGTTGGCCAAAATTGGCCTACATAAAAAAATTTACCTAGATGGATTAAGCAAATCTCTTGGATCTTTTAGTAACATGCTACCCCCATTACTAGTCCCTTTGTGGCCCTAAATTGATGTAGTGTAGTATTCTAGGACGTCTTGGTGTGGTGTGAGAAATTAAGTAGATTTTTTGTTGAGTGAGTGATCCAATGGTATAAAGATGATATATAAATAATGACCCTACCACATGTCACTCTAAATCTTTTGAAACACTGTAAGCAATTTTTAAGGTGATTTTAGTGATTTTGAGGAAAAGGCCTAGAAATAGGTCTAAAACTACAAGTGAAGGATCCAATAGGTTTCCATGGTATTCAAGAATTCAATGGAATTAGGTAGGTTTTAAAAGAGTCTACAAGATTCTAAAGAGTTAAAAATGAGGCTTATAGAAGCTATTATGCCGAAAGGACCCCCAAAAGTTCATTAGACGACTTAAGCGTCCTAAAAATAGAAATTTTATGTGAAAAGTAACTTTTTGATGAATTAAAATTAGTTTTGACTTAATCCCACATCATTATGTATTTTTTTTACCTTATATACATGTTCAAGGTCATTTGAAGTCATTTGGAATGGAGGAGAGAAGTTTGAGAGCAAAAAGATGCATTTTGGAGCCTTTTGAAGCTTTAGTAGAATAAGTTTTTAAAGATTTTAATTGATGTATGGGATAAGATATAATATTAAATAATTAATTTTGTCCCTAATATCCTCTTATATGCCCCTAAAATCATATTCTAGCATAATAACTAGCAGAGGTAAGGATAACCTATTAGTTGCAAACTAGGCATGAAATATGTTTTCTACCATTAATAGAGGTAAAAGCATTTCATAAGGTTTAAATAAGGAAGGAAGGGTAATTAAAATCCTAAAAAATATTTCTCTGGATTACATAGGCATGATTCTAGTTCTTCATGCTAAGGGAAAACCATTTTGGGTAGTTTGGGACAACTCTAGGAGAGCCTCAGGTTTTCACTCAGTACGGTCAGGAGAGAGAGATTTGGACCACAATATTTTGGGAAGTGATATGGACCCTAATTAAATTATACTTTGTGGAAATTTTTTTCTATTTCATCTCCCCATATTTATTAATAATAACTAGTAGTTTAGGAGTGTCTAGATGGCCTACTCATCCAAATAGGCTCTAGTTTTCCCTTGTTTCCTCACTTAAAAATTCAATGAGAGATAATGATTTTAGGGGTCATTTAGGGTCAAATATGACCTATTACAATTGGTTTCATCAGATAATTCCTCCCAAGAAGGTAATTATGGCATAAAACCTATTTTCCTTCTTATCTTTCTAAAATGGCCATTTGATTAGTTTTAGAGTAGAACCTGGGTTAGACAGATAATGCACATCCTCCTCCTCATGCCACATCAGCTTAATAAAGTTATCCTTTCTCATAAATTTTTATTAGTTCATCAAAGCCTTGAAGGATAAAATGAGGACTAATATATCTTGAGTAATCTCCATCTACAACCATGGTTTGAGGATCAAGGAAAGGAGGTACTCCCGTGGGGCTTTTGGCTTAATTTTATCTTCTTACTAAGTGAAACCATATATAAAACTAATAGATTAATTATATTTCACCTATAGGATAATGATCTAGTTTATAATTGGTGACCTTCTTGAGGTTTGAACTTAGTTATGATTGTATTTGATGTTAGAAGGTAGCCTATATCCCTAATATATTGAAGAGATATCAAGCATGCTTCAAGTAAGTATAGAGTCCATTTGAAGGTTGAATGAAATTCAATAGGAAATCCTAATAAAATCAAACAAGTCAAATTATAAGAAGGTGTCACCATGAGAGGTTGCATTTAGTTTAAATACTTGCAGAAGGTTTGGTTCTCTACAAGTGTTTCATATGGATGGAATATGTTGTTCTCCATGTTTTCATTTCATAAAAATCACCTTCCTTACATGTTCGGTTTTACAAAATCATGCATTGAACAAACACACAATCATATCAAACTTATCATCAACTCCCTAAAAGATACTAACTATAGCCATGGTGTATGAAAGTATTTAAAACATTCAAAGAGGTGTGATAAATATTTCAAGATATTTTGGATATATCCTTATAATAGGAACAATCAAATAAGCCTCTTCCAACTAACACAATAATAACTATGATAGTCAATGCTAGTCATATACATATTCAGCTATGAATGTGCACCTATAGGTGCCATGAAGAGAATGTCACATTTGAAAATAGGATAATTAATCTCATTTAAAGTTATGTAATTTTGTAGATACCATATAAATAAGTTAGATAGTATGAAACTTTTTGAATTCTCATACACCATTTTCATTAACCAATTCACTTTCAATGTCCTATCTACAACTTTTATCAACACCTACAGGAGATTAAAAATGTTAAAATTATAGATATTAAGACTATTTTGAACATTTTAAAGTAATATATGAGAATTTTAAGGAACCTTTTGAAATTTTATATTTAGTTGTAAGTTCATAAACCATGCAAACTTGTTGTTTGAACCTCACTACCTGCATACCTGAGATGTTCATCTACAAGTGACTATACACAAAGAGTTAAAGTGTAGTATAGCTATGTTAAATCATTTTTTTATGTATTCATTAGGTTTGAATAATATGGAGAGGCATTGAGAATCTAGTATAAGGTCATAAGATGTACATAAATCACATTCTAACTCCACTGCTTTATGCACTACTATGTGTGCATCTACAGGCTTACACAAAGGCATTGAGGAGTTGTATAGGATATTTGACATGTTTGGAATCCTTTTTGAGGTTTTTGGAGTTGAATAATAGCATTAAATTTTTTTTTGAAGAATTGTATATGAAATAAATTTGGAAGAAACCATGTTCAAATTTAGTGATCGTGCTCAAGGACAAAATCCCTAAAACACCAAAATAGAGCACCAAGCACTTTTGTTGATATCATATGACAATATTTTAAGGAGATTTGATGCATCTGTATGTTCCCATCTTGTATCCATATCCTAGGGTAAAAACCTTAAAAATTAAGTTATTAGTTCAGTCAATTATCTTCCATGTTAAAAGGCTCTAAAGTTTCATATTTGTTCATTATGTTCTTTCAGTGATGTCTACAGGTTTGAACTTCCAAAGCAACTTTCACAATCCAAAGTTGTTATATAGAAGTATGTATTAATATTAGGAGGAATTTTTGAGTTTATGTAGTACTAAAATGTTTATAACATCATTAAAAGGGTTAAAAATTAGGGTATTTAATCTCATCTACACCTATAAGTGTCCTTTGTCCTTAGATAATTCACCTACAGTTGATTGCAAACTCCTATGTCATTTGTGAGGTGAGTCTAGACATGGAAAAACAAAAATTTACTAATTAAATATTCTTCCAATACCTATATGTGGATTAAAAACCAAGTGGAACTGAATTTAATGTGGATACCAACATATAAGACCCCTATTTCACTCCAACACAATTAACTGTAGATGACTATAATTGTCAGTGACAAAGAATTTGGTGTTAGGGGTATTGATACATAATGGGAATGCTGTAGATAGATCCAAATTAGTAAAAAATGACCTTTGGGGCCATATAAAGTCACTATACATTATATTCAATGCCTAAATCATGAAACTGGCACTTACAGGCTAGGTAAAACAAGGAAATACAATCAATCAACCTAAAGCCTGAAGCAGATCAAGATGAGTGGTGAATAATGTAGGGTTTGATGAAGGATTGAAGATTAAATTAAAATTAATAGACCTCCACAATGATTATATACATTTCAAGGGAATATTTTAACATAGAGACAATATAGAGGAGGGATTTCAATAGTGTAACCTATAGTCATATGTTAAGACCCTAAACATAATAAGCTTTCATAGGAGTCTATCTCATTTTTCATGAATTTGGATGGTCTAATGAGGTGATTAAGAGCTGAAATATTGTGTAGATAAACACTACCACTTGGATAAAATACTAAATCAATAAATTTTTATGTGATAAAAGGGGAAGTACCCTTTATTTTATCTTAGATAGAGGGTACTCCCCTAGGATGCAAACCTACACACTTTGAAAAAATATGATAAGAAGGAAGGTTTAGGGTGGATATAAGATTAAAAAAATATGTATAATGTTTCTCCAAACATGGAAAAACATAGGTAAACTCTCACAGATGTTGGAAACAAGCCAAAATGGCCTAGAATCATAAGGATGTAGACATACTTAGTAGGTCTACTTTAGAACTCTAATCCATTTGGGGGTTTATCTTCACTTATAGATCTAGAGGAGAATTCCAATACATTAAAACATTATTTTTGGGATATATAAAATGTGTTTAAGCTCTTGGAGTACAAAGGAAACCACAAATAAAACCCTTAATCCAAATCCATGAACCCTATAAACTATCTGTTCTTGCAAAGAGACAAAAACCTTTTAGAAAAGTAGAACGATAGAGGTAAATTATGGTTTGAGTGTTTTAGGAAGGTGTGGTACATTTAATTAGGATTGTAGAAGGTCATTTTGTCCCTTAAAACCATTTTAAACTCATGGAAATGATTTTTTTAGGCTCTCAACTTTTGTAAAAGAAAGAGAAGCCCTAATCTAGGGTTTTGTGGATTCCAAGAGTTTTAACCCTACAAATTTTCCAAAAAATTGTAGTCTAATGATTTTCAAGGTTCCCTAATTGAATCAAGTGGTTTTGGTTTTTTAGGGGGCTATATGGTATAGTTTCTAGACTTGGGTTGTGATTATTAGCTAATTAGGCCTAATTGAGGGGAGCCTAATAAGGAAGTGTGGTTTAGGAGTATAATCTGATCATTAAATTTGACACACCCATCAAAGGAGATAGAGGGTGAATGAAAAGTTGATTACATATTCAAAGAGTACCTAGATTGACCAAACCAAGGAGAAATGGCTAAAAGAGGACTACAAGCCTCATAAGATCATTGAGAGCTTAAAAGGTAGAAATGAATGTTGAATTGTGTTTGATCACTTTAAAGGGTTCATATTAGGTTTGATATGATAATATAATACCATCTATGCATTGAGATTGGATTCTTGAAACCTAGTTCAAGATTTGGTCTTTGAGACCTAAGTGCATTGACTAGTGGAAGGAATGAAGGGGTTGTATGGTAAATAGAGATCAGTCTTGTGAAAGGAGTTAGGAATAAAATTTATTTAATCATGAGAGTGTCTTAAATACATCAATAAGTGACACTATATATACAAAATATGAAACATTCAAAGAGGCCATCAAGCATAGTGATCTAAGAGAAAGAAACTTGATTGGATTAGAAGTTTCAATACAAACATAACACATGCCAAATGAGATATTTTTCAAGACAAGATCTAGATAATGGTGTTATATGAACTTATCCCCATAACATTTTCATGAATATGGTAATATGGTATATCAATAATATGAACGGATAGGTTTTCAATCTTTGGCACACAGTCAATTTCACCTCAAAAAGGTAACCTACAACCATATTTTTGGAAAGCTTAGAAATTGAATGAAATGAGGTTAAGGATATTCACAAGATGGTATATAGAGAGCAGAGTTTAATTTAGGTTATAACTCTAAGGAAAATAGATAGGGGAATTCGTTTTCATCATGAAGGATTGTGTTCAAGTCTTGTGACTTTCAAAACTCAAGGAAGCTAATTTAATCATCAAGACAAAGTCAATAGCATTGAGATTAGAAGTCTCATGAACAGGTTCATAGGAAGAGACACATTCAAGTTTAAATTAGGGATTAATAATAGGAATAAGACACCTAAACCATCAAAAGGATACTTAGAACTAAAGGAGAGCACAGGCTTCTCCTTAAACCAACATGACGTTGAAGTAAAGAGGCATATTTGGAGTAAGTTTATACTTGAAAGGGTGATTCATGAGACAAAATAGATGTGTATTGACCAAATACATAAGAATAGATATTCAAATTATTATTCTTAGTCAATACCTACACTCAAAATGGACACCTATAGCTAAGGGAAGGCATAGTCATAGGGGTTTTCTTAAGACAATGGTATATGAAGGTCAACCTATCTATGATGATGATTCATGGAGTTTTCATGAGAAATAAAGGTTTTTGAAATGGATACATCAGGTCAAATAGAATCAAGATAATTTAATCAAATCATTTAGGCATAGTGGTTCACCTAACAATGTGTAGCTACTTCCATGAAATTGTAATCCTTTTCATTGACACTATCATCTGTTGACAAAGGCAAACTCAAAGGCTATCTAGGTCAAATAAAAAACATATGGGGCATATTATGAAATTAAATATTAAAATTTTCACCCTAAATTATTCTCTCAATCTCATACATAGTTCCATTAGTCTTTGAAGGTGTTACACAAGCTTGATGGGTGGACTTAGAGTGTGTAGGCCTAAAAATCACTTTCTTGATAGCAATATGCCAAAGGAAGAATATGGAGAATGTATCAAATATTTATTAAATTTTAAAAATAAAAAAATGGGTAACATTATTGATTAATACCTACACACCTAAAAATATGTACCTACTATAGGGAGCAACCTAGTTGAAAAGGAGACTTCTTGAGAAGATGAGGTCAATAAGGAAGTGACATGAAAGATTGTGAGATAGAAAATGAAGAGTGGAATAATTAAATGATAATATAAATCATAATTTAAAATAAAATTCAAAATTTTATACCTGAAACGAGGGAAAAGGGAAGAAAAATTAGTTGTGAATTTTGACCAAGCAGGCACACATCACTAGCTTTTGCAAAAATGGGCCTACAGGCCAAAATGTATAGGATCCAATCACAATTTTTTTTGGTGATTATAATTATGAAATATTAAACCTATTAGAAAAGTTTTGAGGTTTTTTAGACAAAGGTAAATATTAATTATGTTATTATAATCAACCATATGTCAAATCAGGGTCAACATTGGAGCATACCTTGGAGGAATTGGTCATTTTAGGGCATTTACAAGTTGAGTCAAAGAAATAAATTTGGTACATGTGGTATCCATGACCCAAAAAATAATCATATTACATCTTAAGGGTATTATGAATAGTCAAAGTACCCACTATTTTGACATAGTCTGCTTGCAGTAAAAAAGGTATCCATTAGAGGCTACTTGAGGGTTTGTCAGTTTTGGTTGCCAAGAAGTAGTTTAGGCCTTGGAGAGGTATTAAAACCATATAATATGATTTTTTAAACCTTTATTTTCATATATAATTAATAATATTTATTTTTTTCAATAAATGTTTTGAAAAAAGACAAGTTTAGGTATGGAGGAAGCATGCAGATAGCTCAAGGTAAATTTTGGTAAAAAAAAGGTCTATAGGACAAATTACACATCCAAAAGACTTGAAAATTGGTAATATTGATCCTCATGAAATAATATACCTATAAATAATCAAGTAATGGTCATATAACAAGTTTAAGTGCTTGTTTGTTTGGCATAGTCCCCTCCATGTATCATAATGGTCATTATTCATGCAGGCATTCATTTTGGGGTTTTAAGGTGTGTTTGAGGGTTAAAATATTATATAAGTATTTTAAAATCATTTTAATATATTTTAAAACATATTAAACACATTTAGAGAGTTTTCACACTCCAAACTTCATGCAAACCCCACATGCAATCTCAAAACCCCATAGGTAATCTCAAAATCATAAAAGACAAAGTTGAGTTTTGATAATTTGTAAAGGTTTTATGAGATGTTTCAGATGAAAGTAAGTTTTTTAAATAAAATAATATTAATGGAAATGTAAAATTGGTATTTTGGATAATTTCAATATTTTTAGGCTTTAGACACCTAGTTTTAGCCCATCTTCAGATGTTCATTTATTTCATACCAAGAAGAGTTGGGCCAAGTTATTCTAATATGTTTTTAGTAACCATATATAATTGAAATTAATTTTATATTGATTTTGGTTAATGTATTGAATTTTATGAACAATCCTTAAGAGTGTAAGCATGTCTAGAATGCTTATAAACCCTATAGGAAATCATCTTTATGTGTGTATATTTTCATACCTTCCACATGATAGCCCAATAATTTTAGGGATGTTTAATGGGTATATGGAATATATATACATATAACTAATTGGTGTAATGGGTGTATTAATTGTATTAATAATCATCTTGAAGGTGATATTGTTTGAGCTTACAAAGGAGCTTTTTGACCAATTTTGGGTATTTGGACTCATGGGTCCATAAAATGGCCTATAATGACTTTATAATCACCTATAATTAATATAGGACTCCATATATATATCCCAAATAACCTATGTTTCAAAATAATCTGACATGTTTGGGTGCTTAGGAGTCCCAAAATGGATTAAAAATGCTTAATTTTTTAGGATTTCAAAGAAATAAATAGTTTAAATCCATGTAATATACCCAATGGGACATAAAACATCATTATATTGAACTTGTATCTATTTAAAATGGTTTATAAGGTGCCTTGCTGAGCTAAAAGGACAAAAACCCAATTTTTTACATTTTGTGAAAGGTTGCAAGTTTAATGGTGATTTCCACCACTGTTTCAAGTATTTAAGGTTTTCCAAATCTTCATTTTATTCTTCATATACATGATGGAGATGTATGGAGGTCTTATAAAGGTCTAGAAGTGGTCTTTAGGGTACCAAATGGCTTGGGGGTAGTTTTAGGGCAACTGGTTAAAGGTGTGTCAAGATTTTGACCTCTATCAATGGGGTCTATGAGAATTGCAGGTATCATGGACTTTATTTCAGGTTGGAGGAGAAAATTCAAGTTGAAAATAGAAGAAAACATCAAAAAACAACTCCAAGACTTAACCTCCCTAGTCAGTTAAGAATTTTGTGCTAAGTCAACTAACCTTTTCCCAAACACCTTCTAAAAGAGCAAGTGGAAGGGGGGCATAGAAGTCCATGGGAGATAGTTTGGTTATTGATAAGGTAAGTGGATCATTCATAGAGTTTACATATTCTTTGGAGACTTCCCTTTTAGTAGATCATGAGATCATCATCCTCAAGAAGTTCTTATCTTCTGGTGTGTTTCTAAGCCAATGAGAGGGATTAAAGATTATTTGGGCTAATGAAGGTTAATTTGTTGACAAAGGATTGTTCAAATTAATCTAATTCTATTGAGAATCCATGGAAGTGGTTGTGTATCATTTATTTAATTCTATTTTCTTGCCTCTTCTCCCTCTCTTCCCTTTTTCTCTTATATCTCTCATTTATTCCCTATTTTTATAAGATATTCTCATTTGACAAGGATAAACTCTATCAAAATTTGTAATAAAGACCTTTTGAATTAATAAAGATCATTTTCGCCTATGTCTTACCTCTAAATTATGTATATCAAGCTTGCACATGATGGTCTTGTGTAGAAGTGTTCTTCCATGTCCATTATCCTTCTCTCTTACCTATTTTAAGGTGTTTTCAAGTTAGTTGGAGGTCTGAACTTGAGATATTTCTACCATTAATGGAAACTTGGTGTGAATTTTAGAATTCCTTTTTGCTTCATGTATTGTTTGGTGAGCCTAGTTTATGAAATACTTATGCAAATTAGCTAGTTTGTGAGGTTATGTGAGAAAAAATTGTCTAATATTGAGTTAGTGTTTATTTCAAGCTTTTTTGAGTATCAATAAGTTTGATGAATCACCCTTTTAGTGTTTTTAGTAATCTTATACCCTCTCTTTATCTATTGACTAATTTGAAATAGTAGTTTAGGTGATCTACCAAGAGGATGTTGGCCTTCTTTAAAGGTTCAACCTCACTATAGGATACCCACAACCTAAGGTTGCTTGAATATTGTAGTTGCGAGTGAGATGTCATGAAGAAATCTTCCACAAGGGTGAAATTCTATGCTACAACATTTTATAGCATGTTTGGTAGGACCACTTTTGAAGAATATTGGTCAAGTTTGATGTTGGTTTGATCAATTTATAGTGATTATAGATTTCATCTTTTAGTATCGAGTGACTCTAAGGAACACTCAACATTCTAGTGGTAGAGCAACTACTATATTTCATGAAAAAAGTGATTAAAATATTAAATTCTAGAGGCATTCATTTTGAATTTGTTGAATTACCTTTAAATTTAGCAAAAATGTTAAGATTTGTTAACACTCATACCTACAAAGGAATCTTTCCTCCTAAACTAGTTTTTAAGTTTACATCTACAAGAAGATATTTGTTGGGTCCTTTTACTAAAATGGCAGCCCCAAGAGCTTTGCATTTTGTAGACTTTAGTGGTTAGAGTAGTTTAGACCTTAATCAATATGACCTTATCCCAGCAGTATATCTTAAAAGTATTCCTTACTTCATAAGAGACTAGTTTATAACCCTTTTGAGCACCTCAGATATATAGCCAACTTATGTAATATTTATGACATTACTAAAGAAAATGTGGCTATCGTGTTATTGGCCATCTATTTCAAGGGCAAGGCCCTATATTGGTATATAAACCTTACTTATAACTCCATCACATCATGGTATCAATTAGGTGGTGCCTTGTGTAAGAGGTTTGAAAATAAGAGTGACCACTTGTCACTTGCTGAATAGTTAACTACAATTAGAAGGGTTCCTCATGAGTTTATGCAAGATTTCAATACTAGGTTTCAAAAGACATGGGATAGGATTCTAATCTCTATTAGGCCTACTCCTAACTATGATTTAATTTACTATCTGAAAGCTATCAATAATTAAATTTAGTAATGATTTAGTCTATGGGAGGAAACACACTACAAAATGCTTATGAGGTGGAAATCAGAGTAGATAATAGCCTATTACAAATTGGAAATCTTACACCTAGGCCACCAATGCATTTGTTTCCTAAGATTCAACTACCTCTTATTTATATTCATCCCCTTGCTACCATTCCTCCTATGCTAACTCTTTCTACCATACCTACACCAAAGTAGGAAAAGGCTTCAACTAGTCAATCTAGTGACTCCTAAGAACATAAGAACTTCCAAGAGCTTAAGAGAATGTTTCAATGCTTGGAAAATGAATTGGTGAATGTGAAGAGGCCTAAATCTCAATTCAATAGACCTTTATAAGCTTTATGTTAGCCTTAATAGTCTTATCAAGCTAATAGGCCACCCTATAAATAAATTTTCCAAGGGTAAGGGTAGCCTAACCATGCTAGGCAAAAAAATTATAATCCTAATGCTACAAATACATATAACACTTTGGTTTTTATTCAAAATAACATTTATCAAGGAGATGTTAATATGCCTTAGAATCAGTCATGTAATTAATCCATTGTCCCAAACACTAAGTTCAATCAAGATTTTAATGATCAATAGTAGTAGGGTGGTAGCTATGGATTCAATCAAACTCTTATAGCTTAAAGTGTAGAGGTACCTATGATGACAAAACCAAAATATCCTCAACAATTCGAAGGGCATAATGAGGTACCAAACTAATTGGGTGTTATAATGGTTAATTATAGCAAGAAGAGTGTTATGAATCCAATTAATGGGCTTATTCTAGACAAGCATACATTATAGTGGTAGCTAATATGAGGTTTAAAAGAATGAACATGGATGGTAACTATGAAGTAGTCAAATATTCTCTTCTTCTTACTCATTTATTATCAAATCCAAGTGAACCTATTGTTGCTTTAAAGGTTCTAATGGCTCAAAATAATTAGAATGAAGGGAATGCCTTTATACCCCAAAAATCACAAATTCAAAACATGGTTGTGGCTTCTAAGGAACAAGAAAAATTTGGTGGTTTACCCATCATTATTGTTGAACAAATGAAAAATTCCAATGTGATTGTGACAATGTGGGACATGAGTTTTATGCCTAGTCAGGTGGATATACTTCATCAAGGTTTGTCAAAGATTAATGTTTTAGACAAGCCACCAAGTAAGGAAAATGTAGTTCTCACCAATACAACAAAAGGGCCTAATGAAAGATAAAATTAGGTGGTCAAGCCTCCTCCCTTATACATTTATGTGATCATTAGTGACTCTTTGGTATACAACTACATGATATATAGTAGAGCAAGTACTTTAATGATGCCAAAGTCAATAGTTGATGAACTTGGTTTGAAGTATGAACCCTAATATCAGGGAGTTTTATAGCTTGATAGATTTTATACCAAACCATTTGGTATTACCAAAGGTCTAAACTTCAACCTACATGCTTGTCTTAGTGTTTTAGTGGCTTAGAATATGTTGATTCTAGAGGGGCCTCCTCATTTTTCTCTATGCTTATCTAGAGACTTCACAACTAAAATTGGGGGTTATCTAACAACATATTGGTCATACATGGATTTCAAAACAAGTTATGGGACCAAGGTGTCTATCAAAGCTAAGCCTATTTCATAATTTCACATTAAGAATTATAGGACAAGTAGCCCAAACATCAATTATACCATTCTAGATGAAGATGACCACTTGATTGGTCAATAACTAAAAACTCATTTTGAGGGGATACTTGATATGTTATTGGATGAGTTATGGAGTGAAAATCAGCTACTTGACCCTTTGGAAGGTGTTGAAGAAAGAGACATGGGAGTATATTGCTTGCATGAGGAGAATGAGTCCATGCCATCCCTCACTAGGCCACAAGAAGATACTAGTGCTTTATGGAAATTATTCTTTGATGGATTAAGGAGAAAACATGGAGTTGGTGTACATGTGATGTTGATATATCCATCTAATGACAAGAACTTTTCATCCTATAGGTTACAATTTAGTTACTCTTGTAATGTAGCTAAGTATGAGGGCCTTATCCATGGTCTTTAATGGGCTAGTAGGAAGGGAATCAAGAAGTTACAAGTATATGGATATAGTGAGATTATAATACATCAGGTCATAGGTCTAAAAACCAAAAATAATCCCTTGATGAGGTCATATAAACACAGAGTGTGGTATATACTTAAATAATTTGAAGCCTTCAACATCTAAGCAATGCCAAGGGAGTAAAATTAGCATGCTAATAGGTTGGCAGTTATGGGAGATCAGTTTGACATCCCAAATGAGTTGAAAAAGTCCAAAGTAAAACCACATGTTAAAGTGGTAGTAATACCATTAGTTCTAGATAATGATGCTCATTGGCAAGTCTTTAGGTGATCAAAAATTGGGTTCTAAAAAATGGTTTCAAGTCAAAGTTTCAGTGGTGGCACATTGTAGATCTCATTGAGATCTTTCAAATGCTTTTTTTAGAACATAAATCTGAGTTTGGGAGCTCCTGTTATGGCCATTTGAAGATTGGTAAAAAAATGCCACTTACAATAATTGGCACATGTTTTGAGGTGGTTTCGACAATTGGACCTATCAGAGGTAGACACTTGGAAAATTATAAGGTTTGTAAAAAAATTGGTTCGATGGCATGTCACGTCATCAACATGCCATGTGGTAGCATGAGATAAGCTTGTTGAGCAAGGTGGCGAGTTTGGTGGAAAGACCAAGTCTGACGGTGCATGTTTAACACATTCTCCAATAGTGGTGGTCAAGTCTCCCACAAAATGGGGTGTTGACATGTTCAAGGAGGCACTCAAGCTTTTTAAAAAGCATGAAAATTGTTAAGCATAACCCATGTGGGACAAAACATAAAGTCTAAGTGCCAAAAAATAAGGAGGAGGTTGATTCAAACCCAGTCAAAATGCCTAAAAAGGTGGGAGGCCAATTTTAAACCCTTGACCTACCACCCAAAATGGATAGGCCTTGAACACTTCAGCTATAGAGGCTAAACTATTATAAAAGGGATGAAAATATACTTGAATAGACATAGGAAGCCCACTGTGTATTGGAGATTATAGACCCGATTACAATATTTGGTCATTTTGGAGCCCTTAGAGGCCAAATCAGAGCTCAGAGTAAAATACAAAGTTGTTTGTAATTCCAATATGCTATATGTAGTATATTCATTTTCCCATTTTGGATAACTGGTGATTCCATTTTGAGCTATATAAGTTTCCAATTTTGATTTGGAGAAGCCTCTGCATGTGATTCAGGAAGGTGAAGGACATGTTGAGTTAGCCAAGGTCTTTCGAAGGTCTGAAACACTATTTTTTTGTAGAGAGAAATTATCTATTATTGATTATAAGTATATTTTAACTTGAAAATTTGAGAAACATTAATGGATCAGTTTGATATGAACCCAGGGACGTAGGAATTTTGAACCCTGTAAACAATTTCTATGTTTTGATCTTTGAATTTAGTTTTGCATTTCATTTTTAGTTAATTTACAGATTATAATTCAGATTTTAATCAGAATGCAAAACTTACTCATTTGATCATTTATGAGAAATTGGATAAAATTGAGAATTTGAAAAATCTGACAGTTTCAATGAATATTTGATGTGATCTATTAATTCACCTTTATATCAGTTTTGAAACTTGATTTGGATCAGATTTTAATCACTTTATCATTCCAACATCTTATAAGTTGAGAAATTTAGAATCCATACTTTTAAAAATTACACTTAGAGTTTATCAATGGAGTTTATGGATCAAGTTGGTATCAAAGCAGTTAAAAAGTTGGGTTAGCTTCTGATTGTGTGATTTGACAGTTGCTTTCAGTTATTGGTTTTCAATATCACTTGATTAGATTGAAGTGTGCAATTTTGGAATTAGTGTGTCTATAGGAAAACATGGGAAAATTGTCATGCAAAGCCAAGATGGAAGAGCTTGAAGCCATCAACACTTAGATTCAGGATGAGAATGCTTTTCTAAGAACTTGATTGTACTCCCTGGATGAGGAGATTGCAAGTTTGAAATCCAAGCTTGAATCTAAAGATGAGCTCTTGATCAAATTACAGTGTGGTAAACTAAAGAAGGCCATACCTTCCACTTTAGATGCATAGACTATGACTGAATGCACTATAAGTTATTCACCACGTAATTCATTTACTTCTTCTTTCCATTCAAATTTAGATTCAAGTAATGATGCTTTTGGTAGTTTTGAACAACATACTAAGGGTATAGGATCCAAATTATTGATGAAATTGGATTTAATGGAAGAGGTCATGGTCAAGATGGCCAAGGAATTACTAACCCAATACAAGTAGAGCATATATCTCTTCATGTAGGTTCGGGTTACACTAGTGAGCAGATGGAAATTGGAGAAACTTCCTCCATGGCTAAAGGAAGACAAGCTTCTAATAGCAAAAGACTGAGGCCAATAGTAGAGCATGTGCAATGTAAGAGGACATGTAGCTAAGGTATTGAGATTCCACCTCCTAGTTCCTACACTAGAGTTAGCACTAAATCTTCTGATCCACTTTTTATGTTTAAGAAATTTGGATTTACCATTCAAAAGATAATGCAATCATTTCCATGCACTTTTTGTGGGATGCATAACCACAGTGTTGCATTTTGTTGGAAGAGACATGATTTGTTAAAGCAGATTGCATGTTTGAAAGACTATTCTCATGATAAGATGGGAATTGGCAAAAGGGGACCCTCACCTAAGAAGGATGTTTGTACTCATTGTAAAGTGAGTTGACATAGGGTTGATAAATGTTTTAAGCTTCATGCATCTTCACATTCAAGTAATGTTAAAACTAAGATGATTTATAAACCTCTCACTAAGGTTAATGAAGCTAAATCAATCCATAATGCAGTTGACAATACAACCTAGAATAAGGTAAACCTACAAGTGAGAATCCATTAAAGAGGTTAAGTCAACAATATGCAATTGCTAAGGAATCCACTAAGACAATCAATTTCACTAGGAAGAAAGAAATAGTTAAGTGGATTATCACTACGTTCTTTTTGCAAAGCATGGTTATGAATTCACCTAAGGGAATGAACAAGCTTTGATAGATGTAGATTAGAGTTGGTAGGAACACTTCAAGACAGGTTTATCATATGAAGTTTTTCAATTCTCACTTTTTGATAACTCTAAGTTTTGAATCTCCTATTTTACGTTGTGTGAGTTGTCTAGAGGATTTGAACTCATTTGATCAGTTAGAGATAATAGAAGAGTGCATGTTTTAGGTTTGATTAATTCCTTACAACACTTATTAGACTATTATTTTAATGTATCTATTTTGGCACACAGATGTATAGATGCATTGTTAAGACCCTATGGGCATGTTTAGATGTTAGGCAACATACACTTTTGGTTGTTTGCATTTGCTTAGCATATAAGTCCCATACTAGGGCATTGTATTGTAACATGTACACAAAATTTATTGTATGTTGTCAGCATTATAAACTTGTCATGCAGTTACATTGGGATTTATTTCAATTTTTGGCAATTCACCACTTTACAAGGTGTGACATTTGGGTAGGTAGTTTTGATATGTTGTAATCACTTTGGTAGTTACAGATTCACTTACTCATGCCTTTGGATTAGGAATTTTTGTAGTTTTATTGTGAATCATTTTAATTCAATTTTTTATATCCTTGTTATGATTGGGTTCTATTTTCATGGATGCAATAGACCACTTATAAGATTTTAGGGGATATTGGACTTTTGGAGACCAAAAGCCCTCCATTGGGGAGGTGTGATCAAAAATTGGGTTCTAAAAAATGGTTTCAAATCAGATTTTTAGTGGTGGCACACTATAGATCTCGTTGAGAGATTTTTGACACTTTTATTTAGAACATAAATCTGAGTTTGGGAGCTCCTATTATGGCCATTTGAAGATTGGTCAAAAAATGACATTTGTGACATTTGGCACATGTTTCAAGGTGGTTTCAACATTTGAACCTATTGGAGGTAGACACTTGGAAAATTCTAAGTTTTGTAAAAAAAATTGGTTCGATGACATGTCATGTCATCAACATGCCACATGGTAGCATGAGATAAGCTCATTGAGCAAGGTGGTGAGTTTGGTGGAAAGACCAAGTCTAACAGTGCATGTTTGGTGCATTCTCCAATGGTGGTCAAGTCTTAGCACCAAGTCTCCCACAAAAGGGGGAATTGAAATGTTTAAGGAGGCACTCATGCTTTTTAAAAATCATGCAAACCGTTAAGTGCAGCCCATGTGGGACAAAACATAAAGTCTAAGCACCAAAAAATAAGGAGAAGGCTAATTCAAACCTAGTCAAAGCACCTAGAAAGGTGGGAGGCCAATTTTGAACCTTTGACCTGCCACCCAAAAGGGATAGGCCTTAACCAATTCAGCTATAGAGGTCAAAGTGTTATAAAAGGGATGAAAATCTACTTGAATAGACACAAGAAGCTGACTATGTATTGGAGATTATAGACCCAATTACAGTATTTGGTCATTTTGGAGCCCTTAGAAGCTGAATCAGAGCTCGGAGTAAACTAAAAAGTTGTTTATAATTCTGATACGCTTTATGAAGTATATTCATTTGCCCATTTTGGATAATTGGTGATTCCATTTTGAGCTATATAAGTTTCCAATTTTGATTTGGAGAAGCCTTTGCATGTGATTCAGGAAGGTGAAGGATGTGTTGAGTTAGCCAAGGTCTTTCAAAGGTGTGAAACACTATTTTTTTGTAGAGAGAAATGATCTATTATTGATTGTAAGTATATTTTAACTTAAAAATCTGAGCAAAATTAATGGATCGGTTTGATATGAACCTAGGGACGTAGGAATTATGAACCCCGTAAACAATTTCTATGTTTTGATATTTGAATTTAGTTTTGAATTTAATTTTTAATTAATTTATAGATTATAATTCATATTTTAATTATAATGCAAAAATTACTCATTTGATCATTTATAGTAAATTGGATAAAATTGAGAATTTGAAAAATCTGACAGTTTCAATGGATATTTGATGTGATCTTAAATTTACCTTTATTTGAGTTTTGTAACTTGATTTGGAGCAGATTTTAATCAGATTTAATCATTCCAACATCTTATAAGTTGAGAAATTCAAAATCTACACTTTTAAAAATTTCACTTAGAGATTACCAGTGGAGTTTATGGATCATCAAGAGTGGCAAATAGATTGCTTGTTTCTTGTAGTAGGAGGCAGAGTTTTCCTTAATGAAACAAGGTAAATTTCAACATTAGTATGAATATGAAATTTTCAATTGAGGTCTAACAAACTTCTTGAAGTGTTGGTCACCCTTGAAGTTATTTTCCATGAGGGAGACCATATGAAGAAAGATAAGGTAGTGATGTCAACTGATGAAGAAAAATATAAAAGAGTCCTTATCTTCAAAGATAAGATTCTCAAGCTTGGGAAGGTGAGTAATGAGGTAAGAAGGCATGATTTTATTAAAAAATTTAAGGAATATTCATACATCTTTGCTTAAGAATACAATGATCTGAGAGGCTTTGATCCCAAGCTAGCTCAATACAATTTAGAATTAGAGGCTAATGCCAAACTTGTTAGTCAAAAGCAAATGTATATCAATCCAAATATTAAAGAGCTAATAAAGAATGATTTGACCAAATTGATTGATTCTAATATAATCTTTCCCATTAAGTACTCCTCATAGGTAGCCAACTTGGCGATAATGAGAAAGAATAAGGGTGAGATCTAGTTGTGTATTGAATTCAAAGACTTTAATAGGGTCTCCTTTAAAGATCATTACCCCTTACCATCTATGGAGCAACTCCTTCAAATGTTTTTTGGTTCAGAATACTTCTCTCTTTTGGACGGGTACTTGGGATACAACCGAGAGCTAGTAAGAGAAGAAGACCAATACAAGACTACCTTTACCTTGAAGTGGGGCACATGTGCTTATTAGTAGATGCATGTTGGCTTATCAAATTCTAGGGTCACTTTTTAAAAAACCATGGACGTGTATTTCCAAGGTTTTTTGAATCATATGGTGTTTGTCTACTAGGATGAAATAATAGTTTTCTCCAAGAAGGCTAGTGATCACTTAGATCACCTAAGATTGATCTTTGAAAGATGAAAAAAATATGGGATCTCATTAAATCATAAGAAACATGTGTTTTATATCCATGAGGGTAAACTCTTGGGTCATACTATCTCAAAATATTTATTAGATATTGATCCTGATAGAATAAGTGTTATCTTGGCATTATCCTTACCCAAGCATAAGAAAGGGATTTAGAGTTTCCTTGGGAAGATAAACTTTATGAGAAGGTTTATACCTAGTTTTTAAAGCTTGGTCAAACCAATCACTACCATGTTGAAGAATAACCAAGTGTTTATTTCCTCAAATTAAAGTAAATAAGATTTGAGGCTATCAAACAAGTCATTGTCCAAGCACATACACTCATGAATCCTTATTTCTCAAGGGATTTCATATTATATTCATTTGCTAATATTGATAATATATCAACTATGCTGATGCAAAAGAATGGTGAAGGACTTGAGTAACTAATTAAATTTTTTAGTCAAGGGTTTACAGGGTATGAAGTGAGGTATACTTTTGTATAAAAATAAGTCATTTCAGTGGTAAGAAGCCTTAAAAAGTTTAGACCAATGCTCTCCAATAGAAAGATCTATCTTATGGTATCTCATCCTGGAGTGAGGGACTTCCTTATTAATAGAGACTTGAATGAAAAGAGGGCTAGTTGGATTACCAAAGTCATGGAATATGATGTGAATATCAAGGTCACTAAGCTAGTGAGAGGGAAAGGTTTTATGTGATAATATGGTTGATAAGCTTCAGGAAGATAAAGAGGCTATCTTGGTGATACAAGACAACTCACAAATAGATAAAACTCCACCTCACACTAGCTGGCTCTAGGATATGACAAGGTTCATGATAATATGTTAGTACACACAAGGTATGGATAGAGTAAAGATAAGGTATTTTAGACTTTAGTCCAAACCTTATGTATTGTTTGATGGGGTTATATTTATAAAATACCTCAATTGAGTACTTATAAGGTACATAATTGATGACCAAGTGACTAGGATCTTAGAACAATTCCATGATGGGCCTCTAAGAGGCAATTTTCCTCTAAGGACTATAGTAAAAAAAGTGATGATAGCTAGTTATTGCTAGCCTAACCTCTTTAAGGATGCATATGCATGGGTGAGAAAGTGTCAAAATTGTGCTCTCTTTGTAGGTAAGCAAAGGTTGTCAACCCTTCCTCTCAACCTAATTCAGGTAGATCAGCCCTTCGTATAGTGGGGTTTGGAATTCATAAGAATGATCAATCCACCTTCTAGTGGAGGACACAAGTGGGTATTTACTAATATTGATTACTTCACTAGGTGGGTGGAAGCAATTGCTCTGAAAGAAGCTAATGAAATAGTAGTGTTAGACTTCTATGATAGCATAGTAATGAGGTTTGGTGTACCAACAATAATAATTTTAGATAATGCCTTAACATTTGTTGTCATAAGTACAAGTGAATGGGCACTTTATCTAGTCATCTATGTTAATAAATCCTCAAATTACTACCCCCAATGCAATGGAGTTATAGAGTCAACAAACAAAAA
This sequence comes from Torreya grandis, assembly GCA_037957365.1. Classification (NCBI taxonomy): domain Eukaryota; kingdom Viridiplantae; phylum Streptophyta; class Pinopsida; order Cupressales; family Taxaceae; genus Torreya; species Torreya grandis. The sequence goes on along the minus strand of JARHVA010002246.1, from coordinate 1,208,179 downwards.
TTTGATAAGGATCATCAAGAGCACTATGGAAGAGAATCAAAGAGTGTGGTATACAAAGTCAATAATAACCTTATGGGATGATAGAGTGACTCCCAAATTTTCCATTGGTAACTCACCATTTTTCCTTGTATATGGGATAGAATTTAGATTGCCCATCTCTCTTGACTTACCTGCCTTGGAGTTATCCCATCAGCTTGAGTTGATGGAGAGTAAACCTATGAGAATGAGGATGGAAGAGCTCATGGAGCTTAAAGAAATGAGAGACCTTGGAATGAAGACAAAAAGACACATCAATCTAAAGTCAAAAAATCCTTTGACAAGAAATCCATATCAAGGGATTTTAAATAAGGGGATCTAGTCCTCAAGTGTGATTCAAATAAGGCCAAGCCAAACAATCACACCAAATTTGAAATTTGTGGAGTGGTCCTTGTTTGATCCATGGATGAAAATAAATAATTATTTTTATCTTTCCAAATTATATGGAGAGGTATTACCCATTCCAGTCAATGGGATTCATCTAAATCCTTATTATTAGAAGAGTTTATAGCCATTGTATATATTGCACATTTTTTTAATAGTTTTTCATGTTTTCCTCTAAGTGCCTTGTGCACATATTTTTAGTTGTCTATTCCCTTCCCTAAGTGCCTTAGGCACAGTGTTGGTTTTATTTCTTGGTATTATTTTTTCTTTAAGAGGAGGTTTTGGATAGGGAAAACCATGTATCAATTTTATATCAGTTGGGAAAGAAAGACTTGGGACCCCGTATGCCTAATGGATTAGATAGGTTAACTAATATGATACATAGAAGGCATGTAATCTTATGAGGTCACTAGAAATGTTGGCCAAATTGACCTACATATAAAACAATTTCCTAGATGGATCAGGCCAATCTCTTGGACCCTTCAGTAGCCTTCTACCCTCATGACTAGTCCCTTTCTGGCTTTGAATTGATGATGTAGTGTAGTATTTTGGTAGGTCTTAGCATGGTGTGAAAAATTGAGTAGATTTTTGGTTGAGTGAGTGATCTAATGGTAAAAGGAGGAGACATACCTCATGACCCTAACACATGTCACTTTTAATCTTTTGAAACACTTTATGAAAGTTTTAATGTAAATTTGGTAAATTTGAGGAAAAGGCCTGTAAATAGGTCTAGAATTTCAAGTAAAGGATCCAACACATTTTCATAGTTTTCAATCAATTATGGGAATGAGGGAGGTTTTAAATAAGTCTTAAATATTCTAATGAGTCAAAAATAAGGCCTAGAGAAGTTATTATGCCCAAAAGACCCCCAAAAGTGAATTAAATAACTTAAGGGTCCTCAAAATACAAATTTTAAGTGAAAAAGTAACTTTTTGAGGAATTAAAATTGGTTTTGACTTCTTACCACATTATTATGGTGTGTTTAACCATTTTATACATATTCAAGGTCATTTGAAGTCATTTGAAATGGAGCCAAGAAGTTTGGGAGCAAAAGGATGCATTTTGGAGCTTTGACAAAATAAGTTTTTGAAGATTTTGCTTAATTTAGGGGATCAATAGTCATATTATTGAATTCATGGTGTCCCTAATATCCTCTTATATTCCCTTGAAATCGAATTCTAGCATAAGAACTAATAGAAGTAAGGAAAACCTATTGGTTATAAACTAGGCATGAAACAAGTTTTCTTGTAATTAATATAAGTCCAAGAATTTTAGAAGGTTTCTAGAAGTAAGGGACATTATTATAAAAACAAATATTTCCAAAGTTTTGGATATCATAAGAAATATTTTGGTTCTTCATGCTAAGGAAAAACCTTTTTTCATAGTTTGGGATAGCTCTAAGAGAGCCTCAAGTTTTCACTTGGTACAGTCAAGAGAGAGAGAGAGAGATAGTTGGAATAGCATATTTTGGGAATTTATAGGGACCCTAATGACCTTTCACCTTGTTTCATTGATGGTATAGTTAATCTCACTATAATTATTAACAATTGATAAAATTTTATGGGTGTCTAAATGGCCTACTCATCCAAATAAGGTCTAGGTTTTCCCTTATTTCTTCACTTAAAAATTCAATAATAAATAATGGTTTTAGGGGTGTTGTTGCAGGGTAAAATAAGACCTATTAAAATTGGTTTCATCAACTAATTTCTCACAAAATGGTACTTATGTCATAAAACCTAATTTATTTCTTGTCCTTGTGAAATGGCTATTTGATCAGTTTTAGATCAGAACCTAGGTTAAGGAGATAATGTACCTCCTCCTCATGACACAACAACTTACTCAAGTGATCCTTGCTCATCAATATTTATTAATTCATTAGATCCTTGACAGGGCAAATTAAGACTATCTGCATCCATAGCCATGGTTTAAGGATCAAGGAAAGGAGGTATTCTCTATGGGGGTTTTGGCTTAATTGTCTCTTCTTACTAAGTGAAACCATATTAAAAACCAATAAAGGAATTGGTTTTCACCTATATGATAATGGGCTAGTTGATAATTGGTGACCTTCTTGAGGTTTAAACTTAGTCATGATTGCATTTGATGTTATAAGGTAACCCATAACTCTAATAGACTGAAGAGAGATTAAGCATGATTTAAGGATGTCTAGAGTCTATTTGAAGGTTGAGTGGAATTAAATAGGAACTCCTATGAAAATTAAATAAATCAAATTATAAGAAGGTACCACCATGAGAGGTTGCAATCAATTTTACTATTTGCAAAAGGTTTGGTTCTCTGAAGGGGTTTCATGCAGATGGGATATGTTTTTCTCCATGTTTTAATTTCATAACAATCACCTTCCTTCCATGTTTGGTTTTACAACATCATGCATTAATAAAACACACAATCATATCAAACTCATAGTCAACTCCCTCCAAGATCTTGACTATATCCATGGTGTATGAAGGTCTTTATAATGTTTAGGGAGGTGTGATAAATAGTTCAAGATGTTTTGGATATATCCTTACAATAGGAACAATCAATTAATCCTCCTCTAAGTGACACAATAATGATTATGACAGTTGATGCTATTCATATACAAAATCAACCATGAATGTGCACCTAAAGGTGCCATGGAGAGATTGTCATGTTGGGAAATAGGACAATTGATCTCATTTTAAGACTTTAAATGTTTTAAAATTAATTTGAAGAGTTTTAGAGATTATGAAACTTGTTTAATGCTTATACACCATGTGCATTGACCATTTCACCTTTAATGCCATGTTTGAAACTTCCATCAACACTTACAAGAGAATGAAAATGTTTAAATTAGAGGTCTTAAGATTAGTTTTAACCTTTTCAAGTAATATATGATCAATTAGATGACCCTTGTGAAAGTGTGGAGTTAGTTTTTAGTTCATATACAATTCAAACTCATTGTTTCAACCTCACTACTTGTATACCTGAGATATTCATCTATAAATGACCCTATATAGAGATTTTAAGTATAATATAGGGATGCTAAAAATGTTTTCATGTCTTCATTTGCTTTTAATAATATGGAGAAGCATTGATAATATATTATAAGGTCATATGATGTGCACAACCCACATTCCAACTCCACTTCCTTATGCACTATTGTGTGTGCATTTGTAGGCTTACATAGATGCATAAAGAAGCTGTATAGGAGATTTGACATGATTGGAAGCCTTTCTAAGGTTTGTGGAGTTGAATAATAGCATTAAAAAATTATTTGAAATTTGGATAAGAAGGAAAGTTGGAAGAAGCCATGTTCAAATTTGGTTACTGTGCTCAAGGACAAAATCCCCAAAATACCAAAACAGAGCACCAGGCACTACTGTTGATATCATATGAAAATTTTGCAAGGATATTTGATGCATCTAAATTTTCCCATATTTTATCCCTATACTAAGGTAATAACATACAAAAGGAAGTGAGTCATTAGGTTAATTTTTTTCCATGTTAGAAGGATCCAAAGTTCCATATTTGTTCACTACATTCTTTTAATGATGTCTATAGGTTTGAACCTCCAAGCAACTTTCACAATCCAAAGTTATCATATGGAAGTATGCCTTTATATTATGATGCCTTTTATAGTGTAGAGAGTACTCCAGTGTTTATAATATCATCAAAATGGTTAAATATTAGGGTAGTAGACCTCATCTACACCTATATGTGTCCTTTTCCCTAAGAGAATTCACTTATAGCTAACTACAAACTCTTATATCATCGATGAGGTGAGTATAGACATGAAAACACTAAATTTTTATAATTAAATATGTTAAAAGGCCTCTATGGGATCTAAGAACAAGTGAAACTAACTTCAAAGGTGGATACCGACATATAAGACCCCTATTTTACTCCAACACAATCAATTATAGTTGACTGTAGTTGGAAGTGAGCAAGAACTTGGTGTTAGGGGTATTGATATAGCATGGGAATGATGTAGATAGATACAAATGAGTAAAAAATGATCTTGGGGGCCCTAATAAATTATATATACATTTTATTCAATGCCTAAACCATGAAACTAACACTTACAAGATAGGTAAAATAAGGAAATATAGTTAGTCAGCCTATAGTCCTAAGTAGATCAAGATGAGTGGTGAATAAATTAGGGTTTGATGAAGGATTGATGATATAATTACAAGTAATATACATAAAAAATTATATTATACATCTCAATGGACTCTTATAATATGGATACAATAAAAATGAGGGATTCCAATAGTGCAACCTAAAGTCATATGTCAAGACCCTAGACATAGTAAGCTTCCCTAAAAGTCTACCTTGTTTTTTATGCATTTGGAAGGTCTAATGAGGTGATCAAGAGATAAAATATTGTGAAGATCAACACTATCACTTGGATAAAATCCTCAAAAAATAAATTTATATTTTAAAATAGTGGAAGTACCCTCTATTTTTTCTAAGACATAGGGTACTCTGCTAGGATGGAAACCAACACAATCTGAAGAAAGGTGATAAGAAGGAAGGTTAAGGGTGGATAAAACACTGAAAAAAGATGTAGAAGGTTTATATAGACATATAAAAACATAGGTAAACTATAATATATGTTTGAAACATTCCAAAATGGTATAGACTCATAAGGATGTAGACAGACCTAGTAGGTCTAGTTTAGGCCTATTATCCATTTGGGGGTCTATCTTTTAACTAAAACGGGGGTAAAAATTTATTAAGAAACCAAACAAAAACCACTTACAAGTTTTTCTCCCGATCCACCAAATGGACCAGCTTTTGATACAAATTCAAAGGAAGGAGATTCTCCTCCGTAATTCTCCAATCTGCCCCATTCTCCGAGGCCCACTTAGCTAAGCAATCCGCTACCTCATTCCACTCCCATGGGATGTGTTGAAAAGAAATCTCATTCAAAGAAGAACTATACTATTTAATCTGCTAGATAATAACTTGTAAACTCTAATCTGTCTTACCAGAATTGCTGTTATTTAGCAAATTAACAATAACTTGTGAATCCGATTCACAGATGACATTTCGATGGCGCTCTCGACAACAGCTTTCTACCACCTCTAGAATGGCCTCAGCTTCCATCTGGTTATTAGTATACCAGCCTTTGTAAATGGAAAACAAGAATTTAATGTTACCTACACTGTCCCGAGCTATTCCCCCAATACCTGCATCACCTGGGTTCCCCCGAGAAGAACCATCTGTATTAATTTTGATGCAATCTTTGTCTGGGGGCATCTAATGCCCAGCTCTGTTGACCGGCCGCACCAACTGGCTCCTTCCCTTTGTCAGAACAGAGGTCTTCCTTCCCACGCCATCATTGGGGACGTCAATTCCCAGGCGTCCAAGCACATCAGCGGCGTCTTGTTCCACTTTATCTTCTAGCGCAGACTTGGCACGGCACGTTTCCTGCAGCGCACTAACAACCTTACTCCACAGCTGCCTAAAATCCATTCGAGCGCCCCTAAAGATGCGCCTATTCCTCTCCAACCATAAATTCCAAAGTATGAAGGATGGTCCCACCGCCCATGCTGTCTGTAACATGGAATTTTTAAGAGGAGCATGGCCCATACGGGCCCAAAATTCATTAATAGAGGACACATGTCTGCAAGAGGTTTTCCATGCACTCCACCACAGGTGCCAAACCTGTTGTGCAAACGAACACTGAAAGAACAGATGGGCCCCTATCTCCTCATTGCTAAAACACAGCACACAAATAGAAGGTCCCTGAAATCCTTTCTGACAAAGATTATCCCAGGTGAGACATCTATTGTGCGTGAGGAGCCAAAGGAAAAAATTACATTTGGGCCATGCCATTTGATTCCACACTTTCATTCCCCATTGAAACTGACCATACTCTCTTGTTTGCTTAAGCAGAGTCTTGTAACCAGCAGCTACAGAGTACTTTCCTGTTGAGTCCCCACTCCAGGCCAATTCATCACATCCTTACAACGCTCCACACCTTCTAGTCTTCAGGATAAGGGCTAATTCATCTATCTCCTCCGGCGAGCCTCCAGGCGGCCAATCCGAGGAATGTTTCCACCTGAAACCAATGGTCATCCCTATGTTATAAGGTTCTTTGTAGTGCCTCACCTCACTCCACCCTGCCAAATGAAAAGAGTTTGCCAGGGTTTGGAGATGCGGATGGGACTATAAAAGTGGGGGAATCCCATCCCATGAGTCCATCCAGAATAGAGCCTCAGATCCACTGTGGCAGATCCAAAATAAGCCTTGCTTAACCAGTTGTGCTCCATGCTTGAGGGTCTCCCATATCATAGATCCTCTCCCCTCAAGAGGAAATCTGGCAATATCATGAATATTAATGTCCGAGAAGTATTTGGCTGTCAGGATACGGGCCCATAAGGCCGAATGATTAGTGCACCACCTCCAATAAAGCTTGGTAGCAAGGGCAATGCTAGCCACACTAGCCGAGCGTAATCCCAGACCACCTTCCTGCTTAGGTCTACACACCATGTCCCAATTGACGAGACTCCATTTAGAAGATTGCAAATTACCATTCCACAAAAATTTCCTTGATAGAGCATCAAATTCTTCAAGAAAGTAGGCTGGGGCACACTGGACCATGCTCCTATATATTGGTAAAGCCTGAATAACCGATTGTAACAAAATCACCCTACCTGCTGTGGATAACCATCTATAAATCCAGTGGCTTACCTTCTGTCTCGGCTTGTCCAGAATGTTCTGCCAAAATAGCCTAGGTTGGCGTCCCATAACAATAGGAATGCCAAGATAAATCACTGGGAGGGTATGTATCTGAAATCAAAGAATGGTAGCTATTCTTGTCTGGATAGCCTCAGGAGTGTTGAAAAAGTAAATAGAAGATTTATGCTCATTAATTTATTGTCCTGAAGCCGCCAAATAATTATCAAGAGTGGTGTGGACAGCCTTAGCTTCTTTGATCCTAGCTTCACCAACCAAGATAGTATCATCAACAAATTGAAGGTGGGATAAGGTGGTTATTCTGCCCTCCCACATCCATCCCTGAATAGCATTCTGAGAGACTCTATATTTGAAGAACCGTCCAAGCCCTTCCGCCATGAGGATAAACAAGTAAGGAGAAATTGGGTCCCCTTGCCGAAGCCCTCTAGAAGCTCTGAAAAGCTCCGTTGGCGCTCCATTAACAAGAACAGAAAAGGAAGGCGTAGTGATACAGCTTAACACCCACCTAATCCAATCCTATTTGAACCCAAATGCTGAAAGAACCTTCTGCAAAAACCTCCAGCTAACCCGATCATAGGCTTTAGCAAGATCAAGCTTGATAAACATAGCCTTCTCATGTGAACCTTTCATGGAATGAATAGCTTCCGAGGCTATCACAACACCATCTATAATTTGCTTACCTGCGACAAAGCCTCCTTGTTCCTCCGAAATAAGATTGGGAAGGAGCCCTTTTAGCCTTTGCGCTATGAGCTTAGTAATCACTTTGTAGACAACATTACAGAGCGCAATGGGTCTATACATATCAAGCTTATTTGCCTGCTCCTTCTTTGGGATTAACACCAGGAAGGTAGCATTCAATGCCCGCAGCATTTCTTTGTTAGAATAGGACTCCTGTATAACACTTAACAGGTCTTGCTTAATTATATCCCAAAAGTCTTGGAAAAAATCAGTCAAAAATCCATCAAGTCCAGGGGCTTTACCTCTCTTCTACTAAACAAAGCTTCCTCCACTTCAGCCATGCCAATCGGACGCAAAAGATCTTCATTCATTTTATCATCCACCAAGGACGGAATACAGGACAGCACTTCATTTTCTGCCCCTTCATCTACCAAATTGTTACTGTCAAAAAGATCTGAGAAATACCGTACAGCTTCTCTGCTAATATCATGAGAAGAGGAAAGGTGAGTTCCATCCTGAGTGATAAGAGAAGTAATGAAATTACCATTGCGCCTCCCTTGCACGGATTTATGAAAAAAGGCCATATTCTTATCTCCTTCCTGGAGCCAGTCAATGCGTGCCTTCTGTTTCCAGTAGATCTCCTCCCGAAGTTCCCACTCCGCAAGCAAAGTGGCCGCTCTAACTTCTTGGAGGCGAAGTTCTTCCGAGAGTCCATTCTCTCTTATCTGCCTGGTTATGCCATCCAACTGGTCTTGTGCAAGCTTCTTCTGACTCTGCAGATTTCCAAAAAGAGTCATGTTCCAAATCTGTAATTTCCTTTTAACAAACTGAAGCTTTTTCAGGAAAGAGTACATGGCAGTGCTGTAAGGCGGGCTTCCCTGTCTCCACCATTGACCAATGAGATCGTAGAGAGAAGGATCCCGCAGCCACATCAACTGGAATTTGAAAGGGGGTTTTTTAGGACCCCCAATCTGGCCTATGGAAAGTTTAATAGGCCAATGGTCTGATCCCCTCCAATCTAAGATCTCACATGTGAGAGTGAAAGCACTGGATTGCCAGAAAGAAGAGACTAAAAATCTATCAAGACATTTAGAAATTGCATCATTACCTGTTCTTCGGTTGCTCCAAGTAAAAAGTCCGTTGGATGGTTTCACATCGGATATATGAAGCATTTCCATATGATGGCGCAGGCACTCAGAAGAGGATCCTAAACGGTTTAGTCCACCACGCTTCTCCTCCAGGCTAATAACAGCATTAAAGTCCCCAGTTAATATCCATGGTAGAAAGGGAAAACATTGCCTGATGTGCCGGATATGTGCCCAAAGCTGCTGCTGCCCAGCAAGGTCAACAGGGGCGTAGACTGAGGTAACCAAGCATAACTCCCCGGTCTCCAAAGAAGATGCCACCATTGACAAGGCCGAGAGACAAGAGATCCAGTGTTGTGGCAAAATTCTCCTTTGGTCCCATCCCATAGCAAGCCCTCTCGAGCTGCCTTTAGCTCCCACACATTGCCATTGCCCACTCTGCCAAAAATTTGGCATGCAAGCAATAAATGACTCAACTGAAAGTTTCATCTCTTGGATACAAAAAATGTCCGGAGAGTGATTCCAGACCAAACTGCGAATAGCTTTTTGCCTAGGGTAGCTATTCAAACCCCGCACATTCCAAGATAGCACAATCATTGGGTGGTTTGGGGGAAGTGCTCCTCCATGGTCTTAACCACCCCAGATTCCACCAAATGATCACCTGTAATTTTGAGTTTATCCTGGTCTTTCCTCCTTTCGACCTTAGGAGTACCTGAGGATGTGACTTTTTTGAATTGTTTCTGACTTAGCCCAAGGGCCAAAATAGAATTTTCATCTTTTTTCCAAGCATCACCCTCCTTCACCAAATCAGCCCATTTGACTTCTTTCTCCTTAATCTCAGTCTCAGTCATCAGTTGTCCTTCCTCTAGACCTAGAGGTTCAGCTGGGAGTGTTTGATCCATCCTACCTTGGTCTTCCATGGGTTGTGGACAAAGCATTTGCTGCCCTGAAGCTTCTCCAAGAGCCTGAAAAGGAAAACCCTCTTCCACAACCATGTTATCAAGGGCCTCGAATTTGTTAAAACCCTGCTCCAAGTGTCTTTCAGCAGCCCCTCTCCTAGGTCCATATCCTCTAGCCTGCTTTCTGACTGGAGTAAACTCCTCCACTCCACTATTAAAGGGATCAGCAGAGTCCTGCGCCACATTTCCAATAGCAGGGTTTTTACCTTTACTCATGCTATCCTGTAGGGCTTTGGATTTTTGACTCTGAGCCGCGCTCCCTGGTAGCTTATCAGCAGATACTGAAGAAGGCTTTGAGCTCTTTGTCATTGGTCCTTTATCTTTGGCAGCCAGAGGGCATTGTCTATGGAGATGTCCATAAACATGATAGATTCTGCACCTGAAAGGAATGGATTCATAGTCAATCTGCTGAATCCATGTCAGGGAACCCAGGCAAATTTCTAGTGAATCAGGAAGAGGTTTTGATAAGTCCATGTCCACACACACCCGAGCATATGTAATAACTTTCTTGTCTAGAGATTGATGGGCTATTGCTGTTGGGGTTCCCAGCAAAGCCGCTATTTGTTTGAGAATGTCTTCCCGCCAGAATTCCAGCGGCAGCCGAGGTAGCCTCACCCAGACCGGGACACACGCTGGGATTTCCTCAGCGGTGTTGAAACCCACATGCCAAGGTTTTAGAAAGAGGCCCACCCATTCATAAAAGTAAGGCCCTCCTTCGAAAATCCGATTACGATCCGCTACAGAGGAAAAACTCACCAGAAAGTAATTGTTTGCTGCCAACATAATGTCGAAATCTCCATCAACTGCCCAGGAGCGCCTGATCCAAGATTCCAAGGCCTACTGGGGGATTCTAATTCCCAAAAACTTGCAAATTAAAGTATGTGAGGAGAGATATTCAATATCCTCCTGAATTGTTTCCTGTGGGATAACTAAAACTGGTCTGTCCTGCCTTCTGAGCAAACAACCATTCACCTTATTCAGTTTAACCTTGTCCCCAGAGTAGAACGCTATCTTGGCTTCATCCCTTCCTCCCACGGCCACTCCACCCAAACTGGGCACTGCTGGCGGGTCGCCTATCAACTGGTCTCCTCCATGCCCTTCCCCGTGCCCTTCCTTGCGCATAGCCATCGCGCTCTCTTAAATCTATTTGGGGGTCTATCTTGACTTTTAGATATAGAGTAGAATTATAATCCATTGGAACATGCTTGTGGGGATATATTAGATGTGTTTAATATATTGGTTTTCAAATTAAACCATAATGAAAACCCTCAATCCAAAGCCATGAACCTTGTAGAGTGTGTACACGTGTAAAGAGACCAAGAACCTTCTAGAAAGTGGAACAATAGAGTAAAGTGTTGTTTGAGTGTTTTAGAAAGGTGTGGGACATTAAATCAGACATGTAAAAGGTTATTTGGTCCCTTTAAACAATTTTTAACTCATGGAAATGAATATTTTATGCTCTCAACATGTGCAGAAGAAAGATAAGCCCTAAACTAGGGTTTTGTGGATTTCAAGAGTTTTAACCCTGAAAATTTTCCAAAAATTTGTAATATGATGGTTTTCAAGGTTCCCTAAGTGAATGAAGTGGTTTTTGTTTTGTATGAGGTTTTACATTATGGTTTCTAGACCTGGGGTGTGCTTAAGGGCCAATTAGGCCTAAATGAGGGAAGACTAATGAAGGAAGTGTGGTCTAAGAGTCAAACCTAACCATGAAACTTGACACACACCTTGAAGGAAATAGAGGGTGGATGAAAAGGTGATTAAATATTCAAAAGAGTGCCTATTTTGACCAAACCAAGGAGAACTGGAAAAAAAGGGCTACAAGCCTCATAAGGTCATTGAGAGCTTATAAGCTAGAAATGAATGTTGAGGTTGGTTTGATTACTTGAAATGGTTCATACCAGGTGTGATATGACAATATAAGACCATCCATGCATTGAGATTGGATTCTTGAAACCTAGATTGAGATTTGGTAGAGACCTAAGTGCATTACTTACTAGAAGAAATCAAGCGGTTGTATTGTAACTATAGATCTATCTTGTGAAAGGATTTAGGACTGAAATTTGTTTCATAATGAGAGTGGATTAAATCCATCAAGAAGTGTCTCTATATTTATAAAACAAGAAACATTCAAAAAGGCCATCAAGCATAGTGATCTTAAAGCAAGAAACTTGATTGGATTATAGGTTTTAAGACAAACATAACACATGCCAAATGAGATATTTTTCAATAATAAAGATAGACAATGGTGTTTTATGAACTTATCCCCCTTACCTTTGCATCAGTATGCTAAGATGGTGTATCAATAATATGAATGGAGATATTTTCAAACTTTGGCACATAGTCAATTTCACCCCATAAAGGTAACATATAGCCAATCTTTAGGAAATCTCAGACATTAAACCAAATAAGGTTGAGGCTCTTCATAAGAGGTTATATAGAGAGTGGAATTTCATTTGGGTTATAACTCTAAATTAAACCAATAAGTGAATTGGTTTTCATCATGAAGGATTGTGTTCATGTCTTATGACTTTTAAAGCTCAAGGAGGCTAGTTTGATCATCAAGATAAAGTCAATAACATTTAGATTATAAGTATTATGAATAGGTTCATATAAAGAGATAAATTAATGTTTCAAGGAGGGATTAATAATAGGAATAATACACCTATAACCCTCAAAAGGATACCTAGAACCAAAGGAGAGCACATGGTTCTCCTTGATCCAACATGAAGTTGAAACAAAGAGGCATCTTTGGAGGAAGTTCATTATTGAAAATCTGATTAATGAGAACAAAGAGATTTTTATTCACCAAATAAATAATTATAAATATTCAAAGTATTATCCTTAGTCAATAACTACACTCATAAGGGACACCTATAACTAAGGGAAGGTATAGTCATAGGGGTTTTCTTAGGACAATGGTCTATAAAGGTCAACCTATCTATCATGGTCATTAATGGAGTTTACATGAGAAATAAAGATTTTTGGAATGAATAAATTAGGTTATAGAGCATGTATAAAAAGTAATAAAATCATTTAGGGATAGTGGTTCACGTAACAATGTGCAGCTACAACCATGAAATGGCAATCCTTTTCATTAACACTATTATCTATTGACAAAGGTAAAATCAAAGTCCATCCAAGTCAAAGAAAAAAAATATGGGGAATCATATGAAATTAAAGATTCAAATGGTCACCCTCAATCATTATATCAAGATCATACATAGTGACATCAATCCTTAAAGGTGTTACACAAGCTCGTTGGGTGGATTTAGACTATGTAGGCCTAGAAAGCACTTACTCGAGAGCAATATGCCAAAGGAAGCATGTGGAGAAGGTCTCAAATGTTTATTAAGGTTTTATAAAGAACCAAAATGGATAAAATTATTGAAAAATACCTCCACACCTCAAAATATATACCTATTAGAGGGAGCAACCTAGTTGAAAAGGAGACTTCTTGAGAAGATCAAATCAATAAGGAAGTGACATGAAAGATTGTGAGATAACAAATGAAGAGTTTAATAATACAAGAGAAGATATATCAGAATTTTAAATCACATTAAAAATTTTATAACTCAAACCAAGGAAAATGGGTATAAAACTTAGTTATGAATTTTGACCAAGCAGACAAACATCACTAGCTTTTTCCAAAATGGGCCTACAAGCCAAAATATACATGATCCAATCATAAAATTTGGTGGAGAGGCTCATTATAAAATATTATACCTATTAAAAATACTTTTGATTTTTTTTTTATATTGTCAAATATTCACTATTTTAGTACAATCAACCCTATGTCAAATCATGGTCAACATTGAAGCAAGCCTTGAAGGAATTGGTCATTTTAGGGCATATACAGGTTGAGTAAAAGCATGAAATTTGGTACATATATTATTCATAACACAAAAAATTCCTATTCAATACTAAAAATATTATAAATATTTAAAGTACTTACTATTTTGACATAGTTCCCTTATAGTCAAGAAGACAACCACTAGAAGGTAGTTGAAGTTTTATTAGTTCTGGGATCCAAAAAGGTGTTTCGGCCTTGGAGAGGTCTTAACACCTTATCATATGATGCTTCAAACCTATATTGTCCTATATAAATGACCATATTTTATGGTTTCAAGAAAAAGTTAGAATAAAGACAAGTTTAGGCATGGAGGAAGCATGCAAGCAACTCAAGGTAAATATTGGTAAAAAGAGGTCTATAGGATAGATTACACATAAAAAAGACTTTAAGTTTGGTAAAATTTGTCCTCATTACATAATATATATACCCATAATATTGTAAAGGTAATATTACAAGTATAAGTGCCTTCTATTTTGACACAGTCCCCTCCATGTCTCATAATGGTCACTATTCATGCAATCATACTTTATGGAGTTTTAAGTTATGTTTGAGGGTTCAAAAATTATATAAGTATTTTTAAATCATAGGAATATGGTTTTAATCCTATTAAGCACATTTAAAGATTTTTCATACTCCAAACTTCATGTAAATCCTTTAGGCAAGCTCAAAACCCCACAAATAGTCTCAAAGGCATAAAAGGCAAAGCTGAGTCTTTATCATTTGTAAAGGTGTTATGAAATGTTTCATATTCCACTAAGGTGTTTTAGATAAAATAAGATCATTGGAAATGCCAAATCTTTCTTTTGGATAATTTTGAGCTTTTCAAGCTTTAGACACCTAGTTTTAGCCCATTTTTGGATGCTAATTTCTTTCAAACCATGAAGAGTTGGGCCAAGTGATTCTAGTATGTTTTGATTACGATTATGTAATTGAAATTAATTATGGATTTAGTTTGGTTAAGGGCCTGAGTTTTATGAATAACTGTTAAGAGTATAAGCATGCCCAAAATGCTTACAAACTCTATAGAGAATCATCTTTACGTGTGTCTATTTTCATACCTTTCACATGGGAGCCCAATATTTTTAGGGATGTTGAAAATGTATATGGAATATATATCCATGTAAATAAGTGGTGGAATAGAGTGAGTCATATACGTATTATAGGTGATTCTCAAGTCATTATATGTTATTTTATGGACCCATGAGTCCAAAAACCAAAAATTAGTCAAAAATCTCTTTTATAAGCTCAAAAATGTTCACCTTCAAGATTATTATTCATATAATGATCACCCTAAAGCATTATATCAAGCTCATACATAGTGCCATCAATCATTAAAGGTGCTACACAAGTTTGTTGGGTGGATTTAGATTGTGTAGGCCAAGAATTCACTTTCTTGAGAATAATATGCCAAAGGAAGCATGTGGAGAAGGTATCAAATATTTATTAAGGTTTATAAATTAAAAAAAGGGGTAAAATTATTGGAAAATACCTAAAAACCTCAAAATATATACCTATTGTAGGGAACAACCTAGTTGAAAAGGAGATTTCTTGAGAAGATGAGATCAGTAAAGAAGTGACATAAAAGATTGTGAGATAAAAAGGAAGTGTGGAATAATACAAGGAGATATAAATAAAATTTTAAAAACACATTCACATTATTATAACTCAAACCAAGGTAAAATGGAAGAAAACTTAGTTGTGAATTTTGACCAAGTAGGCACACATCACTAGCTTTTGCCAAAATGGGCCTACAAGCCAAAATATGCAAGATCCAATTATGAAATTTGGTGGAGAGGCTCATTATGACCTATTATACCTATTAAACATATTTTTTTACATTTTTTTATAATGTTGAATATTAAATATTTTAGTACAATCAATCCTATGTCAAATCATGGTCAACATTAGATCATGCCTATGAAGAATTGGTCATTTTAGGGCATCTATAGATTGAGTCAAAGCACAAAATTTAGTAAATATGGTCTTCATGACACACCAAAACATCCCATTCCATCCTAAATTTCATATAAAGAGTGAAATTACCTAATATTTTGACATATCCTCCTTGTAGTTAAGAAGGCAACCATTAGAAGCTAGTTGATATTTTCTTAGTTTTGGGATCCAAGAAGGTGTTTAGGGCTTGGATAAGTATTTAAACCAGATAATATGATGTTATAAACATATATTTTCATATATAAGTGATCATATTTAATGGTTTAAATAATTTTTTTAAGAAAGACAAGTTTAGGCATGGAGGAAGCATGCAGGCAGCTCAAGGTAAATTTTGGTAAAAAAAGGTCTATAAGATAAAGTACACATCCAAAAGACTTTAATCTTGGTACAATTGGTCCTCATGACATTATATATATATATATATATATATATATATATATATATATATATATATATATATATATATATATATATATATATATATATATATATATATATATATATATATATATATATATATATATATTCTCTTAAAGATAATATTTCAAGTGTAATTTCTTGTTATTTTGACACAGTCCCCTCCATGTCTCATAATGGTCACTATGTATGCATGCATAATTTTTGGAGTTTTAAGTTGTGTTTGAGGGTTAAAAAATTATATAAGTATTTTAAAATAATGGGAAGATTGTTTAAATCCTCTTAATCACCTTTAAAGAGTGTTTACAATCCAAACTTCATGCAAACCCTGTAAGAAAACTAAAAACCCCATAGGTAGTCTCAAAGGCATAAAAGGCAAAGTTGGTTTTGAAAATTTTTAAAGGTGTTATGAGATGTTTAATATTCCACTAAGGTGTTTTAAATAAAATAATATCAGTGTAAATGTCAAATTTGTATTTTGGATAATTTTGAGATTTTTAGGCTTAAAACACCTAGTTTTAGACCATCTTTAGATGCTCATTTCTTTCATACCATGAAGATTTAGGCCAAATGATTATATTATGTTTTTATTACCCCTATTTAATTGAAATTAATTTTGGATTAAGGTTGGTTAAGGTCCTGATTTTTATGAACAATCATTTAGAGTGTAAGCATGTCCAAAATGCTTACAAACCCTATAGGTAATCATCTTTACGTGTGTATATTTTCATAACTTCTACATGGGAGACAAAAATTTCAAATATTTTAAATTTTTATATGTAATATATATCCATGGAAATAATTTGTGTAATGGAGGGAGTTTTATACATATTTTAGGTGATTCCAAAGTCATTATATGCTATTTTATGG
Source organism: Torreya grandis (assembly GCA_037957365.1). Classification (NCBI taxonomy): domain Eukaryota; kingdom Viridiplantae; phylum Streptophyta; class Pinopsida; order Cupressales; family Taxaceae; genus Torreya; species Torreya grandis. The sequence continues at coordinate 1,191,263 of JARHVA010002246.1, read as the reverse complement.
ACACATGAATCCAAAAACCCAAAACTGGTCAAAAAGATCCTTTTCATGCTCAAAAAAGATCCAATTCAAGATTATTATTCATATAATTATCACCATAAATCATATATCAAGCTAATACATACTTACATTAGTCCTTAAAGGTGTTACACAAACATGTTGGGTGGATTTAGACCGTGTAGGACTAGAAAGCCCTTTCTTGAGAATAATATGCCAAAGGAATAATGTGGAAGGTCTCAAATGTTTATTAAGTTTCCAAAGAACCAAAATTGGTAACATGATTTATAAATACCTCCAAACCTCAAAATATGTACCTAATATAGGGAGCAACCTAGTTGAAAAGGAGACTTCTTGAGAAGATGAGATCAGTAAGGAAGTGACATGAAAGATTATGAGATAACAAATGAATAATGGATTCATAAAAGGAGAATATATGTTAGAATTTTAGATCACATTCACATGTTTATAACTCAAACTAAGGTAAATGGGAAGAAAACTTAGTTGTGAATTTTGATGAAGCAGGCACATATCACTAGCTTTTGCCAAAATTGGTCTACAGGCCAAAATATGTAGGATCCAATCATGAAATTTGGTGGAGAGGCTCATTATGACATATTATACATACTAAAAATATTTTTTATGTTTTTTTATAATTTTAAATATTAAATATTTAATTACAATCAACCCTATGTCAAATCACGATCAACATTGGATCATGCCTTGGAGGAATTGGTTATTTTGGGGCATCTATAAATTGATTCAAAGAACTAAATTTGGTATATATGGTCTCCATGACACAAAAAAAAAAACCATGAAATCATAAATGTCATATAAAGAGTTAAAGTACCTAATATTTTGACATAGTCCCCTTGTAGTTAAGAAGGCAACCATTAGAGGCTAGTTGATATTTTATCAATTATGGGATCCTTGAAGAAATTTAGGAATTTGAGAGGTATTAAAACCATGTAATATGATTTTTTAAACCTATATTGTCCTATATAAGTGATCATATTCATGGTTTTCAAGAAAATTTTTGAATAAAAATAAGTTTAGGCATGGAGGAAGCATGCAGGTAGCTCAATGTAAATTTTGGTAAAAAAAGGTCTACAAGATAAAGTATGCATAAAAAAGACCTTAAATTTGGTAAAATTAGTCCTCATGACATAATATATATAAATAAATAATCTCATAAAGGTAATATTACAAGTGTAAGTGCCCACTATTTTGACACAATCCCCTTCATGTCTCATAACGGTCACTATTCATGCAGGCATACTTTTTAGAGTTTAAGTTGTGTTTGAGGGTTCCACAATTAAAGAAGTGTTTTAAAATAATGGAAATCTTTTTTGAATCCTCTTAACCAAATTTAAAGAGTACTTACACTCCAAACTTCATACAAACCCTGAAAGCAAGCTCCAATCCCATATGTAGTCTCAAAGGCATAAAAGGAAAAGTTGAGCTTTGATCATTTTTAAGGGTTTTATGAGATTTTTCATATGACACTAAGATATTTGAAATAAAATAAGATCAATGGAAATGTCAAATTGGTCTTTTGAATAATTTTGAGATTTTCAAGCTTTGGACAACCAAATTTAGTCCATCTTCATATGCTCATTTATTTCATACCATGAAGAGTTGATCCAAGTTATTATAGTATTTTTTAATTACCCATATGTAATTGAAATTAATTTTGTATTTAGGTTAGTTAAGTTCTTGAGTTTTATGAACAATCGTTAAGAGTGTAAGCATGTCTAGAATACTTACAAACCCTACAAGAAATCATCTTTACTTGTGTATATTTTCATACCTTCCACATGAGAGCCAAATATTTTTAGGTATGTTGAAGGGTTATATGTAATATATATCAATGGAAAAATGTTGTTGAATGGAGGGAGTCCTATACATATTATAGGTGATTCCCAAATCATTATATGCCATTTTAGGGATCCATGAGTCCAAAAACCCAAAATGGTTAAAAATATCCTTTACAAGATCAAAACATCTCAATTTTGAGATGATTATTCATATAATTATCACCCTAAATCATTATATCAAGCTCATACATAGTGCCATTAGTCCTTAAAGGTGTTACACAACCCTATTGGGTGGATTTAGATTGTGTAGGCCTAGAAAGCACTTTCTCGAGAATAATATGGCAAAGGAAGCATGTGGAGAAGGTATAAAATGTTTATTAAGGTTTAAAAATAACCAAAATTGGTAAAATTCTTTTCAAAAACCTCCACACCTCAAAAAATGTACCTATTATAGGCAACAACCTAGTTGAAGAGGAGACTTCTTAAGAAGATGAGATCAGTAAAGAAGTGACATGAAATATTGTATGATAACAAATGAAGAGTGAAATAATACAAGGAGAATATTCATCATAATTTAAAATAAAATTCAAATTTTTATAACCCAAACCAAGGCAAAATGGAAAATAACTCAATTGTGAATTTTGACCAAGTAGGCACACATCACTAGCTTTTGCCAAAATGGGCCTATAGGCCAAAATATGCAGGATCCAATCATGAAATTTGGTAAAGAGGATAATTATGACCTATTATAAATATAAAACATATGTTTTATATGATTTTAACTATTCACTATTTTATTATAATAAATCCTATGTCAAATCATGGTCAACATTAGATCATGCCTATGAGGAATTGGTCATTTTGGGGCATTTATAAATTGAGTCAAAACACAAAATTTAGTAAATATGGTATCCATGAAAAAAAAAAACATCCAATTCCATAATAAAGGTCATAGAAAGAGTGGATTTACCTACTATTTTGACACAACCCCCTTGTAGTTAAGAAGGCAACCATTAGAGGCTAGTTGATATTTTCTCAGTTTTGGGATCCAAGAAGGTGTTTAGGCCTTAGATAGGTATTAAAACCATATAATATGATGATATAAACATATATTTTACTATATAAGTGATAATATTTATGGGTTTCAAGAATGTTTTTGAAGAAAGACAAGTTTAGGCATGGAGGAAGCATGTAGGCAACTTAAGGTAAATTTTGGTGAAAAAGGTCTACAAGATAAATTATAAATCCAAAAGACTTAAAATTTGGTAAAATTGGTATTAAAACATATTATATATATCCATAATATATTAAAATTAATATTACAAGTTTAAGTTCCTTCTATTTTGACATAGTCCCCTCCATGTCTCATAATGGTCACTATTCATGTAGGCATACTTTTTGGAGTTTTAATTTGTGTTTGAGGGTTAAAAAATTATATAAGTATTTTAAAATAATGGGAAGATGGTTTTAATACTCTTAATAACCTTTAAATAATGTTCACACTCCAAACATCATGTAAACCTTGTAGGCAAGCTAAAAACCCCATAGGTAGTCTCAAAGGCATAAAAGGCAAAGTTGGGTTTTGATCATTTATAAAGGTGTTATGAGATGTTTCATATTCAAATAAGGTTTTTTAAATAAAAAAATATCAGTTGAAATGTCAAATTTGTATTTTGGAGAATTTTGAGCTTTTCAAGCTTTAGACACCTAGTTTTAGCCCATCTTTATATGGTCATTTCTTCATACAATGAAGAGTTGGGCCAAATTTTTATAGAATGTATTGATTAACCATATGTAATTTAATTAAATTTTTTATTTACTTTAGTTAGGTTCTTGAGTTCTATGAATAATCATTAAGAGTGTAAGCATGTCTAGAATGCTTACAAACCTTGTAGGTAATCATCTTTACGTGTGTATCTTTTCATACCTTCTACATGGGAGCCCAATATTTTAAAATATTTTGAAGGATTATATTTAATATATATCCATTTAAATAATTTTTGTAATGGATGTATTCATATACATATTATAGGTGATTCCTGAGTCATTATATGCCTTTTTATGGACCCATGAGTTTAAAACCCCAAAACTGCCAAAAAAAATCCTTTGTAAGATCAAACAAGATCCCCTTCAAGATGAGTATTCATATATTGATCACCTTAAATAATTATATAAATCTCATACATAGTTCCATCAGTCTTTAAAGGTGTTACACAAACCTGTTGGGTGGATTTAGACTATGTACGACTAGAAAGCATTTTCTCAAGATCAATATGTCAAAAGAAGCATGTAGAGAAGGTCTCAAATGTTTATTAGGGTTTATAAATAACAAAAATGGTTAAAATTATTGATAAATACCTCCACACCTCAAAATATGTACCTATTATATGGATAAACCTATTTCAAAAGGAGACTTCTTGAGAAGATTATATCAGTAAGGAAGTGGCATGAAAGATTGTGAGATAACAAATGAAGAGTGGAATAATGCAAGGAGAAGAACCATTAGAATTTAAAATCACATTAACATGTTTATAACTTAAACCAATTTAAATGGGAAGAAAACTCAGTTGTGAATTTTGACCAAGCAGACACACATCACTAGCTTTTGCCAAAATGGGCCTACAGGCTAAAATATGCATGATCCAATCATGAAATTTGGTGGAGAGGCTCATTATGACCTATTATACCTACTAAATATGTTTTTTAGGTTTTTTTAATAATGGTACATATTTTCATCAAATCATGCACCCTAGGACACTCTTATGAAATTCCTACAATTTGATGTAACATTGAATCATATCTCAAGTTTGTGGGAACTTGTAAGAGAGATGAATATCTAGGATTGAAAGGGTTAGAACCCTAGATATGACTTGATGTTCTTATGCTACTAAAACTACCTATTATGGGTGAAAAGGGACAAAAAGATACATAAGTCAAACCTAAACTAGGAGGTGATACACCAAGAGTTGCTTCCACTCATACACTTGGGATTTGTATAATGAACTAAGACAACCAAACTAGCCTCAACACCAATAATGGAACTCCCTAGCATTAGTGTTTCTCATGAAGGCAAATAAAATCTCAAAAAATGAAGGAAAGTGAAAGGAAGGTCAAATATGAAATTTAAAAAATTATACACAATTCAAGAGTCTATTTCAATAGCATACACTTCATGAAACCTATTAGGAGAGAAGTCATTTGCAGAAACACATTCAAGGATTGCATGAAAATAAGATGAACTCAATCTATACTTGACATTCAAGATGGATCACTTCAACACATAGTGTAAATGGACATAGAGTATAACTAAATTTCTTCTCGTTATCTTAAGTAAAAATCAAGGTAAAATTTTTTTAGGGATTCCAACATACCCAGAGTTGTAATCTCTTTTAATAGCCAAGATGGCTTACATTTATAGAATTTGGAAGAAACGAGAGAGAAAATAAGTTGAAGAAGCATGAGGACAAGTGTCCAAATGTGGAAATCAGTTATATTACATGGAAATTAGGTGGATAAGGAGTTATTAAACTGATTTTAACATGTGTATATCCAAAAATGAGCTCCTTCCTTACACATGGTGCTAAAACTCCTCAATCATTATCCTTTGGAAAAATGCCTTCTTCATGGGCTTGAAACTCCATCTTGACAAGTTGTAAAAGGCAAGAATTCGTCATGATATCTCTTGGATAGTTACATTTTCATCCCAAGGACACTTTTAAATCATTTTGAAACATCTCAAATAGTTACATTACCTGTAATCATCAATTCACCTCTTAGGTGTCACAAGGCCTCCTTGTCTCATTAGGCCTAATTTGGCCAAAATAGCTAAAATTTATATTTAGCTCAATTGGTGAAATTTTTAAAAATGGAAGACATATTTACATCATTTTAGACTGGAAAAAATCCATTTATAACCATTAATCTCTCATCAAGACCACATTTTTCATATAGACCCTTCTCTATGCCTAGTCCTCGTGTATCCCTATTTTTACACAAGTATATTTGTATAAGAGAATGTACAAAACTCCAAGACTAATTAAAATCATTTTTGATTACCCATTTTATCCATTGTAATTTTTTACAATTTTCATGGTTCAAAACCTAAGGCATATGTGTTTTTTGATCCATTAATCCTCTCCATTAGGCCTAATTAATCCTCTTTAGCCTACAAGACTAAAAATGCATATTTTGTGCTCCCACACATGTGAAATAATAAATTATCCTATGATTCACTTTTTTCATGTCCTCAACATTCCTCATGTTGAATTTGAGCTCTTGATAATCTGTATGGACCCATGTTCTAGCATTAAATACTATTTCTTAGCTTATTTCGTACAACCTTATACTTATAGGTATAGACTAGTGGAATGAGATGAACCTCAAGGGAGTTCTCAAAGTCATCCTAATGATTTTAAATGTTGAAACATCCATTTTAGTGAATTTTTCCCTTTCTCTCTCATTGGGTTCAAATAAGGCTTCTTGGAGGGTTTTGGAGTGACTAACCCTCTTAGTGTTTGTTCATGCAGGATAAAAATTAGAAATCTAATAAAATGTCACTTTTGGCTCCTCAAGGACCTTATTCAACTTCATTTAATGTCTCAAGGTCCCATGCAATACTTGGTGGAAATTAAAATCACTTAAAGTTGACACTTGAGCTCCATTTTTTACTTCCTTATAGGGTTTGAGTGATTCCTAAGACAAAAATGGTTTATTGGAGACTTTATTTAAAAAAAAGGATTGTAACACCTCAATATATTCCATAAAAACATCCTCTACTCATCAAAAGAGCTCATCAAGAGCTGGAAGTGAAGATGACCACCAATTTGGAATTATACTTATGTGTTGCCTAACTACACTACCTACAGGTCCTCTTGTTTAGACTAACCTAATTATATTCCAACATTCATAATTGTTTTCCCATGTTGATATAGGTGTGTATCATATATGAAAATTATCTTTCGGTGTCTCTAATTCTTTTGGTCCATGTTCCATCATACTTCTCTCAAGGCTATCTCTTCAAACATGAAAAGAGTGCCCCCTATCTAAGACAAAACAAGGGGCATCTCCCCTATATTATCCTAAAAAAAAATTATAGGCACATATATGTATAATTGATGATCTGCATAAAAATTCAACCTCTGATGATGAGTCTAGACCCCTAAACTTCTTTAAATTCTTATGTAGACCTTCTTAGACAATCTATACTGGGTATTTGTGGGAATGGACTAAGTTTTATGGAAAATGCAGAATCTTTCCCTATCCTATGCTCATGAAAAATACTTATACATTATTAAATACCACATAATATGTCTTCAAAATCTCCTCCAATAATTTGACTTCTTGAGTCATCACTATGCTTTTGTAAACACAAATATGCCTACAAAAACCTTGATTGAGACAACTTGTCCTACCTATAGATGATCATTCGGACTTGTTCACCCTTATATTATATGTATTGGGTTTTCCATGAGATAATAAGGGTCACTTTTCAATTGTCTAAGCCAAAATTTACCAACATGGTCTCTTCCCTTATGAAGGAATCCTTACTTCTACCTTACTGACTGTATTTCTTACATGACTATGTTTTATGGATCTTAGGTCTACCTATAGATGTCATGTTAGTGTTTGAAACTTGTTTTATGAATCCTTATCTCTCCATGAAGGTCTTAAAATCACAAAACCACCTTTCATCTTCTGTAGGGACCAAATTATCATCATGTCCCTTTCTTGTTTATGACCTTGTCTAATTGTGACAGTGAACAAGGTATCTCTTTTTAGGTGCCTTTCTTTAGAGGTTTTTACCAAGTTTTAAACACATTCCATAGTAAATTTTTACCCATATCCTTATTCCAATGCTATCCCATCTTTTAGACCTATCATCTTGGCCTTTTAGGCCTTCTAATTGCTCACTATCCTTTTGGACTGAGATAATCCTAGGTCTCTACCTATAGGTGATTTAGGGTGGGAATGGCATGAATATGGTCTTTATTGATTCTTTAAAAACCTAATTTAGGTTCCCAAAGTTATTATATTTGACATTGTAACCTTATTTTAGCCCTAAAATTCTCTAATACTCCAAATTCCATAATCCTCATTCCACTATCTGCTCAACTATAGGTGGTTATTTTTCATTCAGTTTAGGATTGTAGGTTATTTTATAGGTCAAGAATAGGCTTGTTCATGGTGGAATTGATGGAATTGTTATATTTTATTTCATTAAAAACATATAATTTCCTCATCTCATTCATAATCATTCCTATTTCACATACTTTGACCTTTCTACTTGTAGGTGGCTCCTTACAATCCTGTGTACTGACAAAGGAATATGCATTAGAGTTTAAGAGATTAGATTAACCTTATCTCATGATCTCTAAGCTTGTAATAATAATTTAAACCATTACAATCATTCAAATTGATATCATAGCCTAGGAAACCAAAATTAAGGGTGAGGTTAACATTTTGATCAGTTTCTTGTAGATAACGCTACCCTGCTTTAGTGGTTTTCATCTATTTTAGGCTTTGCAAAATCCAATATCCATCCATCCTTTACTTCTCAAAATTGTTCTGGTTATTATAGGTTGATAGGGATACCAAGTTTTCCAAATTTAAATCTTGGATCACTTTGAAAATTATTTTGGTGAGGTCCTCAAAAACCTTCAAGGCCTTTGTTTGTCATTTTTAGGGACAAAGAACCCAACATGGCCTGATCACAATCCAACTTCCCATTTTATGTTTTGTCACTTTTATTTTCAAACTAGGATGATCAATAGGTATGTCTATGCCTTTTCATATAAATTAATCTCAAATTATATTGAAAAATATAATGGAGCACCTTAAAAAACAAGGTTTATCTATGGCATTTGTTGTAAATGATCATTCTTTCTATTCAAGCAAAATTGGGCATATTCTCCATGTTTGCAAGTTGGCAGTGCCTACATGCCTCCATAAACTATTTGATGCAAATTAGTGGTCCCAATAGGTTAATTAACATGTCAAAAGTCTCTAAATTAAACTTGTGACATCAACATGCTTCTGTATGTGGAGTTTTTGACTATGATATGCAAAAAAGTCATGAAATAATAAAAATCATGCAAGGAATGCTCTCAAAACAAATAAAGAGAAATTTTAAACACCTTAATTCCAAACACACATCAAGATCATCTCCAAAACAATACCAAAACACCTTTTCCCAATGTGGGGAAAACATTTCCAAGGCATGTGAAATGACTACAAGTGCAAACTAGACATTTTACAAGCCTAAAAGAGGCTCTCTCAAACAATTGAAATATCCAAAATAATAAGAAGCATGGAAAAATATTGAAAATCATTTAGAGACACTTAAAACACACAAATCCATCAATCTAAAACAAGAAATTATGAGACAAGTTCAAACAATGACCCCTTCATAGTTGAACATGTATAAAATGCTACCTGGGATCAAATTAATTATTCATAAAGGAGGATGCATCAAATCTCAAGTTATTATTATCAAAATAAAGTTCATTCATTATAATATCCACCCCAAAAATCACTCCTCCTAATTCCACTTGTACGGCCCATGCCAAGTACATGAAGATGCTCCTTTTTTGCTTACCAAGTGAAAATGGAGGAAAACAAGTTGTAGATGAAGATTTTTGCGTTTTACCTACAAACCAAATGTGGAAATGACCTTTGGGGAGGTGAAGAGTCACTCCACCATGTTTTCAACTGATGGTGGACTTGAGAAGGCCGTACAAGTGCCCAAAAGCTCCTATTTTTGAGGAAAAATTACCATTTCTTGATCATAACTAATTTATAACTATCACCTAACTGATTCTAATGTGATTTTACCTTATTCATGTTTATATCCACCTTGATGACATATTTTTTAGCTACCATCTGTACAAGTCAATTAATGAGCTAGAAATGTGGCCAAATGACCCTTTTTGCACATGAGACATAGAAAATGGTATTTATGACTTGTGAACACATTGAAACCTATCAAATACCATTTTAAGATATTTCCAAAATAAATTTGACCTTTTATTAATTTTTACCATGGTTGACCAACATTGACTTTTGTTAACTAGACCAGTACCAAGTGAATGCATTTCAATAAGGACTAAGGGAAGGGAAAGTGGACATATAGGACAATAGGAGACCCTATAGGACATGAAAATTTATATAAAATTTAAAAATAGTATGTTTTGACCCAAATTTTACTTAGGGTCAAATTTGGTCAATAGTAACTATTCACTATTTTAGTACAATCAACCCTATGTCAAATCACGATCAACATTGGATCATGCCTTGGAAGAATTGGTCATTTTGGGGCATCTACAAGTTGATTCAAAGCACTAAATTTGGTACATATAGTATCTATGATATAGAAAAACATCCCATGCCATCTTAAAGGTCATAGAAAGAATCAAATTACCTACTTTTTTGACACAATCCCCTTGTAGTTAAGAAGGCAACCATTAGAGGCTAGTTGATGTTTTGTCATTTATGGGATCCGAGAAGGCATTTAGGCCTTATAGATGTATTAAAACCATATAATATTATTTTTTAAACCTATACTATCCTATATAATTGATCATATTCATGGGTTTTAAGATTTTTTTTGAAGACAAGTTTAGGCATGGAGGAAGCATGCAGGCAACCCAATGTAAATTTTAATAAAAAAGGTCTATAGGATAAAGTACACATATAAAAGCCCTGACATTTGGTAAAAATGGTCCTCATGACATTATATATATATATATATATATATATATATATATATGTAAAATGTAATATTACAAGTGTAAGTGCTTTCTATTTTGACATAGTCCCCTTCATGTCTCATAATGGTCATTATTCATGCAGGTATACTTTTTGGAGTTTTAAGTTGTTTTTTAAAGTTAAACAATTAGAGAAGTATTTTAAAATAATGGTAAGATGGATTTAATCCTAATAATCACCTTTAAATAGTGTTCACACTCCAAACTTCATCCAAATCCTGTAAGCAAGTGCCAAACCCCACAGGTAGTCTTAAAGGCATAAAAGGCAAAGTTGAGTTTTGATCATTTATAAAGGTTTTATGAGATGTTTCATATGAAACTACGGTGTTTTAAATAAAATAAGATTATTGGAAATGTCAAATTGGTAATTTGAATAATTTTGAGCTTTTCAAGCTTTAGACAACCAGTTTTTGCCCATCTTCAGTTTCATTTCTTTCATACCATGAAGAGTTGGGCCAAGTTCTTATAGTGTGTTTTGATTACCCCTATGTAATTGAAATTAATTAAGGATTTTGTCTGGTTAAGGGCCCATTTTTTATGAAAAAAATTTAAGAGTGTAAACATGTCTAGAATGCTTATAAACCCTATAGAGAACCATCTTTACATGTGTATATTTTCATACCTTCTACATGGGAGCCCAATATTTTTAGGGATGTTGAAAAGGTATATGGATTATAGATCCATGGAAATAAGTGGTGGAATGGAGGGAGTCCTATATGTATTATAGGTTATTCCCAAGTCATTATATGTTATTTTATGGACCCATGAGTCCAAAAACCCAAAACTGGTCAAAAATCTCCTTTATAAGGTCAAAAAATCTCAACTTCAAGATGATTATTCATATAATGATCACCCTCAAGAATTATATCAAGCTCATACATAGTTTCATCAATCCTTAAAGGTATTACACAAGCTTGTTGGGTGGATTTAGACTGTGTAGACCTATAAAGCACTTTTTGGAGAAAAATATGCCAAATGAAGCATGTGGAGAAGGTCTCAAATATTTATTAATGTTTAAAAATAACCAAAATGGGTAACATGCTTTCCAAATACCTCAATGTCTCTAAAAACGTACCTACTATAGGGAGCAACCTAGTTGAAAAGGAGACTTCTTTAGAAAATGAGATCAGTAACGAAGTGAGATGAAAGACTGTGAGATAACAAATGATGAGTGGAATAATAAAATGAGAAACTACATAATAATTTAAAAGAAAAATCACATTTTTATAACTTAGACAAAGGCAAAAGGGAAAAAACTCAGGTGTGAATTTTGACCAAGTAGGCACACATCACTAGTTTTTTCTAAAATGGGCCTACAAGCCAAAATATGCAAGATCCAATCATGAAATTTGGTCAAGAGGCTCATTATTACCTATTAAAAATATTTTTTACGTTTTTTTAAAATTTTAACTATTCAATATATTAGTACAATCAACCCTATGTCAAATCATAGTCAATATTGGAGCATGCCTTAGAGTAATTGGTCATTTTTGGGTATCTATAGGTTGAGTCTAAGCACAAAATTTGTTACATATGGTCTACATGACACAAAAAAACATAAAATGACATCCTCAATGTAATATTAATATTTAAAGTACCTATTATTTTGACATAGTCCCATTGTAGTCAAGAAGGCAACCATTTGAGGTTAGTTGAAATTTTGTCAATTCTAGGATCCAAGAAGGCATTTAGGCCTTGGAGAGGTATTAAAACCAATGATTTTGTAAACCTATATTATCATATATTATTTATAATATTCATGGGTCTCAAGAATTTTTTTGAAGAAAGACAAGTTTAGGCATGGAGGAAGCATGTAGGTAGCTCAAGGTAAATTTTGGTAAAAAAGTTCTACAGGATAAAGTACACATCCAAAAGACTTGAAATTTGGTAAAATTGGTCCTCATGACATTATATATATATATATATATATATATATATATATATATATATATATATATATATATATATATATATATATATATATATATATATATATATATATATATATATATAATGTCATGAGGATTAATTTTACCAAATTTCAAGTCATATATATATATATATATATATATATATCCATAATATCTTAAATGTAATATTACAAGTGAAAGTTCCCACTATTTTGACACAGTCCCCTCCATGTCTCATAATGGTCACTATTCATGCAAACATACTTTTTTGGGTTTTAAGTTGTATTTCAGGGTTCCAAAATTAGAGAAGTATTTTAAAATAATGGGAAGATGGTTTTAATCCTCTTAAGCACATTTAAATAGTGTTCACATCCAAACTTCATGCAAACCATGTAGGCAAGCTCAAAACCCCACAAGTAGTCTGAAAGGCATAAAAGGCAAAGTTGGGTTTTGATCATTTGTAAAGGTGTGATGAGATGTTTAATATTACACTAAGGTGTTTTAAATAAAATGAGATCATTTGAAATTTCAAATTGGTATTTTGGAGAATTTTGAGCTTTTCAAGCTTTAGACACCTAGTTTTAGTCCATCTTTAGATGTTCATTTATTTCATACCATGAAGAGTTAGGCTAAGTGATTCTAGTATGTTTTGACTACCCATATATAATTTAAATTAATTGTGGACTGAGGTAGGTTAAAGGCCTAAGTTTTATGAACAATCATTAAGAGTGTAAGCATGTCCATAATGCTTACAAACCCTACATGCAATCATCTTTACATGTGTATCTTTTCATACCTTCTGCATGGGAGACCAATATTTTTAGATATTTTTAAGGGGTATATATATAAGTGTTGGAATGGAAGGAGTCCTATATGTATTATAGGTGATTCCCAAGTCATTATATGCCATTTTATGGACCCATGAGTCCAAAAACCCAAAACTAGTCAAAAAGATCCTTTACAAGATCAAACAAGCTCACCTTCAAGACTATTATTTTTATAATGATCACCCTCAAACTTTATATCAAGCTCATATATAGTGCCATCAGTCCTTAAAGGTGTTACACAAGCCTGTTGGGTGGATTTAGACTATGTAGGCATATAAAGAACTTTTTTGAGAACAATATGACAAAGGAAGCATGTGGAGAAGGTATAAAATATTTATTAAGGTTTAAAAATAACTATAATGTGTAACATTATTTAAAAATACCTCCACACCTGAAAATATGTACCTACTATAGGGAGTAACCTAGTTGAAAAGGAGACTTCTTGAGAAGATGAGATCAGTAAAGAAGTGACATGAAAGATTATGAGATATAAAATGAAGATTGTAATAATGTAAAGATAATATAAATAATAATTTAAAATCTCATTCACATTTTTATAAATCAAACCAAGGAAAAAAGGAAGAAAACTCAGTTGTGAATTTTGACCTAGCAAGCACACATCACTAGTTTTTGCCAAAATAGGCCTACAGGGCAAAATATGTAGGATCTAATCATTAAATTTGGTGAAGAGGATAATTTTTACCTATTATACCTATTAAAAATATTTTTGATATTTTTTTTATAATGGTAACTATTCACTATTTTAGTAAAATCAACCCTATGTCAAATCATGGTCAACATTAGAGTATGCCTTGTAGGAATTGGTCATTTTGGGGTATCTACATGTTGATTAAAAGAAATAAATTTGGTAAATATGGTCTCCATGAAATAAAATAACTTCAAATTCCATTCTCAATTTCCTTAAAATATTTAAATTACCTACTATTTTGACACAGTCCCCTTGTAGTTAAGATGACAACCATTAGAGGCTAGTTGAAGTTTTGTCAATTTTGGGATACAAAAAGGTGTTTAGGAATTGGAGAGGTATTAAAACCATATAATATGATTTTATAAACCTATATTTTACTATATAAGTGATAATATTAAAGTGTTTCAATAATTTTTTTGAAAAAAGACAAGTTTAGGCATGGAGGAAGCATGCAGGCAGCGCAAGGTAAATTTTGGTGAAAAAGTTCTATAAGATAAATAAAAAATAAAAAAATAATTTAAATTTTGTAAAATTTGTCCTCATTTAATAATATATATATACATAATATTGTAAATATAATATTAAAAGTGTAAGTACCCTCTATTTTGACACAATCCCCTCCATGTCTCATAATGGTCACTATTCATATAGGCATACTTTTTAGAGTTTTAATTTGTGTTTGAGGGTTAAAAGATTATATAAGTGTTTTAACATAATTATAATATTTTTTAATAATCTTAATAAACATTAAATAGTGTTCACACTCCAAAATTTATGCAAACCCTACAGGCAAGCTCAAAATCCCACAAGTAGTCTCAAAGGCATAAAAGGCAAAGTTGAGTTTTTGATAATTTTTAAAGGTGTTATGATATGTTTAATATGAAAATAAGGTGTTTTAAATTAAAAAATATAAATTTAAATTTCAAATTGGTCTTTTGGATAATTTTGAGCTTTTTAGGCTTCAAATATCCAATTTTAGCCCATCTTTAGATGCTCATTTCTTTCATACCATGAAGAGTTGGTCAAAGTAATTATAGTATGTTTTGATTAAACCTATTTAATTTAAATTAATTATGTATTGAGATTGATTAAGTTCCTAAGTTTTATGAACATTTGTTAAGAGTGTAAACATGTCCATAATGCTTATAAACCCTATAGGTAATCATCTTTACATGTTTATCTTTTCATACCTTCCACGTGGGAACCCAATATTTTTAGGGATGTTATATGGGTATATGTAATATATATATTTGTGTAAATAATTTGTGGAATGGGTGTCTTCATTATATGAATAATCATCTTGAAGGTGAGCTTGTTTGAGCTTGCAAAGGAGCTTTGTAACTTGTTTTAGGTTTTTGGACTCATGGGTCCATAAAAGGTATGTAATGATGTGGGAATCACATATAATACATATATTAATCCATATATCTCCTGAAAACCCAATTTTTTAGAATAATTTGACACATTTGGGTGCCTAGGAGGCCTAAAATATCTCAAAAATGCTTAATTTTGTAGGTTTTCAAAGAAATAAATGGTATAAAGCCATGCAAAAGTAATAATGGGACATAAAAAATAATTATATGGATCTTATATCTATTCATAAATGTTTTTATGGTGCCTTACTAAGCTAAAGGGTCAAAAACCTAATTTTTTGACATTTTGTGAAATGTTATAGGTCTAATGGTGGTTTCCACCATTGTTTCTGGTATTAAAACTTTTCCAATTCTTCATTTTATTCTTCATATACATGCTGGAGATGTATGTATGTCTTATATAGGTCTATAAGTGGTCTTCAAGGTACCAAATGGCCTTGGGACCATGTAGTAGGGTAGTTGGTTGAAGGTGGCTCAATCTTGTGACCTCCATCAATGGGGTCAATGATAGTCGTAGGTATCATGGAGTTTATTATATGTTGGAGGAGAAAATTAAAGATTAAAATTGAAGAAAACATCAAAAATCAACTCTAAGACTCAACCTCCATGGTCAGTTAAGCATTTTATGCTAAGTTAACTAACCTTTTCCTTAGCACCTTGTAGAAAATAAAGTGGAAGGGGGGCAAACAAGTCCATGGGAGAGATTTTGGGGGTTGAGAAGGCAAGTGAAGCATTAATTTAGTTTTAAAATTCTTTGAAGAATTTTCCCTTTTGGTGGATCATGGCATCATCATCATTAATAAGTTCTTGTCTTCTAGTGTGTTTCTAAGCCAATGAGAGGGATTAAAGACTATTTGGGCTAATGAAGGTTAATTTGTTGAGAAAGGATTATTTCTAATTGATATAAAGTGGTTAAGACTCTATGAAAGTGGTTGTGTCTCAATTATTGAATTTTGTTTGCTTGCCTCTTCACCCTCTCTTCCCCTTTTCTCCTATGTTTCCCATTTATTCCCTATTTTTATAAGATATTCTCATCTAAAAAGGAAAAAATATGTTAAAATTTGTCAAAATACCCTTTTGAAGAAATAAAGATCATTTTCACCTATCTCTTACCTCTAAATTAATTTTAACAAGCTTGTGCATGATGGCCTTGTGAAGAAGTGTTCTTATATGTCCATTTTCCTTCATTCTTTCCTATTTTTAGGTGTTTTCAAGTTAGTTGAAAGTACAAACATAAGATATTTATGCCATTAATATATGATTGGTATGAATTTTAGAATTCATCTTTGCTTCATGTATTGTTTGGTGAGCCTAGTTTATGAAATACTTGTGTAAATTAGCTAGTTTGTGAGGTTGTGTGAGCAAAAATTATCTTATTTTGAGTTAGTATTTATTTCAATCTAATTTGAGTATAAATAAATTTTGTGTATCACCCTTTTAGTGTTTTTAGTCTCTCTCTCTCTCTCTCTCTCTCTCTCTCTCTCTCTCTCTCTCTCTCTCTCTCTCTCTCTCTCTCTCTCTCTCTCTCTCTCTCTCTCTCTCTCTCTTTTCCATGTAAAAAATTGTAGTTTAAGTAATCTACCAAGAGGAAGCTAGGCTTCTATGGAAGTTCAACCTCACTACATGATACCCAAAACCTAAGGTTTCTCCAATATTGTAGTTGGGAGTGAGAGGTCTTGAATAATTCTCCCACAAGGATGCAATTCTATGCTACAATAGGACCCAAAGTAAATGCATTAATAGTGGTCAGAGTAGTGGGCACATCACCTAATTTATCAATCTCCATTGGCACTTTTACTTTGATCCCCTAAATAATTAATATTTTATCCTTTTATAATTTATCATACTCATCCTCTTTTTCATTAAATATAACCTCCATACTATAACTTGGAGGAGACTCTATTTAAGGAAGAGGGTCCTTAGGGGATCTTGCTTTCCTCTTGTAATAAATTATTATATCTCCATCCTTGGGAGGAGTCTCCTATGTGGTGGAAGGTGTCATGTCTACACTTCTAGTAACATGAGATGAGGAAGAAATACAGAGAATTGTGTCCTCAAATTTAGAGGGATTATTGAAAATTAGTTCTTGTTCTTCTCCCAACAAAGTTGTAACAATAGGCACTTCCCTCACCTCTTACTCTTTCTTGATATATTTCATTACAATTGGTGGTGAATCTTGGGAAGGACCTTCCTATAATTAGCTTGACATAATAGGTGACTCATCACCCTACTCTTAATTCACAATTATTATAATAGTGGGTGGTGATTTGGAGGATGTTCCTTGATCCAGTGGCTTTTGGGTTGGTTGATAGGTCTAGTAATTCATAGTTCATATTCATTGAGAGGTGGAAGCCTAGTATGCACCTCCATAATTATAATGGAGGGATATATTTATATAGATATTATATGGTCTTATATCAACCCAACCACCCTCTCCCTTTATATTACCTCAACATCATCCTTTGTATTCAATAATTCAAAGTCCTGCTCATGAGGTTCATGTTAGTATGGGATGCCTAAGCCTTGGTTAGATATGATTTTAGATGAGTCTATGTAGATCACAGTCCTTATGTGGTAGAGATGCCAATGAGTAAAAATCTCTAATTTTTTGACCTCTCTAAAATTTTTCTTGTTTATATATCACATGTGGGAAATCATCAAGGAAGACTTATGGAACACACTTTTGTGTTTCTTATTCATGTCTTCATTTATGCTCCACCATAGCTAGTAGGTTATTTCCTTTTCTACCAATTTATCTATATTTCATGAGACATAAATGGGAGAACTTATGTCATAATACCATAATTATAGTGTAATCAAGGTATATACAGTAGTCCCCCTTGGCTATAGTGTCTTCTTGATGCTCTCTAAAACTTAGTTCAGGGGTTTTTCATGAATTTACCTCCACACTTGAGGTAGACATTCTCAGATATGCAGATGATATTTCTCATGTAAGATTAGATGTGAGTGAATGAATAAAAGTCACATACCCTATTTTTAATGCATTTTAGAGTAGGTCTCTATAAGTATCCATTATTAAGGTAGACGGTGGCCATGATTACATCTAATAGATAGGACATCATGTATAAGTGGCTACTGGTGGGTCTTTTATCTTTATTAAAGTCATGCTCTTGGAGTTTAGCTAGGGTGAAAGTGAGTTTGGAAACCTCATAAATATGTCCAATAATAGTACCCACTCCGGGAGATAAAAGTGAATGCTCCTATAGCCATATAAATTATTTAAAAAAACCATCGCAATGTAGATTTCCATCCTTAAAATAGTTATTAGCATAGGCTATTAGGCCCTTGAGAGTGACTACCTATCTAGGGGAAATCCATTTCCTTAATGTATTCTCAGTTGTGATATTTTTATTCCACAATTCAACTCTATGATTGTCAAATGTGGCATCTATAATAGGAAATCATAGGTATCTTTTCAATGCGTCCCTAGAGATGTAGGTGACAACTATTTTATGGCTCAAGTGGTGTATGCATATGCCTCTAGTCACCTTCCCTATAAAGAACAAGTATTGAATTAGGTTGATGCAAGGCATCACTTCAATCTTGGTAGATGCAAAGTGTAATTGTTGTAATTTTAATGGTAGTAAGTTTTATACCATTTGCTTCTATTTGGTTATTAGTTTTTTCATGTGAGAAGGCATGTACATTTTATACCATGTCCCAAAGAGCTTCCTAGTTTTGAAATTTATCATTGAACACTATTGAGCCAAAGAGAGTGTTTTCATATTCTTTAGATTCCTCAATGGAGAAATTTGATGTGGTAATACTACTCTTAACACCTTTGATGATGATACCATTTCTAATTTGTATGTTAATGTAGAATTCAACTATTTACACTCTTACTAGAAGTAGTTTTCACTTTGATGCAATCAAATAGGGCTTCAAATTTACTTTGGAGGGTAATTTCACTTGATATCATTAGTAATAATTAGGTTGGATATCCCTTTCAAAGTCATTGATATATATTTTGAGTATAAGACTTTATTTCCAATTCATGTTCCATTAATGCCAAATTTATCCAAGCTTGTTTTACTCATTTAATTCAAGCTTCACCACTCTACTTTGGTATGTATAAAATTTATAATTTATATATGTTCATAAAAATTCCACTTTATATCCTTGGACAAGTATCACCCTCTCATTAATTCTATGCAACATTAAAAGTGTCATGTGGCATGCCTTCATAAGTCAGGTGTTGGAACTTTGTTGAGACTAGATTAAAAAATTCTTGTGATGCCTCAAATATTCAAAATGTGAAGACAAAGGATATGAATAACAGAACTTGTGAAAAAAAATCTTGAACATGATTTTTGGATAAAAGTTCCAAAGACCAAATTTCACAAACAAATATTTTGAAGACCTAGAAGTCACATTTTACGAAAATTTAAAAATGCCAAAATAAGTGAAGTGTAAAACTAATGAGAGATAAAAATTATGATGAAAATAGGTTTTGATGGAAATTTATCATGAAGTAATAAAATATACAAAGGAAAAAATTGTTGATGTACATGACCTAAAGAAACCAAGGGTTATAAACACATCCTATGAAGTGAAAAATATGCGATGGAAAAAAGATGTGCAGGAATGAATACTTGAAATTTTGGAGATGTTAAAGTACATGAAAAATAAAATTTACAAAACAAAACTTTTGATGATAAAATTTACGAAGAACAAAACTTACGAATAGATTTTTTGAAGACAAAAGTTCTGGACAAAACTAATGATGATAAAAGTTATGAATTACCAAAGTAAGTAAAAATCATAACTTATGAAGTGTAAAATATGAAAAGTCTAAAAATTAGGATTTGAGTTTTATAGTTCATGTGCATATTAAAAAAAAATTGTGTATATGAAAAACTCCCAAATACCATTAATACAATATTTAGAATAAATCATACAATGAAAACTAGATAATGAGGGAATATTAATTGCATTTATACATGATCAACACACAATAAAAATCATCCACATGAATAATAATAACTTATTAAAGTTTTGAGCTTAACTAGGTGCACATATGAATGTCAATGAAAATATCTTAAAAAAGACTTAGGATTTTTAGACTATATTGGGTCCCTATTCAAAAAATTAAGAATGGGATTTTCTAAGTACAATAAGTTATTGGTTGCATAATCTAAGAATTTTGCATGGAAGGATTAAAGGTGTTGTTTATAATTAACTTTTCCATCATATAATGGTATCTTGGGAGCTATGAACCCAAAATGTAGGGGATGAATTTCTATCTCAAGAGCTAATGGATTATGGAGCAAGGTATGTGAATTCATTGAATGAATAGCTCTAGAAGTACCTTGATCTTATTAAAACACCCTATCTTGAAGATTTTTAATTTTTTATTCAAGCAAATGCATAGTGAGGTATATGATATAAGATGTGTAGTCATCAAAGGATGGAAATATATCCCTTTCTTATGAATATGCATGTAAATATGTGAGAAGCCTTGTTTTACCCCCACATCTTGGGTGGACACAACATTTTTAATTATAGGTGTAGATGTAAGAATATTATTAATAACAATGGTCTGAACACCTATGGGTTTATTGGTAGTAATAGTAAATGGTTCTTGTACCTTAGATGTGGTAACCCTTACTTGGTGATTAGCTTTGGAATCTAAGATTATCTTTAATACTCTATTAAAATGACAAGGTTTTCAAGTTTCATAAGTGAGATGAGGTTTAAACTTTCTTAAGATCTACCTAGTTAAGGTCATGAGGAGTAATTATATCTTTGTAATATTGATTATCACATTTTCTATTAGCAATTTAAACATTATCATCCATTTGCAAAAAAGTATTGAGAATTAAAACATCAAAATAAGATGGAGGCATATTCATAGCATTTTCATTATCCATGTTATATGAATTAAGATAAATTTTATTATGTTAAATTTGCAAACCACATAACCTAACATTGATCCTTAGATGAATAAGGGAACTAGCCTTCTTAGGTGGCATAAGATATAAACATGCAAGTAGAAAGAAGGCTAGGGCCAAAGGAAGAATTATTCTTAGTATAAAATAGTCACAAATAATATTTGAAAATTAGGCTTGAAATGAAACCCCAAGGTGAAAAAACTAAAACTATATAATGAATAATGAAACCCTAATAGAAACATATGTTTGAAAAATGTTCAAGCAATATATGGGTTCACAAATATGTGTACTCTATTTTTATATCAATGTGAACTATAATATCATACACTAGATTAATTAATTCATATTATAATGTATAGTAATAAAACATAAATAGGAATTTACAATATTAAAATTGACTTCATAATTAGATTTCATATTTATTAAAAGTCCAACAAAGGATATGATACTTAGCATTATTATCTGCCTAGTTTATTATCACTATGTTTTGATTAAAAAAAGAATAGAAATAGGCCCATTATTCATATAGATATAGAACTATGTATTTTAATGTTTTAGGTTATTATTGTGAAGAAAGGGGTATTTTTTTAGATGTAGGTGACTAAGGTTGATGTTACCATCCTATGATGTTTTTCCTCTCTATCACCATACAGTGTGATCTGCCTACCTAATATTTATCTATATGTGTGATATTTGACCCTTGATTATGTTCACAACTCCAAAATTTATATTCATTATCCTTGAAAACCTATGTCCACTTGTGAAGGGAAGTGTAATTGGGTTGAGCTGACCCCAATCACCCCTTCATGATTGACCTCTACCTAGGTATCTAATAATATGAATATGGAAGTAAAACCACATGTATTTATTCTCCTTAATGTGGTTATGTAATTATGTTATTTCAATATATGAATTCACCTAGAAATTTGGATTTTATCTTGAAAATGTTGGATCTTAACCTAGATTAGTGTGCTCCAAACTTGGTTGATGACTAATTCTAGTGACTGATTTGAAATTTGGAAAGAATAGGATATATTTTATCAATGTGTAGTAGTGTATACATGTGTTTAACCCTACATTTGGATAATATGTTATAACCTATCCTTTTTGGTGTAAGGGTTAAGAATATATAAATGATAGTGCACAAGATTGATAAACATATCTACAACAAACAATTAAATGCTAAACTTAGATATAAATATACACTAAATTTATTATGATAAGTATAGAATAAATATGGAAATTAAAACTAAGATGTATATGTAAATGATAAATAATTAATATAATTATCTAGTTCTAATTCTAACACAAAGCTAGATCTAGAACAAGTAGGGAAAATGGTGGGAGATGGTTCTAAAACAATCATTAGATTCTAGATCTGACACTTCTAGCATTCTAGACACTAACATCAACCTGGTATGGTTGTGTTGATGATACTATATATAATAATTATTGAAAAGGGATGTGACCACCTAGATGTTTATGGGTTTGAATTAACCTTTACTTTGGTGAATTTATATCTGGGTCATGGACTATTATTCCTAATGAATTTGTAAAACCCTAATTCTTCATAATCATGGTGACCTTAGGGGACAATGGGATAGTGAGAAAATGATGTTGAGATGACCCAAAAGACACCATTATTAAAGGGCATTGCCTACATAGATAATACTCTAGAAGAGGGCCTCAATCTCATATAGTTATCCCCTACATGTTGGCTTATGTGTGAATCATGAAATATGTGGAAATCAAGTACAATAGTGACTTAACTTGTTACTTGGAAAATAAATATCTTGGGATACTCCTTTAGTACTTTAGACATATAGATGTGGTATACCTATGAATGGAATGAAAATAGGGAATATTTATTCAATTAAATGCTTGATAAAGTGATTTTGATAACTTGCCTTGGTCTCTTTGGTATTTTCTATTTGTGTCTAGGTGGAAAATGAATGAAAGTTGATATTATATTTATATCAATCCCTTTGGATATGTAACTTTCATTAAAAGACTTAGGCTAACCATTATTATATGTTTCATTTGCAAAACTAGATGACTTTAGGGCACTAGATGCTAGAACATCAAGTCAAGACACTAACAACAATGTTAGTGTGTGTCTCAAAAATTAATGTCCAGGGAGAAGGGAAGTAGGTATAGACTCAAAATTTGAAGAGATGGAAAATAAATAATTTTAAGCATTCTAGGCAAGAAAGAAGGCTTGGGTCATCAACACAAGACTGGTTGAACTAAGAGATATAGGCTAAGGGGCACAAGATAGAGTAGATGCGGGTTTAAAACTAAGATGAAAAATGAAGGTATATGTTTTCCAAGTGTAAAACACTGAGGTGATATATAATCCATAAATATCATCCACATTTACCCCCCTTTAGTCTAGAAATGAAATTATTATTTTAAAATAATTTAATGCATACATGGGTGTGTATAACACACCTTATCTTTGTGTGTGCCAAAATTGAGTGTTTTTTTGGTGATTGACATGCAACCAAGAGCATGCTATAGTATATAATCAGTGCATATAATTTCAAATTGAAAGTATTTGAAATATATATAAATTGAAAGAGCAAGATTTAAGAGTACACATGTGTGTTGATGTAACTGCATTTCTTATTAACAAGTTGATTTGAAAAATATATATCATTTTAAGGATTTAAAACTAATATAATGAAAAATATAGATAAATATTTTAAAGTGCATATATAAAAAGAGATAGAGAGATATTGGAAGGTCCATACCCCAAACCTTGGAGCAAAAGTGAGTTGCCACCTAGCAATTGAGATTAACTCAACCATGTAACCCAACAATACTTATAACCTAGTGAAGCTAGATGATATAATCAATTAAAACCTATAAATATGGAAATATTGAGTGATTTAATAACCTCAACCATACCAAAAATTGAAACTAGTGTAGTATATTGGTTCAATAAAGTCTGTAAAAGTTTACAGGGTATTAGTAGAAAAAAATTTATGATGTGGTAATAATCCATAAAAGAGTTTTGGAATATAAAAATGATTTGGATTTTTCAATATTAGGTGCACATTTTTCATATAATATGCACCTTAGAAATGTCTCATGCTAAAATTATGTATAATAATGGTACTGATGTATAGAATTATGCCACAACTATGAATCTAAATCATATAATTGTGTGCTTTAGCCAATTCAAATAACTATGTAGGTGTGGAGAACATGCTTCCAAAGCATGCCCCCAATATATATGGATAAATATGAAAATTGGTATAAGTATCAATGTGGATAAATTTTTTACAAAACATGCCCCCCACTATAATCTAAAGATGTTGAATACTGAATAGGTGTGAAGAACATGCTTTAAAAGTATGCCCCCATTGAATATAGAATTGTCAATGTGTGGAATCCATGCCTCTATGGCTTACCCCATAATAAATTTTAAAATTGTGCAAAGTGTGTGGAATCCATGCCTCTATTACATGCCCCCACTAATATTCCTCCCTTTTAAGGTGAGGAAAGAATAGAGAGTGGTAGTTACCTCACCTCAAAAGGATAAGACAACTATATAATCTATGAATGAAATCATATAACATATAGAATGACATGTATAGGTAGATGTTTAATTGAAGAAAACATAATAATGTGATATCATAAAGGAATAGAAGGGACAAACCAATGTGTAACATCATTAAGATCAAATACGTAACCAATATTTAAGGATAACATTAAGACTAATGGTATTTTGTTTTGAATAAATGGATTCTGAATAAATGGTTTGACGATTTGAGTATGTGTATGAAAATAAAACCACACCATAAGTTATAAAGTATTTCTTGGAAATGGAATTTTATTGTTTATTTTCATCATTGGTAACCTATGTTTATAAACTAGAAAAACATTGCACATCTTCTATTGCTTATTATAAAAAGATGCATTTTGGTCAATCTATAATTGTTTTAGCCTTTTTAAGTTTTACTATGTAAACCCTATGTTATATTAAAGGGATGAGTTGTCTAAATTATTGAAATAATATGTAATAAATAACCATTAATGTTTTATAGAATTTGACTTGATTTTAGTTTATAAAATAGTAATAAATATGTGTAAATAGAGACTTGTATAGAAAATAACTATCATGGAAGATCTAGGTGCTAAAAATTGGGTTAAAAATAGGTATAAGTATCATAATAGGGTCTCTAAGTTAGATTATCTCTTAGATAGTAGTGTCGTGTGGCTCTAGTGTCCTAAAAATGACACTAGTTTCCTCTTTATAAGATTGTTCCTAGATTTTTGGAGCACATGCACTTGTGTTTCTAGGTTTTATTCCTATGTTCATGAAATTTGTAACTTTATATTATTCCTAAAATAAATAATTTATTATGAAAACCCTAATACTCCTTAAAATTATGGCATAATCTAAAAATGTGTGTTCATTATTAGGATAGGATGGGAATCCTCAACACCTTGCTATGAAGAGAGTTTCCTACATACCATTACTCTGAGGAGGGATCAAGATTAATGTAATTATCCCATGCAATGATTGGTGAAAGTGTAAGTGAATGCTAGAATTATAATGGCCTTGAATTCCTTGAGTGTGCTTGAGATTGGAAATCTAGGCATAGGGAAGCTATAGATGGTAGTATGTAAATTAGGGTAGAGTAGAGATTAATATCCTTAATTTTTCTCAACTTGTTTATTATTTGAATAGGATTTTTGGATCTATTTTCCATATAGTCAATAGAGATCTAATAGTCTTGTATTTATAGTGATTCATACTTGTGTCGATAATAAAATATACTTAGGCCAACCTTAGGATGGGTACACATTTGAAATTATATTCATTTGAGAGAATTAGGGTAAGGGACACTAGTGCCATGTTGTGGATGCTAGTGCCATGTGGTTCTAGTGTCCTTAATGTCACACTAGTGTCTAATTGGTAGGCTTCTGGGAATGAAGGGTTATGATATGGGAATGTAGTTATATGACTATGTTTGAGCTGATAGGAGATGTCTATGGCCTACATAATGGTTGGAAAAGTGTGATAAAGGATTTAGGATAGGTCTAGGGTTAAATTAGGAATAGGTTATCTCAAGAAAAACTCTTAGCATCCAAATAACACTTTTAAGTGATTATAGTAACATTACCATTGGGGATTGTTCTTTCAAAATTGATTGCTTTGGAGCATTCTTTGAATAAATTGGTATATATTTTGGAGAAGTGGAAACATGCACGTCATGTGAAGGTTCATCCACCTTTATTTATGTATCATTTGAATCTTGAGTTTTATGTGGAAAATGTGACTCCTTTTATGTTTGAGGATCTTTTGGTACCTATTTTTTTCATTTGGAATATTTAGTTTGGGAGTATATATATTTCATATCTTTATTTTCAATGCAAAAAAAAAACTAGTATGATGACCATGCATTCTATTATATGCACAATAATATTTAAAATTTTGTATAGGATGCATAAGAGGTAATTTTATCACATTATTTTTAAACATCTCCATTATAATCTCACTTGACCTCTTTGTAGTATTTTTTTCACTTGTAGAATCATTATCATTAGGTGAATTTAGTTTTGGCTTCCAATATTGATTTTTTAGGCACATAATTGGTATATGAAGATGCAAACACATGGTTCACACTAGCATAATGTAGATTTTTTATATATTAAATTTTATTTTGTAATAAAATGATCTTTAAATTTAGAGACTCAATTTAATTTTATAACTCATGCATTAAACTATTCATAGTACTGATTTGTTATTTTAGGGATTCACAAGCATAAACCCTAAGTAGTTTTTATTTATTCCCTTCATTTGAAAATATAGGGATAGCCACCTTACCCCTTGGTACGTGATAATCTAGACCTAGTTAGAGGGTTGAGAGTTATAACCCTCCTTAGGATTAGAAAGAGGAAGGATCTCTTTTGTATCATTTGAAATGTTTTGAAAATTGATATGAGAATAGGATAAGTAAGAGAAACAAATTCCAAGGACCAATAAATTATTATAATAAGGATACAAAATTTTTAGACTATTGGATAAGTTTTCAAAAATATGAGATAGGTTTTTTTGTAAAAATAGGAAATGAGATGAACCAAAAAAAAAGGAAATAAAAGTACATATATGACCTATAAGTCTTACTAAAAATAGTAAAATTGAAAAAATTGTACTAAATTTTGATTAACAAAAAGGGGTTTTTAAATATTCCAACCTAGTTATAAAATACCTTTAAGGAATTTTAAAATGAACCTATTTGGAGGCTGAAATGTGCTATTCAAGGAAGAATCCACTTATAATCATATGCATAGAAACCCCTTGTGACTAGAAGAGGTAAAACCCTAGGGTAAAACTTTATATCTAAAAATACATCACAATAATTTGAAACCTTGGGAGGCTTGGAAGCCCTAAAATAGAATTTTTTTGTAATCACCATGAATCAAGTTCATTAAATGTTTAACACTAAATTTATATAAGAGGGTATATCCTATCATTTTTGGTGTAAGGGTTAATAATATATAAATGATAATGCAAAAGGGTGATAATCACTAAAGAGGAAAATTAAATTCTAAACTCAAATATAAGCATATACTAAGTTTATTATGCTAAGTATAGGCTAAATATAGAAAGTATAACTAAGTTATGCATAGGAATTAAAAATAATTAATAGAATTAGTTTTGACGATAACATAGTGTTAGACCTAAAAAAGGTAGGAAATAGGATGGGAGATGGTTATGGAATAGTTGTTAAATTATGGATCTAACACTTTTAGTGATTTAAACACTAACATCAACCTCGGATAGTTGTGTTAACCTTATTATCTGGGTTCAATATAAGTGTTCTATATAGAATAATTATAGAAAAGGTATGTGAACACCTATATTATTTTGAATTTAACTTAACCTTCACTCTAGTGTATTGAGATTTAGTTTATGGACTATTATTCCTCATGAATTTATAAAAGCCTTGTTCTTCATCATCATGGTGACCTTGGGGGAAAATGGGTTGGTGGGCACATGGTGTCAAGTTGACCCCAAAGACCTCACTATAAAATTTCACTACCTAAATATCCAATACTCAAAAATAGGGCCTTAGACTCATGGATTTTTCCCCTATGTGTTGGATTGTGTGTGAATCATACAATTAGTGAAAACCAATTATAATAGTGACCTATCTTATAACTTATCAAGTCAGGTTCTTGGGATACTCCTATTGTACTTCAAACCTATATATGTGTTATATCTATGACTATTATGGAAATAAGAAAGATTTTTTTAATTGAATCATTGATAGAGTGATTTTGATAAGTTGCCTTGGTCTCTTTGGTCTTTGATATGTTTTTCTAGGTGAGAAATGAATGAGGGTTGATCTTGTATTTATATCAATCCCTTTGGATAAGTGACTCACATTAAATCACTTAGGCCATCCATTAAGATACATTTCATTTGTAAAAATAGATGACTTTAGGGCATTGGACACTTACGTCAAGTCAAGACACTAATGTTGATGTTAATGTTTATCCCAGACATTAGTGTCTAGGAAGTATAAAATTAGGTACAAGTTCAAAAATTGTAGAGATGGAAGATAAGTACATTTTGGGCAAGATAGAAGGCATGGGTCATCAACATAATACTAGTTTAATTAAGATATATAATATAAGGGGAAAAAGATAAAGTATATGCAAAACTTGTAGAAGTGATAAAGTTCCAAAACTAAGAGGAACAACCAACGATTGAGTTTGTCAAG
This sequence comes from Torreya grandis, assembly GCA_037957365.1. Taxonomy (NCBI): domain Eukaryota; kingdom Viridiplantae; phylum Streptophyta; class Pinopsida; order Cupressales; family Taxaceae; genus Torreya; species Torreya grandis. The sequence continues at coordinate 1,162,217 of JARHVA010002246.1, read as the reverse complement.
TTTATAAGATTTAGGTGTTATATAATCAATAAATATCATCTATAATATGCTTGATATATAAGTGTTTCATTATCAATAATATTAACCTTGATTTTTATTTATATGTACTCAATTGGGCAATTTCACATGTTTTTGACATGATAGGTGAATGGGCCCATATATAGGAATGATTTGATTTTGAAAAATAGTCATTGCTAGGTGAATTATGGTAACATTAGCATCAAAACAATTATGTCTATTTTAATATCTAAGTCCTACATTATTATCTAGGAGATATGAATTAAATTTTGGTGATCTAAAATGTTTTAGCATGATATTTAATTGATTTAGTACAGACTAAGAGGTTCTTGTATGTGATTAATAGTGACTTATAATTTATCAAGCTTATAACTAGCATGCCTGTGTGTAAGAATAAAAAATAAGATATATTTGGAAATTCACATGTCATGTAAGATAAATTTAGGTAAAGATTGACATTTACATGTTCAAAATACCATATTTTAATATCTACAATAATATCAAAGTCTTTGATAATATATGTTTCCAAGTGATAGATTAATTAATTTGGGTGTCACAGTGGACCCTAAGACACTATCTATTATATTTTATGTGATGCCAAATAATTTATATTATAAATTACTCTTAAGTAGACTATGGATCAATGACATGGAAGTGATACCATCTAATTTACATCAATGCTTAAAGTTTTTCCATAAAGGATGTTTGTCCACATGTCTTACATATAATAAAATTTTTAAATATTTTCAAAGTAGTATAACATACTAATGTACGCAGCCCAAAATCTAATGTTTTTCAATCTACCATAATACTTACATCACAATTCATATCACATTAATTAAAAAGATAAACTGATCACTATACTACATATTTTAATTGATAAGGATTTGATTTCTCTACCTTACACTCAACACAGAGCTAAGGATTAGGTATTACATCAAAAAGGGAAACCATATTTTTATTTTCATATAATAATTGGACATGAAATATATAATTTTTGGGCACTAAAAAACACATTTGGAAGATTAAATACAAAGGCATGATCATAGTAATACAACTAAAAATAAAACTTACTAAGAATGAGGCAATAGTAATAGTTAATTTGGAGTCACAACCTATTACTCAAATTATCTTATCTACCCTAAAAAAAGAGGCAGTTTACATAATTATATGAACCTCATCATAAAATGCTATAGAAGTTATTTAGTGAAATATCTTATCTATCCCTCCAACATGGGAGTTCAATATGGCATAATATAAGGGATTCAATATCAATGTGTGTTGTGATTGGATATAATGTCGAGGACACTCTACAAACAACTTCTTTGATTTATTAATAATATAAATATTTAATTGATAACCATAATATTTAGTTCCAAATAAACTCATATTATGATTGGATTAGATTCCTATGACACTCTACTAAATAAATATTTGGTTTATGACATAAGATAAAACATATGATCAATATCCATAAAATTAAGCTCCATAATTTTAATACAATGGTTTTTTACATGGGGACACAACTTACTCCCTAAATTTCATAAATGTTCCACAACAAATAAAAACATACTCTTTGAGTATAAAACATAATTCAAAATTTACTATGACTATTATAATTACATGATATAAATCTGATCAATTTGGCTATGATAATGATGTTAGATATTATATAGTGCTTGATCATTTCTTTGATTTGAATATTGATGTTGATGTTCATCTTCATTCCTGACAAATGAATTGCACAATGATTGACCTAGGACCTATATTTGGATATCCCATTGGTGGGATCATTGGTTAGCATGAAAATATCCAAAATAAAAAAATACCATTAATTAAAAAAAAAGATAGAATAATATTAAAAATTAAAAATATTAAAAAATATAAAATAAGGACATGTGCATGACATATATTACTAGTTTACATTAGTTATTTATGTTATTTATTATAGTAATAATATATTACACTTATATTTTCTGTGTATATTTTTTAGGGTATACATGAGTGGAATGCAAGCAATATGGTTATATATATGACATGGAAATACAAATGTGGGACATTAATTACACCTAAGGTCTACCTATACACACTAGCGGCATATTGATAAACTATAAATATTTTTTATTTATATTACTATTACATTAATAATATTTAGCTAATTATATTGATTACACATGAATCACTCTTATGTAAAGTATTTAGAGTGATATATGTTATGATAGTGCTTTTTACTATGTGATACGATGACATGGATTGATTTTTTAGAATAAACTTTATTATTTTTTCCATGTTTTATTATTTATCATTGTTACATGGTTTTATCATTGATTGTGTATTACATTATGTGCTTATTTTTGCATGTGACAATGTGTGTTACATTGTGTGACCATTATGTGTTACATTGCATTTTGCATGATGAACATTAATGCATGTTACATTTAATGTCATTTTTCATGTTTCTATGAGGGCATTGATTGTGTGCTATTATGTCATGAATTTAAACTATTGAGGATCCTCTAGTTCACTTCATGGCCATGTGTCTATGTTGAGTAAAAGTCATGTCATGTATTGAGTGATTCAGTGCATTAGATTATGATATTTTTTGCATTTATGTGTGAATATCTATAGGTTTATTTATCTTGAGGTGTTGTGATTAATATCACACATTCTTATACTTGTGTGGGATTCCATGACTCATATCATGCATATTTTTCATAGCTTACTAATATTATTAATATCTATGATGATTATTTCTATGATGACTACTACAATGTGCCTAGTTGTTGTATCTATCTTAACATGACACTTATATACTTTAGGATACATGATTCATATGTGCATGAATGATAAATTTTTATAAAATGACATCATATAATCATGTTATCACACATGCCTTACATGTTTACATATTTTATATATAGTATGATGTGTATAAATATTTTATTTTTAGATAAGTGATTCTCACGTTTCATCCCACCATAAAATGGGGGCATACTAATGGGCTTGTCATAAATATTTATTCCTTGAAAGACCAAAAATATATATTTTGGGTCAGATTACTTGATTGAGATAGATGGGATATATTATGATTCATGTTATGAAATATTGATATATTTACACATATGAGATGCATATGTGGGGCATTATATAAGATCAAGTGATATATTTTATGACATGATGATACATATTACATGGATCAAATTAAGCATAATTATTATATTACATGTGTCAAATTATTGAATTGGAAAAAATGTCATATAAATTTATGACATTATATATTACATGGAGTTATAATTAGATCAAATTATGGGTAATGGATGTTGTTCATGCATGATTTTTTCTATTTTAATGATGGTAACAAAGGTAACTATGTAAGAACTTTGAATCTAAGAATACATTTTTAGTGGTTAATTAAAAGTTTTTCATTTTTACATATGAGACTACTTTGGGACTCCACCCTTAGAATGTGAACCTAGTAGAGGTTCCACCAAAATAGTTATGATCACATTTTGAGAGATATAGTTGAGGTTTTTACATCACTTAATTGACAAGACTTGTTAGTATTTAGTGAGGGTTGGGATATATTCTTCCAAACCCATGGTTACAAAAAGAGTCATCTCCTTCAAATGTAATCATCCCATTATCCAATAAATTCATGAGGGTAGTTTGGTTCACATACTCGTTGGTGTATTTGTTCCTTACATTTTCAAATTTCAAATATTTCAATATTCTAGATGGTTTTAGTTTTTCTATCATGAATGAACATTGATTTTTCTATGTCATATTGCAATTTGTGCATGGATCAAAATGTATACTCAAAGAATACCTGAAGACACAAAATGTGGTTATACTCATGTAACCAAATTTCTTAGTTTATAATTTTATACTAGTATTTTAAATACTATTCTAAAAGGGGGCATTTATTGTCACATAAATTTGGTATTAGATACTTTACATAATAAATTTTAAACAATTTTTGACATACATGATTTGTGTGTACACAATTATCTCTTTCTCACATTCTCTCCTATCCATTCTATATATCTATGATCCTATCCTTCCCAATTTCCCATCATACATATACAGGATTTCCCTAGTCTATGTCTAACTATTATTTATCTTAAGTAAGTTTTGTCATTCTCCAAATTATTGTTTCTTCAATCCTAGATAGTTTTGGAAATAACATATGATACCTATTAATGGTACCTTTTATCTTCAATAGAAGCATCCTAAGTTATCAAAATGTTTATTTTTAAAATTTAAACCTTTACCTTGTGTTGGAACACATATTTTACATGTTGGTTGTAGAAGTAAAGTACTCAAATATTCATCTATATAAATATATTAAGCATAAGTTTACTCCTATATAGCACCTATCTAGAGCTCATTTGGAAAATAACTTGAACATTAAGAATAACATCTGCAAATCCTTGAGGTACTTACCTAAATCATCCAAATCTAGTTACCCCTTACATAAATAGTCATCAATCCAAGTCTGAACACCCAAAACAAAGTAAAAGCTACATATTTTAAATTTTAAAAAGTCAAATAGGTTGCATACATTGTATTAGATCACTATTGATAACACATCCACACAGATGAAAGCAGTACACATGTTTTAATCCTCTTGGGAGTAATGTAACATATGCAATTTTAAACCACTCATTGCAGTGTGGTTAGGGATATCTAATCCATATTTATAACCCATTTTATATGTCAAAAAAAGTTTGGAAGGTAGAACTAGGATTTGAAGGTGAAGGAATTTTTTTTCTAAATCTACACATAAGACCAAACATATGAAATAACAAAAGAAACATCTTGATAGGAAGGCACATAAATTTATCGAAGAAAGTAATATAAAAAATATATAAGGCACTCCTAACATATAGTGGATATATTAGGTAACCAGATTGGTCTAAGAATTACTAGATCCTTATAAGAGGATTTTTATAGTCATTAACTAGAGTCAAGTGATCACATATCCATTTCAGGGAAATTATTATGATTGTACAAAAAAAGAACTAGAACACAATAGAAATGAGCTAATTACCCTACCATCTTGATCATTTCAAGAAATAATAATTGTAATTAATAAATATAAATCTAGTTGTTACATTCAAATCTACATAATTTAGGACATATCTTAGACAAACTGAATCATTTAGGTTTTAGCTTTTTTATACCACTAAATCCAAAAAAACAAGAAACTTTATGCCCATATCAAGAGACTCACCAAAATTTTGAAAAGAGAAATTTGTGGTATCAATGTTGTAGGCATGTTAAGTAGTTCATATTTGATGTGGAATACATATAAGGTCTACCTTGAGAAATTACAAATTGATAATCAATGTCTCACTTATTAAGTAGTAAGTCTCAAATATTCCCTTAGATTTAATTTGGTTAATGTTTAAAATTCCTAGAATCTAGGTGATAAATAAAATATTGTAGATAGTTAGAAATAAAATGCTTTAGTTAATGTAAATTTTGGGATGAAAACAACCCCACTATCCATAATTTGGTGCATAGTATATACTTTTGGACATCAAACCCAACAAATTTTGGTTGACTTAGAATAACAATAGAAAAGAAGAGGACCTCATCCTTAAAATATTAGATAGATTTCTTGCCTCAAAGTATTGGATGGATGGAAATCATAATATTAGTAGAGATGTCTTAGATGTTGTAATTTCTAATCACTAGTTGATTTCCATTTTAATTGTAGAAGACATCTAACAGGTGGCGACTCCTTTTATATTCAAATACAATTAGATGGAGAAAATAAATTTTAAAGAGTTGGTTATTAAATTTTTTAATAAAAGTATGGATCTTAATAATATTATGGTAATAAAAATTACCAGTTTTCATAAAATCTTAAGGACCTTAAGGATACCTTGAAAAATTGGAACATCATAACCGTTTATAATATCTTCTAAGGAAATAAATACATGGAAACTAGAATTAGTATTATACAATAGCTTAAAATAGAAGAATTTAATTTTGGTATCATCATTTTATAATAAAATGAAAGCACACTTAATATTTGTGACATGTATAATAAAGAGGAGATCTATTATAAAAATTAATATATGTTAAAATGTCTCAATGAAGAGGATAAATATACCAGATTATGTCATCACTCTTTTAAGATTAGAAATACATGCAACCACACTATTAAGTTAGATGCTATGGAGGTTAGAGATACTTAAATACCTCAAAACATTATAGAACATTTTATGGACTATTGGGAAGTATTATAAAACAAGAATATTTAAATAGTGTAAATAATCAAGAAACTTTCTCTAAAAACATTCCAAAAATATTTGCATGCAAGGATCATGCAAAACTTATGGTTGAAATCTCATTGGAAGAATTAAAATAATCTCTCTTAAATATGGAAATGGATTGATCCACTAGGTTAGAAGGAAGAAATAAAATAATATATATTTCATCATTTATTGGACCTATTAGCCAAATAACTTATGGAGGTTTTTCAATATTCTAAGGACTCTAAAGATATAGTCATAGCTTGTAATGACATTTTTTGGCCCTCATTTTAAATAAGTTGGATAATCATAACCTAATGATTTTCATATCATCTTCCTTTATATCTCAATTTACAATATTATCTCTAAATTCATTGCTAATAGGATTAAAACACTCCTCCCTATACTTATATTGTAGGAGCGAGGAGGTTATGTGAAATTAAGGAAAATTATAAATGACATCTACATTACCCATGATTTCATCCATTATCTTAATGCTATCAAAATAAAATAAATTATCATTAAGCTAGACATCTCAGAAGCCTATGATACATTTAAATAGTTTTTTATTGATGGCATTTTGGAAAGGTCTGGATTTAAGAAATAATTGGGTAATTATATCAAAATTTTATACACTACTCTAAAGTTATGTATTTTGACCAATGGATCACCAAAATGTATTTTTATTCTTTAAGAGGTCTTAGATAAGGGGATCCTATTTTACCATATCTCTTCATCCTTATGACTAAGCATATTGGTATATGCCTAGATGCTCTTAGATTTAGGAGAAACATTAAATTTATTAAGGATAAATAAAAGGGGCATCCCCACATTCAATTTTAATTTGTGTAAAAAACCATGCTATTTATATCTCACAAGCTTCAAGAAGTTAAAGAGATCTAATACCTTATACATTATGAAAGAGCCTTGTAATATCTATCAATATAATAAGTAATATATTGAAGGATTGAAATTAAACTTAGGGATCAAATTATCATAATATGTTGACTACTAATGGATAGTCTAATGGTCTACTACGTTGGTCACATGACATAGTCTATGTAAGCAATTTACTACAAGGTTCAACGTAGTAAAGTTCTTCCATGCAAACCCAATCTTTAAAACAACACCAAAATATCCCTACTTATCATATTTGTATGATATTAGAATTTTTTGAAAGATTTTTTAATGTTAAATATTAAAAAATATCATTTGAGTCTTTAATCCATAAACTAGATAGGCATTCCACATTAATCTTTACTAACATGGATCCTTTTAACCTCCTAGCATAACATGATTGAGAAACAACCATTCTAATCTCTTTTTATTACTAAAATAGAGGTATGAAGTGTTGGAATTGAAATATCCTATGGGAATTCCACACTAAGCTTCACCAACATGGATCCTTTTAATCTCCTAACATAACATGATTGAAATATGACCATTCTAATCTCTTTTTCTTACTAAAATAGATGCATGAAGTGTTAGAATTAAAAGAGCATGTGGGCATTCCACACTAAGATTCACCAACATGGATCCTTTTAACCTCCTAACATAACAAGATTGAAAAATGATCATTTTAAGATCTTTTTCTTAATAAAATAGATGCTCTTAGAATTAAGCAAAAAAACATTAAATTTATTAATGCTAAATTATAAGGGCATGCCCACATTAAATTTTAATTTGTGTAAAAAACCATGCTATTTAGATCTCCCAAGCTTCAATAAGTCAAAGAGATCTAAGACCTTAGAAATTATGAAAGAGCCTATGGAATATCTATCAATATAATAATTAATATATTAAATGGATCTAAATAACATCAATAGAACTAACCTTTCTAAGAATTTGATTGAAAGATGTAGTCACCTCTCCTCTTGTTTCCTCTAATTATCAAATTTTCCTCTTACTCCATTTTGTCACATCCCTCTTTAATTTTTATTCTCCTATATTTATAAAACTCTCTTTTCCTTTCATATGTTTCACTCATCTCTCTTCATGCTAAATCTCTTTTGCTATTCTCCATACATGGCATATTTATTTTTTATTAACTAAAAAAAGAGCATAGAATGGTTGTTTTTAAATCATGTAATGTTAGGAGGTTAAAAGTATCCATTTTGGTGAATCTTAGTGTGGAATGCCCATCTAGTTTATGGATCAAAGACCCAAATGATATTTCTTAATATTTTACATTAAAATATCTTTCAAAAAATTATAATATCATATAGATATGATAAGTAGGGATCTTATGATGTTGTTTTAAATATTGGGTTTACATAAAAGAACTTTACTATGCTAAACCCTATATGAAATTACCTACATAGACTGTACCATGTGACCAACGTAGTAGACCATTAGACTATCCATTAGTAGTCAATAGATTATGATAATTTGATCCTTAAGTTTAGTTTTAATCCTTAAATATATTACTTATTATATTGATAGAGATCCCATAGGCTCTTTCATAATTTCTAAGGTCTTAGATCTATTTGACTTTTTGAAGCTTTGGAGATCTAAATAACATGGTTTTTTACACAAACTATAAGTGAATGTGGTGTTGTAGGGATCAATACTTTACTATTTTAGTAATAAAAAGAGCTTATAATGGTAATTTTTCAATCATGTTATGTTATAAGGTTAAAAAGATCCATGTTGGTGAAGCTTAGTGTGGAATGCCCATCAAGTTTATGGATCAAAGACCCAAATGATATTTTATAATATTTTACATTAATAAATCTTTCCAAAAAGTCTAATATCATAGAAATATGATAAGTAGGGATATTGTGGTGTTATTTTAAATATTATGTTTACATGGAATAACTTTTTTTTTTTAAAAATTTATCAAGGATCACAATATTTATGAATGTTGAAGTAATCAAATTAATTAATTATTTTAAGTAACTAAAACATAAAAAATGGAAAAAAAACCTTCTTAAAAATGACTCGAGTCCTATTATTAGGTTTAATATGTGTAAAAACCCATGTTATTTAGATCTCTCAAGCTTTAAGAAGTTAAATAAATCTAAGACCTTAGAAATTATGAAACAACCTATGGAATCTCTATCAATATAATAAGTAATGTATTGAAGGTCTAGATACATTTAATAATCGATCAAAATATTTGGTACTCTTATTTGACTCAAAGATATCTAAGACCTAAAAAGAGCCTATGTAATGTCTATCAATTATTTAAGTTTTTTATCGAGGATCAAAATATTTATGACTATTGAAGTAATGAAATTAATTAATTCTTTTAAGTGACTACAACTTCCAAAATGGAAAACAACCTTCTTAAAAATGACTCAAGTCCTATTATTAGGTAATATAATTAAAATATATTACCACATAATCAGGTAATAATATACTATTTGACTAATTTACTTACTATATAATGAATATACTATCTAAACTTAGACTAACTTGAGTGAGTTAGTATATTAATTTGTTGATGACTACTAACCAAATGCATGTTACATAAGAGAACAAGTGACTAACCAAACATACACTTGTCCAATCTACATCTTCTCACATCAATATTTCATTATGAGGTTACGAATGAAGGTTTAGGCTAGGAAGACTAAACAAGAGGATTAAAATGGATTTGAATATACTAAATCACTCAACCTTGACAAATCAATAGAATAATTCACATGACCTTCAAGAAGCTTTTTGACTGTAAATAAGTGAGAGAATGAGACAACACCACAAGATCCCTACTTATCATATTTCTATGATATTATAATTTTTGAAAAGATTTGTTAACTTAAAATATTAAAAAATATCATTTGGGTCTTTGATCCATAAAATAGATGGGCATTCCACACTAATATTCACCAACATGGATCCTTTTAAACTCCTAGCATAACATGATTTAAAAATGACTATTCTAATCTCTTTTTTCAATTAATAAACAATAAATATGCCATGTATATAGAAGAGAAAAAGAGATTTAGAATGCAAAGAGATGGGTACAACATAATAAAGGAAAAGAGAGTTTTATGAATATAAGAGGATACAAATTAAGGAAGGATAGGGGAAAAGGGAATAAGAGACAAATTTGAGAATTAGAGGAAATAAGAGGAGAGGTGACTACATCTTTCAAGAAATTTTTAAAAAGGTTTGTTCTATTGATGCTATTTAGATCCATTTAATATATTACTTATTATATTGATAGATATTCCATAGGCTCTTTCATAATTTCTAAGGTCTTAGTTCTCTTTGACTTCTTGAAGCTTGGGAGATATAAATAGCATGGTGTTTTACCAAAATTTAAAGTGAATGTGGGAATGCCCCTTTGATTTAGCCTTAATAAATTTAATGTTTTTACTTATTCTAAGAGTATCTATTTTAGTAAGTAAAAGAGATTAGAGTGGTCTTTTTAAATCATGATATGTTAGGAGGTTAAAAGGATCTATGTTGGTGAAGCTTAGTGTGGAATGCCCATAGGCTCTTTCAATTAAAACACTTCATACCTCTATTTTAGTAAGAAAAAGAGCCTATAATGGTCATTTTTCAATCATGTTATCTTAAGAGGTTAAAAAGATCCATGTTGTTGAAGATTAGTGTGGAATGTCCATCTAGTGGTGTTGTTTTAAATATTGGGTTTACATGGAAGAACTTTACTACATTGAACCCTATAGCAAATTGCCTACATAGACTATGCCATGTGACCAACGTAGTAAAGCATTAGATTATCCATTAGTCGTCAATATATTATGATAATTTGATCCCTATGTTTAATTTTAATCCTTCAATATATTAATTATTATATTGATAGAGATTCCATAGGATCTTTCATAATTTATAAGGTCTTAGATCTCTTTGACTTGTTGAAGCTCAAGAGATCTAAATAACATGGTTTTTTGCACACATTGAACCTAATAATAGGACTCGAGTCATTTTTAAGAAGGTTGTTTTCCATTTTGGATATTTTAGTTACTTAAAAAAATTAATTAATTTGATTACTTCAACAGTCATAAATATTGTGATCCTTGACAAAAAAAAACTAAATAATTGATAGATATTCCATAGGCTCTTTTAAGGTCTTAGATCTCTTTGAGTCAAATAAGAGTACCAGAGCTTTTGATCAATTATTAAATGTATCTATACCTTCAATATATTACTTATTATATTGATAGATATTCTAGAGGCTCTTTCATAATTTCTAAGGTATTAGATCTCTTTGACTTCTTGAAGCTTGGGAGATCTAAATAACATGGTTTTTTTCACACATTGAACCTAATAATGGGATTTGAGTCATTTTTAAGAAGGTTGTTTTCCATTTTGGAAGTTATAGTTACTTAAAAGAATTAATCAATTTGATTACCTGATAATAGACTATTTATTAATAGACTATTATATTATTCATTATATATTTTTACACACATTGAACTCTTTTATATATCAGGTTCAATGTGTGTAAAATTATATAATGAATAATATAATAGTCTATTAATAAATAGTATATTATTAAGTAACCAAATTAATTAATTCTTGTAAGTAACTACAACTTTTAAAATGGAAAAGAGCCTTAGCAATTATTTAATTTTTATCAAAGATAACAATATTTATGAGTTTTGAAGTAATAAAATTTATTAATTCTTTTAAGTAACTATTAGGTTCACAATATCAAGTTCAATGCGATTAAAATTATATTTGATTGATAAGCTATTATAATAATTATATTATTCAAATTAATTATAAGAATATATAATTAAGCCTAAAGAATATATAATTTGATAAGAATATATTCATATCAAATAAATAATTATTATACCTTTAGACTATCAAATAATATACTATTTGAATATTATTTGATATTCCATAGGCTCTTTCATAAGTTTTAGTTATTATGATCCTTGAAAATAGGACTCAAGTCATTTTTAAGATATTCCATAGGCTATTAATTATATTATAAGATAATCATTACAATTAATAATAATATAATAGTGTAAAAGAATATAGTGAATAATATGTGAAGTAATTTGATAAGAATATATTATTTAATAAGAGTAGTCTAATATATCATAATTAATTATTATATTTTTATAAGAATATATAATTTGATAAGAATATATTATTCAAATTAATTATCTTACATTAATATACTATTATATTATTCATTATATTCTTTTACACATATTGAACCTAATTGTGATCCTTATTAAAGAGCCTATGTAATATATTACTTATCAAGGATCACAATATCAAGTTCAATGTGTGTAAAATTATATAATGAATAATATAACAGTGTACTAATAAATAGTCTATTATTAGGTAATCAAATTAATAAATTATTTTAAGCAACTAAAACTTCCAAAATAATATAATTAATAATAATATAATAGTGTAAAAGAATATAATGAATAATATGTGAAGTAATTTGATAAAAATATATTATGTGATCATTATTATCAAGGATAGTCTAATAGTAATTATTATAATTAATAATGATATAATAGTGTAAAATAATATAATGAATAATATGTGAAGTAGTTTGATAAGAATATATTATTTGATATGAATAGGATAGTCTATTATTAATTATAGTCTAAAGGAATAGAGTAGTTAAATAATTTGTTGACTACTAGTAGATAGTCTAACGGTCTAATCTATTGTAGTTACTTAAATATTGTGATCCTTGATAAATATATAATATGAAATATATTACATAGGCTCTTTCATAATTTTTAGATATTGTGATCCTATGAAAGAGCCTATGGAAATAACCTTCTTAAAAATGAATGCATTTTGGAAGGTGTTTGTAATATCAATTTTATCATACAATATTAGACATAACTATAACTTCCAAAATAAAAAATGACCTTATTAAAAAATAGTATATTAATAAATAGTCTATTATCAAGTAATCAAATCAATTAATTCTTTTAAGTAACTACAACTTCCAAAATGGAAAAGAGCCTTAGTAATTATTTAATTTTTATCAAGGATCACAATATTTATGACTATTGAAGTAATCAAATTAAGTAGCTACAACTTCCAAAATAATATAATTAATAATAATATAATAGTGTAAAATAATATAAAATATAATATGTGAAGTAATTTGATAGGAATATATTATTTAATAATTATTATCAAGGATAGTCTAATAATAATTATTATAATTAATAATAATATAATATTGTAAAAGAATATAATAAATAATATGTGAAGTAGTTTGATAAGAATATATTATTTGATAAGAATAGGATTATATATTATTAATTATAGTCTAATGTAATATGGTAATCAAATAATCTATTGACTACTAGCGGATAGTCTACTAGTCTAATCTATTATAGTTACTTAAATATTGTGATCCTTAATAAATATATAATAAGTAATATATTGCATACACTCATTCATAATTTATAGATATTATGATTTATGAAAGAGATTATGGAATCTCTATCAATATAATAATATCAAATATTTTATTCATCAATGTCAATCTTAATCTTGATAACTTTATCTATAAGATCATTGGTATTTATAAAGCTACCCTTCCTGACTCCTATCTTGGGTTTCCTCTTTTCAAAGGTAATGAAAAAAAATTATGGAACAAAATAGTTTACAAGGTTAAAGACAAGGCAAGTGTTGGAAAGGTAATTTTATCTCCTCATTGGGAATAATTACCCTCGTTAAAGTTTTTATTCAAGCTACACCCATTTAATGACTCTCTCTCATGATTGCTCCTAAATGGGTCATTAATGAAAATTTCAAAATAATGAGAATATTTGTGTGGTAATTTATTCATGAAAATTTTAAATTACACTCCTCTTATAGGAAACCATTTAAAACCCCTATCTTTAGGGAGGAGATAACATACAAAACATTATAAATTTTACCATTGTGATTGTGGCTAAACTAGTTTAGAGACTCAACACTAATACTTCTAAATACTATATAAAAATGTTAAATTTAAATTACTTGGGTAAACAAATATATAAAATAATTTTAGTTCCAAATATATTAATAAAAATTACAATATTTGGAACATAATAAATAAATCCAAACATATTTTATGGAAAAGGTTTTTTTTGGAAATTTCAGAATGGCACTAAAAAATATTTTTGGGAGGACAAGTGGATCACTGAACAAAAATTGAATTTAGATATGGAATTGACCATAATTATAAATGAAGATAAGAATATATGGGGTAAAATTTTCAAATAGTATTGGGCAGAAAGTAAAAACCATAGTTACACTAACAAAGTCTAGAATTTTTTTCAAAACCTGGATGGATTTTAAAGTAAAACCAATAATAACATCAATAAATTCATGTAAGGTTTTTTATTATGTGGGATGGGGATGAAGATAATTTAATATGGAATCAAATGGGAATGGGTCTCTATATTTTAAAATATGGATACTATTTTGATACACCTCATTTGATATCTAAAAGTTATCTATGGGATATATTCTTGCACTCCAAAGCCTGGCCAAATTTCAAAGTCTAAATTTATCTTTACACTCATGATAAGATCGTATATATATAACACCTCAAAAATAAATGCTTTATTAGACCCTCAAGGTGAGTCTTGTGTCTCAATATCATTAAATATGTTAACCATCTTCTTCTTCATTCAAATATACCTATAATATTTATATTAGATTCCTCAATAACTTTAAATCCATTTGTGCTATTAATTACTCTCTCTACACCCATACAAGCTTATAATTTTTATGTGAATTTAAACATTCTCAAAAGCATATGGGACATGTCTCTATGTTTGATTACCTAGAAAATATGGCTAGAAATAAATGCAATAATATTTGAAGAATAACGTAATCACAAGACTCAGGAACATATATGGGGAGAAATTGGGATTTAGATGCCTAATGTTATCTTAAACACATAAAAGACAAAAAATAAGTAAGTAAATCCTAGTGAATAATAAATCCTTTGTAACTGGCTAACTCTTGGAAAAACTTTTGATGGGATGGTGTGTAAGAAAAATTATAAAAATATAAACATGAAGTATAACCCTCCATCTTTGGGGTGGAATAATATTAATATATATATATATATATATATATATATATATATTAATATTATTCCACCCCAAAGATGGAGGGTTATACTTCATGTTTATATTTTTATAATTTTTCTTACACACCATCCCATCAATATATATATATATACACACACACACACACACACACACACACACACACACACACACACACTAATTACAATCTGAAGAATTTGGAGATGGTGTAATTATTATAGATCGCATGCATAAAGTGATGGCTTCCAAGTATCTATACACTAGTGTTAATTTCAAAATATTATGGAAGGTAAATTCCTCATCTTGGGCCTCAATCTCACCCTTGACATTTGAATTATAAATTAAATGGTTGAAGGTGATTCACTAGTTATCATTAATTATATCAACTATAGAAAATCCAAAACTAGAGGGTTTAGAGCCTAGTTGTAGAAAATAGGGAGATTATATAAATCCTTCATAGCTCCCTAGTTACTCATGTCTATCAAGAAGGTAATATTGGATTTTCAACCTCATAATGGGCCTATATACTTATTATTTTTAGGTAATATGAATAATATTATCAAAGTTGATAATTTAAAAGGGTTAAAGGATATTATTCTAAGTGAATATTAAAATATTTAAACCTTTCACTTTTTAATTATCATTGTTTAAAGTGAAGTAGGAGCTATATTTGGAATAATATTAAAAGAATTATCACCTTTTATTCATTTTATTTTAGTAAATTTTTAGATAATCCAACATCATTGGATTTCCTTATCTAGGGTGCCCATTTTATTCTCTCTTTCATATCTACTATGTTCCTCACTAACATATTATCCCTCTCTTTTGTCCAGTATCTATGTTGTCTTTTTTGTTTTTATTATTCCATTTCTCACCTTCTTTAGAATTTTTATTCTATGCTCTCCTCTAATGCAGTTATTTCTCTTTATTTTTATGAAAATGTAGTCCACACTTGGTGCATGTTGGCATTTTCCTTTTCTTGTCACCTTTTTCATGTATGTTCCTATATTTTCCCATGAATTACCTCTTTATAACACCATAATTTCTCTCTCTTATATCCATATATATATATATATATATATATATATATATATATATAATCTCCTAAATCCCTACTCATGCACCTTCCCTTTTCTCCCATTCATAACTTTCCTTCATTTTGTGTCTTCCTTTTAACATAAAGATAGTGTTTATTTTAATTATTCAGTTTCTTATTTCCATTAGTCTACATATATTGGATAAATTCCATCCTATTTTGGCTAAACAACACCCATACACTCATCATGGTAATCAAAAAAATTATAAACCACCTAGGCATCATGGAAAAAATCATGGATGTATAAGATACAAAGAGGAAAGTCATGTTTTAGATGAAAATAATATTGAGTGCTTCAATTAGGCTTAGGGTAGTCATCCTCATCACAACTCAGATCATACATAGTAAATAACACATAATTATGGTCTAATGACGGGTGCTAAAACATCCTAGATAAATGCCATCCATCCTAATCATAAAAATGAGTGTTAATATGAATCATTGGAGGTAGATAACTCAAGTGATCAAGATAATTATCATATATTCACAACTAACGAGTATTAAAAAATAATGGTAATGGATGCTTTCATATGGTTTTTTTTAATAGCAAGAAGTTCATTATATGAAAAAAATCCCATTTTATTCATTTCATGCCCAACTTTAATCATGACCATGATATGCAAGATTCATAGCAACACCCAAAATTGAAAAATAACAAGCATCCCAAGAGGAAATATTATATTATAAAATATGGTCCAACCAATAAACCAAATATTATTAGGTAGGAGGATCCCTATAATTTATTCTAGGCTTGCAGTGAATGAGAATATGGTGAAGCATAAACTTCTAGAAGGAACATTCATTCTCACTATAGAACTGAGATTATTAAAATTCTAAAGGAGATGACAAATGATATTTTATACTAAATTCACCTTGGTCAATCCCATGTTAATATCCTTGCTAGTATTGAGAATTTAATCACCATCCAACATAATGATATATGTTACAACAACAAGGAAAGACACAACCACGTATCTATAAAGTGGGACAATTTTATCACATAGTAAAATTTGTTATAGGTTGTTAACAACAATATTTTTTAAAATTGAGATCAATATGAAGACTGATTGAAGGAAGAAAAACTCCCTAATTTTTTTCCATAACATGACTCAATATTGATGAATTACATACCATGAATAAAATTTCAGACACTAGAAAACTACACATAATAGTTCTAGATGTCAAATAACCCCTAAACCACCTCAGGACCCCCTAGGGACTATCCCACAACCTTTCAACCAAAAACCTATGTCAAAATTGACTAAATTTGACCACCTTTACCTTTGACCTATAGACCACTGATGATCACCCTAACCATCGATAGTTAGGCCTAACCACCAATGGTCATCCTTTAACCACCTTAAAAGGTTAACTTTCACTTCAACTCCAACTTGATTTTTTATATTTAGCTTTCTTGATTCACGTACGAATAAATACATGCTAAGAATAAAATTATATGACCCCTTGACACTTTGTTTAACTTATTGTTTCACCTCTCTCTTTATTATATAAAAAGAGAGGAGGAGGAAGAGGTGAAAGTGATATAAAATCAAAGCCATCAGATCATCAGAGTGACAATCAATAATTATTAGAGCTTCTTATATCAAATATTCTTTTGTAGGTCTTCTTCTAGTGAACTAGCAATTTGTAATAGTGATCTAAAGTGCCACTACTCATCAGTCAACAACCATGTATCGTTACTCTACCAAAATTTCTCTAGGCTCCACCAACAAATTTCTCAGCACTCACCTCAACAACAAATAAAATAGCTAAGTATCTATTTCACAGTAATTTGTTATTTTTTTGTTCCTTTCACAACCAACCTCTGACCCAAACCCACCTTTCAAAATTTCATTCTACAAACTTTTCAACCAATTTCTTAAACCAAACTAGAACCCACAATAATTGGTGATGGTCACCCTAACCACCGATGGTCTATCCATAACCACTGATGGTTTCTAATCATTGATGGTCACCCTAACCACTAACGGTCATTGTGTGATAAATAAAAAATAAGCTATTTTCACTCATTAGACCTCAACCAAATTCCACTTTTTTCCTCCCTACTTGATCATAAAGCATCACCCTATTTTATGAATCATACCTGAATCATTTAGAATTAATATTAATCTATTTATTTTTATAATTAGTCAAATTCACTTATTCATTTATTAAGCACTTGTATTTGATTTTAGTACCTTATGTTATTTATGTAAGTAATTTATCTTTCATTTTTAAAATTTTATTATTTAAAAGTGTGGATTGATAGCCTCCAATGAAGCTTGTGCTTCCTGGATCTAGATTTCTAGGCAATCCAACCCCACTATCTAACTAATCAACCATTTCTTTAGTTGTTTCTTATCTATAGATCATTCCTCCCAAGCCAAAGTGTAGTATCTATAACCATCTAAATCACAGAGTACAAACCAAATCTAGGTTCTACTAACCTCACCCTTCTTTCATGTTTTACAACTTTATTCTAAAAAAATAAATCAAAATTTATGTGAAATATTATATCATGCCCAGTGGGACCCATGAGTCTTTTCTTGGGTTCATATTTGTATCTAGGTGTTTCTTCTTCTTGTTTTCTACTCGTACAACAACATCAAAATTTCATTTGGGCTTAAAATTTAATGCATCCATTATTTTCTTGTTTATTTTACCTCACATAGCTTAATTAATAACATGAATTAATCATAGATTCACTCTTATCATACACATAAGACCAAACCACTTACACCTAATAAATCATAAAAACATTGACATAAGGCTTGACTGGGATTTCATCACCTATCGATCACCTTTTTAGGATATCCTAATTGTATTTAATTACCAAGGGGAGAACCAACTCAATTCACTGGCTAAGTATAATCTTTGACAATTGGCATATCTTGTCTAAGCACCTAACACCCTTATCTATATGGTGTGTGAAGTGAGGGGGTATACCCTAATATCAATCCACATATTAATTTCCAATGCATATCCCATTGAGATCCTAAACACAACCTGAAACTAGCCATAAATTTATTTTCTAGTACTCGCTTTATAAGCCAAGTTGAGTTATATAATTCTTAAAGCTTAAGGCATAAGCCACAAGAGAGACTAAAAATAACCTTAGAATTTAACGTGCTTTAGTGTGTATTTCATTTCCTTCACTTTTTCTTGCCTTCTCTTTGTTTGAGCTGTGAGATTTCTTGTATCTTCTTATTTCCATTAGTTGCATACTTTTAACTAGGCAAAAACTAAGAAACCAAGCAAATCAAGACCCATCTCCTAATCATATATCTTCCTCTTCTCCCTCATCCATGTAGGACATATCAGATGCAAAGAGTTCTCCCCATCCTTCTATAAGTTCTAGCATCCCTTGGATGGTTGCCTAAGTTAATGTAGATTTCACCACCTTAATGGATAACAACCTCATATCCCTCCAACATTACCTTAACACCATATCCCACTATACCCCTACTTCAATTCCACCTATTAACCTTATCTATAGCATGCCATCCCACCTTATGGGAAACACTTCTATTGCCATCATCTCCACCCAACCTTTAGTCACCTAGGAATCATCTTCTTCCAATAATCCCACTGATACCACCATTCAAAACCAACCAACCAATGCCCAAACACCTTCTTCCCCAACTAAAAACTCTTATAGTATAGGAGCAACCCAACCTTTGGGTACTGGTACTCCACTTGTTTTGGGGTTACCTTATACTAGTATCACCACTATTCCTTTTGTTCCCAATCTACCTACCTCCACTCTATTCTATATCTTGGTGGTTCCCATACCTTTTACCCTTCTACTTATCAATACCAAAGTTACCACCTACCCTTTATCTACTAACCCAACCATACCTCCTACCCAACTTACATTAATCTCTCAACAAGTACCCATTGTACAAAACCCAAGCTACATCCTTATCCCATAAGGGTATGCACCTCTACCTTCCACCCAACCACCTATCTCTATGTATTAATATGTGACATCATCTTAACCACCCATATCCACATACCAATATGTGGAATCCTCTCAACCCCCCACCATCTATATATATGTTGCACCTACCCAAACCCAACATGATATACCCTACAACTATGGGAGTGAACAACCACAAATGGACCTTGTCAGAATGTTAATGGACAAAATGACTACTTTAGAATCATCCATTTTTGGATCTCATAATATTTTGTCATATGAAAAAATCTATAATGAACTAATTCACCCATCCATCCCCATTTGACCCTATCTTCCTTAGTGGGAACTTCCCAAATTTTCTAAATTTCAAAGTAAGGAAGACCCTCAATATCACCTGAGAGTATTTAGGCACTCATCTTATTTGATTGCCTATGATGATTCTCTCCTTATTTTTACTTTCCCCATGTCTCTATCTGGTCCAACACTAGATTGGTATAGTGATATAACAAATCACTCTATCTTTTCTTTCACCCAGTTGGCTCAAAATTTATTAGATCACTTTTCTATAAACATCCCAAAGAATATTTCCATCACTAATATCTATTCCATGTAGTAATTTGATAACAAATCCATTGTGGAATTCATAGCCCATTGGAGAAGTTTGATAAACCAACTCTCTTTCTCTTTACCCCAACCTAGACTAATTGAACTCTTTGATTAGGTTTGTGTCAAAAAAATTTCTTCTACCTTATAGGTTCAAAGCTTTAAGACTTTTGATGAGGCTTTTACCATTGCACAAAAATTGGAAAATAGAGCCATCAATTAGGGAAAACTAAAGTTGAGAAACAAGAACTCTACCTTCAAATCAAATGAGGCTTCCTCTTATAAACCCAAAAATCAAAATAAAACTAACACCAAAAATAAGGGAACCATGAATGTGGTTATCATTAAAAATGCTCCTCCACCCATTGTTAACTAGCCTAACTCTTCCAATTTCTCTAATCAAAACATCAAAAATCAAAACTGCAACACCTAGAAGTAATTTACTCGACTTGGGGAATAAAATGATTTGGTCTTGGAGAAATTATTAAAATCCAATATCTTATAGCTCCCTCTGATCAAACATCCATAGAAATGTGATTCCTCTGATCCTGTACATGTTTGGTATAAGGATAATGAATTGTGTGCCTTACATCATGTCATTGGGCATGATGTTATTAGGTCCAATACCTTCAAAAAAATTATCCAAACTCTCATTAATAAGGGGTAAATTGTGTTGGATAACCCCAATTAACCCATAAACTAATCACTTGACATCTTTAAATAACCATTTCCCAACCATGCTCCTTTTGCCAATAATGAAAACAAAGCAAAATCCTCTCATACTCACAAGGCCCATACTATCAATATGGTTCTTAGTGAACTCATTTCTAAAGAAACCATTGACCAAATCACCTCTTCTCTTACTCCACTTATTGAGGTAGTGGATTCACTAACCTATCCTTTGATATGCACAATAGAGGAGGCATCTATTACCACTTTACCATTTTCCTTAATCATACAACAATCAACTCTTCCTTTAGAGATCACTCATAAGGAATAAACTACTTTGCCTACACTTCCCACTATGGAATTACCTTCCCAAATGTTGGGACCTGGTAATCAAGAAAAGGATGAGGTAATTATTCCTCCCTCTTGACCTTTGGGCCTATCCCTTAAATCCACTACAGGGAGACTCAGACCCATCTATAAACCTTTCTCTAGAATAGTTAAAAACTTAGAATTCATATATAATCCTAACCTAGATTGGGATACCTTTTGGAAATAACTTGGGCTCCCTTATATTATTAATCAAGATCCTTTTTTATCAGAATAACCTACCCTTTCTACTATCAAATCCTTTATCATCAAAACCCAACCATTGGACACCTCTACCCACCAAACTATAGTATCACCATCAGAACCAAACTCACCTAATTGAATCAAATCACCTTTTACCATTATAACCAAACCCACCAAGAATATTGGCATATTTCTTACTCATAACATTACTCACCCATAAGTAAAGTTAGATTTAAACCCACTAAACCTTTCAAACAAACCCTTAACTAAGTCAACAAAGAAGTTAAAACCACCTATAATCTCAAAAATAAAAACTCTGCCTCACCTCCAAAAATTTACTTTTATTTTCATGCCTCATCCCTCTACCTTAATTGGGAAACCAACTATCCCAGTCAAAACCCAACCACCACTTTTGGTTACACCATCACTCTTACTTTCATCCACACCTATTTTCATGGATCCACCCATAACCAAACCTCCTATCTCCCAATCATCTATAAAAAAAACCAATTAACTCTCAAATGTATACCTCAAACCCTTCTAACCCCAAACTATCAACTTCTCTACCAAAACTAAAACCATCTTCCAAGAATGCTCCTCCACCTAAAACCTCTACCACCAAGCCTACTTCTATAAACTTTCTTGACCCAACTACCAAAACTAGGACCCCTATTCCTTTTCCACCTTTGATTGAGTATTATTTAATGATTTTTACAAGGTTATTTAAAGATTCTTATTTGACCTTACTACCTATAAAGCCATTTGACTTGCTTAGTCTAAAACTATCCTGGTATAATGACTTCCTAGTGTGCTCATATCATACAACACCTAAGCATGACATAGATAATTATAAGGATCTAAAAGTATTGATCCATCAACTATATCATAAGGATGACTTAGTTTTATAAGATCCTCTCATGATCCTACCAATAATCTAAGAAATAGAAATAACCACCTAATGCCTACCTATTCCCCCACTCTCACCTCAGAGTGAGGGTGAACTAAATCAATCCTCTAGCCTAATTCCTCCCCTAATATATACCATCCATGTGGTCACATGCTCACAATCCCAACCAAAGTATAAGGGAATTCAAAAGTGTCCATTCCATGGAAATATCCCTCTTCCACCACCTAATCACCTAGCCAATACCAAACACCATTATGTTCAACCAAACCCAAGGTGTCTATCTTGGGTCCTTCTCAATCCAATCCATTCGAATAAATTTTATTAGTTATAAATTAGCTTCACCAAACACTAATGAAGATGAGTTTATATGAAATGATCACTACCTCACCCCATCATCTCCAAGCGATGATAGAGGATTTTAATCTATATAGGTCTAACTAGAAGACCCACAACCTCTATCAACCTTTGTTAGATCTCTTACATTTTACAACCTTGTTACCTTTAAGGATTTGAAAATAACCTCCATATATCCAAATGATCCATATCCTCCCCTCTTCAATGCCACATATATCAACCAAACTTACATCAAGAGGGTTATGATTAATTGGGGAGTTAAC
The DNA here is from genome assembly GCA_037957365.1 of Torreya grandis. Classification (NCBI taxonomy): domain Eukaryota; kingdom Viridiplantae; phylum Streptophyta; class Pinopsida; order Cupressales; family Taxaceae; genus Torreya; species Torreya grandis. The sequence continues at coordinate 1,138,544 of JARHVA010002246.1, read as the reverse complement.
ATTAACATTATCTCCTCCCATGTATAAGACCAACTCAAATTATTTGAGAAAATTATGCCAAAAAACTTAGTAGTGATCTAATAATTTATATATACCATGGCCATGAATTTAAAAAATATTATCCTTCACAATCATCTAGGACCCCACATGCTCCTTGAGATCTTCTACATAGTAGAAGGTGAGTACTAGTATAACATTTTACTAGGATGCCCTTGGATCTATTCCATGGGTTATGTGAAATCCACCCTACATTGATGGATCAAATTCAAACATGAAGGTCAAGTTGTTAACATACAAGCTGACCCAAGTCCTTTTACACCATAAAACATAACATACTAACCCAATGACATTCTCCTTCCTCCATCCAACAAGCTTTCATTAGTAAAAGATGAAACCCCATCTTCTTCTACTAATGAAGCATCCACTAGTTCATCCATCCCTTCCACCCAAATCTTGACCAATAACCTGGTTATAACTCCAATATTAAAATGATTATTCTTTTTAGTCCCTCAATTTATCATACCAATTTCATCTATGGGGGACTTGATAATACCCTTGACACTTTCACCACCTCTGGTTTACCTTGACCCTTCACCTCTAGCTTCTCTTATCTAGATAAACTAGAGTTTTTCCTAACATACCTTTATGGGTCTGATTAGAAGAGATTTGGTCTAGGCTGATATGAACATGGGATACACAATTTGATTTTCATTAAGACCCAAAAACCTCACAAAAATCATGGCCTCAATTTTTCACCACCTAGAAAGAAAACCAACCTACCTCCCATTACCATCAATGATGAGGAAATCCCATTCTCATCATCTAATCCACCATCAAAAACTAAGGATTTTGACATCATCCCGTCTAACATTTTTTCATCAACATGATCAACCTCAAACCCCTAACTTATCAAAAGGATGGGGTGACTATGAATATTCCTCTAACCCATCTTGAGATGGTTAGAAATGACTCTCCTACCATTAATACCATTCCTTATTAGGATGACAATTCTATTCTCACCTATCTTGGTGCAAATATTCCTCTCTCCACAAATCTCCCTCCTAAGACTTCAACCATGTTGAATGAATCCACCATGGATATCAAATTGGACACTCTAGATAAACCTTGCACTATCAAGATTGGCCAATCACTAAATTTTGAGGAGCTTCAAGATTTCCTCTCCTTCCTACAAGATCTTAGCATAACATATTCTTGGTCTTACAATGACATACTAAGAATTGATCCCTCCATTACTACCCAAAACATAGTAACCAACCATGATGCCAAGCTAGTTAAGCAAAAAATTTGATGAATGTACCCTCACATAGCCCTTCTCATCAAAGAAGAGCTTTAATGTCTCTTATCCATAAAATTCATTCAACCCATTGACTATACCCAATGGGTCTAAAACATCATACCTATCACCAAAGCCATAGGGTGACTTCATATTTATGTGAAATTTCATGAACTAAACCTTTCTTACTCAAAGGATGACTTTACTTTGTCAAGCATTGACTTGATTATTGATCTTATAGTTGGCCATGAGATTTTATCTCTTATGGATGGATTCTTTGGTTACAATCAGATCCTAATTTCCCCTAAATATCAACACAAAACAACCTTTATTACCCCATGGGGGACTTTCTGCTATAGGGTCATGCCTTTTGGATTAACCAATGTTGGTATAACCTACCAATATACTATAACCTACATATTCCTTGAATTTATTCACAAAATCATCAAAGAATATATTGATGATATTTTTGGAAAATCCAAATGTTGTAAAGATCATTTGGCCATTATTAAGGTTATCTTTGAGCAACTCATCCATTACCATGTCCACCTTAATCTCAAGAAGTGTATCTTTAGGGTTATATCAGTAAAGCTCCTTGGATTTATCATCTCCTTTTAGGGAATCTATGTTGATCTTTCCAAAACTAAAATGATCCTCGACATGCCTCCTCCTACCCACCTTAAGTAACTCCACAACTTATAGGGGAAGATCTAATCCATTCATCACTTTATCTCTCAACTCTCAGATAATTACCAACCTTTTCACCACCTTCTTAATAAGGACGTATCTTTTAAGTGGAATAATGAATATCAAAAGGAATTTGATTTAATTAAAGAGTGCCTTATATCTCCACCTATCCTCATTACTCCCAAGGAATATCAACCTTTTTAGATTTATATTTCCACCACCAACCACTCCTTAGGGACAATTTTGGCTCATCAGGATGAGCAACATAAAGAGCAATCCATATACTATAGTAGTCATATACTTGTCAAGTATGAGACTTGATATACCCATACTAATAAAATTTACTTTTCTTTGGTATTTTTGGCCACCAAACTTTTCCAATACCTTCTCAAACACAAGACCTATGTTATAACCAATATCGACCCACTCAAATATGTGCACACCAAGCCATACTAAACCTAGTGTATGGATAAGTGGCTCATGATTTTGGCTGAGTTTAACCTTGATTTCATTTAATAAAAGTCAATTTAAGGTCAATTAATTACTAACCAATTATGTAAAGCACTATTATTAGACACCCAACCTCCTCCTCTTGAGTTTTTAGATGAATCCATTACAACCATCTCTCAAGCAGACTTCTCCTATCAAGTGACCATGTTCTTTGATGGATCAAAGTGTCAATGTGTAAGGGGATCTAGAATAATCCTTATCCCCCTTCATAGTGAACCTATTCCTTTATATTTTAATATATATTTTTAATGTACCAATAATATGGCTAAGTACAAAGCCCTATTGATAGGCCACCAAACTGTGTTAGCCTTGGGAGTCAAAATGATCCATATTTTTAGTGACTCTCATCTCATGGTAAATCAAATCAATTTTTCTTATCAATGAAATAATGATGTTTTGAAATAGTAAAAATAATTAGATGATGTACTTTTAGCATCATTTAAACACTACCATATCTAAACCAATTTGTTATCTATGAACAAGTTTGTTGATATGACTGCTTCCCTCACTTCTCAAATCCTATCATTACCCTATAACTATAAGCTATCTATCATTATCCATCGACTTACCTATCCCCCTTATGTCAAATTAGACTCTTCCACCATCTTCAATGTGGAGGAGACCTAACTTGACCTTTGGTATCAGTAGACTTTTGACTACCTCAACTTTTCCATCATTCATTCTAGTATTTTTAGGAATGCTCTAAGAGTGTTTATCTATATCACCTCATGTTATACTATCCTAGGCAGAATTATTTATAAATGAAAATTTGATGGTCTCCTTTTTTGTTGCCTATGTATTCATGAAGAATCTCATACTATCAAGGAAATTCATGATGGGATCGGTTGGGGATACATTAGTGGCATATTCATCACTAAACACATCCTTATCCTTGGATATTATTGGCCCAACCTTAACCAATATTTATATTATTATATGAAAATGTGTGTTAAATGTTAACAACATGATAATTTACATCACATACCTAGCCATAGTCTTCAAGTGTCCAAACATGTGTGGCCCTTATCACAATGGGGTCTATATCTTATTGGTGAAATTAACCCCCATTCTTCACAACATCATTTTATCATCATTGTGACCAAATATTTTACCGAATGGGTAGATGCTATTCCTTTTATCTCAACAAAAGTAGAAAAGATTTTTAACTTTATCAACCATCACATCATCTATCATTTTGGTGTTCCTCATATAGTAAATCTTTCAAAAACAAAAAATTCTAAGGTCTTTGTGATGCATTTGGTATCAAGTTAAGTTTCTCATCACCCTGTCATCCATAATATAATGGATAGGTAGAAGTCTCTAACAAAAACATCAATAACATGCTAACTAAAATGTTTAATGCATCTAGTCAAGATTGGTATTAACACATGGCCTTCACATTATGGGCATATCATATTAGTATTCAAACCCCTACAAGTGCTACCCATTTTTCCCTTGTGTTTGGAGTAGAGGATATCTTGCCTCTCAAAGTCAAAATTCACTCTCTTCACATATGCCTACAAGATATCATCTTTGAGAGTGATTATCATCAATAACATCTATCCCAACTTGAGCTACTTGATGAGCATCATTTATTTGTGCTTACCCACCTTCATGTATATCAAGACTGAAATCAAGCATGTTTATAAAAAACACCTCAAAGAGCAGAATTTCAATATCAAAAACCTCATCCTAAAGGAAAATAAACATGTCACCAATATGTATAAAATTAAATGAGGCAATTTTGTTTTCAATTAGCATAGAAATTATATCATAATGCACAAGTATGGATTGAGATCTTATGGGTTATCCTCCCTTAAAGGGAAACTAGAACCTGAGACCCTCAATGCTTTACATATATGCTTTTTCTTTTGTTAAATGCGAATGAACTCACTTTTTTGTCAAACTTAAGCTCATTCCTTATCTTCATCCACATTCATCTCCTTTTAAGGTCAAATAATTACAACTAAATCATGTGATTACCCATTACATTCTTCACCTAATATTGAAAAATGGGTACCATGGCTCTACCCATGGTATGATTCTCATAGTGCTTTCCACCCTTTTTATAGATGGATTCCCATGGTCATTGTCACTTAAACCTATTTTACACCTCATCAACATTATTGTGCTTTATTTTTTACTTCAAAAAAGGTTAACCTTTAAGCCTATATAATCAAGTCCATGACATCAAAAACAAACATCAACATCAAAATAAAAAAGAACTCATATGGGTCACTCTCTAGCATTCGTAGACTACTCCCTCAAAGGATAAATACCAAAACCATATCAAAATTTCTTGATATAAGGTAAACTAATCCTTTGAAGGATATCTATCAACATCCTTAAACAAAATCATGCAAAATTTGACCACTCCCTTAAAAGATGCTAAGTCTAGCATTTATAAAAATTATAGCAATTTCTTGGAAGCTTACTACATCAAGCATATTCCCTAACCTATCCAAATATAAATAAAATATAAAAATACCCATTATAAAAATTTGAAAATATAAATATAATTTGGAATCCACAATCAGATTTCATAAGTAAACTTCCTACATAGATCAATCTACATATTATACGACATGGACTTGTTTATATTAATTCCTTGGTAACCTATAGAAGAGGCATGCAAGTCTCACAAGAAGGTTCCACCATCATATATTTACCATTTATATACTCTATATACATGGAATTTTGATTTTAATTGATAACATGTGATTTAGATACCTTTTTAACCAACTAACAAATGCTAAGGTGAAGCATTTATTGAGATTAAGTTCATAATCCAATCAAACTTTGTCTTGTTGTAATCCTTGCTAAAGAAGAAGTATCAATCCTTATTCTCTTATATGGGTTGGTAGTATCATTAAGACATTTGTGTCTTAATTATCTTACCTTTATTTTCTCACATTCAACTTCATTATCTAACCTACTTTGTGTGTTTTGACACCTTCATCAAAATAAATGCATTTGACCATACGTTTTCACCTTATTGGTTTAACTATTTTAATCAATTAAACATATCCCACATGAAACATCATCTAATAGTAAATCACACCAATTAATCCATCTATCACATCTACCACAATCCAATCATACAATCAAAAATAAATGAGTCATTCACACATATTATCCACCATATGTCTAAATATAAATGAGGAAGAATATACTCATCAAAATCAAGCATGAACATAATCATTACTATCATCATAGTCATCCATAAACCATAAAAATAATCACATCATAACTGTGTCCACCCACACATAATAAGTAACCATAACCATAATCATATCAATATCATAAACAAGATCATCTTAAACATAAATTAAATGATCATCATCAACAACAAACATCATCATCACATAACAATATCATAAACATCATCACAGCAACATCATCATCCTACTATTTATCACATCCATATAATTATGATCCATAAAATAGATCCATATCAATAATCATAAAACATCATAAGCATCACCATATCATAAACAACATCCACCAAATATCTATACATCACATCACATGCCTAGCTAGGTAATTTCACATTAACCATCACATAATATTCATATAAGAAACATCAATCCATAATCATCATGAACATAAATTAAAGAACCATACAATCACATGCCTAGCTAGGTGAGTCCACATAAACCATCATGAACATAATCATATCAAATCATAAATAAGCAAAATGAAAATCTTAACCATAAACCATGAATAGTGATCATATTTATATGCATCAAAATAATTATACATACAATAATGTGCATATCTCTTAAAATATGTATACATCTTTCTACATAAAATCACAAGCCAATATCAAAATCATATAGAAGATAAAAAAATATCATGTCTCATAACAAATCTATGATCTTGAGGTACCACTGCCTCCTAGATCCTACCCTTTTGCACATGCATATCCTCCCATAGATGGGACCCATTGACTTGGTTTTTCCATACCAACACCTCTTATAATCCTAGCTCTATAATCACCCCATCAAGGCTCATTTAGATAGCACCTAAAGACTAAGGCCTCATAATACCACAACTCCTCTATAGTCTCTACATATCTCTACATCAAGATAGTCCCTATTAGTCCCAAAACTATTGGTACTCCTCTTCCTACCCACCAAAGAGAATCTCTCTCCTACATCACTATGGATAACTAAGATCTAGCCTAATCTCTCTCTCTCTCTCTCTCTCTCTCTCTCTCTCTCTCTCTCTCTCTCTCTCTCTCTCTCTCTCTCTCTCTCATAAGCACAACAAATTAAACCTATGCTACTACCAGGGATGCCTATGTTACTACTAGAGATGCCTATGCTATGTCTAGATATGCTCATGTATGGTCCCTCTCTATGATCATTCCATATATATCTATGGAAACCCACTAAATTTGAACCTACTAACCATCACCCCTTATATAAACATCCATATCCTACTGACCACCATCATCACCTAAAAAGTTGACTGAAGCATAGTGTGCCTAGTACCATATAGGATAGCCATCTATAACACCTAAATAATCTATATCTATCCTTGCAATAAACTCTTTGTGATCAATGAAATCATGAACTAGCTATGGAATGAGTAGTGAAACTCTACATCTTCCCTCTTATACCTCGAGAATACCCTAGGGATATCCTACACAAGGCCAAACTACCTATATACCCTATCAAATAGAATGAGATCTATCTCATGCTCTCACCTACCATATATCCGTTGGTAGCTTTATAATGAGAGTGTGTGCTAGACATAGTGTCACCATATGAGAAACTTGACATATGGTCTCTAAATCACATATCCCATGACCAAAGCATCTAGTCAGTCCCTAAACTAGTCTATGTCATGTGACCTTCCTCTAGGTCTAGAGATGGCATAATCACCTCTCCACCTCATATATCCAAATCTTAAATCCATCTACATGAAACCCTCCTATGATAGCCCCATAGGTCTTATAACCTAGATGTGCTCATAGGCACAACAATGGAAGACAAACTTGACACTGATCCTGTATCTCCTATGGGTTCAAAATCCCCATAGCTCTTGATAAATATAAACTAATAGTGTAGGAGCCCATAAAAACACTATGAAACATAACTGCATCTTAACAAACACCCCCAGTAACAAGTAAGGGAATCTCCCACTTCTAGAATCTAGTAATGCATAACATATAACTGTTATCATCATCATAGTGAACAACTACCTCACATCCCTATCCCTATGGTATAATGTCATGTAGTTGAAGCCTCCAAAGTTCCACTTCACAAATTCAAGGTCCACTACATATAAGATCTCCATCTACCCATCCCATTCATCACTCTCAATGTGGTAGATTGGCTTACCCCGTATGGATAGCCACATGATCCTATGGATTTCCTAAAACAAGATGGTAATCTCACCTATAAGAAGTAAGAAGGTGTTAGTGGTAGGGTCCCATCTCTCGATGAGTTCCACTAATATCATTGCATCCCAAGGTACATATTGGTAGTACTTCATGCCTCCAAGGCCCACATCCTCCATATGATTCCAATCAGTATTAGTCATCCCTCATTGAATCTTGTTTAGTATTTGGGGTACTATGTCCCTCATTTGTATCCACTCTCATGCTTGTAGGGTTTGATATAAAAAACCTTAGTTCACTGGCATATTTTGCCTATGAACCCTACTTATTACACTTACCTCCTATTCTAATATATTCAACTCATAACATTTACCTAATATTACCTATCCCTATTAATTTACCCTAGCATTTGACCTTCTTAACCTATACACATTACCTTAACCTAACCCCTAACTTAAACTACAACCATAACCCTACCCTTTTAACCTTACAACTATCAATAATTTACCAAAAATTAAACCATGACCTTAACTATTAATAATATACCAGAACTTATATACACAAATTTCAACATAATAATTAACCACCGATGATCGACCATTCCTCTGTTCAACCACCAATGGTTAGGAAACCAACCATCAATGGTCACTATGTGGTGATTTCCAATGATCAACCTAAAACCTACCCCAAAAAATTACCTACCAAAAATTAGAAAAACTTCCTATCTATCTTTACTCTACCCTCCCTCTACCAAAGACCTACCCACACTACCAATTTTAACTCTAAAATTAAAAAAAAATCCCAAAACCTAGCCTTCAATCAACACCCACCCACAACCAAATAAACAAATAACAAATTCAATTAAGCATTCATTTGTAATTTGAAACTAAACTACCAATTCAAAATAATGCCTACCTCATTCTTCGATTTCCATCGAGGAGGAATCCTAAAAACCACTACTTGATCCCATGCTCTCCTTCATCCCCTCCACATCCTCATCAAGTCAAACCTCTAGTAACACTTGGTCAACTTAACACTGTCACTCACCTAATCAATCACCCTCATAAAACCATCATCATTTTTCTCAATAATGCTATGAGTTAATCATCAAGCCTTTCAAATTCATAATGAAAGAATAAGACCCTTGATATTATTTTGTCTTCACCCTTTTAGGGTTGACATATGATCATTGATGCTCAGGATGATCATTGACACTAGACCCTAAGGGTGAACTACGATCATTGATGGTCAAAATTTTAGGATTTTTTCCCCTTATATCATAAATTTTTAATAAATTTTTTAGTAAAAACCCAATCCAATGTCAACCAATGGAGATTGCTTTCTTCACCAACCACAACCAAGCATATTACCTCATCAATGGTCACTCTGGCAAGACATCCACATGTTTTTTGATGAACTTGCCTTGGTAATTTTGATCATACTAGCTAAATTTCCATGTTAAATAATTTTAAATTATTCTACCTTATGCGTCGAGTATAAGAGGAGGTTTTAAATTATTATACTAGTTGAAATAATGTGATAAGGTGAGAATCATCTTTATTAATCATTGAAAGTCATAGTACAAGTGTTTAGTTGAGTAGAGCTTTTCCATACTTAGCTAAAGGATGTTTACAAAGTGAACTCAGGTTGTATTTATAGGGAATGAGATATATATATATATATATATATATATATATATAGAGAGAGAGAGAGAGAGGGAGAGGGAGAGAGGAGAGAGAGAGAGAGAGAGAGAGAGAGAGAGAGAGAGAGAGAGAGAGAGAGAGAGAGAGAGAGAGAGGAGAGAGAGAGAGAGAGAGAGAGAGAGAGAGAGAGAGAGAGAGAGAGAGAGAGAAATGATAAATATAAAGTAAGATTTATATTCAATAATGAGTTTGAATAATAGTTTCATAAGGTAGTCAATGACATGTGTTGTTTTATTAAAGATACATCCTATCCCAAATAGCATAGAAGTTTCTATATTTCTTAACACGTCTCATCTTCTTCAAACTGCACTCCTCTTGGCTTGGAAATTTACAAGTGGAATTAATTGATCATAAAATCATCTTAAATTACCCTTTTCTCTTCTCTTTGACACTTTACATATACTTGAGGATTCACCATAATGATGTTGTAATGATGATCATATCTTCTTAGGTGTCTTGAAACCCATTTGATCTCACTATGCCTCTCTTGGCTTGAATGCCTCAAATATTTATTTATCTTCATGAATAAAATATATTACATAAGATACCTCTTTATACCTTGACAAACCTATATAAGTTTTTTTAATTCCTCAAACACTCTCTAGGACTTCACTCTTAAAGAACATATTTGTCTTCAATTCTTTGTAGCCCTCAAAACATAAAAATTCCATTATCTAGAACATTATATATATGTTCCTCGAAAAAAAATAATACATTTGAGTGAACACATTCTCTTCCTAAGTTATACAATTTTTCATGACTCTAATATAAATGCAAGTACACTTACTCCACTTGTTTCTATCTCCAATTAGCCCTTAATTATGTCTATAGGTCTAGAAACTAAGATTTTATTCCACACATCCCTCACAAGTGTGAAAATCAAATTAAATATTTGATTCACTTTTAAGACCTCTTAATCAATCTCCATGCCAAATTTGAGGACCTAAAACTTTGTACAGATGGGTGAACAAATAAATGGCCAAAACCCTAGCTTATATGTATTTTCAAGCCCAAGAGGTAGTTATAGTGGTTTTTCAATAAATTAATGAGTTCCAATGCTTTCTTATGATCTGATAAATTTTATAACATAAAATTACAACAAAAAAAGCTAAAATGAAGCTCTCCAAGAATACTCCATAGGTCTTCAGCTAGGCTTTTTAAGGGACATAGTGGAATAGTCACCTTTTAGGCCCAACGTAGTAGATTTAAAGGTTCATATATCATCTTGAGAGTATTTTAAAAAGATAATATAAATCCACATGACCTCTATTTATTATTTCCAATCTTAAAATTTTGACTTGAAGGCCTATTATTACCTTGTATACTCATAAATATGCCTTTAACCATGTATTCTAGGCCAATTCCATACACTATACATTTAAAACATGCCAAAAAATATCATATGTAAGTGTCCATGAGACCCATTAATGTCATCCCAATGATTATATAATCAATCAAAGTCATATTTTATCATTGTATAAGTTTTTGTAGTCATCAGGTTATATTTTAGTCTGTTAGTAGCATGTGAGTGTATTACACTCTTAAGGATCATTCAAGAGATGAGGCCATTGACTTGAGAAACAATGACTAAAACATTAAGGGAATAATACTTTATAAATACCCCTAAGATTTTTTTGGACAATGAAATTTTTTAAGGGAGATTTGAGTAAAGTTTTGGAGTCTCTTAGGCTCACTTAGGTGGTTTACGAGTACCTTGCACTCTTAACATTTATTCATAGCATGTAGCGATTCAATAAAAGAAATAATACCACATTATGGTAGTAGTAAGACCTCAAAAACATATCCAAATTCTAACTAGTCCCATTAATTTTCTCAAAAGAGTTCACACGTGGAGAAGAGAACCTTTTTGGTTAATATAGGTATACGAATGAGGGCATAAGATGCTTGATATTTATTTTAAATACCTCTTTTAGGATTGTATCAATATATGATTTTTTTTTAAATGAAATTAAATGGGTATCCCCCTTTTAAAATCTATACAACCTACCACGTCATGTCTTGAGCTTTTATAGGCCATTAGGCCAATTTGACCCTAATGACATGGATTGAGGTCTGCCTTTAATATTTTAAGGTTAATTTTTTTTTGTAAAAACCCTCAATAATATTCTACATACACTTTTTTACCACTTGGTACCAACTCTAAATGCAAGAGTGTATGTATTCTACATATCCTTGAAGTCAAACTTAAAACTTTGAAATAGACCTATAAGTTTACATTAGACCTAGGATTTGTAGATCTCATAATAGATGTTCACTCATTTAATAATCTATTTGACCTTCACACATCTCCATAGTTTCTAAATATATTTTCCACCCCTCTTTTATCCTTCAAACATCATCTCCTAATACAAAATTCATGCATTTCAAATTAAAAAGAGACCTATAGGTCTATTTTTTGTTATTTAAGGATCCTTTACCATGAATTTTGTGCCATGTTATAAATGAAAAAAACCTTAAATTATCCCATAACCTATCTCATTGGGTATCATACTACACTGACAATGCAACATTTATTAACCTTTTTGTTCACTTTTGTGTAGGTAGACCTCTAACACAGTCTCAAACCTAGAATGATTGTAGGATTATTTTGATGAATTGGTGATGATATTTAAATTTTTTTGAGCTCTTATATATGTATGTTATGAAATTTTAATCCATATAAAACCACTTTCACCTCACTAGTTTCCTAAGATTCATAACCAAAACTATGTTGATCTCCAATTTGTAGGCTACATAGTCTTTTGGTGGATTATGATGACCTCTTTTACCTTATTTAGTTATAATGATGAATTGAAAATATTAAAATATATATAAATAACTAAAGACACTAAAACATCCATCTGTTATTCTTTTCATGTAATACAATACCCTCAAAATATTAAGGCTTTGTTTGCACATTGATGGTTGATGAGCACTAGTGAGAATTTACAAGTCGTCATCATGTTTACAAGCCTTTGGGTATAGATTAGGCATGATGAGATATTTATCTACATTTAAATAATAATATGGAGTTAAAATTATGATTGGATATATTCATCTTCATGATATAAACTATTGAAAACCATAAAACATTATAAACTCCATGTTTTCACCTCACAATCTAATATAAACATGACAAATTATTCTTTATTGAGGTCACACGTGAAAATTAGTGATTTTAATAACATTTTTTATGGTTTTAAATAACATATATATCAAATATAATTTCTCTCATGCCTCCAATAGGCTTTAAACTACCATTTCAAGGAGAAAATTGAGCATATGGGGTTTATGTAGGGCTTTAAACCACCTCATGGTCTTAGTGATTGTTAATAAAATATGGGACATAAATATAATAAATATTTCCATGGATTTAAAGTAAATTATTACCCCCTCCTCTTCCCAATATATTAGGCCACAAATCTCTCTCCTTTGTATGGAATGAACATCTAAAACTAGCCTTCACAAGCTTTCTAAGGAAGTGATAGGGAAGATGAAAGGTTTTTTATATATTTTTAACTTATTAAATCTTCCAAAAACATGTATTTTGGTCTATAAGGAATTAATAAATTAATATTAGTTCATGACGATCAACTTTACCTTGGTAAAACTATAACCATGCTTTAAAAGAGCATTTTTTGACACTAAAACTATCATATATTCTTGGTAAACCTTGATATAACCATGAAATAGGTATTCATGGAGTATTTTACACTTATAAATACCTATTACAACATTACCATACATCCTCTTTCTAAATACATACCATTTCTTTCAATATTATCCTCTTGAATGTTACAAAAAGCATAAGAAAATACTTAAAATGGGTTGTAACATTATAAAATAGGTTATAATATCTTTTTAGGAACTTGTACAGACCAAAAAGTAATATAGGGTGGATTTATATGTGTTAATGACTCAAAAAGGTTTTATCAACATTTGGTACTCTTGAACCAACTTGAAACCTATTATGAAGTGATTAGACAAGCACACAAGTAGAATAGGCCATTACCTTAAACTTTACAAAATAACCTTAACTTCTCCAAACATGTATATAATGTTCATGAAATGGTGTTAAAATGGTGATATTAATTTAGAGACACTTATGAACCTTTTAAACCTTTTGAATCAAATTTTTCATGTCATGGTATGGTTAGACTAGCACAAGATTAGGAAGAATCATTACCTTAATTTTGTCAAAACTACCTTAAATTTTTCTAAGCATGACTTAAAAAATATTTTCAAGGTGTAAAATCAAGTTTTAGGTTTTATTGGCCAATTTTTTTAACATCTCTAATGGTATCCAAAAATTGGCAAACATCTTTAATGGTCTCTTGGGGATGCTTGCTTGCTAAGCATATTAGACTAGTTTACTTGTCCATCCATTAGGCTATGGAGTGACTAATACAAACCTGATTTGATATTGATACTTTAATTAAAAAAATATTTTAAATAAATAAATATTTTACTACCTCCAAACACACAACAATGCAACAAACAACACACAAAGAAAATGAAACTAGACAAGACAACACACACACTTATACTAACAAGCACTTAAGGAAAGTAAAATAAAGACTACTATGGAAAAATAACCTACATATCTTCCTCCTCCAAGGTAAAATAATAATCTCTTGGGATCATAATTGTACCATGAAATCAAATTTTCATATGTTAAATGAATTCTAATTAGATACTACTCATGGAGTGAGAATCTATACCCATATTTTGAGATGTTGGCATACTCATGATTTTCATGGCTAGCCATCAAACCTTCTTTCTTAATTCCATTTTACATGGGTTAAACATGTGTGTCAAGGAAAAAATAATACTCATTCCAATATTTTCTTATTTTCTTAAACAATATCATTCTTGCCTCATCAATAGGTTGTTCCTGATTATCTATGACTTATTCATGTTTATCAGCTTCTACCTTCTTGATCTCTTGAAGACCTTCACGTAGAGAGTTGTAATTTTTAAATAGAGTGATTTCCATATCATCTTGGTCCATGAAGACAAAAAAATAATAATATTCTATTCATTCTTTTAACTCTATCTCTTTCTCAACTTGAAGAGTGTCATACTCATCATATATTGTCATATCATGAGCTTGAATTTCTTTAGGGTGGCATGTAATATTTTTTGTATTATTAGGATATTTATACCTCTCATTAACCACTTTATGTTATTATTATTTAGATTATAAATTTTCAATTCCTTCAAACTCTTTAAACATGTCCAAGTATGAGTTCTACATATATTCAATACCTCCTTTAATTTTCTCATTAGACTCAACAAGGTCATAAAACATGGTGTTCTCTTCAAGATATTTATCATGAATATTTTGATCATGCTCACTATTCAAGGCCAAATAATTATCACTCTCCTCATGGACTATAATTTTATCATCTAAAATAAATTAAAAAATTCTAGTTATTCCCAAAATGAATCTTCTTCTTCATCACTTGGAAGCATACAAAGATCAATACTAACCTTACCTTTCTCTTGGGGAAGAACACATTGATTAAAAAATTAAAACTCATCAATGAGATCATGGAATGGATGAAATTTATCTTACTCAAGATCCATCAACTACTCATTATAATAAAATATAACCTATTTCAAATATTTATCTTATTCATGAGGTTCAATAGGGCTAATAACCAATGTCTCTTGAAGAAAATTTACCTCATGTTTAAGTATAATTTGTTCAACTACTACATGATTTTCCTTTCCTTCATCAAGGATAGACTGGTCTTCCTCCTCTTCCATTAATAATGGAATATCATCTACCCACTTAATATCTATAACCTCATTTTTTTCTTGTTCTATCAAACCTGATTTTTTTCTTCATCATCAACCTCAAAGCCATACCAAGCAAGCTGATCCACTTGATCATTTGTAACATATAAAGAGATGTCCAATTGTTGGCTAAGGAGTATATACTTTTTATCATCCTTGAAATATTATTTTTTGTATTATTCACTAAGGGGAGTTCCAATGATGATCTCTTCCTCATGTTTACTATAATCACTTTTTTCAAAACCTTATTGAAATTCACCTATAGCTATAACATCTTGCCTCTCAAATACAACCACCTCATCATTTTTTATATAGAAGTTATCATTCTAAATTGAATGTCCATCTTATTCTCTCAATACACTTGATTTTACTTCAAAAAGGAGAGAGTGGAAGGGAAATATACGTGATTATCTTACTTCAAACCTACTAGAGCATCTTTCCAACTTGGCATTTTAGGAGGACTAGGATGATTAGATGCTTCTTAGATAACTGTAACTTGAATGGTATATTAAGGACTTAAGGGGTTTATAGGATTTCATGACTTGACCTAAAAAATTCTTTATCCTTCTTGATCTTGATCTAACATATGAATAATATCCTTCTAACTTAGAAAGCCTTTTGGTATGACTTATACAACCTCTTATTTATCTTTACTTTGGATGGGCATATGAGAATATCATTTTGAATTCTTGTGATGGCATAATTATGAGTCATGGTCCAATAAGGACTCCAATATGGGATGTTTTGAGGCTATTGAAGAAGGGTGCATGGTGTTAGAATATATATATATATATATATATATATATATATATATATATATGCATATATATATACATATATATATACATATATATATATACATACACATATATATACATATATATATATATATGTATATATATATGCATATATATATGTGTGTATATATATATATATATATACATATATATATACATATATATATATATATATATATATATATATATATGTATATATGTGTAAATATATATATGTGTGTGTGTGTGTGTGTGTGTACATGTGTGTGTGTGTGTATATATATATATATGTCTACATATATATATATATATATATATACATACATATATATACATACATACATATACATGCATACATACATACATGCATACATACATACATATATATAGGTTTCTCTTTAGGAATACAAGTCTTCCAACTTGGAATATTGGGACTAGTGGAGTCACTAAGAGATCAATCTAGCTTTTTTTGATGTTGTATTTAGCTTGGAGGATATCTAGAGAAAATTAAGGTGGAATTAGGATAGGATAAATTCATAGGACTGAATGAATTGAATTTTTAGATGATCCCATCTGATTATCCTATCTTACACTAAGTGCATCATCTTCTTAACCTCTAGTTTTTCATTGATTGAATGATACTCATTCTCAACACTTACCCATACTCTCCAAAATCCTTACAAGAGATATTTAAAATCTTTAATGGGATAGATAGGATAATATACACCATGTTCTAATTATCTATTAGTCCTTATCATCATATTTAAAAGGTCCAGTACAACTTGTTTCAAGATGAGTAAAAGTGAAAAAGGAGTAGCATAACTTTGAGAATGGATTAGAGATATAAGTGAGATTTTGGTAAAATTGGATAATAGTTTCTTGAGGGATACTTGAGGAGTAATTATTATAACCCAAATTTTTACCCTTGGAAGATTGTTTAAGCCTTATAAATTTGGGATAATATGGAGATAATCCTAGGTTGTGGGTTGCCTAATGTTGGATTAAAACTCTAATTTATTTGGATAACTCCCCTTGATGTATCACTTAGTATCATTCACTAATATACCAACTTTTTAGGAAAATGGAGAGAAACCTAATCTAATGGAGGTGATGACTCAAAATTGTTTGACCACTACCAACTAGCTGCATGTGCACACTAACCATGAGACTAAATTAAAAATAACAGTACTCCTAATTTTTCTCTCTACATTATCACTTCATATAGAGGTTTTGAAATATGATTGGACTAAAGACTAATAAAGAGGTCAAAGAATGAAACTAATGAGTGGACAACTCACTAAATCTTTAACATTTCATGTAGACACTTAATATAACCTTCAAATAATCTTTCAAACTAAATATGAATGGTAGAACGGACAACATGCTAAGGAAATAAAATAAAAACACTTGACAAGATCAACAAGTCATGCACAGACATTGAAACCAATAAAAGGAAGAGGTAAAATTAGAAGTTTCTCATTGATCAAAGGCTTTAAAATGGGAAAGACTTTGTTGAGTATTATCATATATGCAAAGGTTCATATTATGAAATTTGATGTCAAATATGAATATGAAAGCATGGAAATAAGTGAGATAAGTTTTTTAAGGTATGATTAATTTTTTTTAGGTTAATGTTTAAAGGAAAAGTGCATGAATCACTATTTTAGGCCTTCTCAAGCACACAGAATGAGTTATTCAAACCCAAGAAGAACTTTCAAGCATTATTTGGCATGTGTAAACTATGAATGGGAGTCTAAGATATTTATGATATATTGGAAAGGGTCTTAGATAATATCTCTATTCATTAGTTTTGGATTGAAGTGGTAGTCCTTTATGAACAATCATTAACACTAAAACATGTGCTAAACCTCCCTAAAACCCTAATAAGGACCTAATGTCAAATATTTTTTCAAATCAGATTAGGATGGATTCAAATTCCTATAAAATTTATTATATCATTTATTCAAATCTTTCATGTACCTCCAAGTGGTGGTTGTTAGTTAGATGAGAGACAAAATGTATAGGTACAAGGTTATTTGTCAAGAAATTATTGTATCTCTCAAAATTTGGATTGGTTAAAAAGATTAAATGGATGGTAGAAGAATATATAGAATTATTTTAAATGTACATTATATTTTATGGATATTTTATTTCCTTAAAGTGCTCTAAAATTAGTCATCTAAGTAAGCCAATCATAGATAAACCTATTAGTGCAGATAATGTAATACCTAAACAGAGATGAAGAGATAAATTTAAGGGTATATGAATGACATATTAATAAAATCAAGTGCATGAATTTATTTATCACTTATAATTCATGATCATTCTTTGGATAATATTTGGAGGTCAATGTATGTGGTGAAAATGTTGCTTACAAAATGGCTTATCTGGTTCAGATAGGACTATGAGACATAACATCAAGAAATTGGTCTTTAAAACCAATATTTACCATTAGAACATATTAATTTTATATCTAAGGATGTTATAAATATCTCATATAACTATTTTTATTCATCAAGAGTCATGACAAGTGTTTACATAGGCATTTGACATCTAATTCTTCATGATTGGTTTTTGAGGTGATTTAGCAGTTTTGAGTAAGTGAATTATAGAGATGTTATTGAGCCCTTATTTCCTAAGTGAAGGTGTTCCAATAATTTGGTGATGACCTTGAGGTAATGTAAAATATATATTCATGTTTCATTTTTCATAGTTGAGTATCTTAAGGGTGTTTAAGGTTCATGATTATAAGACAAACTTTTGAGGTACACATGCCTAATAGGGTAGTTTATCCTAAAGGAACTTTCATGGTATGAATGAAGGATACAGGTCTAATTAATCATGGAGGATGTCATAATAATTCATTATATAATTTGTTTTATGTCTTTAAATTGTTTTATAATGCCATATGGTCCCAAGAATATCAAGTTTTAGCATTAATAGGGTAGACCTGATGTAATTAGTATCCATGAGACCTAAAGGAGGAGTAAGGCTTAATTGAGTTTTAGAAGACCAAAAGGTTATCAAAGTGTTAGTGTACCATGTTAATAAGATTCTATAAGACCTATTTTTTGGTTTATGTAAGATGTTGAAGGTGTATGGTTGACCAAGTGGTGTGTGACCATGAGACTAGTATATATATACAAGGTAGTTTAGGCCTATTTTGTGGGTGTGAAAAACAAGAAAATAATATGATGCATGGTTTAGAATAAGGAGGTATTGAAATTATTTTTATACCATAATATGAGATAAAAGGTTTGTAAGGTGATAAATATTTTGAGGTGGCTCAGTTGATGTTAAGTCACTTAGGGAGTTGGTGCTTCCTTGTAAGTAGACGCTGACTAAAGCCTAGTTAAGTAAGTGCTTAAATTTATTGGGGTTGGTGTTATAAATTGAGTTGGTGTGAAACTAAATTTATTAGTTTTTAATATCATATTAGTCCCTATATATATATATATATATATATATATATATATATATATATATATATAGTGGGTTTTCTTCCCATTGAGGTTTTTTCACACATATGTGTGTTCTCTTATTTCATGCTCATGTGAATAGTTCTTTATGAATTGATAGATCACTATGTTTTTTTCATGGTTCATGAATGTTATATTATAATTTAAATAAATTTGATTCACCCCCCTCTTAATAATTGTGATTCTAATAATTGATATCAGATATTGTTCCTTTAAAGTAGGCCTAACAACTTAAAGGATATACTAGAAGCACAAGAATGTCTAGTCATCAAGTATAAAGAGGTTTCTCAAAAAATAAGGCCAATTATTTAAATGAGAATAAATATTATTTTTTTAGCATTAAAATTAATACCTATATAATTTTCTTAATCTATGGTATATGGCAATTAGTTGTTGATGAATTCAATCCACCTACTACACCACTACTTGATGTAGTAGGAAAGAAGGCAAGTGAAAAAAACTCTAAGGCAATTAATACCATCCTATGTTGTATTTAATAGTTATAATTTATAAAGGTCATGCATTTTTATTTAGCTAAATAAATTTGGGAAAATTTTCAAACCATCTACGAAGGAGATACCAAAGTTAAGGTTGTAAAATTATAGACCCACCTAAATTAGTTTGAAAGTTGGATAATTAAAGATGATGAAAACATTTCATATTATCTATTAAAAGTAGATGAAGTGGTAAATGTGATTATAGGTCTAAGAAAAAATTGGAAGAAATAATAGTAGTAAAAAAAGTATTAAGATCCCTAACATCCAATTTAATTCAAAAGTCTACTATGGAGGAGATCAAAGATCTCAACAAACTATAGATGGATGAGCCTCATAGCATCTTGACATCATATGAAATGAGAAAAAGTGATGAAAGATCCTAAAATAAGTAATATACATTAAAATATAAGAAAAAGTCACAAGGTAAAAAGTTCAAGGATGATATTGATACAAACATTGATGATAACGAGATAGAAGCCATGTTTGTCAAAAAACATAGGAAAGGATCAAGTAAGTATAAGGGTAAGTTTCCATATAAGTGATTTAATTGTGGTAATATTTGTCACTTTTCATCCAAGTTCCATAACAAGGATAATAATGAGCATGTTAAACATCATGGTGAGGATAAGACGTTCTATAAGTTTGACAAGAGTAAAAAGATCTTTAGGAAGTATGAATATGAGAAAGGATCATTCAAGAAAAAGAGAAGTTTCTATACCAAATAAGATATTATCTCCTCTAATATAAGTGACATAAGTATATATAATAATGATGATTATAGTTTTGATCATAATATCAATGAAACTCTATTCATGGGCATAGAAATAGACAATGAAGTTTATTCAAAATGGAAATGTCTTATTAAAGATGAGGAATTAGATGAAGAGGTTGAAGAGAACCTTAAGGTATAATTGGTGAGTGCTATAGAGGAGTTTAATTTCTAAATAAGGAAGAATAAAAAATTGAGATCATTGGTTAAGGGTTATGAGGAAAAAATCAATCTCTTTGAAGAAAGACTAAGTAACAACACCAATGAACATGGAGAGATCATTAAATAGTTGGAAACTTAGATTTATATTATCACTTCAAGTCTTAATACCTAGGAGGAATAATGTAACAATTTTATAATATAAATAGAGTCCTTGAATGGAAAATGGATTAGGCAATAATAATATTAAAGACACATCAAAAACTTGAAAAGAGAACTAAAATCCTTGGTGATATTTTGAATAGTTAGAAGTCTTCACATGATAAGACAGGCCTTGGGTTCAAATAAGACCAAAATCAAAATAAGGAGAGTCAAACCTCAGAGTAAAATGTACTATCAAAAAGTGATGGTAATGATAGAGTAAAGATCTATGCATAAACTCTCAAATCTGAGACCCAAATTAACCATCAACAAGTCAAGACGAATGTAATTCCTTCAAGAGACAACAAAGGTAGAGATGCATCATTAAATAGTAATCAAAATAAAATTCCTATCAAAAAAATAAGGTATATTAATTCTTTCAATAGTTACTTTTTCTCATGCAATCAATATGGACATAGAACTATGGATTGTATGCATCATGCTAGAATCAAATTCTCATGGGGGAAAAGGATAAATGCTCATTTAAACAATATAATCAGAATTTTATGCTATAATTATGATAAAATAGGACATATTTCAAGGGATTTAAAGATGAGGCATATGAGGAAGATCAGTCAAGACAAAAAGGTATACAGTCATGTCACTAAGAAGTGGATTAAGAAGTTCGACCCTATGAATAAGGTGAAGGAGTAGAAGACTAAATGAGAAGAATCTAAGATAGCTAATAATTCCTTTCACATACAAGATGAAGACATGAAGTGGTATATATATAGTGTTTTATAGAGCCACATGATAGGTGACAAGAGCAAGTTCATTTCATTAATAATAATGTTATAGGGATAATGAGATTTAGAGATAACAAAATTACCAATATTGTCGGCAAGGGTATCTTGAGTTTACATAATTAGAATACCATGAAAAATAATGTGTTTTATTTGGAAGGATTGAAACATAACTTACTTAGTGTAAGTCAAATATGTAACCAGGGACACACATGGACCTTTCATGGTAGAGGGTATGATATAGAGAGAGCCAAATTAGGAAGGCTAATTTCCAATGCTAAGAGGACTGAGAACATTCTATATGTCTTGAATGAGATCAATAAGGATAAATTATTTATGATCAATATGGATGAATTTTGGCTATGTAAAATTTTTTTGGGCCACCTGAACTTTTATAAGTCTATAAAGAATTTTCCTAAAATCACCAAACCTACAAATACACTTTGTAAGGCATATCAATATGGTAAGAAAACTAGAAGAAGGTTAAATTCTAAGTATTATTATACTTAAACAACTTTAGAGTTAATACACACTGATCTTTGTGGACCTAAAATAATCCAAAGCATTCAAGGAGACATATTTCATGTTACTCATAGATGACTACACAAGAATGACCCAGGTAGCATTCCTGAAGGAAAAGCCAAAAGATATTGATAAGTTTAAGGCATTCAAGGATCTAGATGAGAATGAAAAGAATGTAAAGATCAAATTACTAAGATCTGATAAAGGAGGAGAGTTTTGGTATAATTAATTTGATGACTTATATGAGGTCAATAAGATAAGGAGATAATTCTCGGTAGCTAGGACACCTCAGTAGAATGGGGTAGTGGAAAGAAAGAATAGAATAGTTTAAGAAATGGTAAAGACTATGCTAAATGAATCAACATTATCTGATGGATACTAAAGAGAGGTAGTGAGAAATGCAATCTACATTTTTAATAGAGGATAGATAAGGATTAATGGCAATTAAACCCTTTATGAACTGTGGAAAGGTAGACCTATTAATGTGGAACATTTTAGAGTGTTTGGAAGTAAATGCTTCATCAAAATAGATGAGGAATACTTAGGAAAGTTTGATTTAAGGTATGATGAAAGAATATTATTAGGATACTCATCAGTAAACTTAGCATATAGATGCTATAATAAGAGGTTACAGAAGATAGTGGAAAGCACCAATGTGAAGATTGATGAGACCAGTTCTAAGAAGTCACACTCTCAGTCAAAGGATGCATCAAAGAATTTAGACTTAAAGAATGAAGAATAAATAATAAAAATAGATGAGGAAGAAGAAGTTGAGGAAATAAAAGATTCAAAATGTCCTTTAAGATAGATTTATAGAGACCATCCTGAATCACAAATCATTAGAAATAAGGATGCAAGTATGCAAAGAAGGAGAAAGTTGGTAAGTAACCTAAATAAAGAGAATGTTTCTCTATTGTCTAGGGTTGAACCTAATAACCTTATAGAATAAAGTAAATAAAAGTTCTGGATAGGTGTTGTGAATGAGGAGTTAGACAAAATAGAAAATAATGAGACTTGGAAACTAGTTCTTAGGCCTAAATACAAAAATGTCATTGGCATAAAATTGTTGTTTAGGAACAAATTGAATGAAGTTGGAGAAGTAACTAAGAACAAGGATAGATTGGTATGTGAGGGTATGCACAAATAGAAGGGGTAAATTTTGATTAGTCCATTTCTCTATTGGTAATATTGGAGGCTATTAGATTATTTTTAGCATATGCAAGCTTCAAAGGGTTCAAGGTGTATCAGATGAATTCAAATCAAATTTTCTGAATGGGAATTTGGAAGAGGAGATGTACATAGAAAAACCTAAGGGTTTATCATTATTAGGTAATAAGGAGTATGTATGTAGATTAAAAAATGATCTTAATGGTGTTAGGATTGTGGAGCTAAAAGCTTCACTGATACAAACAGGAGAGGAGGTTGCTGAAGGTTGCTAAGTTGCAGAAGAAGTTGGGGTCGGTCTGATTAGCCGACGTCGGCGGGAGAGCATAGAGAAGCAACCGACGTCGGTCATATATCGGCCGACGTCGGTCACCTCCAGGCAGACAGGGACCGATGTCGGTCGCCTGTGTGGTTCGACTGCGAGCTAATTACGGGCAGTTAGCTAACGAACCAAGTGTTTGCATGATGAGTGCTAATTTTAGACTCATAGCTGCGGATCTAACTATGGTAATTAGATGTCTAATCATTGTTTGGATGAGATCTATATAATAGACTCATGGTTGTATTGGAAAAGTGTGCTAGGGAGTAAGAGAGCATAATTATAAGCTCCTTCTATGTGTGAGGTAGAGCAAT
Source organism: Torreya grandis (assembly GCA_037957365.1). Taxonomy (NCBI): domain Eukaryota; kingdom Viridiplantae; phylum Streptophyta; class Pinopsida; order Cupressales; family Taxaceae; genus Torreya; species Torreya grandis. The sequence goes on along the minus strand of JARHVA010002246.1, from coordinate 1,114,258 downwards.
GGTGCGTTCCTCCTAGTGCCTCAGTACCAGGCGTGTTGGTGCTGGATTGGAGAGCCAGCTGGGTTCTTCAAGAGTGTAGGATCTTGGTCACAGTTGTATGGCCTATATAGGAGATCTACATGGTAAGTAAGATCATTGATCTGCAGGTGTATGTGTGTGCAAGGTTAAGGTTCACAGGTGAGCAGAACCGTTGTTTGATTTGCAGGTGTGCAAGGTCATATAGACAGCAACACAACAGGGAGCAGTATCAGGCAGGATCTACTTGGAGTACAGGTGTGTACTCGGATAGAGCAAGAGAGGAAGGCAAGGGAGTTCCTTCCATAAGTATGGTCTGTTGAATTGCAAGTTGTTGCAGATTCATGGGAGATCTACTTGAAGTACCTTGAGTACTTGTGGAGCATGTGGAGTGCTTGTGGAGTGCGTGGAGCACTTGTGTTGTGCGTGGAGCACGGGAGGTGAACACCAACTCTGTATTTGAGTTGGGTGTTGGGACCTGTGAGAGGGAGAGCTTTGGGGAGGAGAATTACTGTTCACTTGAGGTGTGGGAAACCTCTGTAAGGTGGTGGAGAAGAAGTGGCATCTTCTTTATTGTATTCTTTTCTGTATAAAGTGTTAATACAATTTGTGTATTGTCTCTCATATCTTGTGTTATTCTAAATTTTAGTTACTTGGTGAATCTGGTTAATTTCTGCATATTAAGTTGCTTGGTTTGGTAATCAAATTGTGTGCTTCCGGTTTATCTACCAACAAGTGGTATCAGAGCAAGGTTGTTGGCTCATAGCTTGATACCAACAAGTGGTATCAGAGCTAAGGTTGGAGGAAGCAAGTTTTGTGTTTGGTTACAGGGCACTCTCAGGGGTTTCTGATCGAGTGGGAGTAGAGCAACAGCAGATCAAAGTAAGCTAAGAATGGAGGAGTTGAAAAGCACAGATGGTTACTCACGGTCCTATGGAAAGAAAGAGCAGGTAAAAGATTATTGTTGGTTGGTAACAGATCAGCATGAAGAAACTAAAGAAGCAGATGTTGCAGGTGTTATTGCACAGGTTGTTCTTGGAGGTTTCTTGGATAAAGTTGAATCTTGGATAAAAGATTCGGTTGCCTCTTTCCATGCAGCCCTAGGTAGAGGAGCTGGTAAGCCTTGCCAAAGAATTGGCAAAGGGAAAGTGAAGCTGAAATTGCAGGCGACCAACACACAGGTGTTGATGAAGGTCATGCAGGTCCCAGGTTTGGAGATATGGCTAATTTCTTCAGAAAGATTGGGTGATGAGAGATGCATAAGAACTCTCACAGCGGATGCACTTGAATTAGCTGGTGGTAAGAAAACAGGTATCCTTCATCTACTTGTTTATATTACTGATTCTTCTTTTGTTGTGGAGACGTGGCTTCGTAGGCTTGGTCACATGAGCAGGAAGGAGATGCATGTTCTTAAGCGGAAGACAAATATATTTGACAGGCTTAAGAACTGGAAAGCCTTGGTGTTTATGGAGGAGATGGCGGATAGAACCCAGTGGATGTGGCTGGATACTTCTGAGCAGGGCAGTTTGGACATGGGTTTTGATTCAAAGAAGCTCGAAGGTAAAAAGTCATCACTCACAGGCGAACACAGGTACCGATGTCAGTCAGGAGGAACCGGCGTCAAACAGACAGGTGCCGATGTCGGTCATGTGCAGACCGAAGCCGGTGATGTCGGGCAGGGTAAGACAGATGTCGGTCATGGGACCGACGTCGGCAGTATGTAAGACCGATGTCGGTTAGGAGGACTGACGTCAGCAGCAGGGACACCAGCGCTGGCAGGTTGGTAGTCAGGTACAGACGCATGGAACTGACGTCGGTCGGATGCAGACTGTGGAGTGACCGAGGTCGGTCACTGTAACGAATTTTGGGTGGATAGCATGTTGTCAAGGAGTCTCAAACACCCATACGGAGGACTGAAGGCATAAGTAGGCCCTCAAATTTGTTGTTCCTCTTCTTTATACATGTTGTTGATTGTAGAGCAGGAAGGATCCAGGAAACAGGTGTGAGCTTGGCATGGATGAGGATGTGATTCCTTGGAGGAGAACCAGACAGGTGTGTTTTGGTAGGGTCGCCAGCAGGTATGAAAGCACAGAGACGAATGGATACCTTAGTAGAAGAATAGAGAGAATGGATACGTGAGACAGAAGATCAGGTATATGGTCTTGAGGAGCTACAGGTCAGTGGTACAGGTTTTGACAGGTGGAGGACGAAGCATGGCTTCAGTCAGTGTCAGGGTAACTACTATGGTTTGCCTTACCAGGGGGATGATGAGTCATGACATCATTCTGTTGCTGTATGTGGATAGTATGCTAGCTAGCATGGGTGTACATACAGGGTTTTGCTGAGCTAAGGGTAAGATTAGTTCAGTGGCATGTTAGGAGGAGTTTGGAGCAGCATAATTCTTTGACATGGGAGACATGGAGATCACAAGTTGATTTTGTCTCGAGTGGGAGCTAATGTGAATTAGGTGTTGGCGAGGTTCAGGATGCAGAACCGAAGCACACTAAGGGCTGGACAGGTACAGTGTCCGAAATCACATGAGGTCTGGTATAAGACCTGAGTATTCCCATGCAGTGGGAGCTATCAGAGAGTTAGGAGCCAATTCGGGGAAGTGGGTTCTCAGGTTTTTTGAGAGGGACCGGCAGCAGGTGTTGCTATGCAGGGTCAAGACTTCACTACAGGTGTTGTAGGTTTAGATGTGGCAAGGTACTCGGATGACAGGTGGTACACCACGGGATGTGTGGTGGGTTGTCTTTAGGTGGGAGCTTGAAGAGGGATACAAACCAGGAAACAGATTAGACGGAGTACAGGTACAGGTATAGTGCAGCTGTTTATCTCCAAGTGGGAGATTGTTAGGATTGTGGAGCTAAAAGCTTCATTGATGCAAATAGGAGAAGAGGTTGCTGAAGGTTGCTGAGTTGCAGAAGAAGTTGGGGTCGGTCTGATCAGCCGACGTCGGCGGGAGAGCATAGAGAAGCAATCGACATCGGTCATATATCGGCTGACATCGGTCACCTCCAGGCAAACAGGGACCGACGTCGGTCGCCTGTGTGGTTCAACTGCGAGCTAATTATGGGCAGTTAGCTAACGAACCAAGTGTTTGCATGATGAGTGATAATTTTAGACTCATAGCTGCGGATCTAATTATGGTAATTAGATGTCTAATCATTGTTTGGATGAGATCTATATAATAGACTCATGGTTGTATTGGAAAAGTGTGCTAGGGAGTAAGAGAGCATAATTATAAGCTCCTTCTGTGTGTGAGGTAGAGCAATGGTGCGTTCCTCCTAGTGCCTCAGTACCAGGCGTGTTGGTACTAGATTGGAGAGCCAGTTGGGTTCTTCAAGAGTGTAGGATCTTGGTCACAGTTGTATGGCCTATATAGGAGATCTACATGGTAAGTAAGATCGTTGATCTGCAGGTGTATGTGTGTGCAAGGTCGAGGTTCACAGGTGAGCAGAACCGTTGTTTGATTTGCAGGTGTGCAAGGTCATATAGACAGCAACACAATAGGGAGCAGTATCAGGCAGGATCTACTTGGAGTACAGGTGTGTACTCGGATAGAGCAAGAGAGGAAGGCAAGGGAGTTCCTTCCATAAGTATGGTCTGTTGAATTGCATGTTGTTGCAAATTCATGGGAGATCTACTTGAAGTACCTTGAGTACTTGTGGAGCACGTGGAGTGCTTGTGGAGTGCGTGGAGCACTTGTGTTGTGCGTGGAGCATGGGAGGTGAACACCAACTCTGTATTTGAGTTGGGTGTTGGGACCTGTGAGAGGGAGAGCTTTGGGGAGGAGAATTACTGTTCACTTGAGGTGTGGGAAACCTCTGTAAGGTGGTGGAGAAGAAGTGGCATCTTCTTTATTGTATTCTTTTCTGTATAAAGTGTTAATACAATTTGTGTATTGTCTCTCATATCTTGTGTTATTCTGAATTCTAGTTACTTGGTGAATCTGGTTAATTTCTGCATATTAAGTTGCTTGGTTTGGTAATCAAATTGTGTGCTTCCAGTTTATCTCCCAACAAATGGTATAAAATAAGCTCTTATCACTTGGTATGCTAGATTAGACAAGTACCTATTAGACTAAGGATTCAAGAGAGGAGTTGTAGATAGTAATCTATACATAAAGATAGAAAATGATCATCAATTGATAGTGGTTGTCTATGAGGATGACATCATATTTGGTGGAAATAGTGAGAGTATGAATAAGGCCTTTGCATATGTTATAAAGTATTTTGAGATGTCCATGCTAGGAAAAATATAATTATTCCTTAGGCTACAAATCATTCAATCATAAAAAGTTATATTCAATTCATAGGCTAAGTACATAATAGAGATGTTGAAGAATTTTGAGATGGAAGATTGAAAGGTAGTTATCACACCTATGATCATAGGGTGTAAGTTAAGAAAGGAGGATAAATCTCCAAAGGTTAATCAGACATCATATAGGTCAATGATTGGAAGTTTATTATAAACTATTTCCTCTAGACCTAATATCATGAAAGTAGTAGGTCTTGTGGGAAGATTTAAAAGAAAATCCAAAGGAAAATCATTTAAAATACATAAAAATGATACTTAGGTATCTCAATGGGACTATGGAGTTTGGGTTGTGGTATTAAAGGATCAAAGAGTTTGATTTAGCAGCCTATATAAATTCAAACTAGGTAGGGATTTTAGATGATAGGAAGAGCACTAGTGAAGGGGATTTCTTTTTAGGAGAGTGCCTAGTTTCAAGGATAATCAAGAATAAATCATCAGTGTCATTATATACTATTGAGACTAAGTAAATTTCACCAGATTCATGTTATACTCAAGTCCTATGGATGAGACAGACCTTAAAATAATACAAGGTTGAGTATGATAATCCTAATCTTATATATTATGATAATACAAGTTCCATAAGCATCTCAGAGAATCCTATCTTACATTGAAGAACTAAGCACATTCCCATCAAGTATCATTTCCTAAGATATTAGGTAAGTGAACAAAATGTTAACATTGAATATGTGTCTATAAAGATCAGATTGTGGACATTCTAACCAAGCCACTTCCAAAAGCAACATTTGAGCATCTAAGATAAGAATTGGGAGTAATTCCTACCGCTACTAGCGTTTAATAAAGTCAAGGGTAATGGGAGATAATCAAAGTGGTTAATTAGCTCTAAGAATAGGTGATAAGTGCTAAGAAGGTCTATGAAGTCATGGTAGGCATATATACAAATTTATATGTAAAAAAAACTCTAATTGTGCTACTAGTGTGATCCAATAATAAGGTTCTTATATACATGTTGAGAATGGACTATGAGTCCTAATGACTCATATGATGAACACAAGCTATGAGGCCAAACAAGGGGTCCCTAATTATTTAATAAGAAGGTATATGTTAGATAATAACATATGTGGTGTCCTAGTGAGTGATCAGGGGTTTGATCTAAAAATCTATGTCAGCCATGTCAAGGATAAGGTGATTGAGGTACCTCTTTATCATTAATGTCAAAGGGGGAGAAAGTTTATAATGGGGGAAAAATAGCATATTGAGATAATTTTTTGAGAGTGGTTTCCATCAATGATAAAGGGGGATATTTTTTAGTATTATCATTTATGTCAAAGGTGCATCTTGTAAAGGTTGATGTCAAAGGTGATTAAGGACAGTTCATAGTGTGTGATGTGATTATTGACCATTTTGACCACAAGTCAAAATAAGTCAACCCCTATAGTAAAAAATTTGATATAGGTGTATATTATAATATCATAGGGTGTTTCATGTTTATTTTATGTCATTTCATATGTTTTTATCCTTAGTCATGGTATAATTTTATCATTATATCATTTTGTGTCATTTAAGAGTCATAAATGAGCATTAAATGAAGTGGTATAGTTTTGAGTTGTGTCCATGTGTTCCAAACTAGTTTTAAACATCTAATATTTCACATTCCATATTAGTAATGTCAGTCCTATCTAAAACTTACAAGTTTCCTAACATAAAATCAAGGAAATAACTGAAAAAGGAGTTTTAGCACTTATACAACCTATAAGAGAGTATGACATGTGTGGAAACCTTTTGTAATGACTCTTAAACTTATATATACTCATATCAACGTTTTATAAGATTTATAAGTGCTAAAAATAGTTAAAAACATTCTACTCCTTCATTACCCTTATAGACATGCAGAACCAGTCAACAAGTTTCTAGTTGGTATGACAAGTAGGAAGACTTATAGGTAAAATGACTTTGGGGGGTAATATTACACTAATTTATATTCAATTTCATGATTGGATTGTAGGTATTTGTCACTTATGATTTATGAATCATCCTTTACAAGTTAACTATGTTTTTCTTCTTGTTAAACCCTATGCCCTATAGGTTTCCTTATTGTATGGGTAGTTTCATATAATTTAGATGATTAAATTGAATATAGAGGACATGAAAATATCCCCAATATGGTTTCCATCTTTTTTTTCATGTTTTGAGTTGACGTCATGAGTACAACATCTCAATTTTTCAAGTTGGTCTCATTTGGGTTGATAGGTAGGTTTCCACTATCTACAGAGTCTTCATGTCTTGGTAGTGGTTTCAGAGGATGGTGATAGGTTTATTTTAATGTTTAAAGTGTCTACTTAATCCAATATCATTGTAAAACTCACTCTCCAAAGCAATCATACATGAAGTTATAGGCATAAGTGAAAGTTTCCTACAAGTGTTCATTAACAGTCATGTTAGGTCACATGTATGAATCTTGTCTAACATGTTCATAGAGGTGTAGTGATTTTTAAAGGTGATGAACATTATATTTAAATAAATAAATCAAGATAAACCACTCCATAATCCATGTTTGTTTGTGGTAGTTTGCTTTCCAACACACTCAAGTCTACAATGTTAATGTGCACCTATAGGTGCCATACAAGATATATTCACATTGGAAAGAAGAATTTTGGCCTTTTTTGATGTTTTCATACAATTTAAGGATCCATATGAGACCTTGAAAAGGTGTAAAATTGTTGGTAAGGTTATACTACATGTTCATAATCCATACTTATTTCCCAATGCTCTTGTCTGCTACTGCATTCACCTTTATGTGCCCTATAAGAAGTTAAACATGTTGGAAAAGAAATATTTGAATAGTCTCTAGTTCCTTAAGGTTACAAACATAAATTTGAATATGATATAAGGTACTAAAATTGATCAAAGTTATATACACTATGCGTTGTTTGAAATATACCTTTACTATCTTTGTCACACCTCTAAGTGCCACCTATAGGTTTCCACAAAGATTGAGCAAGCTTAGAATATCATTTTGGAGTTTGATTGAACCCTCCTAAAGGTATATAGGGTTTGAAGCATGTACTAAGTTTCCATGGGAATCTATTGAGTTGTAGATATAATTAGAGATTTATGGCCACATATGAAAGAGATTTTAGAGACTAATTACCTTAATCTATCTGAATAGAGACCTAGCCATGCTTGTAACATTGTCATGATGAGGTATTTTGAAGTGACAATTGGTCTGGGGTTTAAATTTTTCATCCCAAGGGAGAAATAAGTGGTTTATCTTGAGGAATTATCATTTTTTTAGAAGAGAATTATAATATAAGTTTCCCATTTCATACATTTTTACACTATAGAATGTGAAGTGTTTTTTGCAGTGTTTCATGTTCAAATAGCTCTTCAATGTGTTGAAATGCAATGAAAGCATAGTTATTGGATAGGGAGATTTTTTTAATATAAAATACATAATTATACTTAAATAAAAACCAAAATGGGTATTAATTCAATATTACATATAAACCATCACCTACAGGTTTTATTTAGTTACTAAATAATCACCTACATTTTGATTGTAGCGTGACAATAGGTGAAAACAAGTGAGTAAGACATTGGTAGGCCTAAAAGTTCATTAATTTGAGTTAAAACCAACATTAAATGATATTAAATATATATAATAGGTATTATATCATAAATACAATGCCAAACACAAAGTTTCATCTGGAGGTGGGTCCTAGTTCTAAGGTAAAACATAGTCAGGTCTCAGTTGAGTAGGGTATGCATTGAAAGAGTCAGTATGGATGGTGAAAAGTTTATAAATTTTTATGAATAAATTAAAGTTGATAATTGGATCCTAATGAGATGTTAAATATATGACACCGATCATAAAGTGAGTTTCAATCATACTATAGTCCATGTTTGTAACCCTACACAGTCAACACTTGTACCCAATCAAGTACAAGGTATGTTATGGAGAGATTGGCAAGGGTTAAGATTATAATTTTTTTTTGAAAGAATAAATAGTGTTGGTATAAAACCAAATATACATGAAAACATTAAAAACAAGGCATGATAATGATATAACAAAGTAACCTATAGTCCAATATGTAAAGTCCACATACAGTGGGTTACTCAAAGGTCTACTTTGAGGTTTTATGTCATTTTGAGGTGATAAAAACTTGTTAAAAATCTAAAAAATTTTGTATCAGATGTTTATTACCTATTAAATACTATCATGTATTCAATTCACCTAAATAAATAAAGTAGATTCCCTCTATTCCATCTGATAAAGAGGGCACTCCTAAGAAGACAAACCTTGTAGGTTTTGAGAAAGAAGATGACAAGGTGATTTGAAAGGTTGATGAACCTTTCAAGAAGTTGTTGAATGTTATTATAAAAATGGATAAACATGAATAATAATTCACAAGTGACTAAAACTCATTCAGATTTTCAAAACCTATAAGGATGCAGGCTAAGCCTATTAGGTCTTAGGCATGCCTAATGGATAAAAGGGTGATAATATCATGTATAGTATTATATGAACATTATAACTTATTAGAGAATGTTTTTAAGGATATACCATGTGTGTTAAAACTTATAACTTGAAAAATAATCCATAAGGAAGCTAATTTTGGCTCAGATTAACATTAATCCTATAAGAAAGAGTAAACAAAGCCTGAGAGTCCAACTTAGGATGTTCATACCTACTAGGAGGTTGTGCATGAAAACCCGAGGAGTTGGGGAATGATGGATGCCTTGAAAATTGTTTTATAGAATTGGTTTGTAGATCTAATGTCAAACCATTATAAATAATCACTAAAGGATAAAACTATTTAAAACTCTACAAAACCCTGATTCTTGACCCAATGGATAAAATGTGGAAGGAATGTAATCTAAATGAGCTATTTTTTTTTGAGAAATGACTTTGAGATTACATAAGACTCTACAGGGAACCTTCGTATCATATTGGGTTATACCCTACTTATACAAATAGGGGAAAATGATTTTATTGACTATTTTTGGTGTTTTATAGGTTCTAGGGAGAGTAAAAGGATGCAAACCACATTTTGAGGAAGATTGGGACTTAAATAGCTTACCATATCCATTTATTGTAGTAAAAAATATCCTAAGTGATTTTTCAAGTACCTCTATCTTATCCAATCAAAACTAGCACAATGTGCAAGCTAGTGGGAGAGTGACAACTTCAAGTCTGATTATTTTTAAGGACTACCCAAGAAATATAAGGATATACAATGTCTTTCCAAGTGTCATCCACTCCTTTTTATGGATTTTCATGTAAAAATAAAGCAAAATATGAGGCCAAGTGTGAAGGATAAGTAAAAGAGGAGTTATTTAAACTATAAGTAGTGATGACTCATATGCAAAAGAATACAAATGATTAGGAATACAACCAATTCATGTTGGAGTATGTTTATAACCCCTCTCTCTCATTTCAATCATGATATTTATCATTAGCTAGTTATGGGACGTTATAAAAGGGAAAAATGATTAAGGTAGTTTATTGAGTAAGAAAAAGGAGTTATATGCCATAATTTGGGAGTTTTTATGCCTTTGATGATCATTTGTCCTATCAAAAATTTCATGGTCTATCTCAAAATCATCCTCATGCATGTATAACTCCTTTTCTTAGCATGACACATGTCTTAGTGGCTCTTTGACTTCTTTCTCTTCTCCTCTCTCTAAAATTCTATAAGTAGAAGCCATTTTGGCTATTGTAAGCTAATTCTAATCTATGTATGGTGAAGCCCTAATAGAATGACATTGTATTTTGCCTTTGAATAATAAATAAAAGTTTGGTTTTGAGTTCATGAACATTTTTTTAAGTGTGCAAAGTGATGTATGGTGAGGTTAAGTGATAATATTTTATCCTTACTTCCCTTATCCTCTCAATTTTATATAAGATTTCCTATTCTAACAGGTCATACAAAGTGTTATCAAGTATATGGGTATGACTTTTAGGTGTACAATGAGCCTTAGTGTCTATAAATAGCATATGGTTTACTTACCTTGGATAGCCTTTATGCATCTCACCTCCATATTGAAAAACTCATGTTAGAATCTTTTAGGACTTGGAAACTAGTTTGTATGTCTTGTTTCTTAGTGAAAAAATTATGATGGTCATATGAAAATCATCTTTGTGTATCACCCCCTTACTATAGTTTCATTTCATGCAAAATTTTATCCCTTTTATCATAAACAATCAACTAGTTTAGGTGATAAGCATTTCAATATATATTCAAGGAGATAACCCTTAAACCTAGAGGTCTAGTTCCACTATAGGTACACCCACATACCTAGAAGTATTACCATGTTACCCAAATCTAGAGGAAGATTTAATACCCTCTTTTAGGGTAAAATATTTAGTGATAATAGTTTTGGCATACCTAGTGGGACTAAGTTCCAAGAGCATGGAAATTTTATTGGTGTGTCTTTCCCCTTTTCAGATTTTGGAATCAAGTAAGATAGCATCAATGGAAACTTTGAATGAAACTTTTGGATGTAATCAACCCAGGTATATCACATTAAATATTTTGATCAGTTATTATGTTTCCTTTTACATATGAGGTTGATATGAAAAACTATGGTAAATACCCCTATCATGAACCTCCCTATCATCCTTACTATGAATCACATTTTACTCCTCAAAAATCCTATCAAAATGCCTACCAATATTATAATCCATGTAAGCCCTATAGTCCTCCATTTCCATCTCCACATAGACATCATTTTCTTATAAAAACTTATGAGGAAAATTTCCAAGAATATTATCAAAAAAGGCCTCCCTATCAGTCCAATTATGAGACATACCAATCATATCATGAGGCCTATCAACTTCAAGAGGATTCATATGAATCTTGTCATGAATAATCAAGTGATTACATGGAGTCTAAGTCAAGATATCAAGAGGTAATAATTTAATTATTAGAATTTCAAATTCAATAAGCCAAAGCTAGTCTTGATCCCCATCATTACCCTCCCCCTCCTTCATTTTTTACATTTTATATAAAGTATTTTTTGGAATCCATACCATAGTTATTAGTTAATGAAGATGATATGAGAACATGGGATGATGAGTATGATGTGATCCCTAATCATCTAATGGAATGGTTAAGAGGTGTTAACCAAAGTTGTATACAGATGTTGGAGATGGTTGAAGAGCTATAAAGAACTCAATGGGATATCTAAGAACAAATGGACTTGGAAAATAAGTTGCTTCAGTGTTTAATAGATAGGCTAAGGATGTGTGAGGACAAATAACCTCAAAATGATCATGTTGTTGTTAAAGAGCCTTAAAGAGACTATTGGAAGGGTGAATCTTCTACTAATGTAGGTGTTTTTTCTTCTAACTTACCCATAAAATAAATTTTCCATGAGATTACTAGTGTAGTCCTCTTTCCTAATTCCATTCACAAGCCCCCTCCTTAACCTCACACTTCATCTCCAATTCATCATCCTTCCATAACACCTCATCCCTCACCTCTAACTCATGAGCTTACCCATCAACCTTCCACCCTACCCTTTCATGAAAAGGAGCCCATTTTGAGAGACAAAAATGAAGAGGAACAAACCCAAGCTATAGCTTATCAATAATATGTCATGAGTGACTATGAGGAATAAATCACCATAGGGACTCCCTTTGGTGAACAAAAAATAAACTCTACCTTCATGAATGAAAAGAAACATGTTGAGGATTATTTTATAATTATCCATGAGGAATGTGGCCAAGAATTGAAGAGAGAGGTATTAGAATAAGACTCTATATCTCATCATGAGGTTATGGATGATCACCTCAAGCATGAAGCTGAGTGTGCTATCAAGAATGAAGGTGAAGGTCAAGTCACTCCTTAGGAAGTTTCAGTCCTAGAAGAGTCTCTTGAGACCAAGGTGGAAGTTGTTGTCCTTGAAGATGACTAAATACCTCAACCTAATATTAACCACCCTAAAATGAATTAAAGAATGAATTACATAATATTGATGACCTCGTACATCAAGAAGATAAATTTGAAGAAGTGGTGGTCCTAGATAACAATGAGGACAAAGATGATTGGCAGTTACAAATGAATATTCTTTTAGAGATTGAAGAGATTTGATAAGTTGAAGGTAAAATACTTGAGAAGGTGGAGAAGGATATTTACATGGAGGAAAATAACCAAGATTGGGTGGACTATGCAAAGCTCCTTGATGAGCTTGAAGAACTTGAAGTTGAGAAAAAACCTAGTCTTATTAAGAGCATCATGGAGATAAATACGGTATGTATTTTTGAAACATAATTAGATGTTGTATTTAAAGATACATATGATAAATTTGAGTCTATTTTTATGCAATAAGTGTTCATTTCCATCGCTAACCTAGTTGGAGCTACCTGGTTCTCATTAAACATCATGACAATGAAGTTAGAAAACACCATAAATAAGATTGAGGCATCAATACTAAGGGTCAAAAGGTTACATGCATAATTTAATTATTAATTACATGAAGTAATATAGGTTTTAACTTCCCTTTTTATATAGTAAGAAGTGTTCCTTTTAAGTTAGTTTGTGTTTGAGTTAGCTAGTTTGGTTTTAGAGTGTGTTTTCCATAGGTGCTCATGAAGCACAAGTGTGTGTTTACTTAGTTTCTTATCTTTCATATTATTTTTTTCTATTGTTTGGTGTTTTTTCAAAGGAAAATAATGTGTCAAATTAGTTTATAAGAGACCCCATGGCCTAATGGGCAAGATTAGGCAACTAGTCTTGGCATAACAAGCATACCACCCTTGGGAAATCGTTAAGAATGTTGACCATTTTGACCATAATTAAAAATAGGTCAACCCCTATAGTCAAAAACTTGATATATTGGTATATTATAATGTCATAGGGTATTTCATAGTTTATTTGATGAATTTCATATGTTTTTAGCCTTGGTTAGGGTCTAGTTTTATCTTTATATCATTTTGTGTCATTTAGGGGTCATAAATGAGTGTTAGGTGAAGTGTTATAGTTATGAGTTGTGTCCATGTGTTTAAAAATACTCATCAACATCCAATATATCAGATTACATATTATTAATGTTAGTCCTATCTAAAACTTGTAGGTTTCCTAACTAAAAATCAAGAAAATAATCGAAAAAAAGTAGTATTGGCACTTGCATAGCCTATAGGGGAGTGTGACGCGTGTGTAAACCTTGTGGGATAAATATTAAATTTACATAGACTCAAATAAACATTTTATAATCTTTATAAGTTCTAAAAAAGTTAAAAAATTATTCTTCTCCTTCATCATCCTTCTAGACATATAGAACCAATCAACAAGCTTTTGGTTGGTATGACCAATAGGAGGACTTCCAGGTCAAATTACTTAGGGGTGATATTAAAATTATTTACCTTAAGTTTAATGCTTGTATTTTAAGGATTGGTCACTTTTTCTTTATGAATCATCCTTTACAAGTTGACTATGTTTTTTTCCTTGTTAAACCCCATGCTCTACAGGTTACATTCTTGTATGGGCAAGTCCATATAATAAAAATGATGAAATTTCCTCTAGAGGACATGAAATTATTCAAAACATGGTTTCAAACTTTGGTTTAATTATTAGATTTTATTTTATTAGTAAAACATCTCAAGCCTATAAGTTGTTCTGATTTGGGATGATAGGTAGGTTTCCACTATCTGTAGAGTCTTCATGTCTTGGTAGTGTTTTGAAAACATGGTGATATGTTTATTTTTATTTTTCCAATGTAATATTATCCCCTATATTTTCAAAACTCACTCTAAAAAACAATAATACATTGATTTGTAGTTATAAGTGACACAGCCAAATTTCTTGCAAGTGTTCATTGACAATCATGTTGGGTCACATGTATGAAGCTTGTATAACAAGTTCATAGAGGTGTAGTGAGTTTTTAAGGTGATGAAAATTATATTTCACTAAATAAATCAATATAAACCACTCCATAGTCCATTTTTACTTGTGGTAGTTTGCTTTCCAACAATCTCAGGTCTGCAATGTTAATGTGCACCTATAGGTGCCATACAAGATATATTCATGTTGAAAAGAAGACTTTTGGCCTTGTTTGAAGTTTTAATGAGATTTAAGGATCCATATGAGACATTTAAAATGTATAATATTGGTTTTAAGGTTATAATACATGCTCATAATCCATACGTCTTTCTCAATGCTCTTGTCTACTACTACATTCACCTTTAGGTGCCCTACATGAAGATGACCATATTGGAAAAGACATATTTGAGTGGTATCTAGTTCCTAAAGGTTGAAAAATAAATTTGAATATGATAAAAGGGAATAAAATTTATCAAATTTATATACATAATGTATTTTTTGAAATATACCTTCACTGTCTATGTCACACCTGTAAGTGCCACCTATAGGGTTCCATAGAGACTGAGTAAGTTTAGAATATCATTTCAAAGTTTGCTTGAACCCTCCTCAAGGTATATAGGGTTTGAAGGATTTCCTAGTTTTCCATGGGAATATTTTGAGTTGTAAATACACTTGGAGATTCATTCCCACATATGAAAGAGATTTTAGAGACTAATTACCTTAATCTATTCGAGTAGAGACCTATCCATGCTTGTAACATTTTTATGATCAGGTATTTTTAAGTTCAACTATGAAAAATAAATTGTTTAGCTTTATTAAAGATCATTTGGTTAGAATAACATGCTAATATATTTTTTCCATTTCATACATTTTTACACTATAGAATTTGAAGTGTTCTCTGTAGTGTTGCATGTTCAAATAAATCTTCAATGTGTTGAAATGTAATGAAAGACTAGTTATTAGATAGAGGGATATTTTTGAACAAAAAGGACACAATGATACTAAATT
Organism: Torreya grandis; assembly: GCA_037957365.1. Taxonomy (NCBI): domain Eukaryota; kingdom Viridiplantae; phylum Streptophyta; class Pinopsida; order Cupressales; family Taxaceae; genus Torreya; species Torreya grandis. The sequence goes on along the minus strand of JARHVA010002246.1, from coordinate 1,099,133 downwards.
GAAAAAAAAATGGGTCCACATTCAATATTAGGTATAAAACATCACCTAAAAGATTCATTTGGTTACTAAATAGTCACCTACAATTTGATTATAGTGTGACAATAGGTGAAAACAAGTGAGTAAGACATTGGTAGGTCTAAAAGTACATTGAATTGAGTTCAAACCAAAATTAAATGATCTAAAAGATATATATGAGGGATTAGATCATACATACAATTATAAACAAAAAAAATTATATATAGGTGGGTCCCTATTCTGAGGTAAAACACAATAAGGTTTGAGTTGAGTAGGGTATGCATTGAAGGAGTTAGTATGGATGGTGGAAAGTTTGGAAATTGTTATGAATAAATTAATATGATAATGGAATCCTAGTGAGATGTTTAAAATAGGCCATAAATCATAATGTGAGTTTTAATCATATTATATTCCATGTTTGTAACCTTGCACAGTCAACATGTTGATGCAGTGGATTTCCACCCTGGGCAAGGAGGCTAAGCTCCTACCTTTCCACACGCAACAATGGAAACTCCCCTCTCACCTATGGGACTAGCAAAGCTAGAGGGGAGAGTCTCTAGATGAGGGCTAGCTCCCTCTGATGTATCTTTTAGGCCCTAGTTTATCTTATTGATAACAAATAAAAATGAAAAAAAGGGGGAGATGAAAAGTGAGAGAGAGATGCTAAAAATAGAACCTAAGCCTAAAAAATGAAAAGGTGATACACCAAAAATGTTTGATCTAATCCACCCAAACATACACTTTCCATTGAGAACCAACTCCCATACACTTCATCTGACATAAGAAAACATTTTGCATTAGTGTCCAGGGGTTTGTGGAAATACAGGGAGGAAATAACTACTAGAGGCATTTTGAGACACACTGCAGCAGCCTATCCACTTCACCTATACTCCTCTAGAGACACTTTTGACAGACCTATAAAATGAAACTCAAAGAATGCACTAGACATGCTAAAATCATTTTTCAAAAGCATTAAGAAAATGACTTAACATAAAATCAAGGCATAGACACATACTAAAGATGCAAAACTCAGAATGGAGGTAAAATTGCTATGTTTTGATTCAAGGTAAAATGCTGGTGAGCTCTGCCTTACAAGCCCAAGAGATTTTTGGGTAGAGTTTTGCCTTAAGGCTAAGAGATGAATTTTACCTTGAATCAAAACATAGCATTTTTACCTCCATTCTAAGTTTTGCATCTTTAGTATGTGTCTATGCCTTGATTCTGTGTTAAGTCATTTTCTTAATGCTTTTACAGAATGATTTTAGCATGTCTGGTGCATTCTTTGAGTTTCCTTTTATAGGTCTGTCAGAAGTGTCTCTAGAGGAGTATAGGTGAAGTTGAGAGGCTACTGTAGTGTGTCTCAGAATGCCTCTAGTAGTTATTTCCTCCCTATATCTCCACGGACCCCTGACCACTGATGCAAAAGGTTTTCTCATGTCAGATGAACTATATGGGAGCTGGTTCTCAGTGGAAAGTGTATGTTTGGGTGGATTAGATCAAAAAAATTTAGTGTATCACCTTTTCATTTTTTCAGGCTTAGGTTCTATTTTTATCATCTCTCTCTCTTTTCATCTCCCCCCTTTTTTCATTTTTATTTGTTAGCAGTAGGAGAAACCAGGGCTTGAAAGATACATCAAAGGGAGCTAGCCCTCATCTAGAGACTCTCCCCTCTAGCTTCATCGGTCCCACAGGCGAGAGGGGAGTTTCCGTTGTTGCATGTGGAAAGGCAGGAGCTTAGCCTCCTTACCCCAGGTGCAAATCCACTGCATCAAAAAATTTTGGCATGCCCGATGGGACCAACTAAGATAGGTTTTGTTGAAAGAGTTAAAGAATTTTTGGTGTGTTCTTCAACCAACTAGCCTTTGGAGGCTTTTCATCAACACCAATGGTGACTCTGAGTTGAATCAACTAGTTAAGTAGCCCGGTGTCATCAAAAATCACTATTTTGTATGTATAATTCCTTTGCACAAAATCATGGGTATTGTTTTCCTTTATATGACTTTGATCAGACTCAAGATTTTTAGAGAATCACCTCAAATAGCTCTCCTAGTTGCCCTTCAATGATAAGGGAGGTGGCGCTAGAGTTTGAGAAGCAGACGATAGAGATTGATAGACTGGAGGAGAAGTATGGATATTAACAAGAGCTGATGTATAAAGAGGAGTGTTTGTTTAGGCAAGCTCAAGCCTTGAAGTCCATGGAAGAGGAGGTAGAAAAATGGAGAAATCCATTTATCCAAGGTAGTCAGCCCTGCGTGCCCCTTCCTATTCTGAAGAAAGCCCCCTCTTCTATGCCAAATCCTTTCTATTAGATAGCACTTGCTCACTCCAACTCATCTAATGCATCTACTCTCAATCTCGTGTGCCTATATTTCTAACATCAAAGGGCATAAGAGCAACCCCCCATGGAGATCAATCTTCTCAATTCCTTATATTACAAATCTTCCATTAGGGGAAATACCATGAACCAACACATTCCCCTTCTAGAGACTCTTTTGGTGCATCAAAAGTCTCTTCCTAGTGTTCCTCAACCTCCCAAAGTCCTTCAACATGATGTGTAGATTCTAAGTTGGAGGAAGGAATGCTAGGAACCAGCCCAGAGCCTTGAAGAAGATGATGCTGGTGACCTCCAAGAAAGACTCTTTTAGGATAATCTAGCCAAGCAAATTGAAGATTTAGAGGCTAAGATGATCTTGCTTCTTGAAAGAGAGTTCAAACTTCTAGACCTTGTAGAGGAGCCCTAGGACATTGGAGAAAATAGAGTTGTTTCCTGTTCACAGGAGCAAAATTCCAATTTTGAGATCTTGAATTAGGAAAAAATGGTAGAATCATGGGGCAAGAAGGAGGAGAAGGAATGTTTTTTTCAAAACCTTGAAGAAGATGAGGCTGCCCCCACCCGTGATGATGCTAGTGACTTCTAGGAAAGGTGCTTCTAAGAGGATATGGCTAGGAGAATTGTAGAATTAGAATCCAGAGAGAGATTCCTCAGCCAGTGTGTGATGGACAGTTCAGACCCAATGGCGCATTCCATGTCTAAACACACCCCACTTAAATATTTGCAAGAGAGATATTAGGCCACACATTGATGAATTGCTAGCCAAGTGGAAAGAGGAGAATCATTCAATTCTAGCTCAAGGACTGCCTCCTCTTCCACATGATTTTTCCACTTCATCCCTTCTCAAGGAGGAACCTATTTTGTAGGAGGCAAGTGAGGAGCATAAGATCCAATCTATAGTTCCCCAAGAGGCTATCATGAGTGATAATGAAGAAGAAATCATCATTAATTCTCCTTATGAAGACCTCATCGGCAATGGAGAAGACTCAGGTCACACATACATGCGGATGTTCTAGCAATATGAGGAGGAACATAAGCATAGTGAGTTCCCTTCCCCTTTGTTTGATGAAATTCCTTGTTGCTTTAATGAGGAGGATGACTATGCTGAGGAGCCTAAGTTGGAAGAGGATCACGAGGATATCTTTGAACATCTAGAAATCTTGATCTTTGAGGAGGAAAAGGAGAGGTCTATCTTCCTTGAGGGAGGCCTTGAAGAAGAAAGTTTTGAATAGAGAGGTGATGTTCTATGGGATGAGAAATCATTTTTTAATTTCATTTCAGACATCACAACTATCACCCTTCTTCAATAAGGTCTAAAGGAAGCAAAGGACAAGTCTGACAGAGCCTTCAATGAAGCAGAAGGAAATGGGTCAAACCATGATGCACTGCAAGGGAGCTATACATATCAAAGGGCCTATGGTGATGAGCCAACAACCATTGATTTCTTGGTGAAGAGCATCAGTATGAGGGAACAACATTCAACAAGCTTCCAAGGACAAGCTGAGTATATATATGTTAGAAGTATGTTCGATTCTGATCCACTCGGATACAAGCCAAGCAAGGTGATAGGCAAGAGGAGTAGGTCACCAAATCTCCTTTTCATTCAGCTACTTGCCTGACACCATAAGTCTTCTTGCTAGGGAGGGGACTTGAGAAGTTTTTCCTTTGATCCAGGAGGGAAGCAGATATACCTGGTTAGTTGTATATAGTAGTTTGCTTTTGTTTTCTTTTCCTATTTTCCCTAAGTGCAGTTTACATAGGTAGTGTTTTTAGCCTTGTGTGTTTCCCTTAATGTGTGGGGTAAAAGGATTTATGTTTGATTCTTGGATCTTTGGGGCTATTTCTAACACTCTTTCAAAGTTGCATTCTAACTCTGTGCCTAATGGACTACAAGGCAACTGGTCGTTAAGCATAAAAGGCATGCTTCCCTGGGAGTCACCAATTTGTTGACCATTTTTTCCCAATAGGCCAAAATCGGTCCCCTTTTCCATTGCTATTCGAAGCCAATCAATTTTAGGTTGCACAAGTTCAAGTGGCTTCAAGTTCAACCACTTGGGTCATTTAGTTTTGGTTCAATTAGCTAGTTCAACGTGCTAGTTCAATGCTTTAGCTAGTTCAATCGGCTTGGTTCAACGTGTTGGTTTAATGTGTTGGTTCAATGCCTTAGTTCATTTCACTTGGTTCAATTTTTAAGTTCATCAGCAGGTTCATCAGCTTGGTTTAATGGGCTTGGGATGTAGTGTTGAACCATTGAACCAGTTCAATGGATTGGTTCAATTGCTTTAGTTTAATTGCTTCGGTTCAATGGATAGTTCAACAAAGGGATTCAACAAATAGTTTAGAGGAGCTCAACGTGTAGCATTGAACATTTTTTGTTCAACAAATCAGTTTAAAGGCTTGGTCCAATGGGCACAGCGTGTAGTGATTGAACCATTGAACCAATTAAACCGTTGAACCAATTTTGGTTCAATGGGTTGGTTTAACAGCTTGGTTCAAGGGTGTGTCCTATAGCTGAAGGGTAGTGCTGGGTTTAAATGCCCTTGAAAAGGGCAGTTCAAGATCTAAAAGCCCTTATAGAGGGCAAGCAGAGTTTCAAAGGCAACCAAAGGGGTCATTTTTTGTAGTTTTATTTTAAAGTCAAAATTCTTTCAGACTTTATTTCTGAAGGATTTCCTTCAGAGAAAAGTCCAAAGATTTTCACCAAAAGGCCACAGCTAAAGGGACCAAAGGAAGAAGCCCACCTAAAGGGTATGTTCCCTTATGGAGGGCTCTCACCAAAGATAATGGGCCATTTCTCAAGAAGCTGAAGGGTATTTTACCTCTAGGAAGGATACACAAAGCAAAGACAAAGTGGCCAATTCTCACAGACTTTTTGTCCGTGTGAAAAAAGCCCAAAGCAAACTGTTTGTGGACAAAAAGTTCATAGAAACCCATAGAGAGGCCAAAAAAAAGACCCTCTGACATTTTACCAAGGATGGTGACATCCCAAAAACTATCAAATTTAAGGAAACAAACTAGCCATTGGGTGATGACCATGTGAACGTCAAATTTAACACAGTGAAATAACCATTTGCTTTTGAATTAAAAGAGTGCCAAATCATGGAAATAGCTCAAGGAACACAGTGACCCACCAGAAGATTGCCCCTAAGGGCTGAAAGAGCAAGAGGAAGACAAGGAGCAAAAAAGACAAAGCGTCTAAGTGGCGAAGGGAAGGTGAGTTATTGCCAGATGAGCAGCGTAGCTTGTTTTCTCCAGTTGGCATTTATGAGGGGACAAACTGCAGTCTATTTATAGAAAAGAGGCAAGGCCATGTTCTTACATTAATGTTTGAATGCCAAAGTCAATTTGGGTGATTATGTAGCATGGTTCTAGTAGGCCACTTCTAGAAGAATGACATCAGTAACAGTGGTTTCCTCTTCCCAAGGTTCAGAATACACATGGGCCACTTGCAAAAAAGGGTGCCAAAATATTTCCTAGGAGGCACCAAGTTTTCTTCCTCTTCCTCTATATTGTAAACTTATCTTTTGAGAAAAGGATCCACTCTCAACCTTAAGGCAAAACTCTACCCAAAAATCTCTTGAGCTTGTAAGGTAGAGCTGCCAGAATTTTACCTTGAATCGAAACATAGCATTTTTACCTCCATTCTGAGTTTTGCATCTTTAGTATGTGTCTATGCCTTGATTCTATGTTAATTAATTTTCTTTATGCTTTTTTAGAATGATTTTAGCATGTTTGGTGAATTTTTGATTTTCCTTTTATAGATCTATCAGAAGTGTCCCTAGAGGAGTATAGGTGAAGTGGATAGGCTGCTACAGTGTGTCTCAGAATGCCTCTAGTAGTTATTTCCTCCTTGTATCTCCATAGAACCCTGACCCACTAATGTAGAAGGTTTCCTCATGTTAGATGAAGTGTATGGGAGTTGGTTTTTAGTGGAAAGTGTATGTTTGGGTAGAGTAGATCAAACTTTTCTGGTGTATCACCTTTTCATTTTTTTAGGCTCAGGTTCTATTTTCAACATCTCTCTCTCTCTTTTCATCCCCCCTTTTCATTTTAGTTGTTAGTAGTAGGAGAAAATAGGACCTAAAAGATACATCAAAGGGAGCTATCCCTCATTTAGAGACTCTCCCCTCTAGCTTTGCTAGTCCCATAGGTGAGAGGGGAGTTTCCATTATTTCATGTGGAAAGGTAGGAGCTCAGCCTCCTTGCCTCAGGTGCAAATCCACTACGTCAACACAACACTTATACCCAATCAAGTACAAGGTATGTTATGGAGAGATTAGAAAGGGTTAATATGTTAAATGTGTTTGAAAGGAATTAATAGTGTTGGTAAACACCCCAATACACTATAATATAGTTAAAATATGACATGATAAATCTCCAATAAATCAACCTATAGTCTAATATGTAAAGTGTGCATACAGTGGGTTAGTCAAGGGTCTACCTTGAGGTTTTAAGGCATTTTGATGTGATAAAAACTTGATAAAAACATGAAAAATTAAGTATAAGGTGTCTATGAACCATTAAATCATCTCATGTATTCAAGTCATGAAAATGAACAAGGCATATTCCCTTTATTCCATCTTAGATAGAGGGTAGTCCTAAGAGGACAAACCCTATAAGTTTTAAGAAAGAAGATGACAAGGTGATTTGAAAGCTTGATGAACATTTAAAGAAGGTGTTGAAGGTTTTGAGAAACATATATCCACATGAATAACCATGAATATATGAATAAAACTCATCAAGGTGTTCAAACCCTATAAAGATTCAGGCTAAGCATACTAGGTCTTAGTTAGGCCTAATGGCTAAATGGGTGATAATAACATTTATCGTATTATATGAAAATTGTAACATATTGGAACATATTTTTAATGATATATTAAGTGTTTTAAAGATTACACCATGTAATGGAATCCATAGGGAAGCCAATTTTGGCTTAGATCAACATTAAGCCTATAGGAAATAGTGAAAAAAGCCTGAGAGGCCTAATTAGGATGTTCATACCTACTAGGAGGTTGTACATGAGGACCTAAGGAGTTTGGTAATGATTAAATAAGCCTTGAAAATTATTTTTGTATAATTTTTTTGCATATCTAACATCATACATTTATGAATAATCACTAAAAGGTCAAAACTATTTAAAATGCTATAAAACCCTATTCTTGACTTGATGGAGAAAATGAGGAAGGAATGGAATCAAAATGAGCTATTTTTTTAGAAATTACTTTAAGATTACATAGGACTCTATAGGGCACCTTCCTATCATATTGGGTTGTACCTTATATGGATAGGGAAAAAAAAGATTTTCTTGATTGTTTTTTTTTGTTTTTCAAGTTCTAGGGAGAGTCAAAGGATGAAAACTACATTAGGAGGAATATTTGTACTGAAAATAGATTACCATGTCCATTTATTTTAGTATAAAGTATACTAAGTTCTTTTGAAAGTACATCCATCTTAACTAGTCAAAACTGACAATGTGAGCAAGCTAGTGGGAGAGTGATAACTTCAAGTGTGAAGCTTTTTAAGGACTACCTGAGAAATCTAAGGCCATAGAGGGTCTTTCCAAGTGCCATTCACTCTATTTTATGGATTTTTATGGAAACTTAAAGCTAATTTGAGGCTAATTATGAGGGGTAAATTAAATAAGATTTATTTAAAATGCAACCAATGCATGGTGGATCATGTCTGTAACCCCTCCCTCTCAGTTCAATCATGATAACTATCCCTAGTTAGTTGTGAGATGTTCTAAAAGGGCAAAATGATGAAGCAAAATTTTTGAGAAAGCAAAAGGAGATCTACTACACATTTTAGGAGTTTTCATGCCTTTGAGGACCATTTTTCCTATCAGACCTTGCATGGTCTATTTCAAACTCATATTCCTACATGTGTAACTCCTTTTATTAGCATGACACATGTTTTAGTGCATCTTGGACTTATTTATCTTCTCCTCTCTCTCGAATTATATAAGTAAAAGCCATTTTGGCTATTGTAAGTTAATTCCACTCTTTGTATGGTGAAATCTTAGTGGAATACATTGTATTTTGCCTTTGAACAATAAATGCAAGTTTGGTTTTTATTTCATAAACATTTGTCTAAGTTGCAAAGTGATGTATGGTGAGGTTAAGTGATAATATTCTATCCTTGATTCCCTTATCCTCTCATGTTTATACAAGATTTGTTATTCCAGTAGGTCATATGAAGTGTTTTAAAGTGTATGGTTCTATATTTTAAGTTTACAATGAGCTTTAGTGTTTAGAACTAGCCTATGGTTCACTTACCTTGGATAAAATTCATGCATATCACCTCCATATTTCAACACTTATGTTAGAATATTTTAGGACTTGGAAAATAGTTTGTATGCCTTGTTTGTTAGTCCAAGAAGTATGATGGTCATATAAAAATCATCTTGGTGTATCTCCCCCTTAGATTAGTTTCATTTCATGCAAACTTCTATCCATTTTCCCACAAGAAATTAACTATTTTAAGTGATAAGTATTTCAATACATATTATAGGAGCTAGCCTTTAAACCTAGAGGTCTACTTCCACTATAGGTACACCCACATACCTAGAAGTATTAACGTATTTGCAAAATATAGAGGAGGCTTGAACACCCTCCTCTAGGGTGAAAGATTTGGTGAGAACAGTGATAAGGTGCATGTAAGAGTGTTATCATGAGAGAAATAGAAAGAGATAATTTGAAGACAACTAATGTCTTATGTTTGCATGAATCATATCATTGTTAATATTAGCATGGAAGGTATAGGTCATTGATGTCAAGTACATATGATGAATAATCATAACATGAATAGGTATGTGCATGGTGAAATGAATGAAAACAAGCATGTAAAGTTTTTATGGCATTGTTTAAGCATGTGAGTAAGGTATAGAAGCATTCATGAGAGTTTCAAGATGATCCTATAAGGGTAGGACCTTTAGTCTAAATCTGCACCTAGACAACTCCTAAACCCTACATGTCTTAGTGTGGTATGAAGAATATATTTCAAGGAAAATATGTACATGATATCATGGACATAGGTGAGATAAGTTGTTTTAGGTATTATCACAAAGGTTGAGGTCAATAGTTGAAGGAAAAGTGAATGAAACACTATTTTAGGCCTTCCTAAGCTCATAAAATGAGGTATTCAAACCTAAGAAGAACTTTCAAGCATTTTTTGGCATGTGTAACCTATAAATGGGAGTCTAAGATATTTATGAGATATGGGGAATGGTCCTATCTAAGATATCTAGGCATTAGTTTTATATTCAATTAGAAATCCTTTATGAACAATAGTTAACACAAAACATGTGTTAATCCTCCCTAAACCCTAATAAGGACCCAATGTGAAAGCTTTTATTCAAATTAGATTAGGATGGTGTTAAATTCCTATATAATTTACTATATCATCTATTCAAATCTCCTAGGTATCTCTATATGGTGGTGGTTAGTTAGATGAGAGAGAAAATGTATAGGGATAGGCTTATTTATCAAAAAATTACTATAGCTATCAAAATTTGAATTAGTCAATGAGAGTAAATGGGTGGAATAATAAGTTATAGGCTCATTTTACATGTCCATGATTTTTTATGGATATATTCTAACCTTTAAGTGATTTAAAATTGGTCATCCATGTAAGCCAGTCATAGATAGACCTAATGGTGTAGATAATGTAAAACCCAGACAAAGATGAAGAGATAGATTTAAGGGTCTATGCATGATATATTAATTCAATAAAGTGAATTAATAAGTTATTTGTTAATTATATTTCATTTTAGTTTTTTTTAATAATATTTGGAGGTTAGTGTATGTGGTGAAAATGTTGCTCATAAAATGGCTTGTCTAGTTTAGAAAAGACTGAGACATAAGGTTAAGAAATTGGTAAGCAAGACCAATATTTTACATTATACCATATTAATTTTATATCTAAGGATTTTTTTTAGATATAATAAAACCATTTGTATTCATCATGAGTCATGAAAAGTGTCTACATAGACATTGGAGGTCTAATTCTTCATCATTGGTTTTTGAGGTGATTTAGTAGTTCTGAGTAAGTGAGTTGCAAAGATGTTCTTGAGCCCTTATTTATTGAGTGAAGGTGTTCCAATAATTTTTTTATGACATTGAGGTCATGGATAATATATCTTCATGTTTCATTTATCATGGTTGAGTATCTTAAGGGTGTTTAAGCTTCATTATTGTAAGATAGACTTTTGAGGTACATAGGCCTGATAGGAAATTTTTCCTAAAGGAGATTTCATGGTATGAACAAAGGATATAGGTATAATAAATTGGAGGAGGTAATAATATTTCATAATATAATTGTTTTAATGGATTTATATTTTTGGATAAGGTCATTTGGGCCCTATAAGATCAAGTTTTAGCATTAAGAGGCAGACCTAATGCAATTAGGTCTCTATAAGGCCTAAAATAAGAATAAGGCCTAATTATGATTGAACCATATTAGTAATATTTTTAATACCTATTTTTTTCCAACCTAAGAGGTTAAAGGTGTGTGTTCGACCAAATGTTGTGTGACCATGAGACTAGTATATATAATGTAGTTTAGGCCTTTTTTGTGGGTGTGAAAAAAAGAAAATAAAATGATACATGGCTGAGTATAAAGAGGTATTTAAATTATTTTTAAACCATAAAATAAGATAAAATTTTTACAAGGTGATCAAAATTCTAAGGTGGCTAAGTTTATGTTGAGTTACTTAGGGAGTTGGTGATTCTTTGCAAGTAGATGCTTGCTAAAGTTTAGTCAAGTAGGTGCTTGAATTTATTGGGGTTGGTGATCCAAGTTAAGTTGGTTCTCAATTAAATTTGGTCTTTTTTTTCATAAGATAGTAGTCCATTTGCATATATCATGTTTTTTTTTCTTCCCCTTGAGAGTTTCTCACTTATATATGTCTTTTCTTATTTCATGCCCATGTGAATGGTTCTTTATACATTGATAGATCACTATGTTGATTTCATGGTTTATGAATGTTAAATGATAATTTAAAGAAAGTTTTTTTTTAAACACTAATTTACACCCCCCTCTCAATAATTATGATTCCAATATGTTTCACCATACCCAAGTGAAGGATACATACATAGCCTATCAAGGCTTAATTTATAGAGAAATGAGAGAGAAGAAGAGAGAAGGGCATAGGGGAGAGAGGTGAAAAATGTTTAAGAGTTAAAAATAAGAAGAGGTTATGAAATAGTCCCATAAATTCTCCAAGACATGTGTTACTTTCTTTAATATGTTTTCCTCTTCGAAGTGGCATAAGAGTTTCAACTTTTATTGACACCTTGATCTTATTCTCCAAAATTACCCTTCTCTTGACTTAGAAATAGACAAATGGAACACTTCATCAATAAATCATCTTAAAATTTCTATTTATATAATTTTTGACACATTTCATTAGTTTATAATCTTTCTAAACTGACATCTCAATGATGATTCACCTCTTAGGTGTCTTGAAGCCTAATTTGCTTACTATGCCCTTATTTTATGGTAAACCTCAAAACATGAATTAATATTTATGAATACACTATATAAACATGAAATGAATATCCTTGTCACATAAAACATGAAACAACTCATTTTAAGGCCTCAAAGTCTCTACAATACATCATCTTGTACCTAAACCTCTCACTAGTATTCAATTCCTTGTAGCCCTGAAAACATGTAAACCTCATTGTGTAGAATAATTTATAGATGATAATAGGTAACTAAATAAATTTTTTAGTAACTAGTATCCCCTTACATATCCATTCCAAATTTCATGACTTGAAACCAAGTGAAAGTGTACTTTTTCTACTATTATCTCTCCCCAATTAGGCCTCTAGGCCTAAAAACTAAGATCTCGCTCTATATTACTCCCACACTTATGAAACATATATGAAGTGTTTTATTTAGTTAAATTACCTCCTATTCATACTTAATTCAAAATTTAAGGGTCTAACACCTTGTATAGATCTCACAAGCAAGCTTATAACAGTCCTTTTTAGCCCTTTTATATACACTTGTAGTCTACACATGCCAATAAAGGGCTTCAAATGGTTCTTAAGTGATTTTTTAAGACCATAAATATAATTTAGAGGATCATATAATATATTTTAGACACTTAGATTGGCAATCTCTTCCATCAAGTCACTTCTTCCTTTTTAGGCAACTGAAAACCTATTTCAATCCTTAAGGATTGTTCATAGAGCTCATGGATCTAATTATCCTATTAATTATAAAAATTTATAGTAAAATAGGGTACCAAAATATCATTAGGATACCAATATCCCATGTAATAAATCTATATTGTAATAATCTTGAGAAAGTACTCCTTAGGCTACACAGGCTACAACTATGAGGTCTAGAGAGTGATGAGTTTATAAAAGAAGAAATAATGTTTGACTTTAGTGATAGACACCTCATTGAGGTATGTTTCACCTATATTTAATTTTTCCCATGGACTTATTTCCATTATTCTTATCCAGATCTATCATAACCATCATCAACTCATACCTAGGGTTCTCAAGTCAACCAATACAAATTACCCTAGCTATGTTAGACCTTTTCCTCTTTGTTAAAGGACTTCAAACCCTCATGGAATTATTTTTTAAAGTTAATATCAAATTTTTAGGTTATTAATGTTCTCATATCACCCTCCATTAAACAAATTTTCATCACAATATCACACAGGTCTATGTGTGCATATTCATCTTTACTAGGTCTAGATAGATTCCTCAAAACTTATCATTATTTCATTGACTGCGAGGATAATGTGGATTCATATTATCATAAGAGAACCATTTACATGTGAATTATTTTCCCTAACACCTCCTCTTCTTCAAACCAAATAGTCACCTTTTCTCTCAAGATTATATAGGCCTATATAAGCTCCTGACTATGTGAATGTAGGGTTTGAAATGAGTCTATCTTGATCACTCTTTTGACCTTGTTTTAGGTCTTATTTACTTATAGTTATTATTTTCAATTTATTATTCACCCAAACCAACATTTACACTATTATTCATTGCATATTCTCATTTGATCTTGAGGGTTAACTAAATTTTCAAATAAACCCGACTATAAGTTTATAGGTTGGCCTATGTAATAAAATTTAGCTCTCTTAGGTATTGGTTCATGTGACCACACTTCCTCCAATATAATTTAACTTTCAAAGGGTAGATATCCTACCTTATTTTCACCATGACTCCATCTTCAATACACATAAGTCTCTCTCATACTTTGCCTATATTCTACTTGTAGGTATCTATCAGGGTGTCTTGAACATTAGTATTTGAACCATACTTCTCCATTGATCCAAAACCTATCCAAGTATTAAAAAACTATCCTTAATTCATTATTTAAGTCTTTAAAACCCAATATTCATTCATTTTTCATTATATTTCTCATGAAAATAGACCTACAGGTCTGTAGACATATAGGTCTATATTTTTCATGATTTAGACCTTGAATGGTGCTAGTTAGATATATTGATCTCTGATAAATTTTCTCATTTGGATTACTACACTTATTTTTATGTCTAATAGTCTCATACACCTCTAACTTTGTAGGACAAACCCTTTTGAAACAACTTTATGTAAGCAACCTATACATAGTACAATTGGTTGTGAACATGAATGCTTTTTGGAGGATTGTGTATGGAGTGTTTAGTGATCTTTAATATATTTTGATGATATGATAAAATGGTTTAATACATTAAACCATCACCTATGTACATTGAACTTTGTCAAATCCTCCAAAACATTCAAATTTTGAAGTGCAAATCTTGTAACCTCACTTTCCATGAAGAATACCACTCATGGATAACTTGAAAAACATTAAAATTCTTGTAAATGAACTTATAAGACTAAAAACCATGTGGGAACCTAAAAAAACTTCCTCCAACATTAAAAAGTTCACAAATTCACATAAGAGGCCCAAATCTGACCCTGTCATAGTTTGAGAGGTAGTTTTAGCACATTGGAGACTTAACAATTGTTCATAAAGGAGAGGAGATGGATTTTAAAACTAATTAAAAAAAATTTAATGTGATTATTACCCCTAACATTTCCCAATATCTCATCCTCTAACTTTATCTCTCCTATTCTTACCATGCACTTGAAATTTGCCTTTGTGAGCTTTCAAAGAGAATGATGGAGGAAAAGAATTAGTTTTTACTTTTATAGGACTTGTTCCTATACTCCAAACATGGATTTGACTTTTGTGAGTTTTAAATACACTATTTTACCATTTTCACTTGATTATGATCTCTCATGTCCCTATGTACAAGTGACTTAAAACTACCTCTTTAGAGTTGGAACTGAAGTAACTAACCTATTTTGAAATGCAAAATATTACTCTAACTTTCTCTTATTAAAATGCACATTATAAATCCTCTTAAAACTATTTTCATTTTTAAAATTAAATTTAATTACTAAAATTTGTCCTATAAAGTGACTTAAATGACTTTAGAGTGCATTGACAAATATAAAAGAAACTCATTAAAGTTTGATGGTCTCATAAAGTGAACATATAGTTTTCTAATACCACCTTTGACATAAAATACCCTCTTCACCATTGACCTTAATGACTCATAAAATAATGAGTATTTGGGAAAAATCACATTGGACAAAATAAAAAACTTAACATTATCAAAAACCTCAAAATATTCTAAATTACCTTAATTTCATCAAACAAGGCTCAAGACTCTTTAACAAGTTTGACAAGAAAGTTTAAAACTATAGGGGTTACACCTTTTTGGCCTAGGGGAAAAAAATGGTCAATAGAAACCATGAACACCATTAAATTAAAAACACTGACATGTGTTGGAATCACTACCACTAAGAGCGGGGGGGGCGAATCAGTGTCTTAAAATAATCTTTTCTTTCAACTTAACATGATTAACCTTTCAAACCAATATAGTGATCAAGTAATGCATAGAGAAGTAATCACATAAACATGAAGAAAGATGTAAAAACATGAACACAAGATATATGTGGGAAAATATCATGGGGGATAAGACCCACTTAAACATATCTTGGACTATATTCCTATAAAACCATGAATCAAGATTTAGTGAGGCACCAAACCGCCAAGGAGCACCAACCCCTTACTAGTCAAGCAAAAACTCAACTAGTCCTTCAAAAAGCTCCAAATTTTAAGGAGGAACAAACCCCCTAAGTGATTGAACACCAAGTCGTCCACTTAAATTAAACTTCTAAAATAACCAAACTACAAGTAAGCTCCCACTCCCTCTTAACTAAGTACCAACATAGCCAAGATAAACTTGATCACCTTCACAATACCTTATTGCTCAACCAATAGATAGTGACCTCTTCTTCATCTCTATCTGCTCTATCTAATATAATAAATTAGATAAAAATCTCTAACAAAAATTTTATGGTCTCTTAATCAAAATAATATCACTCCTTCAACACTCTCAAACTTCCTCTTAAAACAAGCAAATCTGCCCTTCTACTTTGCTCAAATAACCCTCATATGGCTTGATTAGGTCATATGAATTTGTTATTCATATTTTAAACTTATGTTAGATAATCATGAATGATCCAATAATCCCTTTTTATTTTATACATGATATCCTTCTTCTCCTCAAGGTGATTTTTAATTCATTTACACACTCAATTCACTTAACTAGCCCAAATAGGCCTATTATGCCTTATATTTATACCAATCACTAAATCACTCACACTCTTGGTCAGACAAGACATTAATACAATAGGATCAGACCCAAAACATGTCTTAGGACATGTTACACATAATAATCAATCAAAATAACATCACTATTATATCATCCGAACTCACTTAGACCTCTTTTTTCTTTTAGGCCTACTTAGAGACCTAATGCATTAGGTCTATCCTCTTCAAAGAACAACTTGAATCACTAAATCCTAGATAACCCTCATGAAAAAACAAAATAATTTCAAAAAATTATATTTAAACCTTAAATAACCTCCTTAATTCTCAATAAGTCATTAATTATTTTCTCACCTTATGAAGATAGGCCTAGTTACCTCAAAAATACTATCTTCAAAGATGATGCTCAACCCACATATAAAAAGAAATAATAGGCACAATAAATATATTTATGTAAAATTAATGACCTTAGGGTCATAATAAAACTCATTATACTCCATTACTCAAGCTCCAAAGACTCAGGAACACCTATACAAAAATCTCACTTTAATATGTTAGAAAGCTCCAAAACACAGTCAAGAACCTTTGACCATCAACATATTTATATGAACTTTACAACACTAAAAATGAATTTATAATATCCCATGGCACATATAAGGCATAAAAAAATTATTGTTACACTTCCAAATTGGTTAAGATAACACAGGAACATCAAACTCACTAACATATAGAAAATTGCCAAAGACCTTGAAAACATAGTCCTAAAGAATGTTATTTTCAACTCCTATAAGGACACTTCGAAGACTAATAATACACATTAATAGTTAAATTTTTACCTATATAACATAATTTTATAGATATATAATTGGTTTTGGTGTCAACTATTAGTTTTATAGGCCTATTTGATGACTTACTCTTTCATAGTTCTTGCTCAACTAGATAAGCCATTTTGGCTTCCATATTTCATCTTCTTAAACTAGATATAAACCTTATATAAATAATGTATAGGTATTTTACATCCAAAAAAACATCAAAATTTTAATTTTATACCTCAACTCATGATATAACATTTCATACTCATCACTTCATCTTGCATACCCAGAACTGTCATTATGTCTTGAGAACTAGTCATGGTGAACATGCATTCCAACACCTATGCAGACACAATAAATAAGTCCTAATTCATTATAATTATCATTATACATATTTATAAAATATAAAAACATAAATATATATATATATATATATAATGGAAAATATGAAATATAAAGACCAATCTCTGAACCTTACACATTCACTATCTCATCTTCACTAGATAGGTCATCTTGTGAACAACATTTTCAATGACCTAAAAAACATATAAAAAAATGGACATGTGTTATAGGGATTCAAAAAAAACCTCATGCACTTATATTCATTCCTAATCTATGGAAACACATCCCTACTCTCATTCTCACTTCTACCTAGTTTTTCTCACTGTCTTCACTACTAGGTCTTTTAGTGATCTAGAGGATTATGGTCATCATTTTCATCAGTAATTAAAAGTCTAGATAAAAAGACTATAACTAATGGATCCCACTTTTATGATGGATGGGGACTCTACCACCATGTATGATAATGGTATTTTTATAATTTTATAGTTACACTATTTTTCTACCATACAGTTATTTTTGTGTTTTTGGTTGTGACATGTGGTAGGATGAGAAGCAATTAGAGAGGTCCATGTGGTGGGTCCTCAAGTTACCATGTGGCCTGATACCACATCCTTTTTATTTATCCAAGCCATAACTAAACCCAAATCACATGTAAATCTAATTCAAGTTCGAATTTGTATAACCAACTCAGAGTCCAACTTGACCTGAGTCTAACTTAGTATGGTAACCCAACTCATAGCCATCTCAAGTCAAACTTTCCAAACTGAAATAAACTCACCAAATAACCAAATCATAGTTGGTGTTGATTTAATATTTCAAAAAATAAAAGGTGGTTTAGTATGTGGCCAAATCTATGGGTTTATATTATTATAAAAGCCTATTTAAAGGCTCTATTGTGCTTTATCTCAAATAATGTGGGATTAAGGTTCAAATATAGAATTCAAAACATGGATATGATTTAATCCCATGAGAATGGTGAAATTGAATATAGATACCATTATGCTTTGTGTTAAAGTTGTTGGAATGGCTTGATAGAGATCATAGTAAATAGGAGGTTCTTCATCTATTTTGGTAAGGACATTAAAATGAACAATGAAGGGTCTTTGAAAGAATATCATGTAATTCCATAAGAGGAGATGGTTGTTCAAAGGTTTAAAAATCCATGGTGAAGGCACAGATCCATGGGGCATGAAACCAAAAGGGTAAGGGGGTGTTTTTCATCCATCTTATACATGGTCATATAAGTAAAGGACCATACATGGTCAACCATGAAAAATCTCATAGAGAAGTTTTCTATTTATATGGAGCCTAAAGGATTGACATCATAGTATAGAGATGGCCTATTTATAAATTCCAAGCCATGGCTAATGCATTAGGTCAAGATGTTTCATTTTATATATCCCAAACCAGAAAGGAAGGTTAGTTTAAAAGATTGAGTCTGTGAAAGCTAAGATGGGTTCTCATTCCCAATAGAGTCCATAATATGGATGTGAAATTTTATTGGGATAGATTTGGATCACATCACCCCAAATGCACTCATCTTTGGGTTAAAAAAAAGATAGTTTGTGGATTAGAAGTGGAAATTTGTAAGACGTTCACAATGACATATACAGTCCCATTAAAGAGAGAGGTACATTTAGTAGTATACATGTTATTATATTAATTTAGCTTGATGTGTTTCCATATTAGTATGGCTGATCCAAGTCTAAATAGTTTTAGTATTGTTTATATTCAAATGGCTTATGGCCATGAAACAAAAAATTGAGGTCATTATCAACTTGTAGATCTGGCCACAAACATATGGATATCTATAGTCATGCAGGCCCATCTATATTTTGGACACATTAAACACCTAGGAGACCACAAAGACTAAGCCTAGATAAAAGAAGGTCATTGGTGTTGGTAAGAAAGTCTCTAATGTGTTGCAATTTTCTTTTTTACTCAACTATTGATTAAAAGCCATGAATTAATATGGCATTGCAAAATATTATTTATCCTATAGAATTCAATTTGTAGATATAATAGGGGACTCTACCTATTAGGAAGGTTTTTAAGCCTTGGGTGATGAGTTACTTAATGGTATTTTATCCATGTCATCTTTAATGTGAATATAAAGATGAAAAATGGTCGTAGACTTGGATCAAGTCATTTTGGATGCATATGCATTTACTATGAATACCATTTGTTCATTTGATTTTAAAAAATGAATGAATGACATTATATAAATGAAAATAGAGCTAGGAATATAATATATTTGTGTGTGTGTCATGAGATCATGGCATGTATTATTAATGTATAAGTTCTTATAGCCATGCATAGAACCTACAACATATACAAGAAAGGCTCTAATGTTAGATCTATTTATTTTATTTATATCATGATAGATAAGGAAGAAATGTATTTCTATATTGATATAAAGACTTGTGATTTTAATATTTTTATTACCTCTATTTATTTTAAATCCAGTGGTCTTGGAGGGATGTATACAGTTACAAGGTTACTATTAGAGTTTTAGGTTAGAATAAAAACTAGAGACACTTTTATTTTCTATTACTCTTATTTATTATTATTGCCCATTTATCAGAGATTAACAGATAATATATATCAAGAATATATATTGCCTACATTCACAAAGAGGAAATATAAATGTTGCTGATGAAGGATGATTGCTTCAGAGCCTTAGATCCTTCACTCTCAAATTTCATAATTGATACAAGTTTATAAAAATCATTCTAATGTAAGTTTTAAATTTATATTTACATCTTTTAAATGGATCGTATTGTAGTTAATCAATCCTAGAGGTGTAGCCCAAATTATGGGTGAACTCCGTTATAACTTCTAGTGTCACTTTTCCTTTCAGTTTATTCTATGTTTTATTTTAATTTAGTTGTAAATGAATTGATAGAATACTAAAAATAAATATGAGAAGTTGAAAATGACATAAATTAGAGAGTTTAAAATATGGAAAATGAATTTACATAGTTTGAAAATTACTTTTATTCATTCGTATATTCCATAACCAATTTTATTTACTTTAAGGAATTGAGAATTCAGTATCTGATTCTAAACTATTTGATTTATCTAAGAAATAAACCTAGTTTATAGATCAAATTTGGTATTAGAGAAAGTTATTAAAGGACCTTGCTTCAGTTGTGATATAATTCAATTTGAAGTTTTTATCAAATTCTTATTTTATGATTACTCTATTTGAGTTGACCATGTAAGAAGGCTAGTGTAAATGGAAATTGGAAGGTGTTCCATTTAGTTGGAAGAAGACAAGCTTCTAACAGCTAAGGTTCTAGAACCACTAGCCATACGAGATCAACACACATGAAAAAAACACATTGTCAATTGAGGTGTGAGATGGTATTGTGAAAAGATCAACATTTATCCCTTGGGAAGCATTTAGATAAAGTGTAAGGCACTTTTAGTGATGCTCATCCAAAAGGAAATAGTTACAGTTTGATTACTAGTCTTACATAAAGGGTGATTGATGTATGGTTATAATTTGATTTCATATTGGTATTGACATAATATTTCAGTCTTTGATAACTAGTTGTGTAGCCTTTATATTTGTGACTACTAATCATATTATGGATGCCTATGTCATTCATGATAGGAATAATTGAAAAGACCAGTTCTATGTAAAGATATGGAAATTAAAATAAAGCATTGTCCAATATTAAACATGTTATCACACTTTGAGTTTTGATTTTTTAATTAGTTCATAGATTGGTATGTCTCATAGCCTTATTAAGGGTTATAGGATGTAAACAAGAAGTTGTTTAATATACCAACAATATACTAGACAATACTCAATAAGTGTATTCCATAGTTCCCAAAAAGGTATGTGTTATTTTCAATGTAACTATATTTGTGCAATCTATGGTTTTAATCCTTGACATCAAGATAGCCTTTGTGTGGGTTACTATGGATATAAAATATATCTTTATGTAGAATTTTTAAAAATCCTTTTGATAATATAACATGGATCATCTAACTCTTTGATATAGAGTTGAAATGATGAAACCACTACTATTTATTTGTGAAAACCATAAAAAGGGAAGAACCCTTATTGGTTAAATGGTTTATTTTAATAGTTGATCAAGCATAACTATAAAATAAAATAGTATGCTCAGTTACTCTTCAAACACTATTTTATATTTCCTAACTACTTTGATTTAGAAAGGAATTTGATAATCCTAGTGTTGTGGAGGGATCTTATTCTTATCTCTTGTTTGATTTTTCCATTGTGATAAGATTTTGGAAAATAAATCAATTGAATGAGTTTTGGAGGTATGAATCAAGGAGTAGTTAGATGGAAAAGGAAACCTTAAGACAAGTCTAAAATATCTAGTTTCTTCTCACTTTCAAATGATATTTGCTTATAGTTACTTAAAGATTTGTGAGTTTGTAAATAAGCTATTTTTATGGAAATTTTTCCAAGTTGACATTAGAGTTTGATAGGTATATGGAAATATTGGAGGAACACAATACTTAATATTTTTATTTATAGTTCCCTTGATTTTTGTCACGTCTTATATTGTGTATTAGTCACCTTAGGAAAGATAAATGTATTATACATTTTTATATTGTGCATATAAATTTAAGTCCCACATCATTATGGGTAATTTTTTTATTTCAAACTATTTGTACTCACATGTATGTTTGTCATATACATCATTTAGGATTAATGTCTAAGACCCATATATGGGTGATATTTGTAATGCAAGTATGCATCTGTGTAGTTGTTTATAAATCTTATAGGTGTATGTAGAAACATAATTTCCCTTGTGTGATAATAAGGAGAATACCTTAACCTTCATGCAATATAGGGTTGAGAGAAGCCACTAGTTATTATGATGATTCTAGGTAATAAGTCATTTGGTAGAATAGATATAGAGTTTATTTTACTCTCTATGTACAGGTTGTAATTGCAGTTGAATTATTTAATTATTATAGGTTTTTATACATTGGAGTGATGTAGAAAACTATGTATTAGGTTTATTTGGATTCTTGGTACTTTTGAGGATAAAAGCCTCTTTGTGGGGAGGTTTTATTTGAAGGATTATGGTCATCATTTTCATCAATAATTAAAAGGCCAGCTACAAAGACCATAGCCGGTGAAGCCCACTTTTATGATGAAAGGGGACACTACCACCGTGTATGGTAATGGTGTTTTATTAATTCCATAATTACACTATTTTTATACCATACAATTATTTATGTGCTTATGGTTTTGACATGTGGCAAGATGAGAAGTACCTGGAGAGGTCCATGTGGTGGGTCCTCAAGCCACCATGTGGCTTGCCACCACATCCTTATTATTTCTCTAATCTATAATGCAACCCAACTCATGTGTTAATCTAAATCAAGTTACAAACCATATAACCAACTTAGAGTGTAACCTAACATGAGTCCAACTTAGCAGGTTAACCCAACTTGACTCACATGGCAACCCAACTCATAGCCAACTTAAGTTGAAGTTTCCAAACTAAAACCAACTCATTGAATAACCAATTTGTATTTGGTATTGGTTTAAGATCCAAAAAAAAAGGTAGTTTAATATATGGCTAAATCTCAGGGTCTATATTCTTATAAAATCCTATTTAAAGGATTTGTTGTGATTCATCCTAAAAATGTGGGATTAAGGTTCTAATATATAATGCAAAATGTGGATACACTTGGAGCCTATGAGAATGGTAAAAGGGAATGTAGATTCTATTATGATTTTTGGTAAAGCCATTGGAATGAATTGATAGAGAGCAAAAGGAATAGGAGTTTCTTCATCTATTTTGGTGAATCCATTGGAATAGATAGTGAAGGATCATTGAAAGAAGATCATGTAAGTCAATAAGAGGAGATGGTTGTTAAAAGGTTTAAAAATCCACAGTGAAGGCATGGATCTAGGGGATATGAAACCAAAAGGGCAAGGGGATGTTTTTCATCCATCTCAAACATAGTCATATAAGTTAGGGACCATGCATACTTAGCCATGGAAAAAATTAAAAAGTTCACTAGTTATATGGAGCCTAAAGTCTCAACATCATAGTATAGAGATGACCTATTGATAAAGGCCAAGTCATGGCCAAGGAGTTGGGTCAATATGGTTCACTTTATAGATCCTAAACTAAAAAAGAAGGTTTTTTTACAAGATTGAGTCTGTGAAAGCTAAGTTGGGGTCTCATTCCTATCTAATTCCATAATATGGACATGAACTTTGATTGGGATGGATTTGGAGCCCATGACCCCAAATGCACTCATCTTTGGGTAAAATGAAAGATAGTTTATGGATTGGAAGCTGAGCTTTGTAAGAGGTTGGTAATGACATATACAATCATGTGGAAGAGAGAGGTACATTGAGTCATGTACATGTTCTTATATTAATTTGGATCAATTTATTTCCCTATTAGTATGGTTGAGCTGAGTCTAAATAGTTTTAGTCATGTTTCTATTCAAATGGCCTATGTCCATGAAACATAGAACTAAGGTCATTATCAACATATAGATCTGGCCATAAATGTATGGATAACTACATTCATGCAGGCCCATCTACATTATGGAAACATGAATTACCTAGGAGACCACACAGGCCAAGCCCAGATAGAAGGAGGTCATTGGCATTAATTAGGAGGTCTCTAATGTGTTGTATTTTTCATTTTTACTCATCCATTGATAAAAAGCCATGAATTAGTATAGAATTACAAAATATATATATATATATCCTATAGAATTTGATTTGTAAATATAATAGGGGACTTTGCCTATTAAGAACATTGTTAAGGCTTAGGAGATGAGTTATTTGATGGTATTTTATCCACACTATTTTTAATGTAAATACAAAGATAAGAAATGGTAGTAGACTTGTATTGATTAATTTTACATGTATATGCATTTACTTTGAAAGACTATTTAGTCATTTGGTTATAAAATATGAATGAATGACAGTGTATAATGGTAAATAAAACCAAGAATAAAAGATGTTTGTGTATGTGTCATGACATCATGGTATGTAATTTTAACATATTCCTACAGCCATACATAGAAACTATAGTATATATGGGCAAGGATATGATGTTAGATCTATTTATTCTATTTATATCATGATAGATATGGAAAAAATGTATTTTTGTATTGATACAAAGACCTATGATTTTACTATTTTTATTGCCTCTATTTATTTTAAAGCTAGTGGTCTTAGAGAGATATATAGTTATATGGTTACTATTGGAGTTTCATGTCAGAACAAAAACCAGAGACACCCTTGTTTTTTATTACTCCTATTTATTATTAATTCCTATTTGTTAGATTTTAATAGATACTCTGAATGGAGAAAATATATTTCCTACATGCACAAAGAGAAAATATAAATTTTGTTGATGAAGGATGATTAATTTAGAGCCTCAAAGCCTTCACTATCATATTTCAACATTGATATAGGTTTCTAGAATCCATTCTAATGTAAATTTTAAATGGATATTTATATGTTTTGAATGGATCAAATTTTAGTTAAGAAATCCTAGAGATGTAGCCCATATTGTGGGAGAAATCCATTATCACTTTTGTTGTCACTTTTCCTTTCAATTTATTCTGTGTTATTTTCTTAATTTAGTTGCAAATGAATTGATAGAATACAATAAATAAATGTGGGAAGTTGAAAATGACACAAACTAGAGAGTTTAAATGATAGGGAATGAATTTATAAAGTTGGAAATTTACTTTTATTCATTCATATATTTTTTAAAAAAATCTATTTACTTAAAGGAATTGAGAATTTATTATCCAATTCTAAACTATTTGATTTATCTGAGAAATAAACCTGGTTTATAGATCAAATTTGGTATCAGAGCAAGTGATTATAGGACCTTACTTCAGTTATGATATACTTTAGTTTGGAGTTTTTATCAAATTCTTATTTTATGATTTTTATATTTGTGTTGACCATATAGGAAGGCTAGTGCAAATGGAAATTGGAAGGTGTTCCAAATCACTGGAAGAAGATAAGCTTCTAATAGCTAAGGTTATGGAACCACTAGCCCTATAAGATCAACATGCATGAAGAAAAACACATTATCACTTAAGGTGTGATATGGTATTATGAAAGGAACAACCTTTCTTATTTGGGAAGCATTCAGATAAAGTGCAAGGCATTTTTAGTGGTGCACATCCAATAGGAAATAGTTATGGTTCGATTACAAGTTTTACACAAAGGGCAAATTGAGGTATGGTTGTAATTTAATTTCATATTGGCATTGACATAGTCTTTTAGTCTTTAATAACTAGTTGTGTAACATTTATATTTTTGAATACTAATCATACTATGGATGCATATGTCCTTCATGATAAGAACAATTCCATGGTAAGATATAGAAATGGAAATAAGGCATTGTTCAGTATTAAATAGGTTATCACACTTTGAGTTTTGAGTTTTTAACTAGTTCATAGATTAGTATGTCTCATAGATTTTTTAAGGGTTGTAGGATGAAAGCATGAAGCATTTAAGATACCAATAATATACTATCCAATACTCAATAGATGCATTCCATAGTTCCCAAAAAGGTATGATTTATTTTTAGTGTAACTATATTTGCACAATCTATGGTTTGAATCCTTCATGATAACCTTTGTGTAGGTTACTTTGGATATAAAATATAAATTTATGTAGATTTTTTTCAAAATCCTTTTGATAATATAATATGGATCATCTAACTCTTTGCTATAGAGTTGAAACAATGAAACCACTACTATTCATTTATGAAAACCATGAAAAGTAAACAACCCTTATTAGTTAAATGGTTTATTTGAATAGTTGATAAATCATAACTATAGAATATAATAGTATGCTCAGTTACTCTTCAAACACTATTTTAAAGATTTCACAACTATTTTTATTTAGAAATGAATTTGATAATCTTGGTGCTATGGAGGGATCTTATTGTTATCTCCTATTTGAGTTTTCCATTATGATCATATTTTGGAAACTAAGTTGGATGAGTTGTGGAGGTATCAATCAGGGAATAGTTAGACAATGAAAGAAACCTTGAGATAGGTTTAAAATACTTGGTTTGTTTTAACTTTTAAATGATATTTGATTACAATTACTTGTAGATTTGTGATTTTGTAAAGAAGCTCTTGTATGGAAATTTCTCCACGTTGACATTAGAGTTTGATAAGTACAAGGAGAGATTTGAGGAGCACAACAATTAATTTTGTTGTTTATAGTTCCCTTGATAATATTAAAGTATTATATTGTGCATTAGTCACCTTAGGATAAACAAATGTATTATTCATTTTTATACTGTGTTTATGTGTTTAAGACCCAGAACATTATGTGCAAAGTTTGTATTTCAAATTGTTTAACTCACATGTATGTTTATCATATATGTCATGTAGGAGTACTGTCTAAGACCCATAAATGGTCAAAATTTATACATATGTGTAGTTTTTTATAGATCTTATAGGTTTATGTAGCATAATTATTTCCCTTGTGTGATAATAAGGAGAATACTTTAACCTTCATGCAGTGTAGGGTTGAGAGAAGTTTCCATATATTATGACTATTGTGGATAGGAGGTTATTTAGTAGAATGGATACAAAGTTTATTTTACTCTCTATATACAATTTGTAATTATAGTTAAATATTTGACTTATTATATGTTTTTATATTTTGGAGTGATATAGAAATTTGTGTAGCAAGTTTAGTTAGATTCTTGGTACTTTTGAGGACAATAACCTCGTTGTGGGGAGGTTTAATATGGAGGATTATGGTTACTATTTTCATCAGTAATTAAAAGGTTGGCTTTAAAGACCATATCTAGTGGATCCCACTTTTATGATGGAGGGGGACTCTACACCATGTATGGTAGTGGTGTTTTATTAATCCCATAATTACATTATTTTTATACCATAGAATTATTTTTGTGATTTTGGTTGTGACACATGGTAGGATGAGAAGTAATTAGAGATGTCCATGTGGTGGTTCCTTAAGCCACCACATGGCCTATCACCACATCCTTGCTATTTCTCTAAGCCACAATTCAAACCAACTCACATGTCAATCTAACTCATGTTCCAAACCATATAACCAACTTAAAGTCTAACTTGACCCGAGTCTAACTCCACATGATAACCCAACTCAACTCATATAAAAACCCAACTTTTAGCCTTCTCAAGTCAAAGTTTCTAAATCAAAATCAACTCATCAAATAAATAACTTATAGTTGGTGTTGGCTTAAGATTCCAACAAACAAAAGGTGGTTTAATATGTGGTCAAAGCTATGGTCTAGATTGTTATAAAATCATATTTAAAGGCTTTGTCATACTTCATCACAAAGAATGTGGGATTAAGATTCTAATATAGAATGAAAAATGTGGATACAATTAGAGCCTATAAGAATGGAAAAAGGGAATTCAAATGCCATTATTCTTTATTGGTAAAGTCATTGGAATGGCTTGATAGAGATCACAGTGAATAGGAGGTTCTTCATCTATTTTGGTGAGGCCATTGGAATGGATAGCAAAGGGTATTTGAAAGAAGATCACATAAGTCTATAAGAGGAGATGGTTGTTTGAAGGTTTTAAAAGCCATGGTAAAGGTACATATTAAAGGGACACAAAACCAAAAGTGTAAGGGGATGTTTTTCTTTCATCTTAGACATGGATATATAAGCCATCGACCATACATGTTTAGCTATGGAAAATCTCAGAGATAAGTTTACTATTTATATGGACCCTAAAGGATCAAAATCGTAGTATAAAAGTGGATTGTTGATAAAGGCGAAGCCATGGCCAAGGCATTGGGTTGAAATGGTTCACTTTGCAAAGCTTGAGACAAAAAATAATGTGTATTTACAAGACTAGGTTTTTGAAAGCTAAGATGGGGTCTTATTCCCAACCAAGTCCATAATATGGATGTGAACTTTGATTGGGATGGATTTGGAGCCCATGATCCTAAATTCACTCATCTTTGGGTAAAGTAAAAGATAGTTTGTGGATTGGAATCTAAGCTTTGTAAGAGGTTGACGATGACATATACAGTCCTATGGAGGAGAGAGGTGTATTGAGTCATGTACATGTTCTTATATTAATTTGGCTTGATGTGTTTCCCTATTAGTATGGTTGAGATGAGTCTAAATAGTTTGTCTTATCTATTCAAATGGCCTATGGCTATGGAACACAAAACTGAGGTCATTATTAGCATGTTGATTTGGCCATGAAAGTATGGATAGTTGTAGTCATGTAGGCCCATTTACATTATGGACACATGAAATATTTGGGAGACCACACAAAATAAGCCCAAAGAGAAAGAGGTAATTGGCATTGGTAAGGAGGTCTCTAATGAATTATAGTTTTCCTTTTTCCTCATCTATTGATAAAAAGTTGTGAATTAGTATGGCATTACAAAAATATTATTTCTCCTATAGAATTCAATTTATAGATATAATAGGATAATCTACCTATTAGTAAGGCTATTAATCCTTAGGTGATTAGTTATTATATTGTATTTTATCCATTATATCTTGAATGTGAATACAAAGATAAGAAATGGCCATAGACTCAAATCAAGTCATTTTGGATGCATATACATTTACTTTGAAAGGCCATCTAGTCATTTAGTTATAAAATATGAATGAATGATGGTGTATAACAGAAAATAGAGCCAAGAATATAAGATGTTTGTGTGTGTGTGTGTGTGTGTGTCACTATATCATGACATGAATTGTTAATGTATAATTTCTTATAGCCATACATAGAAACTGTGGCATATACGGGCAAGGCTCTGATGTTAGATCTATTTCTTCTATTTATATCATGATAGATAAGGAAGAATGTATTTTTATAGTGATACATAAACCTATAGTTGTATTATTTTTATTATCTCTATTTATTTTAAATCCATTTGTCTTGGAGGGATGTATACAGTTATAGGGTTACTATTGGAGTTGTAGGTTAGTTAAAAAACCAGAGACACTCTTATTTTTTATAACTCCTATTTATTATTACTTCTTATTTTTTATATTTTAATAGATACGCTAATAGAGAATATATATTGACCACAAGCATGGAGAGGAAATATAAATTCTATTGACAAAATATGATTTCTTTAGATCCTCTGAGCCTTCACTATCATATTTCAACATTGATATGGGTTTCTAAAATCCATTTTGATGTATGTTTTAAATAGATATTTACATCTTTTAAATGGATCAGATTGAAGTTAAGTAGTCTTAGAGATGTAGCCCAAATTATGGGTGAAATTCATTATCACTTCTGGTGTCACTTTTCCTTTTGATTTATTTTGGGTTTTTTTGAATTTAGTTGCAATTGAATTGATAGAATGCTAGAAATAAATACAAGAAGTTGAAAATGACACAAATCAAAGAGTTTAAAAGGTGGGAAATAAATTTATAGAGTTGGAAAATTACTTTTACTCATTCCTAGATTCCTCAAAAAATTCTATTTACTTTCACAAATTAAGAAATCAATATTTATTTCTAAACTATTTGACTGATCTGAGAAATAAACCTAGTTTATGAATCAAATTTGGTATCAAAGCAAGTGATTATAGGACCTTACTTCAGTTTTGATATACTTTAATTTGTATTTTTTATCAGATTTTTGATTTATTATTATTTATTTTGATTTGACCATGTAGGAAGGCTAGTGCAAAGGGAAATTAGAAGGTGTTCCAATTCACTCGAAGAAGACAAGCTTCTAAAAGCTAAGGTTTTAGAACCACTAGACCTATAAGATCAAAAAATATGAAGAACAACACATTGTCACTTTAGGTGTGAGAAGGTATTATGAAAGGAACAACATTTATTCCTTAGGAATCATTTAGATAAAGTGTAAGGCACTTTCAGTGATGCACACCCAAGAGGAAATAATTATAGTTTGGTTATCAATCTTACACAAAGGACGGATCAAGGTATGGTTGTAATCTGATTTCATATCGGTATTGACACAATATTATGGTCTTTGATAACCATTTGTTTAAACTTTATATTTTAGAATACTAATCATACTATGGGTGCTTATGTCATTCATGATAGGAACAAGTGAAAAGACCAGTTCCATGGTAAGATATGGAAATGCCAATAAGGATTATTTAGTATTAAACAAGTTATCAAAATTTGAGTTTTGAGTTTTTAATTAGTTCATAGATTGATATGTCTCACAATTTTATTAAGGATTGTAGGATGCAAATAGGAATCTATTTAAGATATCAATAATATACTAGCCATTACTCAATAGGTGCACTCTACAGTTCCTAGAGAGGTATGATTTATTTTCAGTGTAACTAAATTTTCATAATCTATGTTTTGAATCCTCGAATTTAGGATAACCTTTGTGTGGGTTACTTTGGATATAAAATATATCTTTATGTAGATATTTTTTAAGCCTTTTGAGAACATAACATGGATCATCTAACTCTTTGATATAGAGTTGAAATGATAAAACCGCTACTTTTCATTTGTGAAAACCATGAAAAGGGAACAACCCTTATTGGTTAAATGGTTTACTTGAATAGTTGATAAATCACAACTATAGAATAGAATAGTATGCTCAGTTACTCTTCAAACACTATTTTAGAGCTTTCATAACTACTTTGATTTAGAAAGGAATATGATAATCTTGGTGTTGAGGAGGGATCTTATTGTTATCTCATATTTGAGTTTTCCATTGTGATAAGATTTTTGAAACTAACTCAGTTGGATGTTGTGGAGGTATTAATCAGGGAGAAGTCAGATGGTAAAGGAAACCTTGAGACAAGTATAAAATACTTGGTTTCTTCTCATTTTTAAATGATATTTGATTACAATTACTTGCAGATTTGAGAGTTTGTAAAGAAGCTCTTATTATGGAAAAGTCTCCAATTGACATTGAAGTTTGACATGTATAGGGAAAAATTTGAGGAACATAGCAATTAATTTTGTTTTTTATAGTTCCCTTGATAATTATAATGTATTATATTGTGCATTAGTCACCTTAGGATAGACATATGTATTATACATTTTTATATTATGCATATATGTTTAAGTCCCACATCATTATGGGTAAAGTTTGTATTTCAAATTGTTTGTACTCACATGTATATTTGTCATATATATCATGGAGGAGTATTGTCTAAGACCCATAAATGGGTAATGTTTGTAATGCAATTGTGTTTGTGTGTGTGTGTGTGTGTGTGTGTGTGTGTGTGTGTGTGTGTGTGTGTGTGTGTGTGTGTGTGTGTGTGTGTATTTATATATAAATACTATAGGTGTATGTATCACAATGATTTCCCTTGTGTGATAACAAGGAGAATACCTTAACCTTCATGTAGTGTAGGATTGAGAGAAGCCACCAAATATTATGACTATTTTAGGTAGTAGTTCATTTGGTAGAATGGATACAAAGTTTATTTTACTATCTATATAGATGTAATTACAATTGAATATTTGACTTATTACAATTTTCTATACATTGAAGTGATACAAAAAGTTATGTAGCACATTTAGTTGGATTCTTGGTACATTTGAGGATAAAAGCCTCTTTGTGGAGAGGTTTTATCTAGAGGATTATGGTCACCATTTTAATTAGTAATTAAAAGGATAGATATGAAGACCATAGACATTATATCCCACTTTTGTGATGGAGTGGGACTTTGCCACTATGTATGGTAATGGTTTTTTTTTTTTAATTTTGTAATTACACTATTTTTATACCATAAAATTATTTCTATACTTATGGTTATGAAACATGGTAGGATGATAAGAAATTGGAGAGGTCCATATGGTGGGTCCTCAAGCCACCATGTGGCCTACCACCACATCCTTTCTATTTCAACAAGCTATAATACAACCCAACTCACATGTCTGTCCAACTCAAGTTCCAAACCGCATAACCAATTCAGAGTCTAACATGACTTAATTCCAACTCAACATGGTAACCCAACTTGAATTGCATGGTAACCCAACTAATATCCATCTCAAGTTGAAGTTTCCAAAGCAAAACTAAGTCACTAAATAACAAACTCATATCTGGTGTTGGTTTAAGATTAAAACAAACAAAAGGTAATTTAATACATGGATAAATCCATAGGTCTATATTATTATAAAAGCCTATTAAAAGTATTTGTTATGATTCATCCAAAAGAATGTGGGATTAAGGTTCTAATATAGATTTTAAAATGTGGATATGGTTGGAGCCCATGAGAATGGTGAAAGGGAATGTAACTACTATTATGCTTTGTGGTAAAGCCATTGGAATGGCTTGAGAGAGATCATAGTGAATAGGAGGTTCTTCGTCCATTTTGGCAATGCCATTGAAATGGACATTGAAGGGTCTTTGAAAGAAGATCATATAAGTCCATAAGAGGAGATGGATATTTAAAGGTTTAAAAAGCCATGGTAAAGACATGGATCTAGGGGGAATAAAACCAAAAGGTCAAAGGGACATTTTTCATCCATCTTAGACATGGTCATATAAGCTAGGGACCATAGATGTTAATCCATGGAAAAGCTTGGAGAAATTTTTTCCAGTTATATGGAGCCTAAAGGATCAACACCATAGTATAGAGATGGTGTGTTGATAAAGGCCAAGCCATGGCCATGACACTGGGTCAAGATGGTTCACTTTATAGAGCCTGAGCCAAAAAGGAAGGTCTATTTACAAGACTGAGTCTATGAAAGATAGGATGGGGTCTCATTCCTCGTTAAGTCTATAATATGGATGTGAACTTTGATTGGGATGGATTTGGAGCCCATGACCTCTAATGCACTCATCTTTGGGTATAAAATGATAGTTTATGGATTGAAAGTTGATCTTTTTAAGAGGTTGGTGATGGCATATACCATCCCATAGAGGTGAGAGGTACATTAAGTCATGTACATGTTTTTCTATTAATTTGGCTCAGTATGTTTCCATATTAGTATGGTTGAGCCGAGTCTGAATAGTTTTAGTCCTATTTATATTGAAATGGCCTATGTCCATGGAATATAGAACTGAGGTCATTATCTACATGTAGATTTGGCCATAGACATATGGATGTATATAGTCATGCAGTCTTGTCTACATTATGGACACATGAAATACATATTAGACCACATAGACTGAACCCAGATAGAAGGAGGTCATTAACATTGGTAAGGAGGAATTTAATGCATTGTAGTTATCTTTTTTACTCATTTGTTGATAAAAAGTCATGAACTAGTATGGCATTACAAAAAGATTATTTTTCCTAGAGAATTTGATTTGAAAATATAATAGGGGACTTCACCTATTAGGAAGGTTGTTAAGCCTTGGGCAATGAGTTATTTGATGATATCTTAGCCATATTGTCTTGAATTTGAATACAAAGATGAGAAATAGTCGTAGACTCGGTCTGAGTCATTTTGGATGCATATACATTTACTTTGAAAGACCATATGGTCATTTGGTTCTAAAATATGAATGAATGATGGTGTATAATGGAAAATAGAGCTGGTAATATAATATGTTTATGTGTGTGTGTCTTGAGATCATGGCATGTATTATTAACATACAAGTTTCTATAGCCATACATAGAACCTATAGCATCTATGGGCAAGGCTCTGATGTTATATCTATTTATTCAATTTATATTTTCATAAATAAGGAAGAAATGTATTTCTATATTGTTATAGAGACCTATGATTGTACTATTTTTATTTCCTCTATTTATTTGAAAGCCAGTGGTCTCAGAGGGATGTATATAGTTATAGGGATCTTATTGGAGCTATAGGTTAGAATAAAAACTAGAGACACTCTTGTTTTTTAATACTCCTATTTATTATTACTACCCATTTTTTAGAGTTTAATATATACTTTGAATGGATAATATATATTGTCTATGTGCATGGAGAGAAAATATAAATGTTGTTGATGAAGGATGATGATTTAGATCCTTAAAGCCTTCACTGTCAGATTTTTAGCATTGATACATATTTCTAAAATCCATTATAATGTAAGTTTTAAATGGATATTTACATCTTTTAAATGGACTGGATTGTAGTTAGGCAATCCCAAAGACATATCCTAAATTATGGGTGAATTCTATTATCACTTTTGGTGTCACTTTTCCATTAAAGTTATTTTCTATTTTGTTTTAATTTAGTTGCAAATGAAATGATAGAATACTCTAAATAAATACAGGAAGTTAAAAATGACACAAATCGTAGAGTTTAAAATGTAGGAAATAAATTTACAAAGTTGGCAAATTACTTTTATTCATTCCGAGATTCCACAACCAATTCTATTTACTTTAAGGAATTGAGAATTTAGTAATTGATTCTAAACTTTTTGATTTATCTGAGAAATAAACTTGGTTTACATATCATTTAGTGATAGGTCAAATTCTATGTCTATTTTAGCCTATTTGAGATATATAACTTTCTTAAAACCACAATGAACATTAAGTACAAGTAACAAGCTTAAACCTCCATCCATTGTGTAACTTTAACTCAGTCAACCCTGCATGCTATATCAAATTTATAAGAAATGAGTGTTTTATTGTAGCTTTCACTCAATATTATGATAGACTAATTCCACCTAAAGGTACCTATGAGAGTCCTCTACCTATTCTAATCCTTAAACTAGGTCATCCAATCCATCCTAATCCATTTCCAACAAGATATTTCATATCAGTTCATTATGAGGATTTTAGTAAGGTTTTAGACGATTTTCTATTCTTAATGTTTATTCATAAAGATCTACCCATAAAACCAACTTCTAATTCTTGTGAAAAAAAATTAGGAACATTTTATATCTATCCCCAAGAGCTTATCTTCCCATTCAATAGCCACACATTCCAAAAAGCATCAAAAAGACCTTCTCAGGTCTATAACACTCCATTCTAACACTCGAGAGACATAAAGATCCACTTTTCATACTTTATTATTAAAATCAAGATCTAAAAATTAATGATCACTCTTGAAACAACCTATCACAACTCAAAACATGCTTACATGATCTAACAATTCTCTAAACTTGATCATGATACCTCATTCTACCACCTAGGGTCTTAAGACTAGGTATATGAGAAGACCACTAAAGAAGAACATACCCCTTTAGCTCACTCTAAGGGTCATGTGATTGAATCAACACCTTTATTACATGTTCTAACATTTATTTTCATAACTTAAATCTCATACACATCCATATCACCACCATCATGCCATTGTAATCCATATTCATGCTCAAGAACAAGTCCATTCACATAGACCTACTAGGAAACATACCACTTTGAGACCTTCTTTCCATTTCAGATGAACTCTAAGACTAATTTTTATGTAAACCCATATTTATACACTCTCTCAATAGGTTCATGATCTTGCTACACCATAACAATGTGCCAAGACCTCATACAAAACTCAAAGACTACCAAACCATGCTCAATGTCATCATAAACACTCACCATGCAACATCATAAGAAAATTTCAAAGACATCATGATTCTCACAAACCTTTGACATCAATGACAAAATCAATTCCTCAATCATAATAACAAGATCATATTGGAAAACACTCTAACAAAGTAGATCATTCTCATCTCTTAAAGATAGATCTCCCCAAACAGGGCTTTCTCCCAATTAAGTCTTTCTCCCCCTTTGACATTAATGAAAAAGAGTCATCTCTAATAATAATAATAATAATCCTTGGAACTTGATAAAATATATAACCATAAAACCCACCATGTTTACATACACACTTCTCTTCAAGCTTCTCAATCCATCATGGCTTAGACCACTCATAACATCTTCATGGAAACACATGGTTAAATAGGTCTTGTTAAGAATAACACAAAACTTATATTATCATCAAGCCTCTGAACATCTTCATGTCATGACGAAAAATCCCATTATGACCTTATGAGATCATATTGACATCAAAATAACATTTCAACTCATGATACAATTATAGACACTAGAATTACGTCACACACATGTGCATAACTCCTTGGGCTGAAACCCATTTTAAAATATTTTTCAATAATAAAAATTAACCTCCCTAACCCATAATTTTACCCCTCACATATTTAACTAATTTAAAATACTTAATTAATTTAATTAAAAACTCATGTTGCCACCTTACCTAGCCACCTCACCCTATGAATAATTCTCACCTAATGAGTCACCTCAAGACTTGGCCCCCTCATCCTAACTACCCAAGACTTATTCCCACTTCCAAACTCAATTCCTAATCAACTACCTACTTCTTAACCTCTTATTTTTACCATTTTGTAATAGGTGCCACACTTGGCATGAAAAACAACATAAAACAGGACAAAAATAGTAAGGTTTACCTATTCTAGGGCCATCAACATCGATCAACCCACAGCTGATGTCAGTGGGATCACCGATATCGGCAATATAAGCCAAAATCCAACCTAAAGTTTAGGTCAATAAAAATTTAAAAAAATCATTCTTCCTTGCATTTAAGCTCTTGACATTCTATTTTCAACATCTTACCTTACTATCATCTTGCGTAAGTCAATCATGATCAGGAACTGAGCTCTTAAGGACCAATAGCACATGTTTATTCTCTCTATTTAGGCATTCAAGTTTAGACTCCCTGATAGGGATCATCAATCTGGCACTTATCATTTAGTGACCACTACAGCTAAGTACATCATTTATTTTTTAGGTCTTTTAAACATTTATTCTTCTATAAATTTATATCTATTATGCATTACTTTACACACTTCTCACCAAACCCCTGTGAGGGAGTTACAAAGCCTCATCACTTGTTTCCCCTTAACCTGATACACCAAACCTCTGACTAGATCTACCCAAACTATACTTTCTCTCATAACTCTCCCCAACCTCTTAGACCTGACCAAAACCATTTTCTAGACCCAAAAAGGCCTTCTACAAGCTTTGAGACAATTATTTCCCCTACCGACCTTGACAACCTAACTAACATCAGTCACCTCCACCACTAACATTAACATTATAACTGATATCGGTCACTCCCCTACTGACGTTGATGACTGTGGATTCCCTAACCTCTTCCAAACCTACCCAAACAACTTCTAAAATTAAAACAAAATACATCACTTGCACCCTATCATTCTCTATTGCATACAAGTTGTTAACAATGGTAATATTATATATCCTTCACTCTCTCTTCACCTCTCTTTTAGTTATTTATTAATCTTTTGTATCTCAAAAGTGGACTGTTATCTCTAAGGAATTTTCACACTTCCTAGAACAAGCACATAGCTTGGTAGCCCGCTCATTTAACTACTAACAAACATCTTATGGTAGTGATTTCTTACTTGTAGGTAGTCCTCCCCAGCCAAAGAGGAGTGCTCACAAAATCTAGATATGGTGTGTAAACCAATTTGGGTTCATTCTAATCACTTATCCCCATCATTCTTTTCTATTTTCCTTTAGACTTGAAATAGATAAAATTTAGTGAAACATTTTTGAAACAAGGTCCCTTCCTCTCATTCATCTTGTAATAATTAATGAAGACTCTCCCACTATTAACATTGTCCAATGTCAAGATGATGATGTAATTATCACATATATGGGTGCAGATGATTCCTATATCCAATGATCTCTCCCATCTAAAACACAAGCTATGTTAAATGAATAAACCATTGACATTAACCTACCCCCTCACAATAACCCTCACATCTTCAAGATTGGCCAATCTTAGATTCCTCTGAGCAAGTTGATTATGCCACATTTCTTAATGACCATATAAAAACCTTTGATTGCTCTTACAATGACATGCTTGTTATTGACCCCTTTATCATCACCCATAACATTGTCACCAATCAAGATATTAAACTTGTTAAGCAGAAGGTTCACAAGATGCATCCTTATATTACTCTCCTTATTAAGGAAGAGATCCAACAAATCCTTTTTGTTAACTTTATCGAACCCATCGACTACCTGTAATGGATTTCCAATATTTTTCCTATCACAAAAGTGATTGGGGGAATTCACATTTGTACTATCATGCTTTAAACCTTGCTTGTCCAAAAGATGACTTTCCATTACCAAGTATCGACCAACCTATTGATCTGATGATCAACCATGAGATGCTATCACTTATGGATGGATTCTCTAGATATAATCAAATCCTAGTTGCTCTTGAGGATCAACACAAGATACCCTTTATTACCCCATGGGGGACTTTCTATTATCGAATCATGCCTTTTGGCCTGAAGATTGCTAGTGTAACTTATTAATGCACCATGACCTACATTTTTCATGATCTCCTACACAAAATTATAGAAGATTACATGGATAACTTACTTATCAAGTCTAAACTTCATCAAGACCACTTGACAATTCTCAAAATTATATTTTCTCATCTCCTCCAATATAACATTCAACTAAAACCTAAGAAATGTGTCTTTGGTGTTCTTTCAAGTAATCTCTTAGGTTTTATCATTTATCTCCATGGTATTGAGGTAAATATTTATAAGGCTATATAAATCTTAGAGATGCCTTCACCTACTAATATCAAACAACTATATAGCCTATAAGGCAAACTTTTGTCAATTCACTACTTTATTTCCCAGTTGTTAGATTAATACCAACCCTTTTACCATCTCTTCAAAAAAGATGTTTCTTTCCATTGGAATACTAATTACCAATAATATTCTGATGTACTTAAACAATACCTCCTTTCCCCACTAGTTCTTATTACACCTAAGGAAAATTAGCCTTTCTACCTATACAGTTTTGAAATAGACCATTCTCTAGGTGCTATGATTGCACATTGAGATGACCAACATTAAGAGTAGACAATTTACTACATAATTTTCACACTTGTTTATTATGAGTCTTGATATACCTATACTGAAAAAATTTACCTTGCATTGGTCTTTTCCACCTCAAAGCTTCACCATTATCTCCTAAATCACAAAACCTATGTGGTCACCCATACTGATCCCCTCAAATACATGCATTCCAAGCCACATCACAACTAATGTGTAGGTTGATGGCTCATGATTCTTGCTAAATTTGACTTAGATTTCATTTAGGAAAATTCTATTAAGGGGCAAAAAATCACTAACCAGTTAGTTGTTACCCCTTTACCTGACAATCAGCTTTCAAACCTTGAATTCCCTGATGAATCCATTGTAATGCTCTCCACTGATGACATCTCCTATCAAATGATGATGTTATTTGACAGATCTAAATGTGAACATGGTGGGGTGTAGGGGTCATTCTTATTCCTCTAGATGGTGAGCCTATGCCGTTATCATTTAAACTAGATTTTGAATGTACTAACAATATGGTTGAATATGAGGCTTTGATTCGAGGACTTCAAATAGCTCTCTTCTTGGGTATCAAATCCATTACCATTTTCGGTGATTATCAACTAGTAGTTAACTAGGTTAATGGTTACTACCTATGCAAAAATGAAATTTTGTAGTCGTATAAACATCATGTAGATATGTTATTGGGATCATTTGACCCTTATCTCTTACAAACTATTCCATGATCTAAAAATAAGTTTGCCAACATGATGGATTCACTTGTTTCACACATACCCTCTTAATCCTCTTCCTCAATAATCTATGTCACCATGCATCACTTAACATTATCCTCTTATGTCTCAGCCAACATCCAACTTGCATTAATTATGGTACAAACAACTCACATATTATCTTTCCTTCTCTATTACCCCTTTTTATCTCTCCAATAATTGGAAACATAACTTCATAAAATATGTTTCTCATTACACTATACTAGGGGACTTATTTACAAGTGAGGTTTTGATGGTCTTCTCCTTAGATGCCTCACCAGTACTTAAACTCCATTCACTATTAATTAAGTCCATGATGTGATTTGTGGTGAGCATTTTAATGGTCATACAGTTGCCAAGCATATCCTTTAACTTGGCTATTATTGGCTCACACTTCATCAAGAATATGTTGATTATGTTTGGAATTACATCAAGTGTCAACAACACACTAACCTCCTTTATGTTCCTAGTCAATATTACAAGTCACCAAAGACTTTTGGCCCTTCTCCCAATGGGTCTTAGATCTGATCAGAGAGATTAATCATCATTCATCTATTCATCATCATTCTATCATTACTGCCACTGAATACTTCACCAAGTGGATCAAGGCAATTCCTCTCATCTCCACTAAAGATGAAAAAATTATTGACTTCATAAACCATCATATCATCTATCATTTTGGTGTCCCTCATTAAATTATAACATATAATGTCAAATATTTCGAAAACAAGACTATTTAAAGTCTTTGTGATACATTTGGAATCAAATTAAGCTTCTAATCACCAAACTATCCACAAGCTAATGGATAGGTAGAAGCTTCTAAGAAAACATTGACCAAAATTCTCATGAAGGTAGTCAATGATACGAGAAAGGATTGGCACACATACATTCCCTTTACTTTATGGGCTTACCACACTATCATTTGAACCCCTATGGGTGCTACACCTTTTTCCTTGGTATATGGGACAAAGGATATTTTTCCTCTTGAATTATAGATTCTTTTTCTTTGAATTTCTCTACAAGACATACTTACTAATGATGACCTTTGCCAATAACGTATGTCTCAACTTGAATTGCTTGATGAGCATCATCTCATATCCCTCAACCACCTCAAAATCTATCAAGAACATATCAAATGTTCTTATAACAAAAACCTGAAAGAGTGAGATTTTAATAAAGGAGATCTCGTCTTAAAATAAAATCAACACATGATGAACATGGAAAAATGTAAATGGTGTATGTTTGCTCCTAATTGGCTTGGACCTTATATCATAACTCACAAGTATGGCTCAGGAACTCATCACTTGTATTCTCTTGAAAGAAGGCTATAAATTGAGCCTTTAAATGCCTTACACCTATGACCATTGTTTTTTTAAAATGATCATCACTTTACTTTGTGTTTAATTTGAGCTCATCCCTTGAGCATCCCTATTACATTCATTTCACTTCCTCTTCACCCTTACTCCTCTACACTTAGTTACCTTATGCAATGGTTTGGTTCTACCCTCAAAGTGAAAAAATCCTAAGCCTCTATAGTCATGTTCATGACTAAAAGAAAAAAAAAAGGATATATGATAAAGTTATAAAGTCTCAGGTCATGCTTCTCAACATAGACTACTCACTTGAAGGAAAACTATGTAGCTTCCCTTTACTACTATCAATAGACTACTCCCTTGAAGGATAACTATTTAAGAATTAAACATAAATTCTTAGACCACTCCCTTGAAGGATGGATAAGCCCAAATTTATTCTCAAAGGGAAAAACATATGAAATAGGCTTCTCATAACTTTATACGACCTTAACCCATAGAAAATCCCATTGTAGGCTTCCTGCATTGATCAGCTTACACAACAACAAAAAATAAAAAGCTTTAATTCATGTACTTGCCTATATTAGCTCTTAGGTCACCCACAAAAGGGGCATATCACCTTACTTTGTAAGTTATGCTACCCAAACATTTTACCTTATTTTACCCTTTTTCCCCTCATACTCTTTCAAGGGACTATGAAGTTCACTTAACATATGGTAAAAATTATGCTTCTCTAACAAACACAATGGTTCAAAGATATAAGGCATGAAAGAGTCTCATTTTATTGAGCTTATTTATGTTTTGATTGCGGTCTTTGTTGGTGCATGAGCATTCTACCTCTTTATTTTCCCATCCACATCGCATTTCAATCTCTCTATTTGAGATGAAGAAACAATGTCATACCAACACTGACACAGCCTACTCAATTTATTTTATGCATACACCATCACAAATATGT
Source organism: Torreya grandis (assembly GCA_037957365.1). Classification (NCBI taxonomy): domain Eukaryota; kingdom Viridiplantae; phylum Streptophyta; class Pinopsida; order Cupressales; family Taxaceae; genus Torreya; species Torreya grandis. The sequence continues at coordinate 1,057,233 of JARHVA010002246.1, read as the reverse complement.
AAAAATTCTGAAATAAACTAACATAACAAATTTATGAATTTTAAGCATACACCATCATAAAATATGGAAAAATGCTAGGATGAAACTAATCAACCAACTATGCATATACCATCACATATATGGTAAATGATATTCTAACTCAACTAACATGATCATCATTAACATCAAATTAACATCACATAAAATTCTCATCTAAATAATCATCATCCATATCATCATCTATCATAATAAACACATCTCAAAAACACAATAAATGAAAATCTCAAGTGTGTGTGTGTGTGTGTGTGTGTGTGTGTGTGTGTGTGTGTGTGTGTGTGTGTGTGTGTGTGTGTGTGTGTGTGTGTGTGTGTGTGTGTGTGTGAGATAAAAGTGCATGTCCATAACTAAATCATCATAATAACATCTCTCTCTCTCTCTTTCTCTCTCAAAATATACATATCACATCTTTATCTAATAGGTTGGTATACATATAACATATATACTCAAAACTACCAAACTCTGACACTCAAGGTCCTTGAGGCTCTCCACATGGTCATGAGGAAGTAGTATCATCACCACTCTTTGCCTGTCTACATCTGCATGAGCTAGAAGCCATATCATGTGACATATACCTCTCCTACTCTCTGAACTCTAAATATCTCTAAATATATGTAAACTCTCTTGTAGGTAATATCATCTAGGGAAGTCATATATCTCACCATATATATAGTCTGTGGTGGTCCCATAATACCTAATGATGGCCCAACTTGTATTAGTCCCTATGGTGGTGGAAGAGGAGCAACTTGGCATGCTACTCTCAGACTATCTCTCTCTATTGTCACTACAGTCACTTAACCCTATAAAATAGTAACCTAGCCCTGTAATACCCCAACCTAACCCTATAACACCACCATCTACCCCTATAATGTTAATAATTTTTCCTAGGCTATATTTCTAGCCTACACTACTACATCTAAGGCTTGTACCACTACATCCCTCTCTCTCACCAACCCTTATAAATCTAGTGGTGGCCTCCTGACCTCCACTTCTAGATGTAATCCTGCCCTTCAAGCTATATAAGCCATTATACACCCTGGGTCTCCAACCCCTGGCCCTATTAGTAACTCTTCAAAATTTAGCCCATCTGTCTCTTAGGGCAATGGTATGGGTGCCTCTATATCATCCCTCCTATATCAAGGGAAGGTAGGCATAACATCCTAGACTAGACCAAACTACCTCCTAACCCATGTCATGGGTACCATCTCCAACTCACCAGCTCATCTGTCCCTAACCCATAGTGAGCTCTTTAAACCCATAAGCTATTATGCCTATCCTCTAAAAACTAGGTATATTAGATAGGGTCTCCACAAAATATCAATAGGGATCAAGCCATCAATCATGTGCGTATAATAAGAAATGTCCTAAACCATGCCATCCACTTGAGTCTGTGCCATGCCCTCTCTCCACCATCTAAAACCAACCCTAAAGTTGGCTAGGATCATAGTAGGTAACCCTAATGGTCATGTCACCATGATGTGCTCATATTCCCAATAGTGTAGTAGATGGCCAATACATAAACTATATCATCATCATAGTCTCAAACCCCATATCTCTTTGTATACCTATGCTAAAAATACTAGACCCCAAGAAAAATAGTCCACTACTTAACTACCTATGCAAGCACACCTATCAATGTAATCAAAAATCTACCACTATCAACATCTAGTAATGCATATACCATGATCTCAATCATCATTAAGATGCTTAGTTGATGCTACTCCTCATTATCCATATAAAGTGGCTCATACATAAAACTTGTAGAATGGTAGGTCACCTCACTCACATGCTCTCCATATAATGTGACCATGTGTATATCATGCTCCTCTCTCAAGCATGTGAATAGCTCCTCACCTTAGAGTGGTAGCCACAAAATCTTATAAACATCCTCCAGAGTCACTTTCAACTCTTTAATCGATATATGGAAGGTGTTGGCTTTGTGATTCCACCTCTCAATAAATGCTATCATTAGGGACATATCTTGGGTGACTCAATAATACTGTCACACTCCTCCTAACCCCATGGCCACTATATGTTCCCACTCATCTAGAGTGACATCCCTCCTCATACATGTCAACAACCTGAGTAGATGATCTCATAATGTTAGTTCCATCCTTTCTTGTATCCATACACAAAATGCAAGTCAAATTTTTTATAATATACTATATCACTACTTTTTCCCTTTTCTTTGGGAGAACTACATTGTTCTGATGCCATAAACCAAGTTATATAGGTAGCACTCAATCAACATGGCATCTTCTAAGGTTAGCTCAGCCATATACCCACCTAAATGATTACCCTACTCTTTTATCTCTAACCTATGCTTCACTACCCCTTCTCTCTCTCCACCCTAGGCCTACCTACCTATCACAACTCTAGGCCTCATGACATATATCCCTAACCCTTGACATTATACCCTATCTTTTAAACCCTAAACCTCTTGACCTATCTAAACTTACATTTTTACCCATTTCCCCTAACATAACATTTTTAGATATTTTCCCTAGGCTCTGAGAGAACTACATTGGCTTGAGGCCCTAAAATAGGCTATGTAGGCAACACTCAGTCAACATAGGGTCTTCTAAGGTTAGCTCGACCATTTTGATAGATGACCACTTCTAATAGGAATCCCAATTACCCCTTTTTCTTATTTTTTCTAGTCATTCATAGTCATTGACATTAGCATTACTGATGATGTTAGTGCTTTGAAGGCCTAAATGTCAACCGACATTGGTAGACACGTATCGACCTCAGTGTCACATCAGTCAATGTCGGTGGACCTCACTAACATTGATGATTAGTTCAACCCTAGGGTTGAATGACTCAAATCTAAAATTACACATTTCACCTAAAAACCTACCCAAATAACACACCAACTTATCCTAAAACTACACTACCCTATTTTCTACCACTCTACTAATGTTTTCTATTGGCTTAAAAACTACAAATATCCAAATCAACATTTAAACCAACTAGCAGAGACTCTCACCTCATCTCTTCATCTCCTCCTAGTTGGCATAGCTAGCTCTTATGGTGGTGCACCTCTTGTTGGGTCCCCTCCTTAATTTGTCATCATGGTTTCTCTCAATCTCTCTTTTTTTCCTCTGATCACAAAGTTGAAAATGAATTTGGTTAGCTACCAAACCCCATTTTTGTTAGGTTTGGTTAGCCACCAATGTCATAATTCTTGACCTAGTTTTTCAACATTAGTACTTATGCATAATGACATTAGCAATATTTCCCTAGCTTGCTGACATCAGCACTTTTTATTACCAATATCGGCAAATGTCATCGACATCAACACCATTCCAATAATGTTTTACTAACCTTAGCAACCCCAAATTTTCAAACTTTACCCATACACTAGGGAAACTAGAGATCACATATATCTCCCCAACCATGACAAACATCATTAGAGATCATTTACATCTTCACCCATAATGTATTTTCTTGGACATCATGAATATCTTCTTGCTCATTGACACTTTTACACCAACCTCACATTGCTTATCTTGAATGCTTATGCTATTATGCTATAATTGGATATTATGCACACACATGTATATTAGGTGTTTTAGATGGCAACCAAGCTCGTACTATCACCTTTAACCCTTTTGTGTTTTCAAGGGCACTTCTTACCTTGGATACCTGGGACACATTGACCATTAGAGCTATAAATTTTATTTTTTGACCTCTCAACTATCACTTAAAAGCTATGCTTTGGTTACTTCTATCTAAGTCCTCCTTAACCTTACCTATTCTTGAATTTCTTGACTACAGTTCATAATAGTATATGCATACAAAGTGATACTCAAATTTTCCACCATTCACCTAATTACCTTTTTATCAAACCGGTACCCAATTCTGGTTTCTCCTTCATCAATTCCTATTTTGAGGGGGGATACCTCATCCAATAATTGGAACATTTAACTCCTATTTTTCTCTTGAAATTTTTTCAATACAAACTACAAGATAAAAAGGGAAAATTTAGACACCAAAATTATGTCACACACATGTGTAACTCCCTAGGTCAAAACCCCTTTTAAACCATTTTTCAATAATAACCATTAACCTCCCTAACCCATACTTTTACCCCTCACACATTTAATTAATTTATAATAATTAATTAAGTTAATTAAAAACCCCTATTACCACCTTGACCACCTCACCCTATGACTAATTCTCACATGATGCGTCACCTCAAGACCTGGTCCCCTCATCCTAACTACCCAAAACTTATTCCCACTTCCAAACTAAGTTCCTAATCAACTACCTACTTCTTAACCTCTTATTTTTACCATTTTGTAATGGGTGCCACATTTGGCATGAAGAACAATAGAAAATAGGCCAAAATATTAATGTTTATCTATTATAAGGCCACTGATGTTAGCAATATAAGCCAAACTCCAACTTGAAGTTTAGGTCAGCAAAAATCAATAAAATTCATTCTTAATTACATTTAAGCTCTTAGCATTTTATTTTTGACATCATGGCTTAATTTCATCTTGTGTAAGTCAATCATGATCAAGAATTGAGCTCTTGAAGACCAACAACACCTGTGTTTCTCTCTATTCAGGCATTCAAATTTGGGCTCCCTGATAAGGATAATCAATTTGGCACTTATCATTCAATGACCACTATAGCTAAGTACACCATTTATTCTATAGGTCTTTTAAACATTTATTCTTCTATCACTTTATATCTACTCTACATTTATTTACACACTTCTAACCAAACCCTTGTAAGGGAGTTACAAATCCTCCTTGATTTTTTCTCCTTAACCTGACACACCAAACCTATGACCAGATCTACCCAAACTATACTTTCTCTCTCATAACTCTCCCTAACCCCCCAAACTTGATCAAAACTATTTTCTAGACTTAGAAAATCCTTTTGTAAGCTCCAAAACAATTATTGCCCCTACTAACCTTGGTAGCCTGACTAACATTGGTCACCTCAACTACTAACCTCGATAGTATAATTGACATCAATCACTCCCCTATAAACATTAGTTACTATGGATTCCATAACCTCTTCAAAACCTACCCAAATAACTTCTAAACTATAAAATAAATATGTCACTTATACCATATCATTATTTGTTGCATATAGGTTGTTAATAATAGTAATAGTATCTCTCTTTCACTCTCTCTTTAACTATCTTTTAGTTATTTATTACTCTTTTGTGTCTCAAAAGTGGACTGCCATCTCTAAGTAAGTTTCACACTTCCTAGAACAAGTGCATAGCTTGGCAACCCACTCATTTAACTACTAACAAACATATTGTGGTAGTGCTTTCTTACTTGTAGGTAGTCCTCCCTAGCCAAAGAGGAGTGTTCACAATGTCTGGATTTAGTGTGCAAACCAATCTAGGTTCATTATAATCACTTATCCCCATCATTTTTTTCTTTTTTCCTTTAGACTTAAAATAGATAAAATTTAGTGAAACAATAACCTCTAGAGAAATATCACTTCAACATTTTTCAAGATTACTAGAAACTTGTCATGCTATATGAATGATCACCTTATGAACTTTATTGCTCACCTTAATGGCACAACTAACTTTTAATCTCATTCTTAGAACCAACTCTAGATCATGGATCACATGATCAACACTTTCTACCTTCAAAGTCATTGGTCTTATAGACTAATATTCAACTCTCACACCACTAGTTCTCTCTTTGTACTTAGGCATCACCTTACACTAAAACAAGCATTGCAATCATGATGACTATCATATGCAATATTGCAAAAAATATATTTAATAGTCCACTAATATCTATAGATCAAATAAGATCCATTTTCATCATGAACATTCAAATTTAGGGTTTATAGACACAAGAAGACTTAAAACCCTCATACTTCTATTCAACATGTTTTTGATCTAGTTCTTCACAACTAGGTTTAATCTAACACTTTACAAGCACTAACAAGAGCTTTAGAACCTTAATAACACATCCAATCACTTTTATCATCCATCCAAAGTGACCAAAAAATCCACACCACTCATCAAGTCACTTATATATGCAAAAAACATAAACCTTAAGCACAGTCCTCTTTCATTGATATTTTCTTACACAAAGTCACACTTTAAAAACTTACTCAATGCATGGAACAAGAATAAAATGAGGTAACAACATAATCCAACACTTCAAACACCAATTCAAGACCAATAGAGAGTTTTTAAATCCACTTTAGTCATCACATGTTCTGTAAGAAATAATATAGTCAACAAAATATAAATTTGACCCACAATAAATGTACCTATATGGACATCCAAGTCTCTAAATCACTTTGAACATAATCTACAAAAAGGATAATTCATCTTTGATTTTTACACCAACATGTTTTGACCATTTCCAAGGCTTCTATAGGCAAATAAATTTTCTCAAGTTCCAAAAACTCATGCATAATCATTTAAATTCAAACCCTAATGGTTATATTTTTGAATGTCGAATGACTATCTCTTAAAGTATAAATTTGACTTCCTCTAGCTCCTCATTGCACACAAGACCAAATTTATAAGCTCATAACTTGAGATAGAGAATACATCAAGGTACCAAAATTGCAAGGAAGGATCTTGTCACTATAGAAAACACCTTCATAAAACCCTTTGACCAAAGTTGAATTTTTAGGTACATGTAATAAATGCATAAACAAACTAGTCTCTTAATACCTACAAGACATTTAATGATGGTCTAGTTTCTCTTAAGCTATAATGACACTTTTTCTCTCTCCAAAGGATCATGAGAAACACTAGAACCTCACAAATACATCTAAAGAACCCTTATAACATACTCTATCACCTTAATGTCCTGTAAACACTCTTTATAAATAACCAAAATAAAATAAGGTTCCTAAATATATGAAGCATATCACACATGCTCCCCCTATCAATATGTACACCTTGGTCCATTTAAGTTTGAAAAATCTGATCAATATCTTTAACCATCATCCATACTAAGATAGGCCTTGTAGACCACCTTGTAATACATCTTATGACCTTAGGAATACATATCAACTACTTCAACCTATCTTCCCATTGTCTCATCATACAATACTCTATGCAAACCTCAAATATGACCTAGATCATGATAACAAGTAGATTTTTTTTTTTTTAAAGAAAATCATCTCTCTCTATACTAATATTGATGCAAACACCTTCTTGTCATATAACATCTACCAATACTCAACAATCATCCACCAAGCTTTCTTCTTCCACAAGCTGATAAACATACTGACCTTGTAACTCACCTTCACAAGCTTAGCCATATTTTGATTTTATAATCACCTTTAATCTATCAAGCCTTCTAAAAATGACCTACTATGATACCAATTTTTGGAAGTGCTACCATTGAGATGGGGGGGTGAATAACTATCTTAAAATAATATTTTATTTCCACTTAACATGATTAAAATTTCAAACCAATATAATGATCAAGCAATACATATAAAATAAATCACATAAACATGAATCAAGATATCAAAACATGAACACAATATATATGTGAGAAATCCTCATGGGGGATAAAATCCACTGAAACATATCTTGGACTATAATTCTATAAAAACATGAATTAATATTTAGTGAGGCACCAACCCCACAAAGAGAACTAACCCCTTACTAGTCAATCACCAACTCAACTAGTCCTTTAGCAAGGTCCAACTTGAAAAGAGGAACCAAGCCCCTAAGTGACTTATCACCAACTCATCCCATTCATGGAACCTATAAGGCATCTCCCACTCCCTTTTGACTAAGCACCAACTCAGCTAAGACAAACTTGATCACCTTCAAAACACCTTGTTGCTCAACTAATAGATGGTGACCTCTTCTTCATCTCTTTATCTACTCTATCCAATATATTACATAAAGAACACATCTATGATTTAGCACTGATGGTATCTCAATCAAAACAACATCACTCCTTCAACACTCTCAAACTACCTCTTCAAACAAGTAAATCTACCCTTCTTCTACTTCGCTCAAACAATGCTCATATGGAGGTCATATGACCTTGATATTTATATTAAAAAAATTTATTGGATATTCATGAATTATTCTCTACTCCCTTTTGATTTTATACATGACCTCCTTCTAATCCTCAAGGTGTTGTTTTATTCGCTTCCACACTCATTCACTCAACTAGCCCAAATAAGCCTATTATTCCTTATACTTATACCAATAACTATATCACTCACACTCTTGGTTGTAAAATACATTAATACATTAGGTTCAGACCCAAAAAATGTCTTAAGACATGTTAAACATAATAATAAATCAAAATAACATCACTATTAGGTTGGCCAGACTCACTTAGACCTGTTTCTTCTTTTAGGCCTACTTGGAGACCTAATGCATTAGGTCTGTCCTCTCCACAAAACAAATTGAATCACTAAACCCAAAATATCCCTAAAAAAATAATAAAATACTTTAAAATAATTATATTTAAACCTGAAATAACATACTTTATGCTAAAATAATTCACAAATCATTCACTTACCTCATGAAAGCTCCATTAGGCCTTAAAGACCTATTAGGCCTAATAACCCCAAAAACAATATATTCAAAGATGAAGCCAAAACCACCTATAGAAAAACATTATAAAAAAATACATATATGTATGGAGAATTAATTAAATTATGTTCATCATCATACTCATTATACTCCATCACTTAGGCTCCAAAGACTCAGGAACACCTTTATAAAAAACTCACTTTGATCTACCAAAAAGCTCCAAAACTTAGACAAGAACCCTTGACCATGAAAATTTATACAGGGACATAAAAAAAATAAAAATTCATGTATAAGATACCATGGAACCTATAATATATCACCACATTCTTTTTACACTTCCAAACTGGTCAAGATGACATAGGAACATCAAACTCTCTAACATATAAAAAACTGCCAAAGACACATATAAAAAACATAGTCTTGAATAATATTGTTTTTAGCTATTGTAAGTAAAATTAAAATAATAATTATTAAAATTAATAGTTCCTATGTGATCTATATAAAATCATAAAATGTATAGATCATTTTTTCTAGTGTCAACCATTGGTCTTCCATGCCCATTTGATGCCCTACTCTTTCATAGTTCTTGTTCAGCCAAACAAACCATTTTGGTTTCCATATTTCAACTTATTAAACTAGATATCATCATTATACCAAGAATTTATAGATAATTTACATCCAAAAAAAACATAAAAGTATGGATTACATACATCAACTCATGATATAATGTTTCATATTCATCACTTTATCTTCTATACCCAGAATTGTCATTCTATCTTGAGAACCAGTCATGGTAAACATGCATTCCAACACTGATGTAGACATAATAAAGAAGTCTTGATTCATTATTTTTATCACTATACATATTTATAATATATAAAAATAATAATATATAGAGGCTAAATGGTAAATATATATATATATATATATATATATATATATATATATATATATATATATATATATATCTGAACTTTACACCATTGTCTCATCTTCACTAGACAGGTCATCTTGTGAAAAATATTTTCAACATTTTAAATAACCTCCAAAACATATAAATAGAATTTGTATTTGTTATAGGTTTTTAATAACAACCTCATTCACTTGTATTCATTCCTAATACATGGCAACACATCCCTACTATCATTCTCACTTATGCCTAGTTTTTTTCATTATCTTCAATATTAGGCCTTTTAATTATAGGTTATCTTATATGACTGGTTTAGATAATTTAAGATCTAAAACTTGCTCAGAAACCCACCATGAAAATGAAGTTAAAGTCACAATATTCAACCTCCATCTAGTTTACAACTTTGACTTAGTCAACCCTACCTGCTATATCAAATTTAAGAGAAAAAATATTTTTCCTATAGCTTCTACTCACTCTTCTAATATACCAATTCCACTTGGACGTACCTAGGAGAGTCATGTAACTGATCTAATCATAAAAAAAGGTCATATAAAACATTATGATCCATTTCTAGTAGTATCTTTTATATCAGGTTATTATGAGGGTTTTAGTAGGGTTTTAGACTAGTTTTCATTCATAATATTTTGTCTTGAAGCTCTGACCCTAAAACCAACTCCTAATGCTTATAAAAAAAATTATGACCCTTTTATATCTCTCCCAAAGAGATCAAATTCCCATTCAATAGTCACACATGCTAACAAGCATCAAAAAGACCTTATCAAGTCTATAACAATCCATTCTATCACTCAAGAGACCTAAAGATCCACATTTCATGATTTATTTTTCAACTCAAGATTTTAAACTTCATGAGAAATCTTGAAATAGCCTATAAAATCTCAAACCATCCTTACATGATCTCAAAATCCTCTAAAACTGATCATGATACCTCATTCTACCACCTAGGGTCTTAATACTAGGTCCATGAAAAGATCACTAAAGCAGAACATACAACTTTATCACACTCTGAGAGTGATGTGAATGAATCAACACCTTTATCACATGATCTAACATTTAATTACATAACTTCAATCTCATACACATCCATATCACCACCATCATGCCTCTACAATCTATATTCATGCTTAAGAAAAAATCCATTCGCATAGACCTACTTGGCATCATAACACTTTTTGACCTTCTTTCCACTATATATACACTCTAGGACTCATTATCATGCCAAAACAACTTTATACACTCTATTAATAGGCTCATGAGATTTTTACACCATAATAATGTGCCAAGACCTCATACAGAACTCAAAGACTACTAAACCATGCTCAATGTCATTATCAACACTCACCATGTAACATCATAAGAAAATTTACAGGAAATAAATGATACTCACAAACCTTTGATATCAATGATGACATTAATGCCTCAATTAGAATAACAAGAACACACCTCAATAATATGAGGGTACACAAGAAACATTTTGATCATATGAGTATTGATACATACCAATTTTCTATTTTGAGACACTTGGAATGCCTATGCCAACTAAGACTCACTTGGAGTAACCATTAGTTCTTGAGTTTTTTCCTCCAAAGGTTGATGTATTAAGGGATATCACTAGAAATTACTTTAATGGATGATAATCCTAGTCTCACCGAGCATGGTAGAACTATTATAGCTTAAATTTACACCCTTGAGAGGGTGATTCAAGACCTCTTAACTTGATATATGAAATAATATTAGTATTAGGTTATGGATGAAATTTAAGTAGACTAAACCTATATATTATAGAGCTAGCTTCCCTTGATGTATCAATTATGCTCACTACACTACTAACTTGCAAAGGAAAAGGGAGAAGGGTAACATGAAAACAAACTAACTGAGCTGATATACCAAATAAATACCCTCCACTTTAATATCATGCACTAAGAACATGGATTAGTATTGAATGTAATTACACTTATCAAATAAGGACCTTCAAGCTTGAGTGTTTCAATATAGAGGTCATAGATAATGCATTGAATGAGAGGGTTGGTCAAGAGGTATAATCAAGGCACTAATGATTGAAATCCACATTCAAACCATGAAAAGATACATCAAACTCACCATGTGACCTATAATAAGACAATATATTTGTAAATAGGTAGGAGAGGACAAATGAGAGAGAGTATAAACACTACTACTAGAATTCATTAACAACCACACAAATACTATAGTTGTAATCATGTGAGAAGGTAAGAATTAGCTTTATTCATCATTCAAAAGCATATTACAAGTGTTTAGTTGAGTAAGAATTCACCATACTTATCCAAAGGATGATTACAAATCCAACCAAGGCTATATTTATAGAGAATGATATAAGGAAAGAGAGAAGTGGCATAGAAAAGAGTAATGATAAATATCCTATAGTAGTTACAATCAAGTAGTGTAACAACCCCTGAATTTTTACTTAGAATAATGCAATATTTTTTAAAACCAATTTATTAACACTCATTCCAAAAATAAATACTTAAGAACTTACCCAATCAATAACTTAATAATAATAGTTCCAAATTCAAATATGGAAATACAATATAACTTATTAGAACTGTAAGTAAAGTAAATACATTAAGACTCAGCCATAATTGGTCTAATAATATATCAATTATTGTTCAAGTATATATAAATATATTACAATTTCATTTCCTTTAGGCATTTAACATTAATACAATAAAAATCTACCAAGATCTCTGGAGCTTGAGTTTAACCAACTCATGTATTGTTGATAATCTCAAGTGTGGTCTTAAATTAAGTAGTACAGTGGGGAGGGAGAGCATCGTCTAAGTAATTTTATACATCAACCATGTGTTTCAAGGTGTTTCCATTGGTATAATTATGTTGTGTAGCATAGTGCTCAGGTTTGTGACATGTCTTAACTACCTTTTGTGGATTCATTAACTTTGGCAGTTGTATCAGGTAGTAACAGGTTGATATTTTAGCACAACAACAAATGATGGGCCAATAATAGGTATCAGATCTAAAGGTGATGGGTTCAAATCCTTTTCTTGCATTGGGGGGATTATTTCAAGGTGTCACCTTTGGTCTCCTTCTATTATGTAATTCAGCACTTGGGTTTGTGACATGGCTTAATTGCCTCTCATGGATTCATTAACTCTAATAGTTGTATTAGGCACTAACAAGTTGATGTTTTGGCACAATGGCAATTGATGGGCCAACATCAAGGACCAAAAATCCCTTACACAATATCTTATCATGGAATGGCCCTCTATTTATGGATAGGTACATAAAATGGTGTGGAAATCCAAAGAGACATGCTAGTACCCCATGTGCTATAAGATTTATAATACATGACATGTATCATAAATAAAATACATTTATAACATGATATCTCACAACATGTAAATCAAACATATGAAATGACAATGCATATTTAACATTACTCTGGCCAAAGTTTTCAAATAACATACGATCACATGGATCGGTAAATTTCATAACACACCACTCTATCAAATTATCTACATCTAGCATTAGTGGTGCTACCTAGACTAGTAAAGTCCATCTCACTACCTACTTAGAATCATCAATGTGGAATATAATATAAACATATATAACATAGTATAAAATTTAAAGATTCATTATGATTTTTTTTATTAGCAAAAGTGAGAACATACTAAGGAAATAATCATAGTCATTACATTTTATTCATCAAATGCGTATGATGAATTTGAAAACATGCTAATATTTTATAATAACAAATATGCTATAATATAGCCCATACAAGGTCATACCATTTGGGTGTGCTTCACACAAGTATTCAAGTTTCTCAATTCTCACTGGTAACATATAATTAAACAAGCTAAAGTTTTTTGTTCTATTCACAACTAGGCTTATAATTTGTGTTCTTCTAATATGAAAAAAAATATGCCCATAAAATAATCTATCTTTTTCTAAGTTAAAACAACATGTCAAAATGTCTAATTGTACATTGGTTTGTGAATTTTCTCATAGACATAAATAAAATCATAATTCAAAGCTAATTTTACCTTATTGTTCTTAAAGTATCATCTCTACATACTTCACACATGTTAACTCAATACTCATATGTAACCAAAAATACTTTAAACATTTTTCTATTTGTTATTAGGGCTCAATTGAACTAGCTCATAAAAAAATTTCAAAACTAAGGTTTCTTATTTTCAATACTTTATATATATAAATTTAATATATAACAATATATATCATCCTTGCTTATATAATAGGTTGAACCCATTTCTCAATCTAACACATAGTTCATTAATAAAGAGTTGCTCATATGTATAATTGGGATATTGTTAACACTTATTTATATAGGATGCTACCTATATGTTTTAGATATGAAAACAAGATGTTATCCTTAAATATATTTTACATTTTTTATATTAAAAATAACATGTAGTTATAAAATATTACAACAATTCACTATTTTATTGGGATGAAACCTATATAGAAGGCAGATTTACTTCACACACCAAAACATAGTCTTTGCATAGGTTTTATATATGACACAATATATGTATATCCATCAAATATATTTTTAAAACTGTGATGTTAATATGTATATTTGATTTGGATCCTATCATTACATTTGCTAATACAAACAGGTATGATGCTGTCAATAATTATAGACTAGTAGTCTTGCTATGTAAAATGACTCAAGTTTTGGGTCAGTTCAAACTTATTATAATTACACACACACACACACACACACACACACACAAACACACACACACACACACACACACACACACACACACACACACACACACACACACACACACACACACACACACACACACACACACACACACACACACACACACACACACACACACACACACACACACACACACACACACACACACACACACACTAGTTTGGAGGTCTTTAAACAATTATAATAAGTATATTTAAATATGTTTTATAGACATGTACCCAATGATAAATATGATATTTAATACATAGCCCATACATATAACACTCAACTTGTTTTAATAACATTTAAAATTTATTTCCCAACTAAAGCATAATTTATAAAAAGATAGGTATATAAATAAATTTATAGTTATTATATACCATGGATATACATAAGGTACACATCCAAGCTATATTTAAATCTATTTACTTTGATTCTAAACAACATTATAGTTTATGTAAGCATCATTACTTTGAAATCTAAATTTCTAATTTATGGGTTTAAGACTCTATCTAAAATGTCATACCTGCCTTTACTCAACTACTACTTGGTGGTTTATCTGAGGAAGTCTAAATATGGAATCTTCATTTTTTGATATACTAATATACATAGATATATGTAGTTCATAATAGAATGCAGCTATAAGGTAAAGTGTTGTGTATAAATTTATAACACTATTATGTAATTAAACACTACTCAAAATGTATAATGTTGTTGTTGTTGTTTTTGTTGTTGTTGTTGTGTGTGTGTGTGTGTGTGTGTGTGTGTGTGTGTGTGTGTGTGTGTGTGTGTGTGTGTGTGTGTGTGTGTGTGTGTGTGTGTGTGTGTGTAGTTCATAATAGAATGTAGCTATAAGGTAAAGCATTGCGCATAAATTTATAACACTATTATGTAAATAAAAACTACTCAAAATGTATAATGTTGTTATATATATATATATATATATATATGATCTGGGATAAGACCAAATCTAAAATTTTCAAGGGTCATTTGCCTAAGAATCTATAACCTCAACTAAGGATTTTTGCACTCAGCCATGTTGTGTCTAATCTAAGTTTATATTCACCCAAGATTTTAAGAGAAACAAAATGCCAATAATTTAAGCACAATCTAATTCATTGGTTGATTTTTTTTCAAAATATACTACACACAAAATTATGAATTATAAAACCAACCTTATAAAGATTTGTTTGAAGAATGAAGTCACCTCTTTCTTACTTTCTCTATTTCTCCCCAATTTGCCTCATCCCTCTTTCTTCATATATCTTATTCTATGTATTTTTGTGCCCTCTTTAATTTCACTAGCCTTTATTTATAAAATCATTCACGTATAAATATGTTGTGGCCCTTATCTTACATGTTATCTTATCCTAGTTCACTCCCATGCATGGTATTTTACTCTCCTTTTAATTTCACTAAATATAAGTATCTCTTTATCCAAATCCATAGTCTATCCTTATTTTAAATTTATTAATTAATATTAAATCATATAATTTTTTTAATATAAATCATTACACCACATTTTCCAAGTTATATAAAACATAAATTTATGTTGACCAATTAAATAGTGATATATAATTTCTAACTTTCAATGCAATTTCATGCATGTTGTTAAAAAACTAAGTTTAAGATCAACTTAACTCTAGGTTAGTACTCTAGGTTAGATAAAAGTAACTAAAATAAATGTAATTATTTGTTTCTCTCTCTCTCTCTCTCTCTCTCTCTCTCTCTCTCTCTCTCTCTCTCTCTCTCTCTCTCTCTCTCTCTCTCTCTCTCTCTCTCTCTCTCTCTCTCTCTCTCTCTCTCTCTCTCTCACACACACACACACACACACACACACACACACACACACACACACACACACACACACACACACACACACACACACATATAAGTCTATAATTTATATATACATGTCTTACTTATATTGGTATCCTGAACATCAATAATTAGTGAGCTAAACATTTAAAGATGTTTTTTAAGGACATCAAGCTATTTTATAATATAAGAGAGATTAAATATCTATTTTCTTGATTTATTCTTGATAATATAGATAATTATTAGTAAATAAATCTTATGTAATCTTATGCATATCAAGAACTAAATCTACTTACAAAATACAATCACAAACAACATTTCTATAACTATGTATGAAGATTTAAAATATGTTATGCATATAACATTTTAAATCTACTATGTGTGTATAGTATCACTAGTAATTCATTTGTCCTCCCCCAATTGTCTCATATATTCCATCCTCTTTGATGATGCTCTCCCTCATCATGCTCTGAGAGTAGGATCAATCTTATATCCACCTTACGTCAAATAGGTAATTAATCTTAGTCATCATATATATCAACCAATGATGCAAAACTAAAAAATACACATTTATAATGTATAGAATAAGAAAATAAATTTGTCACATCATGTAATCTAATCAACATATCACTGTCCCATAACAATATATGTCATAAAGTTCAAACCAAAACAATAATAATTAGATAATAACCATATTAATCCATGGATTCAAAGGTTATAAATCATAGGGTGAAATCAAGATGTAACATCTTCCCCCCTAAAATTGGTGATCATACCTATGATAGTAATTTAAACAATAGTTTTGAATATCAAAAGAGTTTAACAAAATTTTAAAACATAGTATCAAGTATCAAATCATGTAAACAAATGCAAATACATCTTGTAAAACTCATCATAGCCTTTCCAATTATCACTATCCTTAGAGTATTTGTCCCACAAAACCTTACACTATGACACATATCTATTACACAAATGAAGTTTGAAAGTGTCAATTACTCTAATCTGTTCTACCTTAACCACCCAGGGATCCAGAACCTCCAAAGCA
Organism: Torreya grandis; assembly: GCA_037957365.1. NCBI lineage: Eukaryota > Viridiplantae > Streptophyta > Pinopsida > Cupressales > Taxaceae > Torreya > Torreya grandis. The sequence goes on along the minus strand of JARHVA010002246.1, from coordinate 1,040,165 downwards.
TTCCAATCTAAAACATGTGAAGGATCATATATATACTTCTTAAGATAAGATATATGGAAAACATTATGTAATAAAGCTAGGGATGGTGGAGATTCAAGCTTATACACTATAATATTAACCACTTATAATACTTCCAAGGGTCCCACATATGTTGGTGATTGTTTTGTTGACTTCCCAAATTTAATCAAGCTCTTATATGGCTTAACCTATAAACACACTTTATCACCAATACGAAACTGCATATCTATCCTCTTTAGATCAATTTAACTCTTTTGTCTATCATTGGCCTTAGGTAATCTATACCTTATTAATTTAAATTAATCTTTTATTTCTAAAATCATCTTAGGCCTAAAGACAACCCTATCCTCTAACCTATCCCAACTGATTGGTGTCTTACACCTCCTTTCATATAGTGTCTCAAAAGGAGCCATATTCAAAGCTAATTGGTATGATTTATTGTATATAAATTGAACCAATAGAGGATAATATTACCATTTATTTTATTGATCCATATAATACATATGTAGAATATCCTCTAACACTTAATTTACTTACTCAATTTAACCATCAGTATTTGAGTGATATGCAATGCTAAAATTTAACTACATACCCAAAGTTGAGTTTAGAGTTACCCAAAACCTAGAAGTCATCTTAGGATCACTATTCATAATGATCCTCTCTAGAAATCCATGAAACATATACACTTCCTTTATGAATCTCTTCGTAAGGATAGGTGCATCATCTGTCAAATTGTTTGCTATGAAAGGAGCTACCTTGGTTAGTTTATCAACAAATACCAAGATCTTATTGTGCCTATTACGTGACATTGGTAACCTTTGGATAAATTCCATACTAATCACATGTTACTTCCCTAGTATATCATGTGGATATAATAATACAGTTGTATGCACATGCTCAAATTTCACTCACTGACATTATAAATAATGTGACACAAAATCTTCCACATTTTTCTTGATTCTATTTCATAAATATATAGGTTTAAGCTCTACCATGATATTGGTTACTCCTGGATGTCCTAAATATGGGGCATCTTATAACTCCTTCAACACTGTGCTTCAAAAATTCTCTCGATCTAACACATACATCCTCCTATTCAAATGCAAAATACCATCATTTTCAAAATTGGATCCTTTATATTGATTATTTTGAGTATTATTAGATAATGTTTTTTTAACTTGACCATAGTATTCATCTCCTGGTGAGAAGTTAACCACATGATCCTTGAAATTACTCCTGATAGTAGCTACAACTTTTATATACCTTCTACAACTCAAAGCATCAACTACAATATTCTCTTTACCTTTTATATAATTGATATCAAATTCATAGTTGGAAATAAACTCTAACCAATGTCTATAATGAGCATTCAAATTTTATTAGGTGAAGATATATTTGAGTCCCAAGTTATCAGTCTTGAGATCAATAGTTTTCCCAACAAATAATGTTAACAAACGTATAAAGAATAAATAAATGTTGGAATTTCAAGATCATGAGGGGAATAATTCACCTCATGATTTTTTATCTTCCTAGATTCAAAATCCATTGCAACATCATCCTATATAAGGAATCCTCCTAGACCTTTCTTGATGCATTTTTTATCACTAAAAACTGACAATTTGGATTAGGAACTCTCAAAACTAGTGTCAAAGTATTCTTTTCAACTCCTAAAATGCTACTTCACATTTCTCTGGCCAGATAAACTTTTGGTTCTTTTGTTGTAAGGAGGTAATTATATTATCTAGCTCAAAAAAATTTAGAATGAACTTACTATACTAGCCTGCTAATCCCATAAAACTCCTTACCTCATGCACATTTCTAGGCACTGGCCTCTCTATAATGGCTCTTATCTTTTCTAGATATATAAATACCATATATATAAATAATATGCCATAGATATTGTATTTTTTCTTAGAAAAATGTGCACTTAAATAATTTTCAATACAACTTGTGCTTCCACAACCATTGCATAACCAATTCTAGATGTTGTAGGTGCTCATCTTCATTCTTAGAATATGTAATAATATCATCCAAAAATACCAAAATTAAATTATGTAAATGATCTATAAACACATTATTCATGAGATTAATGAATGTTATTGGTGCATTTTTCAACCCAAATGGTAACACTGTGAACTCATAATGCCCATAACGAGTTATGATAACTATTTTTAAAATATCCTCATTCTAAATCCTCAATTGATGATATCTTGATCTAAGATCTATCTTTGAAAAAACCATTTATCCATGCATTTGATCAAAATAATAATTTATAAGTGTTAGTGGATACCTATTTTTTATAGTTTTATTGTCCAATATTCTATAATCAATGTAGAGTTGAAGAGTACTATCTTTATTGTTTACAAAAACAATTGGTGTACCCCATGGTGACACACTAGGCCTAATCAACCCCTTTTACAATAAGTCATGGAGTTGAGTCTTTAATTTAACCAATTTAATAGTTGTCATTATATATGGTTCCTTATACTTGGGTTCAAATCCATGTATGATGTTGATAAATAAAATTAAACTCACATTTAGGAGGCAAACCTTGTAATTATTTTGGAAACACATCATGAAAATATCCAAAAAATGGATAATCTTCAACAAATGGTTCCTTAGATTCCTCCATTTCATTTATCTTAATGATAAATGATTAATACCTTTTTTTTTGATCCCTCTTGAGTTTCATTAAAGAAATCTTCCTTAGTTGTAACTCTCTACTTTCACCCTAAATTTTTGTCTAATTTCCAAAATCATCAAGACACTCAACCATATTAAAATAGTAGTCAACCTTGGCCTTGTGTTTATCAATCCATTTGACTCCTAAGATCATGTCATATGACCTTGGTGGTTATACATATAGATCTATGATAGTTGAAAACTCAAGCAAATCAATCACTAATTTAACTAGACACTTGTCAACCATGACTTTTGATTAATTCCCATATTGTACTAAACATGTATTTGCCATAATTATAGCTTTTATAGGAAACTTTTTAAGCATTATAGGAGCTATAAAACATTTAGTAGCCTTTGTATCTATCAAAATAGAAACTAGATGATCAAATAAAATACTTGATAACTCAATGGATGATGCTTGAAATTTGTCTTGTTCATTATCAATTGTTGCATGAATACATTACTAAAAATTGCCTTGATGAGAAATAAGACTTTTATTCTTTGACTTGTATAAAGTGCATTCACGAGCATAATGGTCTCCACCACAATTTAAATAGCCTCCAAGTGGACCTTTCTTGTTAGTGTATGGGTTTCCCTTGAAACCACCTTTGAAGCCATTACCTAGTTTCTTATTTTTGGATCCACTATTAAATTTGAAATTATGGTTCCTAGACTTCCCCTTGGAGTCCCCTACCCTGAGAAAGAGACTTCAACTTTTTCTCTTGCTTCACTACCTTCTCAAAGACTTGGTCCATGGTATAAGGTATATGAACATCTACCTCATCACCAATTTGGGTTTTAATCTCATGATAAAATTATTTATTTTGAACCTCTCATTATCTTGGTACTGAGGTATGTACTTTAAAATTTTGGTTAACTACTCCCAATACTCATTCACTAACAAATATCCCTGCTTCAAATTTTAGAAGTCTATGAGCTTGTGATCAAAATAAAGCTATATTAGTCATCATGACCTGAATAATGTCACAAACAGCTCCCAAGTTGTGGTGGTTAAGGTTCATTTCTAACATTTTATTAGCCCATCTAGTAAATACCTCACTAACCAACTGGTAAGCTCCCAAAACTACTTTGGTGACTTTAAAGGAGTTTTAAATATTGAAATACTTCTCCATCTCAATCATCCATGTCCCTAGACAACTTTTCAACTACTTGAGCTCTTGCATCCTACTAGTTTTCCTACTCATTGGGGTGTTAAATAGGTACTTATTGATGTTCTTCCTTGCCTTGGACATGAAATTCTTGTTTCAAGGCTATGATTCAATCACTAGTATCATTTATGGCTGAGATCTAATCTAACCTTATTAAATGCCTGACAACAATTAGGTTAAGATCATTTAGAGGGTTATTATCATTGACATCCTTAGGACCCTCACCCAATATTCTTATTTACACCATTATTCTTTCTCACTGAATAACACTAGTATAATCATTAAGTCTTAGATTTCAAGGTAAGATTTTTTTATATTGATGCATATGCATTTACTTTAAAAGACCATATGGTCATTTGGTTCTAAAATATGAATTAATGATGGTGTATTATGGCAAATAGAACTAGGAATATAAGATGTTTAGGTGTGTGTGTCATGAGATCATGGCATGTATTATTAATGTACAAGATCCTATAGCCATATATAGAACCTATAGCATATAAGGGCAAGGATCTTATGCTATATATATTTCTTCTATTTATATTATGATAAATAGGGAAGAAATGTATTTTTGTATTGATACAAAGACATATGATTGCACTATTTTTATGTACTCTATTTATTTTAAAGCTAGTGGTATTGGAGGGATATATATAGTTATAGGGTTAGTATTAGAATTGTAGGTCAAAATAAAAACTAGAGACACTCTTGTTTTCTATAACTACTATTTATTATTACTACATAATTTTTAGAGTTTAATAAATATTCTGAATGGAGAATATATATTTCCCACATGCACGAAGAGGAAACATAAATATTGTTGATGAAATATGATTACTTCAAAGCTTTAGAGCCTTCACTCTTAGATTTCAATATTGATACAGGTTTCTAAATTCCATTCTCATGTAAGTTTTAAATGGATATTTACATCTTTTAAATGGATTAGATTATAGTTAAGTAGTCTCAGGGACATAGCCCAGATTATGGGTGAACTCCATTATCACTTTTGGTGTCACTTTTCATTTCATTTTATTATCTATTTTATTTTAATTTAGTTGCAAATAAATTGCTATAATACTAGAAATAAATATGGGAAGTTGAAAATCACATAAATCAGAGAGTTTAAAATATAAGAAATGAATTTATAGAGTTGGTAAATTACTTTTATTCATTCCTAGATTCTACAACCAATTTTATTTACTTTAAGGAATTGAGAATTCAATATCTGATTCTAAACTATTTGATTTATCTAAGAAATAGACCCAATTTATAGATCAAATTTGGTATCAAAGTAAGTGATTACAGGACCTTGCTTTGATTGTGATATACTTTAGTTTAGAGTTTTTATCAAATTCTTGATTTATGATTCTTCTATTTGATTTGAACATGAAGGAAGGATAGTACAAATGGAAATTGCTACGTGTTCCAATTCACTAGAAGAAGATAAGCTTCTAAAATCCAAGGTTCTAAAACCACTAACCTTGTAAGATCAACACATATGAAGAACAAGACATTATCACTTGAGGTGTGAGATGGTATTATGAAAGGAATAAAATTTCTTCCTTGGAAAGAATTCAAATAAATTATAAGGTATTTTCAGTGATGCACACCCAATAAGAAATAGTTACGGTCTGATTACTAGTCTTACATAAAGGATATATTAAGGTATGGTTGTAATCTAATTTCATATTGGTATTGACATAATATTTTGGTATTTGATAACTAATTGTGTAACCTTTATATTTTGGATTAATAATCATATTATGGATGCCTATGTCCTTCATGATAGGAACAAGTGAAAAGACCAATTCCATGGTAAGATATGGAAATGGAAATAAGGCATTGTTTAGTATTAAATAGGTTATCATAGTTTGAGTTTTGAGTTTTTAACTGGTTCATAGATTAGTATGTCTCATAAATTTATTAAGGGTTATAGGATGAAAATAAGTTATTTAAGATACCAATAGTATACTAGTCATTACTTAATAGGTGCATTCCATAGTTCCCAAAGAGGTATGAGTTATTTTTAGTGTAAATATATTTGCACAATCTATGGTTTGAATCCTTAACGTCAGGTTAACCTTTGTGTGGGTTACTTTGGATATAAAATATATCTTTATGTATAATTTTTTTTAAAGCCTTTTGATAATATAAAATGGATCATCTAACTATTTGATATAGATTTGAAATGATGAAACCACTACTATTCATTTGTGAAAACGATGAAAAGGGAACAACGATTATTAGTTAAATGGTTTATTTAATTAGTTGATAAATCATAACTATTGAATATAATAGTATGATTAGTTACTCTTCAAACACTATTTTAGATATTTACTAACTACTTTGATTTATAAAGGAATTTGGTAATCCTGGTGTTGTGGAGGGATCTTATTATTATCTCTTAATTGAGTTTTCTATTGTGATAAGATTTTGGAAACTAACTCAGTTGAATGAATTGTGGAGGTATGAATTAGGGAGCAGTTAGATGGTGAAGGAAACCTTGAGATAGGTTTATTTATTCTCACTTTTAAATGATATTTGCATACAGTTACTTGCATATTTATGAGTTTCTAAAGAATCTCTTATTATAGAAAGTTCTTCAAGTTGACATTAGAGTTTGATAGGTACAAGGAAATATTTGAGGAACACAACAATTAATTTTGTTGTTTAGAGTTCATTTTATTATTATTAGGTATTATATTATGCATTAGTCACCTTAGGATAGACAAATTTATTATACATTTTTATATTATGCATATAGGTATAAGTTGCACATCATTGTGGGTAAAGTTTGTAATTCAAAATTTTTGTACTCACATGTATTTTTGTCATATATGTCATGTAAGATTACTTTATAAGAGCCATAAATGGGAAATGTTTGTAATGAAAGAATACATATGTGTATTTGTTTGTAAATCTTATAGGAGTATGTAGCATAATGATTTCCCTTATGTGATAATAACGAGATTTCCTTAACCTTCATATAGTTTAGGGTTGACAGAAGCCACTAGATATTATGACTATTTTGGGTAGTAACTCATTTGGTAGAATGGATACAAATTTTATTTTACTCTCTATATATAAGTTATAATTTTAGTTAAATAGTTGGCTTATTATAGTTTTTTATATGTTGGAGTGATACAAAAATCTATGTAGTAGGTTTAGTTAGATTTTTGGTAATTTTGAGGAAAAAATCCTCTTTTTGTGGAGGTTTGATCCAGAGGATTATGGTCACCATTTTTATCGATAATTAAAAGGTTGGCTATGGAGATCATAGCTAGTGGAGCCCACTTTTATGATGGAGGAGGATTCTACCACCATGTATGGTAATGGTGTTCTATTAATTCCATAATTACACTATTTTTATACCATATAATTATTTATGCACTTTTGGTTATGACACATGGTAATATGAGAAGCAATTGAGGAGGTCCATATGGTGGGTCCTTAGGGCACACATGCCCTACCACCACATCCTTGCTGTTTTTCCAAGCCATAATACAACCCAACTTACATGTCAATCCAACTCAAGTTCTAAACCATATAGCCAACTCAGAGTCCAACCCAACTTGAGTCCAACTCAACATGGTAACCCTACTTGACTCACATGGCAACCTAACTTGTAGCTAGCTCAAATAAAATTTTCTAAATTGAAACCAACTCATCGAATAACTAACTCATAGTTGGTTTTTCTTTAAGATTCCAAAAAAAAATAGTTTAATATGTGGCTGAAGCTATGGGTCTATATTTTTATAAATGCCTATTTAAAGGATTTATTGTGCTTCATCTTGAAGAATGTGGGATTAATGTTCCAATATAGAATGTATAATGTAGATACGATTAAAGAATATAAAAATGGAAAAAGGGAATATAACTACCATTATGCTTTGTGGTAAATCCATTCAAATGACTTGATATAGATCATAGTGAATAGGAGGCTCTTCATCCATTTTGTTGAGGCCATTGGAATGGACAAAAAGGGTCTTTGAAATAAGATCATGTAAGTCCCTAAGAGGAGATGGTTGTTCGAAGGTTTAAAAATTCATGGTAAAGGAATGAATATAGGGGGCATGAAACAAAAAGGGCAAGGGGACATTTTTTTGTTTATTTTAGACATGGTCATATAAGCCAAGGACTATACATGCTCAACCATGAAAAAGATCATAAAAATGTTTTCCAGTTATATGGAGCCTAAAGGATTGACACCATAGTATAGAGATGGATTTATAATAAAGGTCAAGCCATGACCAAGGCATTGGGTTGAGATGGTTCACTTTATAGATCTTGTGCCAAAAAATAAGGTTTGTTTACAAGATTGAGTTCATGAAAGATAAGACGGGGTCTTATTCCTAGTTGAGTCCATAATATGGATGTGAACTTTGATTGAGATGGATTTGCAGCCCATGACCTTAAATGCACTCTTTTTTGGGTAAAATGAAATATAGTTTGTGGATTGAAAGTTGAGCTTTGTAGGAGGTTGAGCATATACAGTCCCATAGAGGAGAGAGGTACATTGAGTCATTTATGTGTTCTTTTAATTTGGCTCGATGTATTTGCCTATTAGTATGGTTAAGATGAATCTGAATAGTTTTAGTCCTTTTTATATTCAAATGGCCTATGGCCATGGAACATATAATTGAGGTCATTATTAGCATGCAGATCTGACCACAGACATATGGATAGTTGTAGTCACATAGGCCTATCTACATTATGGATGCATAAAATACCTTGGAGACCACACAAAATAAGCTTAGATAGAAGGTCATTGGCATTAGTAAGGGGGTCTCTAATGCATTACAATTTTCCTTTTTATTCATCCATTGATAAAAATACGTGAATTAGTATGGCACTACAAAAAGATTATTTCTCATGTAGAATTTGATTTACAAATATAATAGGGAACTCCACCTAATAGGAAGGCTATTAAGTCTTGGGAGATGAGTTATTAAATGGTATTTGTTGATGGTTAAAATTTTTCTTGTTTCTAACACCAATAATGGGAAGTTTCAAGATGTGGGACTTGCAGCTTGAAACAACCTCTAGATTTTTAAGAAGTTGGTCTCTTCTTTATATCGAGCATATACTGGGAAAAGGGATAGGAATTTTAATAGAAACACAAAATGTAAAGAAATAAAAACTAACTATGGTGATGCACCCAAATGTAATTCAACCCTAAATCCTAAGCATAGTGAAACTATATGTAAGACTCAATTACATTTAAGAGCAAACAAGGCATGATCAATGTAAAAGATGAAAATAATAGAAATAGAGGCTCACAACTTAGACTATTTTTGCAGTGACACAAAAAATATCAAAAAAGGCATAGGATTCAATATTCTTATTATTTCTCCATTCGCATAAGAGGCACATAAACATGCACAGTTACATAAACTTTCCAACTCAAGAAAAATAGAACAAAGGCAAATGATATTCCTAATCACAGCTCTAGAAAGTCTAAACTCTTGACAATAATTCAGAAATTCTCTCTAAGTATCTGATCCTTCCTCTTCTTGGTGATCTCTACATCCCTATTTATAGCCTTAGATTCACTCCAAATTATCTGTGTGTTCCCAATCTAATGGCCTAACTAAAAACTAATTGAATTGGAAGTGTCTAACATAAGATATTTCTTAGATTCTAAAATGCTTTGTCTTCCAGTAGTTCATTGGCTGAAATAGCTCATAGGATGCTCCCTTTTATTAAATGGAAGAGGACACTTGGCCAATTCTTTGAAAACCTTCTTATTACTTAGGAGACACCAGAGAATGACACTTGGCATGTTCCATAGCCTTATCGAAGATACACGAGACTCTCCACTTTACCTATACTCTTACTATATCTTCACTCAGGAATGTTCTACCTTTAACACCTATCGCAATCTGCTTCTTTGAAACTTTAACAACTTAATATAAAATAAGACCCACAACATTTCTTGCCTAAGAAACTTTAAAAAGGGCATAGGGATAGGTGGTAATTTTTACTGCTTCAACAAAGGACACATGGTAACCTCTGATACTTTTAGCCACCTTTTGAGAAACCTATGGAATGTGACATGTGTTGGTATCCATGTCACTCTATTTATATTATAGAAACAATCAGGCTTCATTTCATATTTACACAGACATCGACACTTGGTGGCTTTTTCTTGCTTCAAAAACAAAACCTGAGACCCACCATAGTCTTTACTATATCAGTGAAACAAAATGAAGAAAATTCAAAGGTTGACACATGGTGCCTTTTGCTCTCTTCAACTGAGATATGTGGCATCTTCTATTTCTTTTAGATAAGAAAATTGAAAACTTTCATGATTGCCACTTGGCACCCTCCGCTTCTTTGAAACTTTTAGCTTGTTGAAACCTTCTGCTCAAAAGAGATATGAAGTGTGAATGCTGATATGAAACATGGATGCCAACATTTTTTGCATTCCACTGAGTTACTATGAGATATGTGGCACGTCCCAACCAACTTATAAAAAATGTGAAAGGTGCCTTAGTCGATGACACTTGGCAGCTTCCACCTAACTTTGACATTTAGAGAAAAATGAATCAAAAGGAAATTAGAGCCCGCACTCTATTTCAAAACTTCTCCGTCTTGAGCTAAAATATGTGGGAAAAAAGTTTTGCAGTGTGAAACTAAAAATCAAAATGAAATGTAGAGTATTTTTTACTCTACAGTTATTGGTGACCCCAAGGACTTTTGAGCCTGCTCAAAAACAATCTACAACTCCTGCATGATAAAAAAATTGCCAAAAAAAACACTGATTAACTAAAATGTTTCAAATAGATTCCATTCATAGGAATCTCCTTAGGTTCACCTTCCATTGTTTCTAGCTCAAACAATTTTTTTTTACATGCACAAATTTTATAAGGGCCAATCCATAATTCTTAAAATTTAGTGTGTTGACCTAGCTTGGCAGCTCTTGCATCCCATTTCAAAACAATTGAGCCTATTTCAAAATGGTGATTTGAAGTCCTTTTATCAAAATATTCTTTAATTATTTTCTGATGCTTTATCAATGAATCATGTGTTGCATCCCTCTTTTCTTGAACTTTTAGAAGTTTTGCGAGTCTAACCTGCATGGGGCCATTTTCCTCAATTTTAATTTGTTTGATCAGCTAGAGAGTAGGAATTTCCAAGCTAAGGGGTATTACAGCAGGCTTTCCATAGACCAATTCATATGGGGACATTTTGATAACTTGTTTAGGTGTGATTATATCAGCCCATAGTGATAAATTAAGAACTTTATGCCACTCTTTGTGATGGTCAGCTCCTATTATTTTGATGAGTCTAATCAGGTTCTTATTAGTTGATTCTGCCAAACCATTACCTTGAGGGTAATAATTAGAGGAATTTTTAGATATATTCCATGCTTTAATGAAAAGCTACATACTTTAGACCCTAAAAATGATTTAGCATTATCTGAAATTATACTGTGAGGAGCCCCAAAATGAGTAGTGATACTCCCTAGAAATTCTAGGATCACCATTTCTATTGCTTCCTTAAGTGGAACTACCTCAATCCATCTAGTGAAATAATTTGTGGCTATTAAGATCCATTTGTGATCCATACTAGACACTGGATTTATCATTCCAATGAAGTCAAGACCCCATTGAGCAAAAGGTTCATCCACAATTATAAGACTAAGAGGCATTGTTGCATTCCTTCTCATCCCCACATAATATTGACAAGATTGACATTTTTTAACCAGCTAATAATAATATGTAAATAAAGTAGGCCAGAAATAACCTACCTCACTTATCTTTATAGATGTGGTCTTTATAGAAAAATGTCCACCTAATACTCCATGATGCATTTCACGTAGTATTTTCTTAGCCTCAGCCTTTTCTACACATCTTAACAATTTTCCATCAAAATTTCTTCTAAAAATAACTTGTTCAATTAAAACAAAATGAACTCCTTACATCCTATAGTATCTTCTCTTATTTTGAGTGAGTTCTCTTGGGTAAATCCTATTTTTCATAAAATGAATCCTGCTTGTGACCCATGATTCTTGATCAACTTCTTGTATCCTTAATACAATTTCTTCTTTTATTTCTATATTTGTCTTTGCAAGTATCATCTTTTCAAGCTCTTGAGTCATATATTGGCACAAACCCCTACCTCTAACTAATTTAGTGGGTTTTACCTCTACATCATATTCAAGGATTTGGGTTATCCAGTTTGCTCTTTTTTTAATAATTTCACCCTCCATGATGTATTCTCTGACACTTGGATGAGCTACAAGTATCAAAATTTTACTTCCTAATACTATATGCCTAAACTTTTTGAGGGCTTTTACCATAACATATGCTCATTTTTACACAAAGTTATATCTGGTTTCATATTCCCTAAGAGTCCTAGAGAAAAAGGCTATTGGATGTTCTCCCTCTTGTCTATCATCCTTCTGTGTTAGGATAGCAGCAATACTGAGCTCTCCTCCATATACATACATTACAAAAGGCTTTAAAAAGTCTGGGTTTCTAAGGCTTGAGATAGATTTCTTGACCTCTTCAAAGGCTTGCCTTCCTTCTGTAGTCCACTTGAAAATTAGGTCTTTTTTTAGCAAGAGTGTCACTGATCTTACTAAGCCTACAATGTCAGATATGAACTGACTGATGAAATTAATCTTTCCCAAGAAAGATTGAATTACTTTCTTATTTACTAGAAGAGGTAAGTTCATTATAGCTACCACTCTTTCTGGGTCTATGGAGACTCCTTCTTTAGATACTATATGTCCCAATAATTTGCCTTGAGGGACAACAAAGATACATTTCTTAGGATTCAAGAATATTCCAAATTCTTGACATTTTTTAAACACAAATTCTAAATGATCAAAATGATCAACAACATTCTTTGAAAAAATAGTAAGATCATCAAGATAAATCAAGATGATTTTATTTATATGTTCCCCAAATTTTACATCCATAGCTCTTTGAAAAGTGGCCCCAACATTTGATAGGCCAAATGGCATTTTAACATATGCAAATGTTCCCCATTTGGTAGTAAAAGCAGTCTTGTATTGGTCTTCATTAGCCAACCAAATCTGATTGTATCCAAAGAAGTTATCTAGCAAAAAAACTTCTCAGATCTAGCCACAATCTATAAAATCTATTCCAAGGAGGGAAAAGGATAGTGATCTTTCAGAGATGCTCTATTTAGGTATCTAAAATATACACAAAGTCTTATATCAGCATTTTTTTCCTAACTGGTACTAGATTTGATACCCAGGTTGAGTGTTTGATTGGAAAAAATATTTTAGAATCTAAAAGTTTCTACAACTCATCCACCATTAGAGCTCAATCCTTGGATTCACTAGCCTCTATTTTTGTCTGATGGGCATATACCCTTCAGTGGATTATATTATGTGCTAAATAATATCTCTATTATATCCATGAAGGTCTTTATAGCTCCAGGCTATGACTCTGTCATATTTTTTGCATAATTTAATTAGCCTTTCTTTTTCTACTTGAGTTGCAAAATTTCCAACTTTTATTTTTTTCCCTTCACTCACCTCTATTTCATAATAATCTAATTTGTTTGCTTGGAACCTTTTCTTCTCCAGACTTACATATTCTGGATCAAAAAGGTTCTCTAAAGTGATTAAAACTTTGGGAAGCTTATTATTATTTAATTGTATAATTTGATCCCCATATGCCTCTTCAATCTTTGGTTGCAATTGATCAGCAAATTCCCCTGATTGTTACAACAATGAGATTACTTGAAAATCATTCTCAAATACTTGCCAATTCTCATCATTATCTAGGATAGTTGGCCTTACTATAACCTTTACTGACTTATTGTTAACTAATAGGCTAGTTGCTGGATCAAACTATGAGCCAATCTGTGCCATCCTATCAGCTTCAAAATTTTGAATCCTGGGGACTACTTCAATATTTAAAGCTTCAAAATCTTCAATTAAGTCCCAAATTCTATGCTTATAGGATTTTATCCCTACATTCTTTGTTATTGCCTTTTCTCTGATTTGCTTTACTACTAGTTTTGAATCTCCTTTTACTATTAGATTATTTATTCCATTTTTCTTGGCTAACAGGAGCCCATGTACTAAATATTCATACTCTACATCATTATTAGTATAATAAAATTGAAAATGGATAGCCCTTAAACTTTTTTCACCATTTGTAGCAGTAAGACAAATTCCTGCTCTAGCACCATTTTTACTTCTAGCCCCATCAAAATTTAAGGTCCAAATTTCTAGATCTTTTTTAGATTCTTGATTAGTTGGCATTTCTTCCCTTAAAACATTTGGGATTTCATGGTCTTCATCAAAAATAACATAAGTGCCTAGACCAATAGAGTCATAATTTTCATATGGATCACTGTGTATCATAGCCAACAACTAGTTATTTTCTTTTTCTTGATCATGCTTAGTCCAATCACCTAAATTTTCAATGAAAACCCTTTCTTCCTTATTTATCATAGCATGATTTGGCTCTAATTTTGATGTTGGTTCATTGGTGATGTGATCCTTTGATAGTGGTTCAAATAGAATTTTCATCTTTGTACCATATCTAGTTCTTATAATTAGGTGAGACCAATTAAGAGACATATCTCCTCTTATCTTGGCTATAAAGTCTCTTGATAAACATAGGCCAAATACAGGAGGTATATCTATAACTACTACATCTTACTTTACAATTATATTTGAACAAGTATATAATTGCAATGGAAGTTGTTTAATTCTCCCTATTATTTGCACCGATTTGCCATCTAGCTACATAACTCCTTTAGCAAGTGACTCATACTTTATCTTTAAAGCATTTGCTATTTGCTTTGGAATTACTATAGTACTAGCCCCTAAATCTATCATTGCATTATGTAGTAGTTTCTTACCAACTATAAAATTTAAATATAAGGGATCCAGTTTGAATTTGCTTACCTCTAGTGCATTGTTCACTAAGGCTATTGTCTGCAGATGAACTATGTTTTTGAGCTTTCTTTTATCAGTAAGTCCTTCAATACATTTGGGCATTTCTTGGCTTTGAAGAGATTCTTGTAATAGTGTCCTTTGTTTAGGAATAGCTAATATGTCCCAAATTGATACTTGTGTTAGAGTCATCTTCAGTTGATCCACCACATTCATTGGTCCCAAAATTTGAATTCTTGGAAAATAATTATACCTTGCCTTTTCTTGAATTTGTCCAAGAACTACTTGATTTTTCACTGGCTGAAGTACTTCTTGTCTAACTGCTATGTCTTGATGACCTTGAAATAGATTATTCTCCATAACTTCATTATTTACAACTTCAGGTTGTTCCAACATTCTTCTCTTTGATCTAGTATAGTAGTCTGATTGTATCATTGGTTCCTTAGAAGCAAAAGCTTCATTCAAGAATACTGATTCTTCATCTTCAACCCATGAGAACAAAGAATATTTTGGGGCTATTTCTTATTCTTGTTGCAAAGACATCCCTTGCATCTAAGCCATTAAGATTGAATTTTGCATACTAGAAGATTGGTAGACTTGATTGTCACTAGAACTTGAAAATTGTCCATCCATTATTCTTTGCTCTGCTACCTTTTGTTATATATTACCCATGGGACAATCTCTAGGTGTATGAGAATTATTGCAAGGGAAACACCAGCAATTGGTACTATCTGGATAATTATTTTTCCTTGGAACAATCTCTCTATTTGAATTGGAAGGAATAGTCTATGAGGGTGTAGGGATTGTAACTAGTTAGTTTGCTGGCTGAGGGTTATTTTGCCTTGGAGGACCTTGATATTGATTTGGCTATGATGGAAATATATTTCCTTGATAGCCTTGATATTGCAGTTTAGTATAAGTATTCTGTTGTATTTTCATATTAATCATCTCATTAGAAAATGTCTTTTAGATATTCTTGATATCATCCAGCTCAGATGATAGCAGGGACAATTTCTTTAGTAGGTGGTTGAGGATATGTGTACATAGACACAAGTAGGGCTATAGATTTAGGGGCTTCTTGAGGTAATGGTAAGGAAATCTATAGAAACATGGGCATGGGAGGCCTTAGAGGCAACTTTCTAGCATCTATCAAATTATTTTCATCTCTGACTGCATAGTCATAAGCCTCTGGTAGAGTCTGACCTCCAAGTGACTGAATCATAACGGATATGTCTAAATTTAATGTTTTTAAGATAAAACACTATAGCCATTCTTGGTAATGGTTTAGCCATAGTAGAGATTCTTTCCCAAGTCTTTTAAAATCTAGATTTGAAGTCAGTCATCACTTCTTGTGGTGCCCTTTGGATGGTAATCAATTGCTATAATAAAGAAGACTTTGCATGTAAGGCCTAGGGGTGATTTTCCTAGCTTGAACCAAGCAATTTTTGGCTACTATGGCAATGTCATAAGCAGTTGGTAGTATATGTCCTCCCATAGATTGGATCATCATAGAAATATCACTATTTAATGCCTTTAAATATTACAAGAAAGCATAGCTAGGAGTTGGCTTGACTAGGATGGGAATTTTGTCCCAAGTCTTTTGAAAGTGTGTGTTGAAGTCCTGCATATGCTCGTGTGGAGCTCTCTTTATGGTTGTCATCTGCTCAGCAAGAAAGAGGCCATCACCCTTTTCCCCAAAATGATCAGTTAACTGAGTGCCCAATTTGTTCTAGGAATGTATGGAATTCATAGGCAAGGTCCCGTACCAATCAAGAGCCTTGCCTTTAAGAGATAGCGCCAGCAGTTTGATGGCAATATTTTCTTCTGTGATATTGTGAATATTGCAAAGGTTGGCAATATTCTTAATATGTTCATGGCTGTTATAGGTCCTACTCCATTGAAAGAAGGCACATTATTTAGAGCTATTCCTAGAATTGGATCATAGTGTGGGAGATTTAAGGGGATCTCACCATGAAAAGCTGCAAAAGGCAGTGCCATGGCTGGGATCGGCTGTAACTAGGGTTGAGCTACGTATGTGGCTCTTACAACAAGACTAGGAGGATTGATTGTTAGATAAGGATGGGTAATTTTAAATCATAGTCTTTTATCATAGTTTAAAGGTAACTCAACGAAATCAAAAGGGACCCCTCTTGAAGCAGACCTTGTGGTGACCTTAGGCATAGAAGATTAAGATACTAGTTTTGAAAATATAGAATTAAATCTTTTACCAGTGGAGTAGCTAGATGTTGGAAGACTTAAAATGGCTATATCAAGATAAGTATCAATCCTAAACTTCACTAAATTATCAAACTAAAGGTCCCACCAGGTGTGACAGAACTGTTGACATGGGAAAATGCACCAAGTGGCAGGAAAACAAGTTCCTACCTTCTCCTCACAACATGGAAACTCCTCTCTCGCCTGTGGGATAGTGAAGCTGGAGGGGAGAGTCTCTAGGTAAGGGCTAGCTCCCTTTGATGTATCATGTTTATTTCAAGCAGTGCAAATACATATGGGTATATATAGCTATAATAAAGGGGGGGATGAAAAGGGAGAAGAAATGCAGGAAAACAAACTTACTCTATGGAGGTGATACACCAAAACAATATGACCTTTTCATACCCACTCTCAAAATTAGACAAAACACACTTATACGCTTCACCCTTGATAGAAGAAGCAATATGTAAACTTGATAGGGAGGTAAAGATGAAAGATACAAAAAGGAGGTTCATTAAAAGGTGTTATAAGAAACACTCTGTAGATAATCCCCTTAGTTCTACACTCCAAAATAGAACTCTTCTCCTATCAGTTGTAGATGGTGCCTTATAGATAGCTGGTATGTTGGTGTTGAACCTGTGAGAGCATCAAAGACAATGACTGAACACAAATCAACACTCAAGACATACACAAAATATCTATCCAAGAAGAGGTAAAACTGTGTTTATAGATTGAGGTAGAAATTTTAGCAGGGTTGTGCCTTGTAAAATTGTGAAAAGATCCTTACAAAATGAACAAGTCCACCATATATATGAGAAGCAAAGAGGCCCATTGGCACTCCTTCTTTTACAAGTGGCATATGTGTCCCTTCATGAAGATAAAAAGTCCCTCAAGGAATTAAATGGACTATTCATTTTGCCTGTTCGAGACTTACATTTCCTGCTTGGATGACTTACATGGTTTGCCTTCCAATTTAATGTGAAATAGAGAAAGTAGTTACACTATTTGCCACTATCATTCCAAATGATCAATTTGTTGGCACTATTTCACCTACTAAAGACACTTCTCCAATTTACACCAGTCAGACTTAAATGCTCACTCATAACCTGCCTGTCACTCTGCCCATTTGTCGTTTCACACCATCAGGTAATAAATTACCTTGTTTATGCCACTTGGACTGCTTGACTACTCTCTGCCTTGTCACTCTGCTTGTCACTTAGAATTTATCCTTTCTAGCTACTTGGTTCCTTAGGCAAATATACTAATGGGTTGCTACATTCTGGCTCATTTTCTTTTTCCATTTAGCACTCTTATAGATTAAAAACCCAATGGCTACTCCATTTCACTAAATTTGATGTTTCTGTAGCCGTCATAATTTGAATATCAATAGTTATCCTATTCCTTTAAATTTGATGGCCTCACGGCCATCATGAGGTCCACATGGAATCTCCTCAAGCACCTACTACTTTCCTGCCTTCGTTAAGTCCTTCTCATGCTCTCGTGGGTAAATTGTCCACAGACAATTTCCCCGGGTCTATGGCTTTGTTGTATTTTCCGTGGACAAAATGTCCGTGGAAATTCTTTTGCTTTGATTTTGTATTTTGGCTGTGCATTTTTGTGGACAAATTGTCCATGAAAATTATTTCCCTTTTCTTCCCTTTGTTACTTTGAGGCGCGCCCAAATCTTTTTGAATATGAAGTGTCTACCCTCCAAAAGGGTGCTTTGGACTTGAAGATCCCCTTCGGCTTGGGGCAGACCCTTGAACCGAACCTGTTGAACCAAAATTTGGTTTAACAGTTCAAAGTTCAACCATTACACGACGATGGGGAGTAAACAAAAGCCGATGAACCTTTGAATTGAAATGAACCATGCCCAAATCTTTGAAAAGTCCTTGAAGTGTCAGCCCTCTAAAAAGGTCAATTGACTATGATTGCCCTTCGGTTTAAGGACATACCCTTGAACCATGCATTGAACCAGCCTATTAAACCAAGCTGTTGAACCTAATTTTGGTTCAACAGTTCAATGGTTCAACTAAGCGCACCGATGAACCTTTAAACCCTTCCATTGAACTTTTTGTTGAACCTTTTCATTGAACTGAACCATTAAACCGAATGCATTAAACCAAAATGGTTCAACAGTTTAAAGGTTCAATCATTTAGCTAACAAACTCTTAAACCAAATTTAAGCAAGCTGCTTTGAACCAAGAGACCGAACCATCCATTGAACTTCCATATTGAACCAAGATTGATGAACCTCTTCATTGAACTTTTCCTTTAAATCGAAGCCGTTGAACCTAATTTGGTTCAACAGTTCACCTAAGCACGCTGATAGTTATGAAGGCTAATGGACTCTATTGAACCATTGACGTTGAACCTTTTCTATTGAACCGAAGCTATTGAACCAAAATTTGGTTCAACGGTTCAAGGTTCAAAGGAGCACGCCAATGAACCAAAAGCCAAGCTTGATGAACTTTTTATATTGAACTAAATGTTGAACTTAAGTCATTGAATGAAGCATTGAACTTGAACCAACTGAACGGGTTCAATGGTTCAAAGACATTGATTTTTCTTGTGATTCTCTTCAGACCAGAGCCCAAAGAAGCTTTGTAAAACCTATAACTCTTTGAACTGATTCTCCATGAACGAAAAGACTAACTTGCCAAGTCCGTAGAAATCCAAAACCTACAGAGTCTGTAGAAATGAATAGATTCATGCAAAATAAAAAAAAATGAAATGGCCTCAAACAATAGGGATAGGAGGAGACTGATTTTTTTGGCTTGTTGGGCAAAAAATGGTCAACAGGGTCAAGGACCGGTACCATTCTAGAGCTTTCCCTTTAAAACAAGCTACTAATAACCTTATGGCCACATTTTGTTATGTGACAACATGTATAACATAGACATTTGATACATCTTGTAGATGTTCTTCAGGTGTTTTAAAGTCTTGCCCATTGAATTTTGGTAGAGCTTTCAGGGCATTCACTAGGATAGGGTCCCAAGTGGCTGGTGGTATTGTGAGAATCAAAGGACTACCAATGTTCCAACTTGCACAATTTCTTAGGGCTAGAGGGGCTCCCATATTTTCTCTTGGTATTCTTATAAACTAGTTGACTCTTCTTCTTGGACTAGTTATCAAAGGTGGCAAAATAATACTTGGATTTATAGCAGATTGAGATCTGGTTACTGGTCTGTAGCTTTAAGTCCTTGTAGCTCTCTGGTTCATATGGTCTTGAAAGAAACTTCAAGAAATTGTCCCACCAAGCATGCCAAAAATTGTTGATGGTTAAAATTGTACTTATTTCTAACACCAACAATGGGAAGTTTCAAGATGTGGGACTTACGACTTGAAACAACCTATAAATTTTATAAGAATCTGGTCTCTTCTTTATATCAAGCGTATAATAGGAAAATGGATATGAATTTTAATAGAAACACAAATTGCAAAGAAATAAAAACTAACTATGGTGATGCACCTAAATGTAATTCAACCCTAAATCCTAAGCACAATGAAACTATATGTAAGATTCAATTACGTTTAAGAGCAAACAAGGCATGATCAATGTCAAATATGAAAACAATAGAAATAGAGGCTCACAACTTAGACTATTTTTGCAGTGACACAGAAAATATCAACAAAGGCATAGGATTCAATCTTCTTATTAATTCTCTAGTCACATAAGAGGCATAGAAACATCCATAGTTACATAAACTTTCCAACTTAAGAAAAATAGAACAAAGGCAAATGATATTCCTAATCAAAGCTCTAGAAAGTCTAAACTCTTGACAATAATTCTATCATAAATTCTCTCTAAGTATTAGATCCTTCCTCTTCTTGGTGATCTCTTCATCCCTAATTATAGCCTCAAATTCACTTTGAATTGTTTGTTTGTTCCAAATCTAATGGCCCAATTGAAAACTAACTAAACTGGAATTGTCTAATAGAAGATATTTCTTAGATTTTGAAATGCTCTATCTTCTGGTAGTTCATTAGCTAAAACAGCTCGCAGGATGCTCCCTTATATTAAATAGAAGAGGACACTTGGCCAATTCCTTGAAAACCTTCTTATTACTTAGGAGACACCATAGAATGACACTTGGCATGTTTTGCAACCTTACTGAAGACACACAGTTCTCTCTGCTTTACCTATACTCTTACTATATCTTTGCTCAGGAATGTTCTGCCTTTGACACCTATCACAATTCGCTTCTTTGAAACTTTAACAACTTAATAGAAAATAAGACCCACAACATTTCTCACTCGAGCAACTATAAAAGGGCATAGGGATAGGTGGTGATTTCCACTACTTCAACAAAGGACACATGGCAATCTATGCTACTTTTAGCCACCTTTTGAGAAACCTGTGGAAGGTGACATGTGCTTCATTTCATATTTACATGGACAACAACACTAGGTGGCTTTTGCTTGCTTTAGAAACAAAACTTGAGACCTACCATAGTCTTTACTATATCGATGAAACAAAATGAAGAAAATTTTAAGGTTGACACGTGGTGGCTTCTACTCTCTTCAACTTAGATACATGGCATCTTCTGTTACTTTTAGAAAATCAAATTCAAACCTTCGACGATTGCCACTTAGCACCCTCCGCTTCTTTGAAACTTTTAGCTTGTTGAAACCTTCTGCTCAAAAGAGATATGAAGCGTGGATGCTGATATGAAATGTGGATTCTGACATTTGTCACGTTCCATTGAGATACTATGAGATACATGGCACGTCCTAACCAACTTATAAAAATTGTGAAAGGTGCCTCGGCTGATGACACTTGGCAACTTCTGCCTAACTTTGACATTTAGAGAAAAATGAATCAAAAGGAAATTAGAGCCTATGCTCTATTTCAAAACATCACCGTCTTGAGCCAAAATATGTGGGAACAAAATCTTGCAGTGCATAACTAAAAATTAGAATGAAACCTAGAGTATTTTTTACTCTACAGTATTTTATCCATGCCATCTTGAATATGAATACAAAGATACAAAATGGTCGTAGACTCAAACCGAGTTGTTTTGAATGCATATACATTTACTTTGAAAGACCATCTAGTCATTTTGTTCTAAAATATTAATGAATGATGGTGTATAATGGAAAATAGATATGGGAATATAAGATGTTTGTATGTGTGTGTCATGAGATCATGGCACGTATTGTTAATGTACAAGTTATTGTAGCCATACATAAAACCCATAGCATATACAGGTAAGGATACGATGTTAGATATATTTCTTCTATTTATATCATGATAGATAAGGAAGAAATGTATTTTTGTATTGATATAGAGACCTATGATTGTACTATTTTTATTACCTCTATTTATTTTAAATCTAGTGGTCTTGGAGGGATGTATATAGTTATAGGGTTACTATTAGAGTTGCAAGATAGAAAAAAAAAACTAGAGACACTCTTTGTTTGTATTACTCCTATTTATTATTATTGCCCATTTTTTAGAGTTTAATAGATACTCTTAACGGATAGTATATATTTCCCACATACACAGAGATGAAATATAAATTTTGTTGATAAAGGATGATTTCTTCAAAGCCTCAGATCCTTCACTATCAAGTTTTTGCATTGATATAGGTTTCTAAAATCCATTTTGATGTAAGTTTTAAATGGGTATTTACATATTTTAAATGGATCAGATTGTAATTAAGAAATCTTGGATAAGTAGCACAAATTATGGGTGAAATCCTTTATCACTTTTGGTGTCACTTTTCCTTTCAATGTATTCTATGTTTTGTTTTAATTTAGTTGTAAATGAATTGATATAATAATATAAATAAATATGGGAATTTGAAAATGACACAAATTAGAGATTTTAAAATGCAAGAAATGAATTTATAGAGTTGGTAAATTACTTTTATTCATTCCAAGATTCTGCAACCAATTATATTTAATTTAAGGAATTGAGAATTCATTATTCAATTCTAAACTATTTGATTTATCTGAGAAATAAACCCAATTTATGGATCAAATTTGGTATTAGAGAAAGTGTTTATAGGACCTTCCTTCAATTGTGATATACTTCAATTTGGAGTTTTTATCAGATTCTTGTTTTATGATTCTTCTATTTGAGTTGACCATGTGGGAAGGCTAGTGTAAATGGAAATTAGAAGGTGTTCCAATTCACTAGAAGAAGACAAGCTTTTAACAACCAAGGTTTTGGAACCACTAGCCATGTAGGATCAACACACATGAAGAATAACACATTATCACTTGAGGTGTGAGATGGTATTGTGAAAGGAATAACCTTTCTTCCTTGAGAAGCATTTAGATAAAGTGAAAGACACTTTTAGTGATGCACATCCAATAGGAAATAGTTATGGTTTGATTATTAGTATTATACAAAGGGTAGATTGAGATATGTTTGTAATCTGATTTCATATAAATATTAACACAATATTTTGGTCTTTGATAACCAATTGTGTAGCCTTTATATTTTTTAATACTAATCATATTATGTATACCTATGTCCTTCATGATAGATACAAGTGAAAATACTAGTTCCATGGTAAGATACGGAAATGGCAACAACGCATTATTCAATATTAAATAGGTTATCGCACTTTGAGTTTTGATTTTTTAATTAGTGCATAGATTGGTATATCTCACAGCTTTACTAAGGGCTATAAGATTTAAACAATAATTTATTTAAGATACCAAAATTATAATAGATAGTATGCAATAGGTGCATTCCACAATTCCCAAAGAGGTATGAGTTATTTTCAATGTAACTATATTTGCACATTTTATGGTTTGAATCCTTAACATCAGGATAACCTTTGTGTAGGTTACTTTGGATATAAAATATATCTTTATGTATATATTTTTTAAATCCTTTTGAGAATATAACATGTATCATATAACTCTTTGATATAGAGTTGAAACGATGAAACCACTACTATTCATTTATGAAAACCATGAAAATGGAACAACCCTTATTGGTTAAATGGTTTATTTGAATAGTTGATAAAGCATAACTATAGAATAGATTAGTATTATCAGTTACTCTTCAAACACTATTTTAGATATTTCCTAACTACTTTGATTTAGAAAGGATTTTGATAATCCTGTTCTTGTGGAGGGATCTTATTGCTATCTCTTATTTGAGTTTTCCATTGTGATAATATTTTGGAAACTAAGTTGGATGAATTGTGGAGGTATGAATCAAAGAGTAGTCAGATTGTGAGGGAAACCTTGAGATATGTTTAACATACTTGGTTTCTTCTCACTTTTAAATGATATTTGCTTATGATTACTTATAGATTTGTGAGTTTGTAAAGAAGCTCTAGTTATGAAAAATTCTCCAAGTTGACAATGGAGTTTGACAGATATAGGGAAATATTTGAGGAAAACAATTTTTAATTTTGTTTTTTATAGTTATCTTGATTATTCTAAGGTATTGTATTGTGAATTAGTCACCTTAGGATAGACAAATGTATTATGCATTTTTATATTGTGCATATATGTTTAAGTCCCACATCATTATGTGAAAAGTTTGTATTTCAAATTGTTTGTACTCACATGTATGTTTGTCATATACATCATGTATGAGTACTATATAAGACCCATAAATGGGTAACATTTATAATTCAAGTATACATATGTGTAGGTGTTTGTAAATCTTATAAGTGTATGTAGCACAATGATTTCCCTTGTGTGATAATAATGAGAATACCTTAACCTTCATGTAGTGCAAGGTTGAGATAAGCCAAAATATATTATGACTATTTTGTGTAGCATGTTATTTGGTAGAATGGATATAGAGTTTATTTTACTCTCTATATATAGGTTACAATTGTAGTTGAATATTTGACTTATTATAGGTTTCTATACATTAGAGTGATACAAAAGTCTATGTAGCAGGTTTAGTTGGATTCTTGATACTTTTGAGGATAAAATAGTCTTTATAGTGAATTTTGATCCAAAAGATTATGGTCACCATTTTTTTCGATAATTAAAAGGTTAGTTATGAAGACTGTAGCTAGTGGAGCCCACTTTTATGAGGGAGGAGGACTTTACCATCATGTGTGGTAATGGTGTTTTATTAATTACATAATTACACTATTTTTCTACCATACAATTATTTTAGTGCTTCTGGTTGTGACACGTGGTAGGATGATAAATAGTTGGAAAGGTCCATGTGGTGGGTCTTTAGGGTACCATATGGCCTACCATTACATCCTTGATATTTCTCCAAGCCACATTGTAACACAACTCACATGTCAATCCAACTCAAGTTCCAAACTATATAACCAACTCAAAGTCCAACCTGACCTATGTCCAACTCAACATGGTAACCCAACTTGACTCACATGGAAACCTAAATCATAGGCATCTCAAGTTGAAGTTTTGAAATCAAAACCAAGATAACAAATCACCAACTTGTAGTTAGTGTTGGTTTAATATTCTAGCAAACAAAAGGTGGTTTAATACATGGCCAAAGCCATGGTTTTATATTTTTATAAAATCCTATTTAAAGGCTTTATTGTGATTCATTGTGAAGAATGTGGGATTAAGGCTCTAATATAGAATGCAAAATATGGATATAATTGGAGCCCATGAGAATGGCGAAAGGGTATGTAACTGCCATTATGCTTTGTGGTAAAACTATTGGAATAGCTTGATAGAGATCATAGTGAATAGGAGGTTATTTATCCATTTTTGTGATGCCATTAGAATGGACATTAAAGGGTATTTGAAATAAGATCACGTAAGTCCATAAGAGGAGATGGTTGTTCAAAGTTTTAAAAATCCACGGTAAAGGCATGTATCTAGGGGCATGAAACCAAAAGGGCAAGGGGATATTTTTCATACATCTTAGACATGGTCATATAAGTCAAGGACCATACATGCTCAGCCATGGAAAAGCTCAGAGAAAAGTTCACTAGTTATATGAGCCTAAAGGATCTATGTCATAATATAGATATGGCTTATTGATAAAGACCAAGTAATGGCCAAGGCATTGGGTCAAGATGGTTCAATTTGAAGAGCCTAATCCAAAAAATAAGGTCTATTTACAAGATTGAGTCTATGAAATATAAGACGGGGTCTCATTCTTAGTTGAGTCCATAATATGGATGTGAACTTTGATTGGGATGGATTTGGAGCCCATGACCTTGAACGCACTCATCTTTGGGTAAAAAATATAGTTTGTGGATTGGGAGCCAATCTTTGTAAGAGGTTGGTGATGGCATATATAGTCCCATGGAGGAGAGAGGTACATTGATTCATGTACTTTTTCTTCTATTAATTTGGCTCAACATGTTTCCCTGCTAGTTTGGCCAAGCTAAGTCTAAAGAGTTTGTCTTGTTTCTATTTAAATGGCCTATGTCCATGGAATACAAAACTAAGGTCATTATAAACATGTAGATCTAGCCATAGATGTATGGATATCTATAGTCACATAGACCCATCTACATTGTAGACACATGAAATACCTATTAGACCACACGGACCCAGCTCAGACAAAAGGAGGTCATTGGCATTGGTAAGGAGGTCTCTAATGCATTGTTGTTTTCTATTTTACTCATATGTTGATAAAAATACATGAATTAGTATGGCATTACAAAAAGATTATTTTTCCTAGAGAATTTGATTTTCAAATATAATAGGGGATTGTGCCTATTAGGAAGGTTTTTAATCCTTAGTTGATGAGTTATTCGATGGTATTTTATCCACACCATATTTAATGTGACTACAAAGATGAGAAATGGCCTTAGACTTAGACCAAGTCATTTTGGATGCATATTAATTTACTTTGAAAGACCATCTAGTCATTTAGTTCTAAAATATGAATGAATGATGGTGTAATGGAAAATAGAGCTTGTAATATAAGATAATTGTATGTGTGTGTCATGAGATCATGGCATGTATTGTTAACATACAGATTCCTATATCCATACATATAATTCACATCATATGCAAGCACGGATATGATGTTGGATCTATTTATTATATTTATATTGTGATAGATAAGGAAGAAATGTATTTTTGTATTGATACAAAGACCTATGATTGTACTATTTCTATTTCCTGTATTTATTTTAAAGCTAGTGGTATTAGAGTGATGTATATAGTTACAGGGTTATTATTGGAGTTTCAGGTCAGAACAAAAACTAGAAACACTCTTGTTCTCCTATTTATTATTACTTCCTATTTTCTAGAGTTTAATAGATACTCTAAATGGATAATATATATATTTCCCACATGCATGGAGAGGATATATAAATGTTTTTGATGAAGGACGATTGCTTTAGAGCCTCAAAACCTTTACTGTCATATTTCTAACATTGATACAGATTTTTAAAATCCATTTTGATATAAGTTTTAAAAGGATATTTATGTATTTAAATGGATTGGATTGCAGTTAATCAATCCCAAAGACATATCCCAAATTATGGGTGAACTCCATTATCACTTTGGTGTCACTTTTCCTTTTGATTTAGTCTATGTTATCTTTTAATTTAGTTACAAATGAATTGATAGAATACTATTAAAAAGTATGGTAAGTTAAAAATGACATAAATCAAAGAGTTTAAAATGTAGGAAATAAATTTATAGAGTTGGAAAATTAATTTTATTCAGTCCTAGATTCCACAACCAATTCTATTTACTTTAAGGAATTGAGAATTTAGTATTTGATTCTAAACTTTTTGATTTATCTAAGAAATAAACCCAATTTATAGATCATTTAGTGATAGTTCAAATTTTACATCTAGTTTAGCCTATTTGAGATATATAACTTTCTTAGAAACCACCATGAATATTAAGTACAATTTACAAGCTTAAACCTCCATCTGTTCTGAAACTTTAACTTAGTCAACCCTACTTGCTATATCAAATTTATAAGAAATAAGGGTTTTTTGTAGCTTCCACTCACTCTTTTGATAGACCAATGCCACCTAGAGGTACCTAAGAGAGTCCTCTACCTACTCCAATCATCAAAATAGGTCATAAAGTCCATCCTAATCCATTTATAACAAGATATTTTATATCAGTTCATTATGAGGATTTTAGTAAAGTTTTAGACCAGTTTCCATTCTTAATGTTTGTTAATAAAGATATGCATGTAAAACCAACTCCTAATGCTTGGAAAAATTTATGAACCTTTTCTATCTCTCCCCAAGATCTTATCTTCCCATTTAATAGTCACACATTCCAACAAGCATTAAAAAGACCTTTGTAGGTCTGCAACACTCCATTCTAGCACTAAAGAGACACAAAGATCCACTTTTCATGATTTCTTCTTCAAATAAAGATCTAAAACTTAATGATAACTCTTGAAATAACTTATCACAACTCAAAAAATTCTTACATGATCTCAAAATCCTCTAAACTTGATCATGATACCTCATTCTACCACCTAGGGTCTTAATATTAGGTTTATGATAAGACCACTAAAGAAGAACATACCCGTTTGGCTCTCTCTAAGATTCATGTGACTAAATAAACACCTTTATCACATAATATAACATTTAATTTCACAACTTAAATCTCATACACATCCATATCACCACCATCATGCCTCTATAATCCATACTTATGCTTAAGAACAAGTCTATTCACATAGACCTACTAGGAACCATATAA
This sequence comes from Torreya grandis, assembly GCA_037957365.1. Lineage (NCBI taxonomy): Eukaryota > Viridiplantae > Streptophyta > Pinopsida > Cupressales > Taxaceae > Torreya > Torreya grandis. Next base: position 1,011,590 of record JARHVA010002246.1, on the reverse strand, counting down.
ATTTGAGACCTTATTGTCATTGTACATGAACTCTAAGACTCATTATCATGCCAAACCACATTTATACACTTTATTAATAGTTTTATGATCTTGTTACAACATAAAAATATGCCAAGACCTCATACATAACTCAAAGACTACCAAACCATGCTCAATGTCATCATAAACACTCACCATGTAACATCATAAGAACATTTATAGGACATCAATGATACTCAAAAAACTTTTAAATAAATGAAAAAATTAATCCATCAATCATAATAATAGTATCATGGGGCGGGGGTGATATCTCATTTGGTTAGGTATTTCCATCATGCTCTGCCGATCACGTGTTCAAGACCCCCCGCTCCCATGGAACCGAATGGTGCGTCCGCGCCCCGTTGCCACCGGTCACATTAAAAAGTTTACCCGGGTGTAGGTGTGTTACACACACATAATAATAGTATCATACTAGAAAACAATCTAAAAAAGTAGATCATTCTCATCTCTTCAAATTAGATCTCCCCAAACAGGTCTTTCTCCCAATCAAGTCCTTCTCCCCCTTTGACATTAATTACAAAGATTCATCTCTAAAAATAATACTAATCCTTGGAACTAGATAAAATATATAACTATCAACACCCACCCCATTTGTCCATACATACTTGTCTTCAAGCTTCTCTATCCAGCATGGCTTAGACCACTTCATATCATCTTCATAGAAACACAAAGTTAAATAGGTCTTGTTAAGAATAACACAAAAATTCTATTATCAATAGGGCTCTGAACATCTTCGTGTCATGACAAAAAATCCCATTATGACCTTATGAGATCATTTTGACATCAAAATAACATTTTAACTCATGATACAACCTCTAGATAAGCATCACTTCAACATTCTTCAAGATTACTAGAAACTTGTCATGCTATAGGTTTGATCACCTTCTAAACTTTGTTGTTCACCTTCATGGCACAAACAAATTTTAATATCACTCTTATAGCTAACTCTAGATCATGGATCACATTATCAACACTTTATACCTTTAAAGACATTGGTCTTATAGACCAATCTTCAACTCTCACACCACTAGTTTTATCTTTACTACTTAGACATCACCTTGCACTCAAACAAGGATTTAAATCATGATTATTTCCATAGAAAACATTGCAAAAAATATATTTAACACTAAAATAATATATATAGGTCAAATAAGATCCATTTTCATCATGAACATTCAAATTTAGGGTTTATAGACACAAGAAGCCTTGAAACCCTCATACCCTTCTTCAACTTTTTAAGCTAGTCCTTCACAATTAGGATGAATCTAACCATATACATGCAATGAAAAGAGGTTTAAGACCTTAAGAACACATCCAAACACTTTTATCATCCATCCAAAGTGACCAAAATCTTGACACAACTCATCAAGTCACTCATGTCTACTAAAAACACAAACCTTAAGCACAATCCTTTTTCATTGAGATTTTCTTACAAAAAATCACCCTTTCTAGACTTACTCAATGCATATAACAAGAGTAAAATGATGTAACAACAGAATATAAAACACAAAACACCACTTCAAGACTAATAAAGAGGTTTTAAATACACTTTAGTCATCCCATGTTCTCTAATCAATAACATAGTCAACAAACTCTAACTTTGACCCATAATAAATGCACTATATGGACATCTAAGTATCCAAATAACTTTGAGGATAATCTAAAAAAAGTCTACTTTATCTTTGATTTTTACACCAACATGTTTTGACCTTTTCCAAGGATTTTATAGGAAAAATAATTTTCTTGGGTCCTAAAAACTCATGCACAATCATTTAAATTCAAAACCCAATGGTTATATTTTTGAATGCCTAATGACTATTTCTCAAAGTATAAATCTGACTACCTCTGGCATGTCACTACACACAAGACCAAATTTATAAGCTCATAACATGAGATAGAGAATACATTAAGGTACCAAACATTCAGGGAAAGATCTTGTCAGTATAGAAAACACTTTCATTAAACCCTTTGGCCAAAGTCAAATTTCTAGGTACATGTAATAAATGCATAAACAAACTAGTCTCTTCATACTTGAAAGACATTTAATGATGATCTAGTTTCTCTTAAGCTAGAATGACACCTTTTCTCTCTCCAAATGATCATGATAAACACTAGAACCTCACAAATGCATCTAGTTAACACTCATAACATCCTCTATTACCTTAATGACACATAACCACAACAAAAAAGGTCCTAAATTTATGAAGCATCTCACACATGCTCCCCCTATCACCATGCACACCTTAGTCAATTTTATTTTGATAAATATGATTAATCTCTTGAACCATCATCCATACTAAGATATACCTTGTAGACCACCTTGGAATGCCTCTTATGACCTCAGGAATACATATCAACTACCTCAAACTATCTTCCCATTATCTCATCATGCAGTCCTTTATGTAAACCTCAACCATGACCTAGATCATGTTAAAAAATATAATTCTTAGTTTTTTAAAAATTATCTCTTTGTATATTGAGATTGATATAAACACCTTCTTGTCATGAAACATCTTCCAAGACTCAACAATCATCCACCAAAATTTATTCTTCCATAAGATGATAAGCATATTGATCTTGCAACTCACCTTCACAAGCTTAGCCATCTTGTGATTTAAGGATCACCTTCAATCTATCAATCCTTATCTAAAGGACCTACTTTGATACCAATTATTGGAACCACTACCACTAAAATAGGGCAGGGAGGGGGGTGAACAAGTTCTTAAAACAATCTTTTCTTTCCACTTAACATGATTAACATTTCAAACCAATATAGTGATCAAGAAATACATATAGAAGTAATCACATAAACATGAAACTAGATATCAACACATAAACATAATAGATATGTGATAAACCCTCATGGGGAATAAAACCCACTAAAACATATCTTGGACTATAATCCTATAAAAACATGAATCAATATTTAGTGAGGCACCAACCCCTTATTAGTCAAGCACCAACTTAACTATTCCTTTAGAAAGATATAACATTCAAGGAGGAAATAACCCCCTAAGTGACTCAACACCAACTTAGCCACTTCAAGTAAACTTATTCAATCACCAACCTACAAGTCATCTCCCACTCCCTCTTGACTAAGCAACAACTCAGCCAAGTCAAACTTGATCACCTTCACAACACCTTATTGCTCAATGAATAGATCGTGACCTCTTCTTCATATCTTTATCTTCTATATCCAATATCATACATCAATAAAAAATATCTAATGCAACTATGATGGTATCTCAATCAACACAATATCAATCCTTCAATACTCTCAAACTACCTCTTCAAGCAAGCAATTATACCCTTCTTCTACTTCACTCAAACAACCTTAATATGGCTTGATTATGTCATATGACCTTGATATTCATATTTAAAAGTTTAGTTGGATATTCACGACTAATTATCTACTCCTTTTTTATTTTATACATGACCTCCTTCTACTCCTCAAGGTGCTATTTTATTCACTTGCACACTCATTCACTCAACTTGTCCAAATAGGCATGATATGCCTTATACTTATACCAATCACTAGATCACTCACACTCTTGGTTGGATAAGACATTAATCCAATAGGGTAAGACCCAAAAAATGTCATAATACATTTTACACATAATAATCAATCAAAATAATATCACTGTTAGGTTGGCCAAACTCACTTAGACCTCTTCCTTCTATTAGGCCTACTTAGAGACCAAATGCATTAGGTCTATCCTCTCCATGAAACAAATTGAATCACTAAATCCTAGATATCCTTCAACAAAGAATAAAATCCTTTAAAAAACTTATATCAAAACCTAAAATAACATAATTCTTCTAAATAAGTCACAAATCATTCACTCACCTCATGAAAGCTCCATTAGGCCTTAAAGACCTATTAGGTCTAATTACCTCAAAAACACTATCTTCAAAGATGAAGCTCAAACCACTTGAAACACATTATAATAACAATACATATATGTATGAAAACTTAATGAACTTAGGTTAATAATCATACTAATTATACAACATCAATTAGGCTCTAAAGACTCAGGAATACCTCTATAAAAACACACTCTGATCTACCAGAAAGATCCAAAACATAGTCAAGAACCTTTTACTATGAAAATTTATATAGGGACTTTCCAACAATCCAAATTCTTGTATAATATCCCATGTCACCTATAATACATCACTACATTCTTGGTACACTTTGAAACTAGTCAAGATGACATAGGAAAATCATACCCACTAACATATAGAAAATTACCAATGACCCCAAAAAAATAGTCCTTGTGAGCTAGGAATTCGACTCAAGAGAGGATGGTTAGTATTGTGTTCATTTGGAAATGAAAACAAAATGAAAAAACACACTAACTAGCATAACATCTCTATGCCTAGACACTAGGGAGAGCTTAGTTAACAAACATGATTAAAAACACACAACTAAAATACAAAAGAAACCTTCTTTTACCTTCCTTAGATGCTCCAAAATGCTTGTTGTAGTGGCATGCTCAGTTTGTGCTCATGAAGTCTTCATCAAAAGAGGTTTCTCTATCTCCTCTTCTCCTTGGCACCTTGTGGGTTTTGTTTAGCTTGGCTTAGAATCAATTTGGCATAGTAACACTAATTTCAATAGCTTTTGAAATCATTTGTGCAGTATAAAATTGCATTATCAAGACATATAGATGATATTCATGGCCTCTCTATTTATAGATTTTTGAGATTGATGAGAATCAACCTGAACCATCCATCTCATGATTGAGATGTGTGGCTAAATATTAGTCTAATTTTTCAATTAAAATTGATAAATAAGATCATCAATATTTGGGATAGAGGATCAATTAAGAGGCATGGAGGGCATTGATGAGTCATGGGAGGCATGAATCTTAATATTTGTGGTATTTATGGCCTAGGGATGTCTTCCCAATAATGAGGTTACCTGATGATGCAAATATTCAATATTCATTTCTAAAAATAAGTATTAAACAATTTTCCATGGAATTCTTAATTAGGCTCTAATTTGGTTTAATTAGCTCTTAAGCATGATTAAGCACTTTGTGCATAAATTACTCAAATTGATCAGAATACCTTATTATTAGTCCAAAATTTGACTAGATTAAAATTGGAAGTTGATGTTAGATGCATTGGATCTGTTATCCCATTTAGGATTATATCAACATAAAATGACAAAGGCATGTGTCTCATGTAAGACATTTGATAGGAAAGAGTGATCCAGAGCACCCAAGTGCAAAATTGGAATTTTGACTCAAAATGATATGTTCAATGTTAGTTAGCCCATAAATTGCATTTCCACATTTAGGGATACCTTTGCCAAAATTAGCACTTGAATATGTCAGTTTTACATCATTTAACATGTTTTACAATTTTTAGCCAAAATTGTGTATTTTGGTGGAAATTAATCAAAACCCTAATTAGAGGTCATCAATGGTCAGATTTAGGTGTCTACAGTTTTCCCTTATTTAGAAAGGTGTTACAAGCTATAAGCATAGTAACATATTTTCAAATAATGAAAAGGTTTTATGTGCCTACAATTGCAATGATGATGAACTAATTATATGATGCTCCCTCAAGGGAATGGTTGGCACAAGTAGGCCAAAAAATGGTCCCTTGATAAGAAGTGAAATGCTATGTACCTATGTATATGATATATTGATGTATATGGGTTGATGGAGATGCCGACATGTGGCACACATCCCCTTAGTTAGTTATTTGGGTATAATATATTAGGATAATAGAGTAACTTGTGGAAGTAGTGCATTGGGTAATGGTCAGCCTACATTGGGATTAGGAGGTTATCCATCCATGGGTTAGATAGATGTATATATAAGAGATGATTATCATGGTAAAGATATCAAGTAAGCATTGAGTATTCTATTGTAAGAGGATATTGGAGGTTGTCCCGTCGAAGAGACATTGTGGAGTTATTCCTTCCTAAAGGAGTATTATATGGTGTTTCCCTACCTTAAGGGTATTTATGAATATATTGAATATTCAAGACCATTACAAGTGGTATCAGAGCCTCTACCCGGGTTTAAGTCATAGAGCGGGTGGCTACACCGGCATGGCAGTGTTCATCTGGGGCTTGTACACATAGGAAATCCTAGTGGTATGGGTGCAATTCCAACCTAGAGTCTAGGCTTTAGAAGCATGGTGGGATATTATGGTCTTAATAGGCAGACTTCACTAACATCTTGAGGTTTTGGTGTAGTGGTTCATTACATGTGGTATCAGAGCTTTGATTTGGGCAATTTGTGGAGTGAAACCTTAATTTTTTTGAATTATCAATAACATTTTATTGGTTGCAAATTTTTTCACAAATTTTTTACTGGATATGGATAATATTTTAGATAAGTCATAGTGAAAAAATCAAGATTTTTTTATTCATTTTGAGGGATTTATTATTATTTTAGGGTTTATAATAATTTATCTATGTCTTCCGAAATATAAGGAATTTTTATTCTAAATTTTTACTGGAAATGTAAGTAGATATAAGAAAATCACAGTCAAAATTTCAGATTTTTTTGAGTTGTTTGGAGTGATTTGTTGCAATATTATGGATCAGTTTTGACATTTTAGGGTTTCATGAACCTTATTTTTTTTGTGGATCATGGAGTTGCAAATATTTTCAGGGAAAGATGATATTGATGCTAGAGAATGGTGGCTCCTTTTGGAGAATCATTTTACAAAAAAATTTAGGCAAAGATGATTACTTCCTTTTTTGTCTGGGTTTGCACTACATTGGTTTGATCAATTGAGCTATACAGAAAGGTTTTATTCATGGAAAAAAATGGAATAGATCTTTTTAGATAATTGGGCTATAAAACAAGAAGTAGAAAAGGAAGAAGCAGTAGAAGAAGAAGAATTAGAAAAAGAAGACGAAGAAATAGAAGAATCAGCAGAAGAAGAAGAAGAAGAAGAAGAAGAAGAAGTAGAAGAAGTAATAGAAGAAGAAGAAGAAGAAGAATTGGATGATAAAGGTTTAAATTATTTGGCTCCAAAGAAATCTAAGTCAATTTTTCAATTTCATGGATGCATTCAAAATAAAAGGGTTATTGTGTCCATAAACCCTACCAGTAAGTATAACTTCATCAACATGAATATGTCTAAGCATCTACATGTTCAAGCAAAGAATATCAAAGAGGTTCAAGTAGATGGTAAGAATATTTCAATGTTTGAAGATCTAGAGCTCATTATGGAAAAATATGTTTTGTATTCATATTTTTATGCTTTGGATATGGATGATGTGGATATAGTTCTTGGATATCGATGGTTAGAGACTTTGGGAGTAATGAATATTAATATTCAGAAAAAGTTCATGAAGTTTTGGTATAGGAAAAAGAAGATCACTTTACAAGATATCATAGTGAAAAAGGCACCAATAAAAATCTAGGTAGATCATGAGGATAAGATGGAAATAGGTGATGAAGAACATGATGAAGATTCAGATGATATAGATAAAGACACACTACAAATGAGCACTTCATCTACTCAAGAGACAAAGAAGGAAAATGTGGAAGAGGTAGAAGAAAAGGTGGATAAGGTCAAAGTATTGGAAAATGTTGAGGTATATAGACACCCACATCATCATGAGAGTAAACAATCATGGAACCAGGTGAGGAAGTGTCATAACAACAATCATTTTGTCTATACAAGAAATAAAATTTCCAATCATTATGGATATGCATGGAATACAAAGAAAAAATACTATGGCACATGGAATGAATGGGGGAATCACTATGACTATTCATGGAATAATACCTACTATGGTCATGGTTGGAATTAGAGTAGCACAACGAAATATGATACATGGAATAAAAAGAGGAATAATTATGTTTGGATACCAAAGCAGTATAATTATGATCATAAATGAAATCAGAGGATCAAAATGGATTTTGGACACAAGCTTGGAGAGATATCACTTACCAAGATCACATATGGATGGTTAGATGATCGAGATTGGAGCAAGTGTGTAATGATTTAAAGCACAATCATTATTTGGTTTCTTCCTATGTTTTGAGGATGAAACATGTCAAAGAGGGAAGTAATTCTATGTACCTAGGGATATGATATACTGATGTATATGGGTTGATGGAGATGCCAACATGTGGCACACATCCCCTTAGTTATCTGGGTACAATATATTAGGATAATAGAGTAACTTGTGGAAGTAGTACATTGGGTAATGGTTGGCCTACATTGGGATTAGGAGGTTATCCATCCATGGGTTAGATAGATGTGTATATATATAGGAGATGATTATCATGGTAAAGATATCAAGTAAGCATTGAGTATTCTATTGTAAGAGGATATTGGAGGTTGTCCCCTCGAAGAGACATTGTGGAGTTATTCCTTCCTAAAGGATTATTATATGGTGTTTCCCTACCTTAAGGGTATTTATGCATATATTGAATATGATACCACTTGATATGATCTTGATATTCAATATATGCAAAAATACCCTTAAGGTAGGGAAACACCATATAATACTCCTTTAGGAAGGAATAACTCCATAATGTCTCTTCGAGGGGACAACCTCTAATATCCTCTTAAAATAGAAGACTCAATGCTTACTTGATATCTTTACCATGATAACCATCTCCTACATATATACATCTATCTAACCCATGGATGGATAACTTCCTAATCCTAATGTAGGCTTATCATTTCCCAATGTACTACTTCCACAAGTTACTCTATTATCCTAGTATATTGTACCCAGATAACTAAGGGGATGTGTGCCACATGTCAGCATCTCCATCAACCCATATACATCAATATATCATATCCCTAGGTACATAGCAGAAATGAGGGGACCAAAGAAAGGAAAGATGATGGGGTGAAAACATAATGATTTTGAAAAAGTAGTCAAAATCATTGAGAATGTAAGTGGGATGGTGTATAATGGTTTGCCCAAAGGTAGTTATAAGCATGTTACCCTGATAGTGGTAATGTGGTATGATAACATAATGATTTGCCTAAATGTGGTTATAATCATTGAGAAGATGGAGATACCCCAGTTAGGATAGACAAATAAGATAACAATGTGCCCATGTATGGGAAAAAATTTAAAGTGGTGACAACACAATGATTTACCCAAAGGTGATTATAATCATTAAGAAATTTAGGTGGGATGGTGTGCAATGATTTTCCCATAGGTGGTTATAATCATTAGACCTCCATTATGGAAAATATGATAAACTTGTTCAAGGATGATGATAAATTAACATGGAGGGTAATGATGAATTGCAACAACCTACTAATAGGGAGATGCTTGTCTGAACCAATAAAGGTTGTTATTATTTTATGGTTAATTACTCTATTTGGGATATGATTGGGAGTGAATCAGGATGTTGGTGTTAAAGAGATGCTACCATTACTAAATATACTTCTTTAAGCTAAGGTTTGTTATAACATGTGTCGATAGGCATCATGGTATAAGATCATGAGGACTTAGCCAAAATATGCATAAGGACCGACTCCCATTATCTAATACTCGATATAAAACAATGCTCCAATGATAGAAAACATGATGATAATGTAAACATATGGATATGGATGTATTCAAGTATAAGTTTGGGGAAGGAATCACCCAATGAACACACATAAACCAAATCTAGGCAATAGTGATGAAAGCAAATAAACAGGTAGACAAATAAACAAAATAAGTAGAAATAAATAAATAATGCAAATAACATAACAAAAATCATATGAACATTACCCTATAAAATAGGTGATAACTTAACAAATGAAAAAATAAAGGAATAGAAGAAAAAGGAAGGGGGTGGTTGAGCTATCTCCATATGCACTAGGGAAGTGGATGCTACCTACATAGTTCCATGGATGTAATATCTAATGAAAAACTTCAGGCTAAATGTAGTTTTCCCAGGGAATGGAAAGAATGTGAGAATTTATGAAAACAAATAGAATGGATGTGATAGAATAATAGGAATGGTCTCGAAAAATGGCAAGTGCATGAGAGCCAAAAGCCAAAAAGGATGGGGAAATTAAGAAACAAGTGATTTGTTTTCAACTTAGTAAGAGTTCCTAGAATCGTTAAGGCCAAGAAGTGGTCAATGTTTTTAATCCTTTTTACTAATTTTATAAATGTTTTATAATTTTGGAAGTATCTCAACTCGATCAAGAATGATGAGACACTAAATGGTTTAAGCTCACAAAATGGTGAGAGGATTTAAACTTAGATTGCTCACATAATGGTGAGAGTGTTCAAACTTAGGTTGCTTATAAAATGGTGAGAGCATTCAAACTTAGGTTTCTCATAAAATAGTGAGAGAATTCAAACTTAGGTTGCTCAAAAAATGGTGAGAATGTTCAAACTTAGGTTGTTCACAAAATGGTGATAAAATTAAAGCTTAGGGTGCTCAAGTTAACTCAACAAGTATCGAGCACTACCTACATAGTCCCAAAATAAGACCTCAAGTCACTATAGTTGTGCCCTACAGTGAAGTAATTTGACTAGTGTAGCAGTCAAATCAAATAAAATAGTCATAGTTGGTAAAAAGGCATAGTATAGCATAAGAAGTGGCAAGTTGTTATGTCAAGGCTCAATAAAAAAATTTTGCCCCTAGTTTTCCCATAGGAAGTTATAACTAGGACACAATAACATGGATCAATGGTATTAATTTTCCCAAAGGTGGTTATAATTAGTAGCAAGACTTGTGATAAGAAAAGAATAATAAATGAAAGATGCAACTACTAAAAATTATGTCATACTGCTCCAAAATACGATCTCTATTTGAAGTACTTGAAACAATTGATGAAACTAATCAAATTCTTTGGTGCTAAAAATGTGTAATAAATGGAAAAAACCAAGTTAAAATGGACTAGGATTTAGAACACATTTGGTTGATAGAATAGGATGGTAAAGTAGATGCGGCTAAGAGGACAGATAAGAATGATATTTGTAAAAAGAATAATAGTGATAAAATGGCACCACTAAAATGGTTCTTATAGAAAATACACCTTATCACTCAAGCATAGTACTGCTTGAGGTGAATAATATTTATCAACTCAAGAAGTTAATCTTCATCAATTGTGGCAAGCTGGTATGCTCCTAATCCATAATCTATAGTAATGATGAAAGTCCCTATCTAGTTTGGTTTGAATTTACCTTTATGCTTCTTCTCAGTCATGGTTTTCTTTTGATTTTATTTAAGACCAAGATCACCAAGTTAAAATGTTCTATACTTGACCAACTGATTGTAGTGGTATTTGACTCAATTCTAATATGCCTACAGATTGTTTAGCATAACTATTCATTTTTCATCAAGTAGGTCTAGCTCTTGCAGGTGAGCTACTTGATAATCATGATCATCTAGGACATTTTTTAAAGATATGCATAGTGAAGGTAAGTCAACCTCAATTGGAAGGATGGATTCTATACCATAAACAAGTGAATATGGAGTGGCTCATATGGGGGTATGATGATTGGTATGGTATGCCCAAAGGGTAGGGAATATATATATAGGTACCAATCATGACTGGCATCATTGACAATATTTTTGAGGGTATTGACAATGATTTTGTTTGATGCTTCAGCCTGGCCATTACCTTAAGGGCAATATGCTGTAGAAAAATGTTATGTGATGTTATATTTAGTACATATCTAGTCTACATCTTTGTTTTTGAGTAATCTTCCATTATTAGATATAATGTTAGAGGGGATACTAAAGAGATAAATGAGATGGTTGAAGATGAATTTAGAAATTTGATTTCTAGTCACATAAGTGAGGGGTATATCTTCAACCCACTTAGTGAAATACTTAGTGGTAGTAAGGATATATTTATGTTTATCATATAAAGTGGGGTTGATTTTCCCAATGAGTTCAAGTCCCCTTGTAGCAAATGACAATGGTGTCAACATCAGTTTTAGCGTTTGTGTTGAGGCATGAATCAAATTAGCATGCCATTGACATTTTTCACACTTATTTATATATGTAGCTACATTTGCATCCATCATGGGCCAATAATAACTAGTACGCAAGATCTTTTTGGATAGGATTACCTTACTATAATGAGCACCACATACCCATTTATGAACTTCTCTTAACACTAGCATAGACTTTATCAAAGTTAAATAATTAATCTCCATCCAAACTATGGCATTAAAGGGTGGATCCAAATAGAGTATAATGAGTGGAGTGATGGATAAAGGCTTTGGTTTGTTTTTGAGATAGGTTAGGTGGTAGAACTTGGTCATGAAGGTATTTTTAAAGGTCCGAGTACCAAATAGAATAAGGACCAACAATATCACAAATCATTGCAATAGTTGAAGGTTCATAGGCTGGTACAAACAAATTCTTAATAAGAAACTGATATTCTCTATCTTTATTTGTTTGTCAAATAATAGAGTCTATAGTATCCATGGAATCTACAGTTCTATTATTATCCCATGGTATATGCTCAAACTAAATGTCAATAATTTGCTTCTTGAGAGTGTTGACCATAGATTTATATGGAATTAGTTTATCATATTTGGTTTGGAAATGGTCTATGACCTAATTGATGATTAATTAAGAATCACCATAAACTTGGAGATGAGATATGTTTCAGTGTAATGCCTATCAAAGTCTTGCAATAAGTGCTTCTTACTCGGCCATGTTGTTTGTACAAGGAAAATTGATTTTGAATGATTTAGGGATTAGATCCCCCTGTGGTGTAATAAATAAGAGGCCTGCCCCTAATCTATGTGCAATAAATAGACCATCAAAATATAGCTTTCAATGCTACTCCTCAAGAGGTGTGTCAATGATGGTCATATGGATTCATTAGGAAAATTAAATGTGAGTGGTTGTGTGTCTCTAAAGGGTGGTTTAGCAAGTTGATCTATAAAGACCTATCCTTTGATTGCCTTCTAATTGACATACTCTATGTTAAACTCACTAAAAATCATGATCCATTTGGCCATTCTACCTTGTAAATCTATTTTAGATAGTAGATACTTGAGAGGATCTACTTTTGAAATGACCATGGTCTTATTGTTCAACATATAATGGCCCAGTTTTTGAGTTGTGAAGACCATGGCTAGACAAGCTTTTTTAATAGGTGCATAGTTGTGTTCGTATGTGACCAAGGTATAACTTAAGTAGTATACTACATGCTCTTTTCCTTCGTTATCATGTTGAGCTAAATGTGTCCCCAAGGTATTATCAGTAACTGATTGATATAATAAAATAGCTTTTTTGGCATAGGAGGTAACAAAATAGGTGGATTAACTAGATAGTCCTTGAGTTGTTTAGAAGTTGTTTGGTAGTGGTCATCCTAGTGAAATGTAACTCCCTTATTTAGAAGCTATATAAATAGATGACAATTGTCTTCTAATTGAGAGATGAAGCATTAGATTGACTAGATCTTGCCCTATAAACTATGGAATTACTTCAAATTGGTTAGTGGTGACATCTCAGTGATAGCATGGACTTTGGCCAAATTGATTTTAATGACCCTATGAGATATAATGAATCCAAGTAACTTTCCTAAGGTTACTATAAACACACATTTATTTATATTGAGTCTAAATTTGTACTCCCATAATTTTTTAAATATCTTACGTAGCACTGTTGGATGATTGGCCCTAGTCTTGTATTTTCCTAGTATGTCATCGACATAATATTCAACAATATCATGCATCATATCATGAAATATGATAGTCATGGCCCTTTGATATTTATCTTAAACATTATTAAGACCAAATGACATTACTTGATAACAAAATTTTCCCCATGGAGTGGTGAACACTATTTTATGTTGGTCTTTTGGTGTTATTCTGATCTAGTTATATCTTGAAAATCCATCCATGAGTGAAAGTATTTCATAACCCACTGTGGAGTCGATGATCATGTCAATATTAGGTAATGGAAATTCATCTTTAGGGTAAGCTTTGTTTATGTCTCAAAAATTAGTACAAATTCAAATTCCTTTAAGCTTTTTGCTAATAGGTACAACATTAGATATCCATTCTGAGTAGTCAATAGATTGGATACATCCTACTTCTAAGAGTTTTTCCAACTTTTTTTTACCAAGATAGCAATGTGAGGATGCATCTTACATAGCTTTTGTTTCACCAATTTGGCATTAATATTGACCACAAGGTGATGCAAAACCAAGGTGGCATCCAAACCTGGCATGTTAGAATAAGCCCATGCAAATATATCTACAAATTATCTCAATAGAGTTATAAATACTACATGTTCCTCCCTAGTGAAAGAGATGCCTAATTTTATACATTTTGGGTCTGATTAAGTCTTGATGCTTACCTCTATTTTATCTTTGACTAAAAGGGTTGAACCATCTTCTAGAATAGTAGATAAAGACTTGAACTATCAGATTATATCAGGGTCTTTTGTTAAGAATTTCTCTTCAACGTCTCCTAGGCATGATGAATCTAAGTCCCCAATGGGAGATCTAGCCATGTGACAAAAATAGCTAGAAATTCTTGAAGAATTCAATCAAATACTTGCTATTTCACAAAAATAAACTTGGATCCATAGGCAAGTTCATCACTAAAGGTCTCTTGGTCTAAACTTGAAGAAGAATGAACACCCCCATCTAATGGCACCTAAAATAGGTTTTCATCACTAGACTAGCCTTTATCTTTACTTTTTCCCTGGTTAAAAAGTGCCTCAAAATGGTTTTCATTTTGGGACCTCAATGTTTTATTTATTTGTTTTTGGCTATGGGTGTTCACCTACTCTCCAAAATAGGCTTCAGGATCCAATGTAATTGAGAATCCTAATTTATGATCTCCCTATGGAACATTATCTTTAAGGCCTAAAAAGTCATAGAATGCCTCATCATTTTAAAACTCATCAATTGGCAAATTGGATTCTTGTTGGTCCCAATATATTAGTTGGAGATAATATAATGGAAATGGGTTGTGATGAATGATTGGGGTAGGGGTACAAGTGGCATTATTATCAAAAAGGTTAGTCTCAACTAGGTCATCAAAGGTGAGGCTATGATAGGACTCTACTTCATTGTCGACATCATCATCACTAGCCATTAGTGATGGAACTCAAATATGATATATGGGGTCACCCCCAGGAAGGTTAAATCAAAGGCCATAGGGTCTTGTGTAATTAGTCATGGAAATTGGCTCAATGGTTCCTTGTTGATTTGGTCTAAGGCCTCTTCCTTCATAATCTTGATTCCCCATGATCCTATTGGTAATACGATACTTTACACTTTTATAACAATTATCTTAGTTATTATTGTACAACCATGATTCATCCCCTTCAAGAGGGTCTACTTCTAGGCTAGATGTTGGTATAAACATGACATGTCCCTTATCTTTATTTTTTATTGCCAATGCATGTGTGGGGTAACTTTAGGTCATCCAAATATTTGTAGATTCTAAGGAAGATTAGTAATATGGAAGGTATCATGTGTCACATACTCCCCTGGGCCATTATCTGAAATGGTGAAATGATTAGAAGCTTTAAGAGGTGGCATGTGGGAAAGGGAATCTAAGGTAGTAGTATCTATGTAATTATCCTATGGAGGATCAATAAGTATGGCCTTTCTTTTATCTTTCTTAGAACTTGGATTCATGTCATATTGGTAATTTTAGCTTTGAAACATGGCTTCAAGATGTTTGTAGTGATCATACGGGTGTAAATCTCTTGGAATATTCACTTCCATCCTTGAGTGGAAGAACTTGATACATTGGTGCAGTGTTGATGGGACTACATGAATCTCATGTAACCAAGGCATTGCTAAAAGCATATTATATGACAACTCAAGATCAATCACATGGAAAAGTGTATCATGGGTCAAAGGCCCAATGGTAACTAGTAAGATAATGGTGCCTTGTGATTCTCTTTCTTGATTATCATAGGCTTTGATAGTTATCATTTCTAGCTATAGATCTACCATTATGTACCCAAGAATCTTGATGAGCTTTAGAGACACTATGTTGAGGCCTGATCTATTTTCTATAAGGACATGTTTCACTTTATATAAACTTATATATACAATGGATTATTATGGAGTGGGCAAGGGAAGACATATCACTTTGGTTAAATGTGACTTGTTGGGCTAGAGCTAGGTGTCCAAAAAAAACTCAAAATTTATTAGGGGATATGTCACTGATAACAGTGGATTGGGTTAGAAACTCATTCAAAATGTTCATGTGGATTGTTGATGTTCACAATAAATCTAAAATACAAATTTATGCTAGTGTCTTCTATAATTGTTTCACAATATCAAACTTTTTATCTTGGTTAATAGTGAAAGGTTTATTTGGAGGCTAAATAGTTGGTTGGAGAACAGGTAAAGTGGTAGAT
Source organism: Torreya grandis (assembly GCA_037957365.1). Lineage (NCBI taxonomy): Eukaryota > Viridiplantae > Streptophyta > Pinopsida > Cupressales > Taxaceae > Torreya > Torreya grandis. The sequence goes on along the minus strand of JARHVA010002246.1, from coordinate 995,247 downwards.
GGTTGCGAACTTGGGATAGTAATCTTTGACCTCTAAGTTAAGATTTAATAATTAGGATCAGATATTGGACCATGATTTCTAACAAATGCTAGGAATGGTGTGGGACTAGATAGGACAAATCTCAATTATCGGTGTACTTATATGTGGTCACATGGAAAGGGTGAATTATTGATATATGGTCTAAAAGTGAGATTTTCAATTTGTTGGTTTGCCTATGTACAGTCCCAAGTCAAAGAAGGATTATCCATGTAATTTGATTGAATGGTATTGCTTAGAAATGGTCTAAATTAATTAGTGCTTAGTCTAGGATTAATGGAGATGGTATTAACACTACCCCCTACAATATGACCTACAGCCCTATTATAGTCATGTGCAATTACATGATAGGTTTGTTGGTTATTATAGTTTTGACCTTAGTTTTTTCCATTGTTTTGATGTTGTGGGTTTTATTGTTGATTATACTAATTTGACTAATTTTGTTGGTTTGGACATTGATTTTGATACTATTGCTTTTGTTATTTCATCAGTCAATGTTGTTATTTTTTGTTATGTTATTGCTATGTGTTATGTTGGGGAATAGTGTTTTGATAAATCCCAAGAGTTTTATTGGAGGTGGAAGTACCATTATCTAATGTTATTTGTCCATTCTCCAACATGTTCTCAATCAAGTTCTTTATTTACACACATCTTCATAGATTATGCCCATTGACTCAATGATATTCACATAATTCATTTTCATGGTACCAATTAGGATAAGGAATGCCTTATGGATAATGTTTTAGTATAGGCCAACTAATTAGATTAGAAGTGGCAAGTTTGTGAAATATAGACTCAATAGGCTCTCCTAGGTCACTAAAGACATAATGAGTAGGCATAGTTCTCCCTAGCGGAGGGGTTTGCAATGGTAAAGGTTGTTGTGTTTATTATGCAAGTCTTTGTTGTTGTGCTTGTGGCATTGGTTGGAGAGGTTGTTGGGTAGGAGTAATCTAAAAAGGTGGTATAGATGATGTTTTCACTATTTGGACATGATGTGACTTGGTTACTCAATTACCCATAACATTCCTATTGTATTTGAATTACTTTAGTCTATATTGGTTATTGGCCTATGTTGGTTGTGATGCTTACAATTAGATTGGATGTTGATTTTGGTCAATTCCCTGATTGGTACCTTAATTTTGATTAGTTTACGTAAGCTTGATGATCCCTTTATTAATAAGGGCTCACTCAATCAACAAGATTTTGTTGATGGTCTCCTTGAAAGTATGTGCACATTGTAGTTCCTAATGATAATCTATCTCACTATGAAAATTTTTAGTAAACACAATGGCTAATTGTTTATTTGGTAAAATGTGGGTGAATTGGATTTCAAGGGCTCTCCATCATTGTAGATAATTTGTAAAACTCTCACCAGCCTTTTATTTTTCTTTTGTTAAGTCAACTAATGAAATATTATGTTTGAGATTATGGGAAAAGTGATACAGAAACTTATCAAAAAGATCATCAAAATATATTTCTAAATTCTTTGGAAAATTTAAAAAACACTCTAAGTCTTATCCATCTAATCTCTTTAGAAAAAACAACAAAAGGTATATATCTCTATATGCCACTAGTTGACATGTGATAAATAATTTGGTTAAATGGGCCTTAAGGTCACCTTTCCCTTTATATTTATAAAATTTTAGTGGTTTGTATACTAGAGGAAATGGTATATATAATTACTCCATGGATAATGGGTAAGAACACATGTCATCCAGCTTAAAATTTTTAGTCTATTTCCCAGCCTTAATGGCAAAAATTGCATCCTTCATCTATTAAAATTTTGGGATAAAAAACTAGAAGGAACATTAGTTTGAGGGAGAATATTGGTTTGAGTATATGGTTGGGAGGTCAAAATTGGGACACTTTGACTAGGGTATGATGGAGATATCTATTGGGGTATATTTCTTTGGTTGGGAAATAGACCAAGAATATGCAGATGTGGATTAGGATGTAGTTGAAATTACACATTTGGTTGTGTGATATTCTGGTTTGGGTTGGCTATGAAGGTTTGACTTGGAGGATTTTATGGTTGGGATGGAGGGATATAACTATATTTTTCCTATTTTGGTTGAAAAGGGACATGTTTCCAACTAATCAAACCTAGATGTTGAGTGGGAACTTATGAACCAAGAACCTATCTCTAAACTTGTGGCACATTTTGAACCGATTATCATCTAGTAGGTACTTGAGAAACATGGGAGCCTCCTTGTTACATGAATCCTTGTTGGGAAGCAAATTCATGTTGAATATTCAGGATCCATCATTGACCAATATTTACCTGTTGTTGTCTAGTCATCATCTAGTTTTAGATTGGTACACTAGTTTATGACTGAAGAGGTATGTTTGTCACTACCTAATGAGGAAAAACATTAGTTTCCCCTTGTTGTGGTGGTAATACATTCAGCCTCTATTACATTGGTACACTATATTTTGTATATTGTTAAGTAATACTAATCATCACTTGTTGAGGATGAGTAGGATTCATCACATTCTATTGTTGAGGTGTAACATTGGTTGCTGGTTGATTACCTATTCTTGTTGGTTGCATGATTGATGAAGCAACTAGTTGAGGTTGGGATGCAAAAACTCATACTCCTTTGTATGATGGTCCACTCATGATATTGACTATAGGCACATATTTTTGACTAGTTGTTTATGCATTAGTACCACTTTGATTTGGATTGGATGTTGCTTGCACAGTGTCCACTATATTTTGCTCATTATTTTATGTAGAAGTAGAAGACACTTCTTCAATAATGGGCATATGAAAAAATTTATCCACTAAAGTGTTTTGAAAAAATGGGTCTAAACTCTAATTATCTTGACTTTTTAACTCTATCAAAACTCCTGTTGAAGGAAATAAGTCAATAAGAGGTTTGTTCACCATGGTCATCTAATTGAAATTGTGTGCTAGATTCAAGTATGTTTGATATGCCATCTGCATTTGGTTAAAGTGGTTGTCCATGAGGTTTTTTCCTCTATTAGTCATATTAGGGTCTTGATATATTATTTGGACTAGATCCAAATGATCTCTAGAAGAAACTTGTTGATCGTAAATTATGTTGTGGGGCACTCTTACTAGGCTTGGTAAATTATCATGAGGGAAGTCTGTTGGAAACTTGGCCCCTACCTCTATGGCTCTAACCAAAATCTCATCTTTGTTCTCCAAAAAATGATGCTCAAATAAAAATGGATCATAAGTGGAAGGTGTATTAGTAAATCATGACTATTGAAGAACTGGTTCATCAGTTCTGGGTATTATAGCTAAGTATTGTGTAGTTTTTTCTTGGTCTTGTTATAAATAAGGTGGTGTATTAACCAAATATTTATCCAATGGATCCTAGATTTGTGCCCCTAATTGAGTATTATAAGAGGGATATGGATCCATATCATAAGCAATATTATCTACATAGGGGTCTTGCACCATTTCTTCCTATGCAACTACATCACTAATCCTCGGATTGTACATGAGTCCACTATGAGTGTAGGAATACATTTTGGGATCCATAGAAAATGATTTTTTAATAAAAGGTCAAAGAGTTATAAAAAATCTAAAAATAAAATGTCTAAAATCTGATGTTCAAACTTGGTCTAGATTCATCAAAAGGATCAAAAGGTTTATGCAAATATTTGTGATAACACAAGCTAATGTTAAGAGTCTAATGTTAAACATATTACATAAAAAGATTAAGTAAATGAACCAAAAATAAAAATTCAAAAATCTAAGGTTAAATTGTTTCAAATAAGTCTAATTTAAGAAATTAAAAGTTGCTAGATCTTTTGGCTAAAACATGGCATCAAAAGCTAGGCTCAAATAAGGCATGCACTAGGACTCTTGGCCAAATGATGTCAAAATCTAGACTTTAAATATATGAAGGTTTTAATATAATGAATTTTAAACACTTATAAAAAATTTTAGGCATTTGATTCTTGGACATGGACTCAATAAAATAAGTATAAGGTATGAAATAAAAGGCACTTTAGAGATAGTTTGTTTTCTCACAAATAAAGGTATAAAACTTGCCTCCTTTGACAAATAAGCTAGACAAAAAGTGAACAATGTAACTATGCTAGACAAAGGTTCATAAAGGTATACTTAGATTGGTTTGAAAATGTAGGAATAAATATAAACGCTATGCAAGGGGGCCTATAAAACAATATCTAAAATGTTTTGGGTAGCATAACAGTGGTAGACTACCCAAAAGATGTGACAAAATGATTCTTTCAAAAACTCTCTAAGGCAAAGATAATTTATCACAAATTTGATATCATAACACTACCTTTCTTGACTCAAAATGTTATGGTTCATAAACTCAAAGTGCAAGTGTTTAGCACAAAAAGACTTAAGTCTATCAAGTGGTGATAATGATCATGAGTCTTTAAATATCCTTCATCCCAAATTAGGAATTGAACCTAAGTTCCCTCAAGTTTAGTGAAAAGGGAAAACCCACTTAACACATCATATAAACTTATAAATGTGTAATTTTGAATTTAGATTATAAATGAAGGACTTAAACAACTTTTGGCAAAGATCTAGACTCAATTGGGTAGCATAACTGCACTAAAGTGGATGATATGATTGCAAGTTTTGATGAATTTTAAACAAGGCAAATTGATGATTTCTCACAAATTTGATAACATAACACTACCTTTTTAAAATAAAATTAGGGATCATGTGTTTGTTTTGCATTGTTTGTTTACACCAAGCTTTTACTCCAAACAAGACTTTAATCTAGGACAAAACCAACTAATTAATCACCCTTAGATCCTAAAATGACAAGGTTGCTTGGTATTGTTAGAATATATCAATATACATCATTTGAGAGGATTTTAAGTGTTCATCCAAAATTAAATACACGTTATATAGTAGGGTTTTTACACCCTACCTTCTCTCAAATGATAGTACTATGACATGGACCTTGAGGTGTACCTTAAACCAACAATACTTCCATGGCAAGTGGGGATTTGCCTAAGACCTACATATTTCTAAACATTCTATGGGATTAAATTGTATAATGAATTTCATGTCAAACAATGAAAAACAAAATCATGGATTTTGGGTTCGTATCACTTGGCTTGTTGCAAAAAGGTCTAGTCCTTTTTGCAACCACTACATCCTATTATTCACTCAGTGTAGTGTGATGTCTAAAGTGCCACTACATCATGTGTGTAATTGCAATATGGAGCCAAATGAAGTCAATGCTTGGAGATGAAACCCTAGGTCAAAGCTTCCATAAATAACTTGTAGGAACCCTTGCAATCAAACAAATATTGAAGACAAAAATGATAAGTGTGTTCAAAAAAATACTGAAGACAAAAATGATAAGTGTGTTCAATTTTAAGCCCAAATGAAAGATTCGGTGGTGTTCATTTGACCCCTTGGTCCTAATATGTAAATTTTAAAGCTAAATACAAGATTTAAGCAATAGCACCCTAAATGATTTACCTTTAAGCACCAAAATAAAAATTTTGATTCATTTTAAAACACCCTAAAAGAAGTTTAAAAGGATCTATTTAAACATGCTTTGATGATTTTTCAAGTAAAACCTACAAAAAAAATGTTAAAAAGATGTTTATATTAGAATCACTTTTGAAGATGAAATAACCAACTTAGAAAATTGAGCTCTCGGGTTTGTGTAAAAAAAACACAATGATTGTCCTTTGTTATACTAACCGATGATGGTGACTTTTATGTAGACTAATGATGGTTTTGATAACCAAGTAATTTTTATACAGACCAAAATCAATTTTACTAATGCTAACTGATGATGGTTATATATATTGATGATGGTTATACAAATTGATGAAAGTTTACTCAATTGGCAATGGTTACTGTGTAAACCTGTGACAAAGAAATATGGAAAAACAAAGTTAGAAAATCAAATTGTAAAAGTTTTAATGATCCAAATGAAGATTTTAAAGTTTCAAAATGATATTCTTCATGTGTGGGATGTGTTTGGTCCCACCAGGTGTGCCATTATGTGAGCTAAGAATCTGACTCAAGAGAGGATGGCTAGTATCATGTTAGTTTTAAAATGAAAACAAAATCAAAGAAAAACACTAACTAACATAACATATCTAGGTCTAGACACTAGGGATAGATTAGTTAACAAACATGAATAAAACACACAACTAAAATGCAAAATAAACCTTCTTTTACCTTCCTTGTAAGGTCCAAAATGCTTGTTTTAGTGGCTTGCTCAGCTTGTGCTCATGAAGTCTTCATCAAAGGAGGTTTGGCTATCTCCTCTTCTTCTTAGCACCTTATGGATTTGGCTTGGCTTGGATTGGAATAAATTTGTCATGGTAACACTAATTTAAATATCTTTTTTAATCATTTGTGCATTATAACTTTGCATTATCAAGACATAGAAATGAAGTTCATGGCCTCTATATTTATAGATTTTTGAGATTGATCAGAATCAACCTAAGCTATCCATCTCAAGATTAAGATGTGTGGTTAAGGATTAATCTAATTTTGTAATTAAAATTTTTAAATATGCTCATTAATATTTGGGATAGAGGAGCAATTAAGAGGCATGGAGGGCATTGATGAGGCATGGGAGGCATGAATCTTGATATTTGTGGCATTTACAACCTAGGGATGTATTCCCAAGAAATGAAGTCACCTGATGATGCAGATATTCAATATTCATTTATAAAAATAAGTATTCAACAAGTTTCCATGGAATTCTTACTTAGGCTCTAATTTTTTTAATTAGCTCTTAAGCATGATTAAGCACTTTGTGCACAATCATTTAAACTAATCAAACTACCTTGTTATTAGTCCAAAATTTGACTAGATTAGAATTGGAAGTCAATGTTAGATGCATTGGATCTGTTAACCCATTTAGGATGCTATCAAAACAAAATAACAAAGGCATATGTCTCATTTAAGATATTTGATAGGAAAGAGCAATTCAGAGCACCTAGGTGTAAAATTGGCATTTTGACTCGAAATGATCTAATGAAAGTTAACTAACTCATAAATTACATTTCTCCATTTAGGGATAACCTAGAAAAAATCAGCACTTGAATATTTTAGTTTCACATTATTTAGCATGTTTTAGTGTTTTTAGGCCAAATTATGCAGTTTGGTGGAAATTGGTCCAAACCTCGATTAGAGGTCATCAATGGTCAGATTTAGGTGTCTACAGTCCTAAAGAATGTTATTTTTATCTCTTTTAAGTAAAATAACAAGACTAATTATGAAAATTAATATTTCCTATGTGACATATATAACATCATATAATATATATATATATATATATATATATATATATCATTGGTTCTGGTGTCAACCATTGGTCTCTCAGGCCCATTTGATGACCTACTCTTTCATAGTTCTTACTTAGCCAAAAAAACCATTTTGGCTTCCATATTTCAAATTATTAAACTAGATATCATCCTTATATAAAGACTATATAGATCATTAACATCCCAAAAAACATCAAAATATGCATTAGATACATCAAATGATGATATAATGTTTTAGACTCATCACTTCATCTTGCATACCTAGAACTGTCATTCTATCTTGAGAACCAGTCATGGTAAACATGCATCCCAAAAACTATGTAGACATAATAAATAAGTATTGATGCATTATTATGATCATTATACATATTTATAACATATCCAAAAATAAAGATATAGAGGTTAATTGGAAAATATGAAATATATACATCAATCTCTAAACTTTACACCTTCATTGTCTCATCTTCACTAGACAAGTCATATTGCGAATAATATTTTAAAATTTTTTAATGACATCAAAAACATATAATTTTTTTTACATGTGTTACATGTATTTAATAAAAAACTAATTCACTTGGATTCATTCTTAATTCATGGAAACACATCCCTACTGTCATTCTCACTTATGCTTAGTTTTTTTCACTAGCTTCAATATTAGGCCTTTTAATGATAGGTTAAATTAAATGAATGGTTTATAATATTTAAAATATATAACTTAATCAAAAACCCAACATGAACATGAAGTAAAATTCACAAGCTTCAACTTCCATCTAGTTTTTAACTTTGACTTAGTCAACCCTACTTGTTATATCAAATTTTTGAGAAATATGATTTTTTCTATAGCTTCCACTATCTCTTCTAACATACCAATGACACTTGGAGGTACCTGGGAGAGTCTTATACCTGATACAATCATTAAAATATGTCATCCGATCCACTATGATCTATTTCCAATAATATCTCTCGTATCAAGTCATTCTTAGGATTTTAGACTTGTTTCCATTCTTAACATTTGTTAATAAATATCTAACCCTAAAACCAAATCCTAATGCTTGGAAAAAAAATTTATGACCCTTTTCTATCTCTCCCAAATATCTTATCTTCTCATTCAATAGTCACACATGCTAACAAACATCAACAAGACCTTAAGCCTACAACACTCCATTTTATCACTTGTGAGACCTAAAGATCCACATTTCATGATTTATTTTTCAAATAAATATTTTAAAATTCATGATAAATATTGAAACAAACTCTCACACCTAAAACCATGCTTACATGATGTCACAATCCTCCAAACTTGATCATGATATCTCATTCTGACACCTAGGCTCTTAATACTAGGTCCATGAGAAGACCACTAAAGAAGAACATACACCTTTATCACACTCTAAGAGTGATGTGACTGAATCAAAACCTTTTATGCATGATCTAACATTTCTGTACACAACTTATATCTCATACACATCCATATCACCACTATCATGCCTCTACAACCCATATTCATACTCAAGAAAATAATCCATTCATATAGACCTACTAAGCACCATACCACTTTGAGACCTTCCTACCAGTATAGATGCACTCTAAGACTCATTATCATGTCAAAAAAACTTTATACACTTTCTTAATAGGCTCCTAAGCTTATTACATGATAAAAATGTGTCAAGACATCATATAAAACTCATAGACTACCAAACCATGCTTAACATCATTATGAACACTCACTGTGTAACATCATAAGAACATTTTATAGGACATCAATGATTCTCACAAACCTTTGATATCAATTACAACATTAATTCCTCAATAGTAATAAAAAAAACATACCTCAATAATATGAAGGTACATAAGAACCATTTTGATCATATGAGTATTGATACATACCAATTTTCTATTTTGAGGCACCTAGAATGCCTATACCAACTAAGAATCACTTTTAGTCACCATTGGTTCTTGAATTTTTACCTCCAAAGGCTAATGTATTGAGGGATATCACCAAAAATTACTTCAATAGATGATAATCTTGGTATCATTGAGCATGCTAGAACTGTTATAGCTTAAATTTACACCATTGAGAGGGTGATTCAATCCCTCTCAATTTGATATATGAAATTATATTAGTATTAGGTTGTGGATTACCTTTAAGTAGACTAAACCTATATATTATAGAGATAACTCGTGTTGATATATCATTTATGCTCACGACACTACTAGCTTACAAAGGAAAATGGAGAAGGGTAATATGAAAAAAAACTAAGGGTGGTGATACACCAAATCAATACCGTCCACATTACTATCATGCACTAAAAACATGGATGAGACCTAAATCTAATTACACTTCTCAAATAAAGACCTTCAAGCATGAGTGTTTCAAGATAAAGGTCATAGATAATGCATTGAATGAGAGGGTTGGTCAAGAGGTATAATTAAGACACTAATGATTAAAATTCATATTCAAACCATGAAAATATACATCAAAATCACCATGTGACATGTAATAAGACAATATATTTGTAAATAGGTAAGAGATTTCAAATGAGAGAGAGTACAAACACTACTAGCATTCATCAACAATCAAACAAATACACTAGTTGTAAGCATGTGAGAAGGTGAGAATTAGATTATTCACCATTCAAAATCATAACACACATGTTTATTTTAGTATGGATTCACCATACTTAGCCAAAGGATGATTAAAAATCCAACCAAGGATATATTAATAGAAAATGAGATAAGGATAGAGAGAAGTAGCATATAAAAGAGTAATGATAAATCTCCTGAGATAATTAAAATCAAGAAAGGGTGGTACAACCCCTCAAGTTTTACATATAATAATGCAATAATCTTTTTAAACCAAATAATTAACACTCATTCCAAAAAAAAATACATAACAACTTATCCAATCAATAACTTAGAACAATAATAGTTTTAAATTCAAATATGAAAATACAATATAACTTATTACAACTATAAGTAAAGTAAATACATTAGGACTCAACCATGATTGGTACAATAATATAACAATTATTTTTCAAGTATTAAATATATTAAAATTAAATTTCATTCATGGATTCAACCTTAATATAATAAATAGATACCAAGATCTCCAGAGCTCAAGTCGAACCAACTTTTGTATTGATGATAATCGCAAGTGTGGTCTTAAAGTAGGTACTATAGTGGGGAGGGAGAGCATCATCCAAGAACTTTTCCATATCAACCATGTGTTTTAATGTGTCTCTCTTGGTATCCTTGGGATGTGCAACATAGCGCTTGGGTTTGTAACATGGCTTAACCAGCTCCTATGGATTCATTAACTTTAGTAGTTATATTGGGCACTAACAAATCAATCTTTTAGCATAATGGTAATTGATGGGCCAATATTTGATATCAGATCTAAAGGTGTCAATTTTTAATCCCTCACTTTTACTAGGGGGGATTGTTTTAAGTTGTCACCTTTGGTCTCCTTATGCTTTGCAGTGTAGTGCTCGGGTTTGTGGCATGGCTTAACTGCATCTCATGGATTCATTAACTTTGGTAGTTGTATTAGGCACTAATAGGTCAATCTTTTAGCATAATGGAAATTGATGGGCCAACACCATGGACCATCGATCCATCACATAATCCCCTATAATGTAATGGCTCTCCATTTATGGATAGGTAGATAGAATGGTGTGGGAATATAGAGAGACATGTTAGTACCTTGTGTGTTGTGAGATTTATGGTACATGATGTGCATCATAAATAAAATACATTTATAACATGATATTGCACAATATGAAAATCAAACATATAAAATGACAATATATATCTAACATTACTTTGGCCAAAGTTTTCAAATAACATATGATCATACAGATCAGTCAATTTCTTAAAACACCACTTGATCGGATTATCTACATCTAGCATTGGTGGTGCTATCTAGACTAGTGAAGTTCATCACACTACCTACTTAGAATCATTAATGTGGCATATAATATAAATATATATATCATGGTATAAAATTTAAAGATTCATTTTGATTTTTCTTATTAGTAGAAGTGAGAACATACTAAGTAAGAAAATAATCATAATCTTTACATTTTATCCATCAAATGTATATGATGAATCTGAAAACATGCTAATATTTCATAATAGTAAATATTCTAGAATATATCCCATACAAGGTTATACCATCTGAGTATGCTTTACACAAGTATTATAATTTCTCAATTGTCAATGGTAACATACTAATTAAACAAACTAAAATTTCTAGTTCTAGTCATAACTAGGTTTATAATTTGTGTTCTTCTAATATAAAAACAAGTATGCCCATATAATAATCTATCTTTTTACAAGTTAAAAAAATATATCAAAATATTTAATTATACATTGGTTTTCATGTTTTCTCATAGACATAAATAAATTCATAATGCAAAGCTAGTTTTACTTTATTGTTCTTAAAGTATCATCTATGCATACTACACACATGCTAACTCAATACTCATATTTAACCAAAAATATTTTAAATATTTTTCAATTTATTATTAGGGCTCAATTGATCTAGCCCATAAAAACATTTCAAAAAAAGGTTTATTATTTTGAAGACTTGATCTATCTAAAGTTAATATATAACAATATATATCATGCTTGCTTATATAACAAGTTGAACCCATTTCTCAATCTAACACATAGTTCAATAATAAAGAGTTGCTCATATGTATAATTGGGATGTTGTTAACACCTAGTTATATAAGATGCTACCTATATGTTTTATATATGAAAATAAGATGATATCCTTAAATATATTTTACATTTTTGATATTAAAAATAAGATGTAGTCATAAAATATTACAATAGTTCACTATTTTGTTGGGATGCAGCCTATATAGAAGGTATATTTACTTCACAAACCAAAACATAGTCTTTACAAAGGTTTTATATATGATTCAATGTATGTATATCCCTCACATATATTTTTAAAATGGTGATGTTAATATGTATATTTGATTTGGATGCTATCATTACATTTTCTAAAATAAATAGGTAGGATGCAATCAATAATTATGGACTAATAGTCTTGCTATGTAAAACATCTCATGTTTTGGGTCAGTTCAAACTTATTACACACACACACACACACACACACACACACACACACACACACACACACACACACACACACACACACACACACAATTTTAATAGGTTAGAGGTTTTCAAATAGTTCCAATAAGTATATTTAAATTTGATTTACAGACATGTACCCAATGATAAATCTAAGATTTAATATGTATCCCATACATATAACACTCAACGTGTTTTAATAACATTTAGAATTTGTTTCCCAACTAAAGCGTAATATATAGAAAAATAGGTATATAAATAAATTTATAGTTATTATATACTACAAATATACATAAGGTACCCATACAAGATATATTTAAATCTATTTGATCTGATTCTAAACAACATTATAGCTTGCATAAGCATCAGTACTTTGAAATCTAAATTTCTAATTTATGGGTTGAAGACTCTATCTAAAATGTCATAATTGAATTTACTTAGCCACTAATTTGTGGCTTATTTGAGGAAGTCTAAATATGGTATCTTCATTTTCTGATATACTAATATACATAAATATACATAGTTCATAATACAATGTAGCTATAAGGTAAAGCACTACGCATAAATTAATAACACTATTATGTAATTAAACACTGCTCAAAATATATAATTATGTTTTATTTATATATATATTAATAAAAATTTAATATGCTTTGTTCTAAGACCAAATCTAAAATATTCAAGGGTCATTTGCCTGGGAATCTATAACCTCAACTAAGGATTTTTGCACTCAGCCATGTTGTGTATAATCTGAGTTTATATTCAGCTAGGATTTTAAGATAAATAAAATACTAATAATTAAAGTGAAATCTAATTCATTCATTGATTTTTTTTAAAACTATATTACACACAAAATTATGAATTATAAAACCAACCTTATAAGGATTTGTCTAAAGAATTAAATCACCTCTTGCTTGCTTTCTCTAATTCTCCCCAATTTGTTTCCTTTTTCTCTCTTTGTATATCCTATTCCATGTATTTTTGTGCCCTATTTAATTTCAATAGCATTTATTTATAAAATCATTCACCTATAAATATGTTGTGGTAACACTAATTTCAATAGATTTTTTAATCATTTGTGCATTATAAATTTGCATTATCAAGACTTAGAAATGATGTTCATGGCCTCTCTATTTATAGATTTTTGAGATTGATTAGAATCAACCTAAACTATACATCTAAAGATTAGGATGTGTGTATAAGGATTAATATAATTTTTTAATTAAAATTTATAAATATTCTCATCAATATTTGGGATAGAGGAGAAATAAGAGTCATGGAGGGCATTGATGAGGCATGGGAGGCATGAATCCTAATATTTGTGGCATTTGTGGCCTAGGGATGTCTTCCCAAGAAATGAGGTCACCTAATGATGCAGATAAGTATTCAACAAGTTTTCATGGAATTCTTAATTAGGCTCTAATTTTTTTAATTCTCTTAAGCATGATTAAGCACTTTATGCACAAATTAGTTAAATTGATAAGAATGCCTTGTTATTTGTCCAAAATTTGACTGGATTAGAATTGGAAGTCAACATTAGATGCATTGGATCTATTATCCCATTTAGGATGCTATAAAAACAAAATAAAAAAGGCACATGTCTCGTGCAAAATATTTGATAGGAAAAAGCAATCTAGAGCACCCAGGTGCAAAATTGGCATTTTGACTCAAAATGATCTAATCAAAGTTAGCTAACTTATAAATTACATTGCCCCATTTAGTGATACCCTAGATAAAATTACAAATTTAATATGTTATTTTCACATTATTTATCATGTTTTAGTGTTTTTAGGCCAAATTATGTAGTTTGGTGGAAATTGGTCAAAACATTGATTGGAGGTCATCAATGGTCAGATTTAGGTGTCTAAAATCCTAAAGAATGTTACTTTTATCTCTTGTAAGTACAATTACAAGACTAATTATGAACATTAATAGTTCTTATGTGACTTATATAACATAATATAATAGATATATCATTGGTTTTGGTGTCAACCATTGATCTTGCAGGCCCATTTGATGACCTACTCTTTAATAGTCCTTGTTTAGCCAAACAAACCATTTTGGCTTCCATATTTCAAATTATTAAGCTATATATCATCCTTATATTAAGAATATATAGTTAATTTACATCCCAAAAAACATCAAAATATGCATTGGATACATCAAATCATGATATAATGTTTTAGACGCATCACTTCATCTTGCATACCTAGAACTGTCATTATGTCTTGAGAACTAGTCATGGTAAACATGCATTCCAACACCTATGTAGACATAATAAATAATTATTGATACATTATTATGATCATTATAAAAATTTATAACATATCCAAAAATAAAGATATAGAGGTTAAATGGAAAATATGAAATATATAGATCAATCTTTGAACTTTACAACATCATTGTCTCATCTTCACTAGACAAGTCATCTTATGAACAATATTTTCAACATTTTTAATAACCTAAAAAACATTTAAACAAAATTTACATGTGTTATATGTATTTAATAATAAAATAATTCACTTGTATTCATTCTTAATTCATGGAAACACATCCCAATTGTCATTCTCACTTATGCTTAGTTTTTTTCACTATCTTCACTATTAAGCCTTTTAATGATAGGTTAACTTATATGAATGGTTTATAATATTTAAAATTTATAAATTGATCAAAAAAACACCATGAACATGAATTAAAAGTCACAAGATTCAACCTTCATCTATTTTTCAACTTTGACTTAGTCAACCCTACTTGTTATATCAATTTTTTGAGAAATAAGATTTTTCCTATAACTTCCACTATCTCTTCTAACATATCAATGACACTTGGAGGTACTTGTGAGAGTCATATACCTAATACAATAATTAAAATATGTCATCTAATCCATTATGATCCATTTCCAATAATATCTCTCATATCGGGTCATTCTTAGGGTTTTTGTAGGGTTTTAGACCTGTTTCCATTAATAACATTTGTTAATAAAGCTCTAACCCTAAAACCAACTCATAATGATTGGAAAAAAATTTTATGACCCTTTTCTATCTCTCCCAAATATCTTATCTTCCCATGAAATAGTCACACATGCTAACAAGCATCAAAAAGACCTTAAGCCTACAACACTCCATTTTATCACTTGTGAGACCCAAAGATCAACATTTCATGATTTATTTTTCAAATAAATATTTTAAACTTCATGAGAACTCTTTAAATGACATCTCACACCTAAAACCATTCTTACATGATGTCACAATCCTATAAACTTGATTATGATATCTCATTCTAACACCTAGGCTCTTAATATTAGGTCCATGAGAAGACCACTAAAGAAGAACATACACATTTATCACACTCTAAGAGTGATGTGACTAAATCAAAACCTTTATCACATGATCTAACATTTCATTACACAACTTCCATCTCATACACATCCATATCACCACTATCATGCCTCTACAAGCCATATTCGTACTCAAGAAAATAATCCATTCATATAGACCTACTAAGAACCATACCACTTTGAGAACTTCCTACCAGTATAGATGCACTCTACAACTCATTATCATGTGAAAAAAAAATTATACACTTTCTTAATAGGCTCCTAAGCTTATTACATGATAAAAATGTGTCAAGACATCATATAAAACTCATAGACTACCAAACCATGCTTAACAGCATTATGAACATCATGTGAAAAAAAAATTATACACTTTCTTAATAGGCTCCTAATCTTATTACACAATAATAATGTGCCAAGACCTCATAGAAAACTCACATACTACCAAACCATTCTCAATGTCATTATGAACACTCACCATGTAACTTCATAAGAACATTTTATAGTACATCAATGACACTCACAAACCTTTGATATAAATGAAAACATTAATTCCTCGATAAGAATAACAAAAACATACCTCAATAATATGAAGGTACACAAGAAATTTTTTGATCATATGAGTATTGATACATACCAATTTTCTATTTTGAGGAACTTGAAATGCCTATACCAACTAAGACTCACTTTGAGTCACCATTGGTTCTTGAGTTTTTGCCTCCAAAGGCTAATTTATTGAGGGATATCACCAAAAATTACTTTAATAGATGATAATCTTGGTCTCATTAAGCATGCTAGAACTACTATAGCTTAATTTTTCACCCTTGAGAGTGTGATTCAAGCCCTCTCAATATGATATATGAAATGATATTATTATTAGGTTGTGGATGAAATTTAAGTATACTAAACCTATAAATTATAGAGATAACTCCCGTTGATGTATCATGTATGCTCACTACACTACTAACTTACAAAGGAAAAGGGAGAAGGGTAATATGAAAACAAACTAAGGGTGGTGATACACCAAATCAATACCCTCCATTTTACTATCATGCACTAAAAACATGGATGAGGCCTAAATCTAATTACACTTTGCAAACAAAGACCTTCAAGATTGAGTGTTTCAACATAAAGGTCATAGATAATGCAATAAAGTAAGAGATGAGAGGGTTGGTCAAGAGGTATAATTAAGACACTAATGATTAAAATTCATATTCAAACCATGAAAAGATACATCAAAATCACCATGTGACCTATAAGAAGACAATCTATTTTTAAATAGGTAAGAGATGATAAATGAGAGAGAGTACAAACACTACTACTAGAATTCATCAACAATCACACAAATACACTAGTTGTAAGCATGTGAGAAGGTTAGAATCACCTTTATTCATCATTAAAAAGCATAGTACATGTGTCTAGTTGAGTAGGGATCCACCATACTTAGCCAAAGGATGATTAAAAATCCAACCAAGGCTATATTTATAGAGAATGAGATAAGGATAGAGAGAAGTGGCATATAAAAGAGTAATGATAAATCTCTTGAGATAGTTACAATCAAGAAAGAGTGGTAAAACCCCTCAAGTTTTACTTAGAATATTGCAATAATTTTTTTTAAACCAATTAATTACCACTCATTCCACACAAAAATAATTGACAACTTATCCAATCAATAACTTAGACAATAATAGTTCTAAATTCAAATATGAAAATGCAATATAACTTATTAAAACTATAAGTAAAGTAAATACATTAGGACTCAAACATGATTGGTCCAATAATATAACAATTATTATTCAAGTATATATAAATATATTACAATTACATTTCATTTAGGAATTTAACCTTAATATAATAAATAGATACCAAGATCTCTAGAGCTCGATTCAAACCAACTTGTGTATTGATGATAATCTCAAGTGTGGTCTTAGAGTAAATACTATAGTGGGGAGGGAGAGCATCATCCAAGCACTTTTCCATATCAACCATGTGTTGTAAGGTGTCTCCCTTAGTATCCTTGGGCTGTACAACATAGTGTTTGGGTTCGTAACATGGCTTAACCACCTCCCATGGATTCATTAACTCTAGCAGATGTATTGGGCACTAACAAATCAATATTTTAGCATAATGGTAACTGATAGGCCAATATTTGGTATCAAATCTAAAGGTGTTAGTTTTTAATCCCTCACTTGTGCTAGAGGGGATTATTTTAAGGTGTCACCTTTAGTATCCTTATGCTTTGCAGTGTAGTGCTCAGGTTCATGACATGGCTTAACTGCCTCTCATGGATTCATTAACTTTGGCAGTTGTAGTAGGCACTAACAGGTCAATATTTTAGCATAATGGCAATTGATGGGTCAAAACCATGCACCATCAATCCATCACATAATCCCCTATCATATAATGGCTCTCCATATATGGATAGGTAGATAGAACGATGCGGGAATGTAGAGAGACATGTTAGTACCTTGTGTGTTGTAAGATTTATGGTACATGATGTGTATCATAAATAAAATACATTTATAACATGATATCATAAAATATGAAAATTAAACATATAAAATGACAATATGTATCTAACATTACTTTGGCCAAAGTTTTCAAATAACATATGATCATATAGATTAGTCAATTTCATAACACACTACTTGATCAGATTATCTACATCTAGCATTGGTGGTCCTATCTAGACTAGTGAAGTTCATCACACTACCTACTTAGCATCAATAATGTGGGATATAATATAAACATATATAGCATAGTATAAAATTTAAATATTCATTTTGATTTTTCTTATTAGTAGAAGTGAGAACATACTAAGTAAGAAAATAATCATAGTCTTTAAATTTTATCCATCAAATGCATATGATGAATCTGAAAACATGTTAATATTTAATAATAATAAATATTCTAGAATATATCCCATACAAGATCATACCATCTGAGTATGCTTTACACAAGTATTATAATTTCTCAATTATCATTGGTAACATACTAATTAAACAAACTAAATTTTCTAGTTCTAGTCACAACTAGGTTTATAATTTGTGTTCTTCTAATATAAAAACAAGTATGCCCATATAATAATATATCTTTTTCCAAGTTAAAACAACATATCAAAATGTTTATTGTACATTGGTTTTCATGTATTCTCATAGACATAAATAAATTCATAATTAAAAGCTAAATTTACTTTATTGTTCTTAAAGTATCATCTATGCATACTTCACACATGCTAACTCAATACTCATATGTAACCAAAAATATTTTAAATATTTTTCTATTTATTATTAGGGCTCAATTGAAATAGCCCATAAAAACATTTTCAAAAAAAGTTTTCTTATTTTGAAGACTTGATCTATCTACAGTTAATATATAACAATATATATCATGCTTGCTTATATAACAAGTTGAACCCATTTCTCAATCTAACACATAGTTCAATAATAAAGAGTTTCTCATATGTATAACTGGGATATTGTTAACAGTTATTTATATAAGATGTTACCTATATGTTTTAGATATGAAAATAAGATGATATCCTTAAATATATTTTACATTTCTGATGTTAAAAATAATATGTGGTCATAAAATATTACAATAGTTCACTATTTTGTTAGGATGTAGCCTATATAGAAGGCAGATTCACTTCACAAACCAAAACATAGTCTTTACATAGGTTTTATATATGATGCAATATATATATATATATATATATATATATATATATATATATATATATATATATATATATATAATCCCTCACATATATTTTAAAAAAGGTGATGTTAATATGTAGATTTGATTTGGATGTTATCATTATGTTTTCTGAAACAAATAGGTAAGATGCAATCAATAATTATGGACTAATAGTATTGCTATGTAAAATGACTCAAGTTTTGGGTCAATTCAAACTTATTACACACACACACACACACACACACACACACACACACACACACACACACACACACACACACACACACACACACACACACACACACACACACACACAAAATAAAAATAAAAATAAAAATAAAAATAAAAAATTCCTTATGTTAGAGGTTTTCAAATAGTTCTAATAATTATATTTAAATTTGATTTACAGACATGTACCCAATGATAAATCTAAGATTTAATATGCATCCCATACATATAACACTCAGCTTATTTTAATAACATTTAGAATTTGTTTCCCAACTAAAGTGTAATCTATAAAAAGATAGGTATATAAATAAATTTTTAGTTATTATATAATCCAAATATACATAAGGTACCCATCCAAGATATATTTAAATCTATTTTCTTTGATTCTAAACAACATTCTAGTTTGTGTAAGAATCAGTACTTTGAAATCTAAATTTCTAATTTATGGGTTTAAGACTCTATCTAAAATGTCATAATTGCATTTACTTAGCCACTAATTGGTGGTTTATCTGAGGAATTATAAATATGGTATCTTCATTTTTTGATATACTAATATACATAGATATACACAGTTCATAATAGAATGTAGCTATAAGGTAAAACACTGTGTATAAATTAATAACACTGTTATGTAATTAAGCATTACTAAAAATATATAATGTTGTTATATATATATATATATATATAAACAAAAATTTAATATGATTTGATCTAAGAAAAAATATAAGATCTTCAAGGGTCATTTTCTTAGGAATCTATAGCCTCAAGTAAGGATTTTTGCACTCAGCCATGTTGTGTATAATTTGAGTTTATATTCAGCTAGGATTTTAAGAGAAACAAAATACTAATAATTTAAGTTAAATCTAATTCATTGGTTGATTTTTTTTCAAAATATACTACACACAAAATTCTAAATTACAAAACCAACCATATAAGGATTTGTCTAAAGAATTAAGTCACCTCTTGCTTACTTTCTCTAATTCTCCCCAATTTGTCTCCTCTTTCTCTCTTTGTAAATCCTATTCCATGTATTTCTGTACCCCATTTAATTTCAATAGCCTTTATTTATAAAATCATTCACCTCTAAATATGTTGTGGCCCTTCTGTTGCATGTTATCTTCTCCTAGTTTGCTTCCATGCATGGCATTTTACTCTCCATTTAATTTCACTAACTGTACTTGTCTATTTATCCAAAGCCATAGTATATCCTTAATTTAACTTTATTAATAAATATAAAATTATAAAAAATTTATAATATAAATAATTATGACACATTTTCCAAGTTATCTAAAACATAAATTTTTGTTAACCAATTAAATAATGATATCTAATTACTAACTTTTAATGTAATTTCATGCATGTTAAAAAACTAAGTTTAAGATCAACTTAATTCTAGGTTAGTACTTTAAGATAGTTCAAGCTCTTTAAAAGTAACTAAAATCAAGGTAATTTTTTATTTATCTCATAGATATACATAAGTCTATAATTTATATATACATGTCTTACTTATATTGAAAACTTGAATATTAATAAATAGTGAGCTAAACATTCAAAGATGTTTCTTAAAGACATTAAACTATTTTATAATATCATAGTAATTAAATATCTATTTTCATGATTTATTTTTTAAAATCTAGACAATTATAAGTAAAAAAATCTTATGTCATCTTATACATATCAAGAACTAAATCTACTTATAACATACAATCACAAACAAGATTTCCATAACTATGTACTAAAATTTAAAACATGTTATGAATATAACATTTTAAATCTACTCTCTATGTGTGTAGGATCATTAGTAATTCCTCTATCATCCCCAAATCATCCCATCCATTCCATACTCTTTGATGATGCTCTACCTCATCATGCTCTTAGAGTAGGATCAATCTTATATCCACCTTGCAATAAGTAGGTAGTTAGTCTAAGTCATCATTTATATCAACCAAAGATGAAAAACTAATAAATACACATCCAAAATTTAAACAATAAGAAAATAAAATTGTCACATTATGTAATCTAATCATCATATCACTATCTCATAATATTTTATATCATAAATTTTAAATCAAAGTAATAATAATCAGATAATAACCATATTAATCCATAGATTCAAAGGTTATAAATCATAGGGTGAAATTAGGATGTAACATCTTCCCCCATAAAATTGGTCATATACCTATGACACTTATTCAAATAATAGTTTTGAATATTAAAAGAGATTAACAAAATTTTAGAACATAGTATCAAGTATCAAATCATGCAAACAAATGCAAAAATAGCCTGTAAAACTCATCATAGTCTTCCCAAGTATCACTATCCTCAGAGTATTTTTACCACAAGACATTTACACTGTGACACCTCTCTATTATAAAAATAAGGCTTGTGAGTTTCAATTACTCTAATTTGATCTACCTTGACCACCCAAGGATCTAGAACCTATAAAGCATTCCAATCTAAAACATGTGAAGGATTAGCTATATAGTTCTTAAGATAAGATATATGGAAAAAATTATGTAATAAATCTATGGATGGTGTAAATTCAAGTCTAGATACTATAGGATTAACCACTTATAATACTTTTAGGAGTCCCACATATGTTGGTGATAGTTTTACTGACTTCCCAAATTGAATCAAGCTCTTTTATGACTTAACTTGTAAAACACTTTATCACCAATAGGAGATTACCTATCTATTATCTTCAAATCAACTTAACTCTTTTGTCTATCATTGGCCTTAGCTAATCTCTACCTTATTAATATAACTTGATCTTCCATTTCCAAGAGCCTCTCAGGCATGAAGACTACTCTATCCTCTAACCTATCCCAACTGATTGGCATCCTACACCTCCTTCCATATAGTGTCTCAAAAGGAGCCATCTTCAAAGATAATTGGTATGATTTGTTGTATGGAAACTCAACCAATATAAGATAATCTTACCATTTGTGTTATTTATCCATACAATATATATGTAGAATAGCCTCTAACATTTTATTCACTCACTCAATTTGACCATCAGTATTTGAGTGATATGCAGTGCTAAAATTTAACTACATACCCAAAGTTGAGTTTAGAGTTACCCAAAACCTAGAAGTCATCTTGGGATCTCACTATTCAAAATGATATTCTCTATGAATCTATGTAACCTATACACTTTCTTTAAAAATCTCTTCATAAGGATAGGTGCATCATTTGTCAGATTACCTACTATGAAATGAGCCACCTTGGTTAGTTTATCAATAAATACCAAGATCATATCATGCCTATTACATTATATTGGTAACCTTTAGACAAAGTTTGTATTGATCACTTACCACTTCCAATCTATTATATAATGTGGATATAATAATCTAGTTGGGTACACATGCTCAAATTTCACTCACTAACATTCTAAATAATGTGACACAAAATCTTCCACCTTTTTCTTGATTCTCTTTCATAAATATAGAGGTTTAAGCTCTGCCATGAGATTGGTTACTCCTAGATGTCCTAAATATGGGGAATTTTTTAACTCTTTCAATATTGTCCTTCATAAATTATCTTGATCTAACACATACATCCTCCCATTGAAATGTAGAAGACCATCATTCTCAGACTAAATCCTTTATATTGAGTACTTTGAGCATCATTAGATAATGTTTTTTGACATGATCATAGTATTCATCTTTTGGTGAGAACTTAACCCCATGATCCCTAAAATTACTCTTGATAGTAGCTACAACTGTTATATACCTTCTACAACTCAAATTGTCAACTACACTATTTTATTTACCTTTGATATAATTGATATAAAAGTCATAGTTGGAAAGCAAATATAACCAACATCTCTGATGAGAATTCAAATTTGGTTGGGTGAAGATATATTTGAGTCCCAAGTTATCAGTCTTGAGCTCAAATAGTTTTTTCCAATAAATAATGTCACCAAACTTTTAAATAATGAATAATTATTGTAAGTTCAAGATCATGGGGAAAATAATTCAACTCATGAGTTTTTAGCTTCATATATTCAAAAGACATTACAACATCATCCTGCATAAGGACTCATCCTAGACCCTCTCCTTTCACATTTTTATCACTAAAAACTGACCATTGGGATTAATAACTCTCAAAACTGGTGCCAATGTATGTCTTATTTTCAACTCCTAAAATGCTACTTCACATTTATCTGACAAGATAAAATTTTGGTTATTCCATTTCAAGGAGGTAATTGGATTATCTATCTTGAAGAAGTTCAGAATAAATTTACTATAATAGCTTACTAATCCCATAAAAATCCTTACCTCATGCACATTTATAGGCATTGGCCACTCCATAATGGCTCTTATCTTATCTAGATCTACAAAAATACCATATATAGAAATAATATGCCCTAGATATTGCACTCTCTCTTAGAAAAAAATTACACTTAAACAACTTGCCATACAACTTGTGCTTCCATAACCATTGCATAACCAATTATAGATGTTGTATGTACTCCTATTAATTCTTAGAATATATAATAATGTCATCCAAAAATACCAAAATTAAATTATATAAATGATATCTAAACACATTTTTCATGAGATTCATGAATGCTACTAGTGCATTTGTCAACCCAAAAGGTAACACTATGAACTCATAATGCCCATAACAAGTTATGATAGCTATTTTTGAAATATCCTCATCCTAAATCCTCAACTGATGATATCTTGATCTAAGATATATCTTTGAAAATATTGTTCCTTCATGCATTTGATCAAAATTATCACCTATATGTGGTAGTGCATACTGATTTTTGATAGTTGCCTTGTTCAATATCATGTAATCAATGCAGACTTGAAAAGCACCATCCTTATTATTTAGAAAAATAACTAGTGTACCCCATGGTGACACACTAGGCCTAATCAACCCCTTTTATAATAATTCCTATAGTTGAGTCTTAAATTCAACCAACTCAGTGGTTTTCATTCTATATGGTGCCTTAGACTAGGGTTCCAATCTAGGTATGATATCGATAGAGAAATTAAACTCACATTTAGGAGGCAAACCTAGTAATTATTTTGGAAACACATCATTAAAATCTATAAAAAATGGATAATAGTATATACATGGTTCTTTAGATTCTTCCATTTCATTTATATTAACAATAAATTCTTAACACCTTTTTCTTGATCCCTCCTGAGTTGCATTGAAGAAATCTTCTTTAGGTACAAATCTCTATTTTCATCTTAAATTTGTGTTTAATATCCAAAATCATCAATACAATCGACCTTATTTAAATATTATTCAAACTTGACCTTGTGTTTATCAAACCATTTGAATCCTAGGATCATGCCATATGACCCTAGTGGTCTTACATATACATCTATGATAGTTGAAAACTCAAGCAACTAAATCACTGCTTCAACTAGACACTTATCAACCATGACTTTTGAGTCATTCCAATATTGTATTAACCATGTATTTACCATAAATATAGCCTTTTTAGGAAAAATTCTAAGCATTTTAGGAGCTATAAAACATTTAATATCCCCTGTACCTATCAAAACAAAAACTAGATGTTCAAACAAAATACTTGACAACTCTTCAAGTGATTCTTGAAATTTGGCTTGCTAATTATCAATTAATGCATGAACATATTACTAAAAATTATCCTAATTATAAATATGACTTTTATTATTTGAATTTTACTAAGTGAAATCATGAGCATAATGGTCTCCTCCACAATTGAAACAACCTCTAGGTGAACCTTTCTTATCAGTCTATGGGTTTTCTTTAAAACCACCTTTGAAGCCATTGCCTAGTTTATTATTTATAAATCCACTATTTAATTTACCATTATGGTTATTGTAATACCCCTTGGAGTCACCACTCCTCTACTTCAAGTTCTTATTATTGAAATTTGGCTTAGAACTTCTAAACTTTTTCTTTAACTTTTCCCTAACTTGAGAAAGAGACTTCAACTTCTACTCTTGCTTCACTTCCTTTTCAAAGGCCTAGTCCATAATAGAAGGTCCATGAACATATACCTTAGGACCAATTTTGGGTTTTAATCCCATGATAAAATTTCTAATTTTTAACCTCTCATTATCTTGGTACTAAGGTACGTACTTCAAAATTTTGGTTAACCACTCCCAATACTCATTCATTGATAAATCTCCCTACTTTAGATTTTGGAAATATATAAGCTTCTAATAAAAATAAAGCTATGATAGTTACCATGACTTTAAAAATATCACAAACTACTCCCAATTTTTGGTGGTCAAGTTAAGTTTCATTTCTAACTTTTTATTGGCCCATCAAGTAGTTATCTCACCAGCCAACTAGTAAGCTCCCCAAACTACTTTGGTGACTTCAAAGTAGTTTCAAATCTTGAAATAATTCTCCATCTCAATCATCTATATCCCTAAAAAAGTTTACAACTTCCTAATCTCTCACATCCTACTAGTTTTCCTACTCATCAGGGTGCTCAATAGGTATTTCTTGATGTTTGTCATCACCTTAAACATGAACTTCTTATTCTAGGGCTATGATTAAATCCCTAGTATCATTCATGGCTGAGAGGATCTGATCCAAATTTATTAAATTATTGGTATAAATTAGGTTAGGATAATTTGGAGGGTTATTTTCATTGACATCCTTATGACCCTCACCCAATTCTCTTATTTGCGCCATTCTTATTTCTTACTAAATAATGTTAGCAAACTCATTAAGTCCTAGAGTTCAAGTTAAGATTTGATACCACATGTTAAAACCCCTCAAGTTATACTTGGAATAATTAAATAATATTTTTAAACTAATTACTTAACATTCATTATATAAAAAAATACTTTACAACTTATCTAATCAATAACTTAAAACAATTATAGCTCCAACTTCAAATACTAAAATGCAATATAACTTATTAAAATTGTAAGGAAAGTAAATACATTAGAACTCAACCATGGCTGGTCTAATAATATATCAATTATTGTTCAAGTATATATAAATATGTTACAATTACATTTTTAATATTAAAAATAAGACACAGTCATAAAATATCACAACACCTCACTATTTTTTTGGGATATACCCTATATAGAAGGCAGATTTACTTCACAAACCAAAACATAGTCTTTGTAGAGGTTTTGTATATGATTTTATATATTTATATACCTCACATATATTTTTAAAATGGTGATGGAAATATGTATATTTGATTTGAATGCTATCATTACATTTGTTGATAAAAATAGGTAGGATGTAGTCAATAATTATCGACTAATAGTCTTGCTATGTAAAACAACTCAAGTTTTGCCTTGGTTAAAATTTATTCTATTATATATATATATATATATATATACACATACTTCTTGGTGGTTTATTTGAAGAATTTTGAACATGGTGTCTTCAATTTTTGATATACTAATATACATTGATATACACAATTCATAATAGAACTTAGTTATACAGTAAAGCATTGCTCATAAATTTAAAATTTTGTTATGTAATTAAGTACTAATTAAAATGAATAATTTATATATATATATATATAGATAAAAATTTAATATGTTTTAGGCTAATACCAAATTTAAAATTGTCAAGGTTCATTTTCTTTGGAATCTACAACCTTAACTAAGGATTTTTGTACTCAACCATTTTGTGTCTAATCTAAGTCACCAAGATTTTAAGAAGGAAAAAATGCCAATAATTTACGATTATTTTAATTCATTGGTTGATTTTTTTTCAAAATATACTACAAACAAAATTATGAATCACAAAACTAACCTTATAAGGATTTTCTTGAAGAATGAAGTCACCTCTTGCTTGCTTTATCCAATTCTCCCCAATTTGAATGAAGTCACTAAAATCTAGAATAGGAATGATGTGTTGACAGTCTGAGTGTGAACACATAGAAGATATTGAACCCTAGATCATATATATATATATATATATATATATATATATATATATATAGGACAAATAAAATAAGGATGGAAAAATTAATATTACTATTTATCCAAATCGAATATAGATAGAGGCAAAGAGCGAAAGCCAATGAGGAGTGTTAAATAGAAAATCTTAAAGACAAAGAACCAGAGGGGGTAGAGAAGAGTAGAGTGGTTGTTAAATCTAATGAAGTGTTTTAAATAGAGACATATCCGTACATAATACTAGTGGAATAGTGAAGAGTAGAGAGGAAGAAAGGCCCAAAGAGAATGTGCAGAGTATGATCAGTTGCATATTAGACCTTTAACAAAGAATAAATATTTTGATTCATGTATGAATGTAATTTGTAAATTGGAGTTATAGCTCCATAGAAGAGTCTGATACGTTGGTACCATTAGATAAATTGAGTGAGTTCTCAAATTAAGGATTGGATGCTTCCTTAGAGTTGAAGCTCTTAAATCAAGGGATTGGTGTCCTTAAACATTTTAACTAGTGAGGTTCACTAGTGAGGCTTTGAACTATGAGGTTGGATTAGAAAAATATATTCTAGTAGTTATTCTCACTATGGTTTTTTCCTTTGGGTTTTCCACATATAAATCTAGTTTCATGTGTATTTGAGTTTGTGTGATCTTTACATATTTGATTTTATCCATATATATCTTTTAATCTACATTAAAAGTAATTAAAGGACTAGTTTTAGTTAATATACTAATTCATCCCCCTCTTAGTATCTAGTTATGTTCCAACAATTGGTATCAAAGCCAAGGTTTCTTAGGAGAAGCTTAATCATCTCAGGTATATCTTGGAACTAGGAACATAATGGATAGTCAAGAAGGATCTTCATCAAACAAAGAACCTATCTTTGATAGATCTAACTATGCACTTTAGAACATAAGAATGGAGTCATACTTATCCTCATTAGGGTTTGATGTATGGTTGTATGTAGTAAATATATATACAAAACCTACTACAAAACCTAATAATTAGGCTACCAAAAAGGCATATGAGAGTAATGTCAAGGAAAATCATGTTATTCTTTGTGAACTATCACACTTAGAGTTTGTCAAAGTGATGTAGTGTTAAAATGATTAAGATATCTAGAATAAACTAAAGACCATCTATGAAGGAGATGACAAGGTAAAGTATGCCAAGCTACAAAATTACAAAGGTAAGTTTGAGAGTCTTAAGATGAATGAAGAGAAAAGATCATAGACTATCTCCTTAGGGTACATGAAATAGTCAATTCAATCAGAGGCCTTGGAGAAGAAATGAAAGAGTCAACCATTGTCAAAAAGGTTTTAAGATCTTTACCATCAAGATATGATTCTAAAATATCTACAATAGAAGAAGTAAAAGATATAGATAAACTCATCATTGATGAGTTTCATGGGACCTTCATAGCCTATGAGATGAGAATGGGAGAGACAAACACCTTCAAGAGAGAAACTACATTCAAATTTGCCAAGCAATAAAAAGTAGTAGCATCTTGATCTAGATCTAAGGAGATCAATGAAGAAGGAAACTTTGCTAGTAGACTAAAGAGAGGATATATAAAGTATAAAGGTAAGTTACCCTTCAAATGCTTTAATTATGGTAAACTAGGACATTTTACCCCTAAATGACCTAATAATAAAAAGGATAAATTTGATCAAGTAGTGATTATGAAAAAGGTAAAACCCTACTATCCCAAAAAGAACTTCTTCAAAAACAAGAAAGATCTATACATAAAAATAAATAGTGATTTAATGGATGATAGTGATAGTTCCAATGATGATCATGACTATGTTTTTGTGGCTAAGGAAAAGGGAGTCCTATTCATGACAATGGAATTTGTTTCTTTGGATCAAGAAGATGACGACTCAGATGAAGAATAAGAAGGAGAAGTGGATCTATAATGTTCTCTAGATGAGATTGACAAGCTAAGAAAAAAGAACTCAAGGTATAAGAAGCTTGGATAAAATGAAATTGAAAAGGTGTCCAAAAGGTTTAAGAAATATGATCAAATGGTAATTATCCTAAAGACATAGGTTGAAGAGGCTAAGAGAATATAAGATGTAGTCAAACATGAACTGTAATCTAAATTTGATGAATGTATGAATCTAGAGGTGGAAATAGTAGCTTTGAGAAAAGAGCTTGAAAAATCCAAAGGTCAACTAGATAAAAGTCTAAAGTTGAAAAGAGGATTAGACATTCTTGATGAACTGATAAACTCCTAAAGTCCCTCAAAAGAGAGATTAAGTCTTGGTTATGAGAAGGGAAAAAGTTCCTCAACTAGTATATCTGCTAACCTATATGAAAACTTCAAAGTAGAATGAGAATTAGGAGAAAAGAAAGAGAAAGCTTAAAATGACACAAATATAGACTCAAACATAATTATTGTGAAGAAAGTATAACCTAAAAATAAGACGAAGGTAGATAATGCAGATGGATACACCAAAGTGGGAGACTTGAAGAAGCCAAAGCTTATAAGAGTTCCTCATGTTGCACCAAAAAATGCTATGACTAGGTATTCCTTATCGTTTTATGGTTATTTTTATAGCTGTAATAGTTTTGGTCATAAGGCTATTGATTGTAGAGTTCTATCTACAAGGAGAAAAAAAATTGTAAGTAGAAATTCATTTACTGATTTGCTAGATACAAAAGTAATATGATATAATTATAATAATTTTGGTCACATAACTAAACATTGTAGAAATAGCTTTATAATATCAAAATTAAACAATGTAAAGAAATGCATGTCTCCTAGTGTGAACAAAGGTTCACAAGTCTCTGATAAAGAGAATAAGAGAACATGTAAGAAATCCAATGAAATGTGGAAAGTGAAAAATCAATCCATGATTGCTCAAATTTCACTCCATACCAAAGAGTAGAATTTATGGGTGATAGACAATGGCTTCTCAAAGCATATGACTAGTGATAAAAGTAATTTCACCAAATTGAGAAAATGTAAGGAAGGATCTATTATTTTTGGAGACAATATAGTAGTAAATATTGAAGGTAAGGGAACCTTGAACATAGATGGTAAATTGCCTACACATGATGTCCTTTATGTTGAAGGATTGAAGCATAATTTGATTAGTGTTAGCTAAATGTGTGACAATAATTATAAGGTCACATTTAATTTATAAATATACAAGTTAAATAGATCTAGAAGAGTATATGTAGAAGGGAAAAGGACTAAAATCAGTATCTACAATCTTATTGAAGTAAATGGTAATAGTTGCCTAATAGGAAAGGTTGATGAAAGCCTATTGTGGCATAGGAGAATGGGTCATGTCAAATTTAATAATCTAGTCAAAATGAGGTCAAATAAGAGTGTAAGACACATGCCTAAGATAAGCAAACCTATAGATACTACTTGCAAGGAATGTCAACAAGGCAAGCAAATAAGGGTCATATTTCAAACAAAGGATTATATAACTACAAAGCCTCTACAATTAGTTCATATTCATCTTTGTGGTCCTAATAAGACAAAAGGATATAAATGGGAGAGATAATTCATGTTATTTGTAGATGACTACTCAAGAATGACATGGGTAACCTTTTTAAAGGATAAGTCTCAAGCCTTTGAAAGATTCAATATATTTAGAGTCATGGTTAAAAATGAGATTGGATGAAAAATCAAATGATTAAGATCTAATAAAGGTGGATAATTCAACTTAAATGAGTTCATAGAGTATTTTGAAAAGCATGGGATCAAAAGGCATTACTCTACAACAAGGAATCCATGATAGAATGGAGTTGTTGAAAGAAAGAAAAAGATAGTTAAGGAGATAACCAAAATAATGTTAAAAGAGGCCAATTTACCTGATGGATACTAGAGATAAGAAGTCTAAATAGTAGTATACATCTTAGATAGATTTCAATTGATGGTAAATAGTGACAAAACTCCCTATGAGCTATGGTATATAAAACCTACTTTTGTTAAGTGATTTAGAGTGTTTAGAAGCAAATGCTACATAAAAAAAGTAAGATAAATTGGGAAGCTTTGAATCAAGATGTGATGAAGGAATATTAATTAGTTTTTCCACTCAAAACAAGGCTTATGTATGCTATAATAAAAGGCTACATAAGATAGTAGAGAGCATTGATGTCAAGGTTGAAGAAATCATAAAACATGTTGAATGCCAAGGAAATCAGTAATGAAGAGTCAGATCTTGAAGAAGAAGAAAATAGTGAAGAGGCTAAGGAAAATAATGAAAAAACAACTCCAAGATTTATTCAAAAATATCATCCTAAAGAGTAGATAATTGGAGAAAAGAATGGATTTCATATAAGGAGGAGAGTTATAATGAACAAGGAGCAAGTAAGTTTTGCTCTAATGTCTAAAATTGAACCTAAGAGGTATGTTGAAGCCAATAAGGATGAGAATTGGCTTAAAGCCATAGAAGAACAACTGAACCAAAATGAAATGAATAAAACCTAGTAGTTCATTCCAAGACCCTCAAACAAGAATGTGATAAGAAAAAATGGGTCTATAGAAACAAGCTCAATGAGGATAGAGTTGTTATAAGGAATGAAGAAAGATTGGTGTGTAAGGGATATGCATAAGTTGAAGGAATAAACTTTAAGGAAATATTTACCCTAATTGCTATATTGGAAGCTATAAGAATGTTTTTAGCATTCTATGTTTATAAAAAGTTTAAATTCTATCAAATAGATGTCAAGTCTACCTTCTTGAATGGGAACTTGGAAGAGGAAGTATACATAGAAAAACTTGAAGGTTTTTAGTTGTCTAAAAAAGAAGATTATGTATGCATATTGAAGAAAGAAATTTATGGTATAAAATAGGCACTTAGAGAATGGTATTCAAGATTAGACCAGTACTTACAATAACAAGGTTTCAATAAAGGATGTAAAGATAGTAATTTGTACTTAAAATTAGAAGGTGAGCATATGTTGATTATTGTTATTTATGTAGATGACATCATATTTGGTAGTATCAATAACAAAATGTGAAAATAATTTTCTACATAAATGCAAAGTGAATTTAATATGTCTATGCTATGATAACTTTGTTTCTTCCTTGGTCTACAAATATCACAAATTGATAAAGGGATATTCATATCCCAAACCAAGTATGCAAAGGAAATACTCAATAAATTTACAATGGAAGATAACAAACTAATTAATACTCCCATGATAACTAGAATCAAGTTGAGTAAAAAGGATGAGTCACTTAATGCAAACTAGATTATGTATAAATCAATGATGGGTAGCTTTCTATACCTAATTGCATCAGGACTAGATATCATGCAAGCAGTGTGCATGGTTTCTCGATTTTAGGCTACTTCTAAAGAGTCACATGCCAATGTAGTGAATATATTTTTTAGATACATCAAGAGCATAATTAAATATGGCCTATGGTACCCTAAAAGTGAATATTTCACTTTGACAACATATATTTATGTTAATTGGGTAAGAAGTGTGGATGACAAAAGAAACACTAGTGGTGGTGAATTTTTCCTTAGAAATAGACTTGTCTCATCGCTGAGAAAAAATCAAGAGTAAATTACTCTTTCTATAGTAGAAGAAAAGTATGTAGCAGTAGTGGCATGTTACACTAAAGTCTTATGGATGAAGCAAACACTCAAGGACATCAAGGTTGAGTACAAGTCACCTATTTCTATTCTTTGTGATAATTCAAGTGTAATAAATATATCAAATAACTGAGTGATGAATTATAGAACCAAGCACATATCAATCAAGTATCACTTCTTAAGAGAGAGGGTTGTAGATCAAGAGGTCACAATGGAATATGTCCCAATTAAGGACCAGATTGTAGACATATTCAACAAACCTCTTCCCAAAGAATAATTTGGATATCTAAGACAAAATTTGAGAGTGGTGTCTCCTAAAGCACATCTTTAAATCACTAGTGATAGGGCATGAGTCTAGGGGGAATCTCATGGAAGCTTTATTAATCCCTAAAAAGAGAAAAGAAAAGGTCAACTCAAGATGTATACTTTTGAAAATTACTAATGAGTTTAAATTTATAGATTCTTGGATAAAATCCTTTATCTGATAAAGGGGGAGAGATATTTGGATAAACAAGCAGCTAGATTTCCTCTACCATTGATGACAAAGGGGGCAAAAAAAGGTATAAATTCTCTCTATTTAATAAAGATAAAAATGGTCTTTATAAAAGTGAAAATGTCAAAGAAGAAGTAGAGAAAGTTTTTAAGTTGAGTATTAGGTAAATGTGTCATTTCCTATAGGGGATCAAGTTTGATATGAATAGCTTCAATTCATACTTATCACAAGCCAATGCAATCAATGCTAGAGGAGCTTAATAGTAGAAGATCAGAGCATTTAGTTTGCCATCAATGAGAAAGGGGGATATTTTTGGAAATCTTATTATCATTGATTTCATAAAGGGACATTATGATCATGTCATTAATGTTTATAGATGAATATGGTGAACATGGTGATCCTATCAGAGGTTAAGGATGATTGGAATGCTTGTGTGAATGAATGGAACTCATCTAGTTATTCATAATGATTATCTAGATATTTTGAGCTCCAAGACATTTTGATAGTGTTTTCTAACATAGTTAAATTTGTAGGTTACAAGACAAATATAAGTAGGCACTTTTATAATGCTATATCTTGCACATATTAAGGCTTGTAGGCCAAATGGATATATGGATTGAATATCCTATGAAAGAGGAACAAATGCACCAATTTTTAGGTCATATGACTTAGCACAACAAGAGTTATGAAAGTGAAAAGTTAGCCTTCCAATAAAAATGAAATGGTTTCCATACTTTGACAAATTCTACACAAGGTCATGCAAAATTATCATGCTTTTACAAAGATCATATATAGACATTTGCAAAAGAAATAGATGGTAGATCTGTTATGGGTTTTTCATGAGCATCTTAAATATATGGATTACAGGTTTAATTGAGAAGGAATGAGATAAAAATTGAATTATCTTTTCTCTCAGACTAGATAGGCTTTTTTTAGTAGAACCGCAAGGGTTTAAGTCATGTCAACAATAGGAACTTTATATTTTGATAGTGATTGGCTATCATCAGGACTTGGTAGCTTAATTTATAACTTAAGCCTTTATCATCATTGCAAAATCAGCCCCTTGACCTATAAATTACCAACTTGAGTAGTGATCAAAGGACTTAATATTTCCTAAATCCTATAATTTATATTCTATCCTTGACTGATCAATGGCTAGTACATTATTAGACATTAGAGATCCAACGAAGCATGATGAAGTCAATTTGTCAAAAGGAACTCTAAGTGAGTGTCCAAGTGATAAGTGTCACATTCATAGAGTTTACTAGATAGAGACCTAATGATCATAAGACTATCAAAGTTAATGATCGATCTTGTCAGAAGATCTAATGATGAGAAAGTGATCATATAAAGGAGATATAATGGAGTTAGTGAACTTAGATGGAATAAAGTTATTGATGTTTATTGACACAGTGGAAAGTTAAAAACCAAACATGTTTAAGAAGATTTATGGAGAAAAAGTGATCAAAATATATAAGAAGAAATGAGATGGGATAAAGATCTCAATGTTTAACTTATTGACAGAGATAAAGAATGTGTATGTT
This sequence comes from Torreya grandis, assembly GCA_037957365.1. Lineage (NCBI taxonomy): Eukaryota > Viridiplantae > Streptophyta > Pinopsida > Cupressales > Taxaceae > Torreya > Torreya grandis. The sequence goes on along the minus strand of JARHVA010002246.1, from coordinate 960,099 downwards.
TAGAGATATAATGGCATGTGAAATCTTTAATTAGGAAGATTGATGGGCACATTTAAAGTTGATAAATCTAAAGTTTAGAAGCATATAAAGATCTAATAGGTAGCATGAGCCTATCAAAAGGTGAGTGAATGGATGAATTTTAAAGTTGAGGCATTTGAGTATGGACCATTAGATCATGGTGCCAAAGGCAAGATCAATGATTTATATTTAAAGTCATGTCTAGATAAATGGTTAGTTTCAAGAGCATGTAGAAACTTGCATATAAGATCTATATCTCATCACAAACAATGATATTGATCGATCCAACTGATCAAATATACATTAAATAGACTGTACATCAAAACTTGAGTCTAATAGATGTTATAAATAGTAAAGATACCTACAATTATAGTGGTGATGCATGGAATCAAGATGTGAAAACTAACAGTTCAAGTCATAATGAACTAAAGTCCAAAATTAGAATGATGTGTTAATAGTCTTAGTGTGAACACATAAAATATATGGAACCCTAGATCATATATATATATATATATATATATATATATATATGATATCTAGGACAAAGAAAATAAGGCTGAAATAATTGATATTAATATTGAGCCAAATCAAATATAGATAGAGGTAGAGAGCAAAATCCAATGAGGAGTGTCAAATAGAAAATCTTAAAGACAAAGAACCAAAGGGGGTAGAGAAGATCAAAGTGGTTGGTGAAGCCAATGAAGTGTGTTGAATAGAGACATATCTAGACACAAGACCAGTGGAATAGAGAGGAGTAGAGAGGAAGAAAGGCATAAAGAGAATGTGAAGAGTATGATAAATTTTAGATTATAACTATAAAAAATAACATAGATTTGGATTCATTCATGAATTTAATTTGTAAATTATATTTGTAGCTCCATAGAAGAGTTTGATAGGTTAGTGCCATCAGATAAGTTGAGTGGGTGCTTAGATTAGGCAGTGGATGATTCCTTAGAGTTGAAGCTCTTAAATCAAGGGATTGGTGTCCTTAAACATTATAACCAATGAGGTTTTTTAGCAAGGATTTGAACTATGCGTCTATATTAGAATAGTAGATTCTAGAAATTATTCTTACTATGGTTTTTCCCTTTGGGTTTTGCATGTATAAATCTAGTTTCATGTGTATTTGAGTTTGTATGATCTCTATATATTTGATTTTATCTACACACACACACACACACACACACACACACACACACACACACACACACACACACACACACACACACACACACACACACACACACACACACACACACACACACACACACACACACACACACATTAATCTACATTAAAATTACTTAGAGGAATAGTTTTATTTAATATATTGATTCACCCCCCCCTCTCAATATCTAGTTGTGTTCCAACATATCCCCTTTCTAAATGCTCTACAATATACTACTTCATGTCTTGAGGGTTTGTAGTCCATTAGGCCAATTTGAACCTAATGACTTGGTTTTAGGTCTGAATTTAAAATTTCAATGTTCCATTGTTTTTTAAAACCCTCACTAATATTCTTCATACCCTTGTTAACCACTTGGAACCAACTCTCAGTGCAAGAGTTTTTATTATTTTACATATCCTTGAAGGTAGACTTAAAACTTTTAAATAGACTTGTACATTAGACCTAGTATTTAGAGAGATCATAATATTTATTAACTCAAATTTTATCCTCAACTTGACTTGCATTCATATCCATAGTGTCTTCATATATTTACCACCCCTCTTTTATCCTTCAAACCTTAGCTCCTTGTACAAAATTTATACATTTCATATGAAAAAGATACCTACAGGTCTACAAACCTGGAGGTCAATTTTTTGTCAATTTAGGCTCCTTTACCATGTATTTTATACCATTTTAGAAATGAATACAAAATTTCATTGTCCCATAACTTATCTCATGAGGTTATAACCCTCATACTACACTGAGAATATAACATTTATTACCCTTTTTATTTACTTTTGTATAGGCAGACCTCTAACATAATCTCAAACCTAAAATGAAAGTAGGACTATTTTGATGAGTTGGTGATGAGATTTTCAATTTTTTTGAGTTATTATAGAGGTATGGTATGACATTTTATTCCATCTAAAACCACTTTCACCTCACTTGTTTCCTGAGGTTCATAACCAAAACTATGTTGATCTCCCATTTGTAGGTTACAAATTCTTTTGGTGGATCATGACATGTCCTCTTTTGTATTAATTAGTTATAATGATGCATTGAGGAGATTAAAATATATTTAAATAATTAAACACACTACAATAACCATATATTATTCTTTTCATTCAACACAAGACCCTTAAAATATTAAGGATTTGTTTGTACATTGATGGTTGATGAGCACTAATGGGAATCTGTAGTTCATCATCATGTTTAGAATCCTATGGGTTTGCAGTAGGCATGATGAAATATTTATGGACTTTTAAATAATAATTAGTTAAAATAATATGGGATATATTCATCCTCATACTCTAAACTATTGAAAACCATAGAACATCAACAATTTCATGTTTTCACCCTACAATCTACTCTAAACATGAAAAATTATTTTGTATTGAGGTAAAACATGCCAAGTGAGGCTTGTAATAGCATTTGGGAAGGTTTTATATACCCTATAGATCATTTCAAATTTCTCTCATTCCTCCAACAAGCTTCAAACTACCATTTCAAGGAGAAAACTGAGTACATGGGGTTTATGTAGGGTTTTAAACCACCTCATGGTATTAGTGTTTATTCATAAAGGATGGGACACCAATATGAGAAATATGGACATGTATTTTAAGGCCATTTCAATCTTATCCTCTTCCCAAGATCTTATGCCACCACTCTCTCCTCTATACAGAATGAGCACCTAAAATTATCCTTCATAACCTTACTAAGGAAGCGATAGGGAAGATGAAATGTTTTTTTTCTATTTTGAACATGAAATTTCATCCAAAGCATGGATTTGGGATTTTAAGGAATGAGTAAAGTCATAAGAGTTTATTTATATCAACTTTACCTTGGAAAACCTACAACCATGCTCTAAAAGAACCTTTTTAACACTAAAATTAACATATATACTTGGTAAACCTTGATGAAGCTATGAAACATTTATTCATGGAGTCTATCGCACCTGTACAGACCTAGTAAAACATACCCATATGTCTTCTTTCCAACCATCTACCATTTATTTAAATATTATCTTCTTGAACATTATAAAGAGCATAAGAAAACACTTGAAATGGGTTGTAACATTATAAAAGAGGTTATAACATATTTTTAGGAACTTGTATGGACCAAAATGGAATATAGGGTGACTTTACATGTGTTAAAAGACTCAACAAGGTTTTCTCAACCTTTGGCAATATTTAACCAACTTGAAACCTATTATGAAGTGATTATACAAGCACGAGACGAGAATAGGCATTACCTTAAACTTTAAAAAATAACCTTAGCTTCTCCAAACATTTATATAATGTTCATGAAAGGTGGTAAAAGGGTGAGATGACTTGAGAGACACTTATGAAACTTTGACACCTTTTAAGTCAAATTTTTCATATCATGGTATGGCTAGACTAAAACAAGACTAAGAAAGATCATTACCTTGATTTTTTCAAAACTACCTTAAATTTTTCTAAGCATGAATTATAAAAGGTTTTCAAGGTGGTCAATAAAATTGTTGGTTTTATTGGCCAAGTTTTTTGTGAACCTCTCTAATGGTAGCCAAAAATTATCTAACAAATAGTAAGATAATTATTATTTGAATTATATATGGGACATATGAGGCAAGGCTTATAGAAATGTACCAATGAAGCTCATAGTATTAAAATTTGAAATTAGGTTCTTATGCATTAGTTATTTCATAATGAGGATAATGGTAATGATAAAACTTAACAAGCTCATCATGCACACAAACACTAGCCATAATGTCATACAATAAGGCTAAGAGTTGCATATAAGGACATATTCAAATTACACATACGTAAAAGTTTCACATACAAGGACAAGGACCACACATGGAGGACATGAATAATGTCACAAATAAGGGACATATTCAAATGTCAAACAAAATAAAGGGCCAAGGACAAAAATCAATGGACATATTCAAATGTCGCATATACCAAACAATGATCTCATAGATGTGTTCAAATAATTTTCACACAAATTCTAAGGGCCATACATAATAGACAAGATCTAATCTAGTATATACAAGTAATAACATTGATAGATCATATAACTAGAAAGCTAGTCTATAGAATGTATATGTAATGTTATCATATATTATCAAATAACATAGCCATATACATAATGTAAGATAGAGATGTAAGTATTACATTTGTAAAAGTGTGTAAAACTCAACAGTATAGGATTTATATAATGATAATACATGTAAATAAGTAGCCTATGTAAAATATACCACTAATTTTGAAATACTAATTGGTATAGGCAAGTATAACAACTTATTTCATGTGAAATGTGTATGTCCTACATAATACTCAAAAATACTAGTGAAATGCAATTGTCATAAAAAAGGAATATTATATATACCAATCATGGGATAAATAACATATGAAAATGATGTAAACTAGATATCTAATCATGCTCAAGTACTGATTTTGGATTTTTAAAATATTTTTAATGTATTATGATTTTTTTAAAATTTTTTTTCTTGTATTTTTTGAATTTTGTAACTTAGAACAATATAATTTATTGATAATCAAGGGATAACATGTAGAATAAAATTGTCATAAAAAATACTAGTGAAATGCAATTGTCATAAAAAAGGAATATTATATATACCAATCATGGGATAAATAACATATGAAAATGATGTAAACTAGATATCTAATCATGCTCAAGTACTGATTTTGGATTTTTAAAATATTTTTAATGTATTTTGAATTTCTTTTAAATTTTTTTTCTTGTATTTTTTGAATTTTGTAACTTAGAACAATATATTTTATTGATAACATATGAAAATGATGTAAACTAGATATCTAATCATGCTCAAGTACTGATTTTGGATTTTTAAAATATTTTTAATGTATTTTGAATTTTTTTAAATTTTTTTCTTGTATTTTTTGAATTTTGTAACTTAGAACAATATATTTTATTGATAATCAAGGGATAACATGTAGAATAAAATTGTCATAAAAAATACTAGTGAAATGCAATTGTCATAAAAAAGGAATATTATATATACCAATCATGAGATAAATAACATATGAAAATGATGTAAACTAGATATCTAATCATGCTCAAGTACTGATTTTGGATTTTTAAAATATTTTTAATGTATTTTGAATTTTTTTTAATTTCTTTTTCTTGTATTTTTTGAATTTTGTAACTTAGAACAATATATTTTATTGATAATCAAGGGATAACATAGAGAGGGAAGGTTGTGAGCTACCTGAAATGGCTACATGGTTCAAAACCCCATATAACGATGGCTTTTTTCAAAAATTGGATTGACGACAGGGTTACCCTCCATGGCATCACGGTGAAACTCACTGAGGAATTCATAGCAGAGGTCACAGGGCTTCCAATAGAGGGAATAAAATTCTCAAAGCAGATCAGCATTTCTAATGAGGCTTTTAGCAAATTCCCAAAGATGGATGCTAAGGAGCAGCAGTTGGAAAAGAGTGGGGATTTTTTTGACCTGGAGTAAATTAAAGGAATCTGAAGAGACGTCTTATGCTACATCTGTGAGTATTTCATACTTGATGGAAGAAGCAAAAGAGTCCATAAATTTCACTTTGTCTTTCTAAATCATTTTAGACACAAAGTTAGAATCTCCTTTCCTTTCTATTTTTGCTTCTCACTGCTCCAAAGTCTATTTGCTCATAGGAAAAAGGAGTCTCATCCTATATTGCATGAGGGATTAATTATAATAATTGAAGGTTTCTACAAAAACAAGGCCAATGTCCTGAATCCTTATTCAGATAAAAATAAGGACTCACAGAGAAATAAGAATGAAACAATAAAGGGAAAAGAGAAAGATAAATCCAAATCCTCTAGCTTCAAAAAATAGAATGCTGATGAGGAAATAGAGTGGGAAAGCATTGAAAGTTTTGAGGAGGAGAGTATGGAGGAAGAGGAAGGAACAGAAAGTGGGGAATCAAGATCTAGCGAGGAAGAAGAAGATAAAGGTTAGAATGAGAAAGAAGGGGTCACTATAGAGGAAAAGATTGAAAATAATAACTATGAACTTGAGGAAAATCAGCAAGTGCTAGGGGATATTGAAAAAGATATGGACGTTCAATTTGAGGTCCTGCTTCGAAAACAGAGAAGGAATATCTAGTTTAGAATGTCAATCAAGCAATGGAAATTGGAGATCAAGTAAAGGTGATCTTATCCATAACAAAAGCCCTGTTGAAACTAAGGAATAGAAATGAATGGAAAAAGAGGATCATACGGAAGAGGATGAAGACAATCCAAAAGAGAACACAGAAGATTTAAGTGATATAGGGCATAATGACAGGAGGCACCCCTTAATGAGCTCAGCCAAATGCAAAGCAGATGTTATCCTTCAATTTGACTCGTGGATGTACAAGGAGATAATGGGCCTCAAGAAGAAAATGGAAATATTGGAACGTAATCAGGAAGCATATAGGAATAAAACCAACAATATGGAAAAGCAGATGAGGGATATTCCCATCAAACTTAAAGACTATGAGAACAATCTAAGGGAACTCATTAAGGAAAGTAGAATGAAGATGGAGGAGGTTACCTCCAGCATATGTGCAGCTGCTGTAAACATTGGAAAATGGGCAAATGAGGAAATTGAATCCTTGGAGGGGCCTAGCAAGAGAACCAGACAGAGCTCAAGAAAGAAATCAATGCAAGAGGGTTCTATGTCGCTGGCTATAGCTATACAGGACACTACTGTGATTGGAAAGGAAGCGGTGAAGATGATTTTGGAATTAGAAGAATAGGTCCATTGAGTTCTTACTATCCTAGTTCTTTTAGTTGGATGTAATATCTGGTTCCATTTTCTAGTTTTTTGTTTTCTTATCACACTGGAGTTTCCAGGTCTTTGTAAAACCTAGGGTCTGTCTTTTGATGTCCTTGATCGGTGGTTTCAGGTCCATGTAAAACCTATTTGTGATACTTCTTAGAAGTTGGTTATAGGATTCACCTATGGACATTAATGTTATATCCTTTATCCTTTGTTTTAGGGTTTTGGGGTCCCTTCAAAACCCATTTTTACCTTAATCTAAAACATGTAGAATAAAGGATAGATATCTAAATAATATATAATTGTGTTAATGTGAAGTATGCAATAGAAATTATGGCATGACCATGTATGAGAAAGATGGCATATGAAAAGAGAGATTTTACATGTATAAATATTATTTTTCATAATTTGACTAAGTGAAATGTTTGAAAATTGATAATATTAAGTCTATGTGTGCTCAAAGTTTGATTTACATGTTAAAATTTTCACAAAATAAGATCAATCAACTGAGGATAGTAAAATTAATCATTCTCATTCCTTACTACATGATTATGTCCTTATCATAAAATGTAATTTTATTAGTTTATACTATTAAAATATAAAGATAAATGGCATAATATAACATAATATATCTTTATTTTGGATTGATCATATCTAGAAAGGTGAAAAATAGGAGATAATAAGGAAAATTTTCAATAAGATCCAAGAGCTTATAATAACTTGATCAAATCAATGCATGTGAAATAAGTATAAGAATAACATGGACAATCAATAATATATGTACAATCATATTTTTTGAATTATTTTAATGTTTTTAAATTTTAAAATAATTTGACATTGCAATATGCATACAAGTGATCTCATTGATGAGATGGCCACATGTATGCTCTACATCATTGGTAGTATTATACCAATCTTTTGCATAATCAAAATAATAATCATCATAATTGCAGATAATTATTTTCTTAGGTGGTGGTTAAAATTTTAATATGCCACTTTGATTATCCTTTGCATTTGTATATGAAAATATAATTACATCATATTGTGGAACTAGATTATTAGATTTTTGTTGTTCTTAAGTATGTTCATCATTATGATGATCTTGTATCTAATTATGAATTAGATAATAATCATGTATCATTGCTTAAGTACTAAAAATATAACTTATTTATTCTTTGACTTCTTGACTTGAATATGTATCCATAACTTTTGTAGTATACTTTATACGAGCATTTTGCTTTGGAAATTCCTTCATGAGAATTTTTTTCACAAAAATAGTTTCTTGATTATCTTGAGTTTATTCTTGTAATTTATATTTTGATAACTGATATTTTAGTAAATTCTCATGATATAACTTGTATGAGATTTATTTTTATAAATTTACCTTTTGATCTACATGAAACTTTTATTTAGAATATGCAATGATAATGTGAGTGGGTGTCTTGATTGACTTATCTAGTATAAGATCACCAATATCAATTATACTTTGTATTTTGTTATTTAAATCCCAAAAAATATCTATATGATGCCCATAATTTATATTATATGCACAATAGTATTATGATCTTATTATAGGATGTATAGGAGGTAGTGTGATCAACTTGTTTTGAAACATTTCTCTTAAAATATCACTTGAACTTTTGTTATCCTTTTATGCCATTTTTGAATCACTAGTCATATATTTATTGTATTTTGGCTTCCAATATTAATATAAAATATTTTTAAGAAGAAAATATCTACCTAAATATGTAGATATATGATTAAAAACTGCATGCTCTATATTATTTGTGAATGTGATCCAATTTTTAAATGATGTTATCTTTAAAATAAAATATTGATTTTGATTTTGTAACTCTTATTTCAACTTTCTCATAGTGACTATTTGATCTTGAATGGATTCATAAGCACAAGCCTTAGGTATTTATAATTAAACATTCATACAAATATCATCAATATGATGTGTGGGAGGTAGATAGGGATGAGAAAGGCCTTGTAAAATGTGAGGTTTTATATTAAGCCTTATATAATCTGAAAAATACTATTTCTCTTCTTCCCTTGTCATATTTGACTTTATAAAAAATTGAATTAATGATACTTGTACCTTAACATGTGATTTGGTTCATTTAAAAAAAAATTGAAGTAAAAAATTCTCATCCAATATAACCATATATTCTTTGAAAATAAATTAAAAAAAAATTGAAATGTAAGATACTTATAAAAAAATTGTAAACAATACCATGGAAATTATATTATAATCATAAAATGAAATGATATAGAAAAAATTAAAAAAATGTGTATGGAGATTAGTAAATTCCCCTAAAATCAAAGGTTAAAATAAGGTGTTTTAGAGTCAAATATCAAATCTAAAATAAAGTGATATTAATTTAATTGATTATATTTTAAATAAAAATCAATTTATTTTAGTATCAGATTTAGATCCAAGATCGAAATAAAATTATTTTAGTGTTAGATTTATATCTAAGGTTGAAATAAAATTATTTTAGTGTTTAATATTATAAATTTATCTAAATCCTAAGACATTTTTTTTGAAGCAATGCTTGAATATATAGTTGGTTCACTAATAAAGGTGTTTGATTATCTCAGTTTTACCAATATGATTTACCAAAATTTGAATTAATTATTTTATTGACCCTAACTCAAATAAATTGAATTAAATATAACAAAATATTATAAATGAACTTTAAACAAGCATAATAAAATAAAAATACTAAATTGAACAAAGTGAAATATAATGAAATAATAATAATAACTATGAAAAAAATGTAAAACTTACCTATTTTTATTTGATAAACGAATATCTGAAGCTGACAGATAATTTAAACTAATAATCATGAACCAGTGTTGTAATTTCACAGAAATAGAGACTAAAAATGATGGACATAATTGTATAACTTGGGATAGGATCAACTACTACTATAGTCTTGATTTGGTCAATCTTGTGCTCTAATAAAAATAGGGAAACTTAGGTCATGATAATTTATGACAACTTAAAAAATTTCTATTTATGTAAATTTGAGTTTTAGATGTGTGTAGAAGACCTAAAAATGACTTAATAAAAATTGAATCCCTAATAAGGATCATAATTATGGAAAATTGAAAGTATAAAAAGGGGGAGTGTAATAGGCCAAGCTGTCCCTATTCACCCCCTTGATGATTGAGCATTGCCTATGTATCTAATACTCTAAAGAGAGAAATCAATCTCACATTTTTCTCCCACTTATAATGCTTTGTGAAATTTTTATCTTTTGACTATATGGATTCATCTAAAGATGGATTTAATACTTGATCAATTTTTACTTTGGCTTAGATAAAATAGGCACTTGACTAGGATAAGGGATTATTAAAATGATTATAATTATAATTAGAAACAATAGGAGGCTCTGTTGAATGTGAAATAGTGTAAGTGTGCCTTTGTATTTAAATTTCCAAGTGGTAGAATATGACTTAAGTGTGATTTTATATCAATCCAAAAGAGAAAATTCTCAAGATACATATCCTAAAAAACATGGACAAAATTATAGTAGAGGATTAAAATTATAAAAAATTATTGTTAGAATGGTCAAATATAAGAACATACCATAGGGGAAAAGAACATTTTTCCATTATTATCCCCTTTTATACATTTTTATCCTTAAGGAAAACATGTGACTTTTAAGTCCAAAGATGTGTGTACAACTAATTTTATGGGTTTTTAGTAGTTAGAACATTTTTTAGGCATAAAATAAAAATTTAGAAAATAAATATTTCCATGGAGGTGCTTAGGATAGAGTAGGTGGTGAAATAGGTTGAAATTTAGTGCTCAAGTCAAATATAGTGAAATAGGGGTAAATTTGACATTATCAAGTATCTGTGATCATATTTGAGTGACTACACTAGTAAAGTGGATGATGAATGATATGGTTATTGACTAAAACTTATTGCATGTGTTCCCTACTATCATGACATATCCAAATCACTAATAAATTATATGTTTTCTTGATTTTGTGTACTAAACACCTCTTGTAACATGGTTTATAAATTGAAATAAAAAATAAAAATTATCAAAATATAAAATATAAACAAGAAACATGGAATCATAAGGCTCATAAATAAAGGGAATACATTTTCTCCTCAGCTTAAAAAATGTTACTATCCTCTAACTCTAAGTATAAAATGGTGAAACTTCCTTAGGAAAAATTCTAATTCTTGGAAGAAATCCCACAATCCCTCTTTAATCATAAGTTTACATGTGTTCCTTCCTTTGGATTTATTTTCCTCTTCATAAACCTATAGGAAATTATATCCCATATCAAGAAGGTTATGATAAATAAAGTGTCTTAATAAGGCTTCCAAAATACACCCAAACATAACATATTGGTTCTCACACCCTAATCACATGCTAATAATTGATAACTCACTCTACAATTTCTAGATTTAATAATCTTAGTTTTATAAATAAGAAAATTATTTTGTGTCCTCATTAAATTAAAATGGGAAATGTGTTTTATCTTGTACCATAAGTGATCACATGAAAACATTACCCTAAGCCTGTAATATTTTTTAAGAATGTGTACATTATAACTAGTTAAGGGTGGGATTTCTAAGGTTCACTAGGGTATAAAACATCTCTTAGGTAAAGAGATAAAGTAAGTGATAAATAAAACTAAAGAGTGTGAATGTGGTGGAAAAATGAACTATTATAACCCTAATAACCCTTACATTTACTTGGCCATACTTATATCTTGCACACTCATTGCACCCATCAATGTGTAAAATGCATATTTGTATAAATTAAACATACAACATAATATTTCACTCAAACACTCCATACAAAATAGATAAATTCATCTTATCAAAATCATATTATCATAGGGTGGTAAAATTACCCATAATACTAAATAATAGGTACAATCAACACTAATAAGCAACATTAATAATGTAAAACTAATCACATTATACATAAATATATATATATATATATATATATATATATATATATATATATATATATATATATATATATATATATATATATATATATATATATATATATATATCACATACTAGCATGATAATACTACATGTTTTAAGTCCCACAGTGATCTAAACATACATATGACACATGTGAATAACCAAGATAAATAAATCATAATTAAGTTTTTATATAATAAAACTAATCATAAACAATAAACAAACCATTTTATACATAAATGGATAAAAACTAATTAAACTTGGTATCACATGTCAGATGATTGATAAAGGTCCAATAAGTACAAGAGAGTAAAGAAAATTATAAATAATCATAAGAGTAAAAATTGGGCTTCACATATACATATCCTTATTTTTAATTCATCTTGGAAGTCACTAAAGTAGGTAGGTATTCTAGACCCATAATAAAATATCACTCTCCCAAGTTGTTGTTTCATTATAATCATCCCATTAGACTCTATCCATTTCTAGCTCTTAACAATAAATTATTAGAATTTTTTGTACCAAAATATTTGTGTCATTTATAAAAAAATATCATCCACCTCTACCTATAATACCATCCAATCTAACATATGGGATACATTAGTGACATACTTTCTGGAAAAAAAAAGAAATACATTTTGAACTCAAGACAAACTAGGTGGAAAGTCTAAATTAACACCGCCCATATAATCATCTCCAAAATCTCAAATGGACCCATAAATATTGTAAAATATTTTAACATTTCTCATAATGGATATAGATCTTAGGATTATATTGCATGGAAATACCTTGTCACCAATAATTATTTTCTAATCCATTATGTTTCCATTGATGTACTTTATACAATATTTTTTCCTCCTTAAAGTAATACTTAATTAGGAATATATACCACTTCATTTACTTAAACATCATAATACATAGAAAAACCATGCCCTTAATCTGATCCCAACTCAATGGTATCCTATCATATTAGCCATACAACTCTTATAAGGGACCATGTCAATAAAACTATGATAACATTTATTATACGAAAAATTAACAAATTATAAGTAATCATCCTAATGGACTAATAGTCCATCACATACATGTCTATCATGTCATATAATACCTATTTCACCCTCTTTATCTAATAATATATCCCATAGTGATAGTAGATTTTTAAGTTGAGTTTCATGCCCAATGTCTCTAAAACATCGGTCTAAATAATCAACATATACACATAATCTCGATCAAAAATAATATTTTGATGAAATTCATACAATTAAAAAATGTCATCTAATAACACATTTTCCATTTTAGTGAAATTATATGTGGTATTTGTTAGTGATACATAGGAAACCCATGTATACTTATTGACTATCACCAAAATTTCATCATGACAATAAGACAAAGTGGGAACACCAAAAATTAATTCCATATAAATTGTATCACAATTCAAATATAGAATATTATGAGGGTAAAAATATAGATAGATGTTAATGCTAAAGCTTAACCTTCTTGTACTTAAGGAAATGGGCCAAAATCTCTAAGATGTTTCACTATATTCCCACCCAATAGTAAAATTGTTTCAAGGTGACATGTATCTTATTCACTCTATAATCAATGGAATATGAAGCTTGATGATACTCTAAAGTCATTAAACTAAGTTAATCCCTTAAAATAGGAACATATATGCATTATTAGTTTGTCCTCTATGCATTGAATTAGGCCACTTACATTAATCATGTCACTAGTGAGTCTATGCCTATTTTCTCTCTTAATAGGTGTCCACACTCTCTTTATCATCTACAATGAGTCTCTCAAATTTTTATTGAGATGACTAGAAACACTTTTACCATACTCCCTTTGTGTGTCGATCCCTAACATATACCTTGCATATCCCAATAGAGTTTGCTTGAAGCTTGAGATAGACTAATTTGAAATATGGCTATATTGACTAGGGGTATCATGGTCTTAACAAGGATGATTAGAGGGATGAAAGGGCTACTAAAGAGCTGAACTATCTTGGTATGAATATTGAGGAAAAGGAGGGTAATACTCTTGATAACAATGCTGATAAGAATTAACATACTAATGATAAGGGTCACCAAACTACTAACAAGGATCAACATGAATTTGATATAGCTCATCAACTTGTGTAAAAAAAATAAACATAAAACTCAACCATGAAACCTCATTAAAAAGGTATAAATTAAATAACACTTGCTTAAAATGGTACCTAGGATGCTATAACTAGTTGAATAATTTTAGAGTCACCATTAATGTTTGTTAAAATTCCTCCAAAGGATGGTGCATTGAAGAGCAACACCAAACACTCTTCAATTGATTATTAATATTATCCCACTAGGCATACGATAATTATTATAGCTAAATTTTTACCCTTGAAATGGTGATTCAAGCCCTCTCAACTTGAGTTATGTAATGGGATTGGTCCTAATTTATGGGTGAACTTTAAGTGGATCAAACCTCTAAATTATAAGGCTAGCTCCCCTTGATATATAAATTTAGATTTACTACTAAATTATAAAGGAAAAGGGAGAAGAATAACATGAAACAAAAATAAATAAGGGGGTGATGCCCTAAATAATTTTATCACTATAAACCAATTGCATCTACACACATAGACCAAGAGACTAACCTTAATATACACTACTCTTAATATAAATATTTCACATTAGAATTTAAATGTGGAGGTTGTGATATATGCGTAGGTTAGGAGGAATAATCAAGCAGTCATAAAATGACACTAATGAATAGACAAACTCACTCAACCTTCACACTTCACTTGAACACTCCACATGACCTCAAAAATAATCTTTCAAACTACATATAGGTATTAGAATAGGACAACATGCCAAGGAAGACTAGGTAAATCACTTGACAAGATCAACCATCCATGCACACAGACTAATTATAGTCATATAAGGAGGTGAAACCATTAATATTTCATTTATTAAATTCATGCAAATGGTTAGGTATTTGCCATACCCAATTGGAGGATCCATATAAAGCCAAACAAGGCTGAATTTATAGAGAATGAGAGGAGAGAGAGAAAGGATGTAGAAGAGAGTCATTGACAAGTTTCAAGAATGAGAACACAAGTTACAATCAAAGATTTTTTATAGAGTAGTCATAGAAACTCCTTAAACATGTTTTGATTTGTGTGATCATGATCTTCTAGAGAGTTGGCATAGGAAAGGTTATTCAACTCATTAGATGACTCAACACCTTCTTAGAAATTATCTTTCTTACTGTTTAAAAGTGACAAGTGGCCTTCTTTATCATAAATTAATATTTAAATACTATATGCACTTGATCTCAACACCTTGAATCAGTTTGAGAACCTTTTTATACTAACATTTCAGTGGTGATCATCTCTTCTTAAGTGTCTTGAAACTAATTAGTCTTACTACACCTTTCTTTGCTCAAAATCCTGAAATCTTGATTTTATCTTTATGAATGCAACCTATCTCTATGAAATTCCTCTATAAGTATTAAAAAAAATTTATCAAATCTCTTGGAGTCATCAAATATTCTCAAAAAACTCATTTTACACCTAAAGCCTATACTTGTTCTCAATTCCTTGTAGCCCTCAAAACTCAAAAAGCTCCTTGTGTAAAATAATCTAAAAATGATCCTATAATACTAGGAATGTTTTTGAGTACCTATTATTCTCTTACAACTCTATGCAAAATTTCATGACTAGACATTCAATGCAATTACACTTATGTCACCTATTTCTCTTTTTAATTAGCCCTCAATTAGGTCTCTAGGCCTAGAAACTAAGATTTAGATCTAATCAATGATTACACATGTGAAACATTATATATATGTTTTATTAACTTTAGTGACCTCAAAATAATGCCCCATTTCAAATTTTATGATCTTGAACCTTGTGTAGGTGGGTGAACCAAGAAATGGCCTAAATTCTAGCCTTTCACAAGCATTCTCATATTGATTTCATGAAATAGACCTATGGGAGCACTTATAAGGTAAAATTAATGGATTTTTATACCTAAGGAGACATAATATACCTTAATATACCTTCTCCAATAGTCTACATTTGCTTAGGAAATCAAACACCCTATTTTGAGTCCCAAACCTTACAAAAACACAACATTTAATGCATCAATATAAGTGAAATTAAAATAAAATCTAATGGTAAGGGTGTTAATAGAGTGAGGAATTATATTTAGGTGTTTTAAATGGAAATTAAATACATTATGAGGCATATCCTTCACTTTCGTCTCCATAGAGCTCTTAAAATGGTTCTAAGAGGGTTTATATATGATTGGGTTCTTAACGATAGTTCATAAAGGTTAAGGCCCTAAACTCTGAACTAATTCCACTTTATTTTAGTTTAAAAGGGTCCTTAACTATCCATAGGATATTTATGTCCCAACCACCTTGTATATACAGTTCCAAGTGACCCTTTGAGGCCCTTGGGTGACTGGTAAGCATTTTATAAACCTTAGAGAAAGTTTTAGGCCAAAATGGCCAATTGGAGTTATTTCTCAACAAAAAAATACATATAAAAAATACATCACTCTCTTGACATGTCCAAAAAAAAAATTAAATTCTTATCTAATAACCTTTCTTCATTTAGGCTAGGATTTCCAATAGCAGGGTTTGAGAATGGCATTAGGCCTAAAGACCTAACTACTTTGTTTCCTTCATTTTCCACCAAAGGGGACCACTTCATTTATTTTTCATCTTTGTAAGTAAAATTATCACTCATTTAAAACTTTTAATCATATTTTTTTATTTATAAATACATTTTACCCTCTCTTTCATAGTATGTATAGTCTGCCAATTAAACTTGAAGGCACTGTTGTAGGTGAATTATCAATGCTACCTACCCTTTCTTCACTTTGAGGTCCGAGAAAAGTTTATGGTACTTGTAATCCCATTAATATAATGTTTATAAGAACCCATATAATAATTTTATGGTTTTATGACTATACAAGGCTAGTCAAGTCTCTTCTAATGGAGATTTTCACTCTTTTGCTTATGAGTGTGGACCTCCAGGTTTATAGACATGCAGGCCCACATTCAAACTTATTTAGACAATAAAGAGAAAAAATATTAGTTTATTATACTCTAAATTTATATTAATTAATATCCCATATCTTATAATTAATTCAAAATCTTCTTGGGAGATCAAAATGTCACTCCAATCGGTCTTTTCTTCACTAAGGCCTAGACTGATCAGTAGGTGATAGTGAAGCTCATTACATGATTGTAAGCTTGAGATGGATTATATTTATATCACTATTTTATGTTATTAAATATAATCTTAGGAATAATGTATTTCATACTTATTTATTACTCATCATAACCCCATATCTAATGCATATATTGAATATTCTCTCTCAATGCTTGAAGGTGAGTTTGCATTCTCTAGTTGCCTTGTACGTATACCATTAAGGTTTATTGAGAATTATAATATGATACCACACTTTTATCCATTGGTTTTTAAATTATCCAATGTAATAGACCCTATATTTATCTCACCACTTAGGTCTTCAAACTCCATCTCTTGATACATAATTCAATGCGTTTCACATGAAAAGGAGACCTATAGGTCTGCAAACTTATAGGCCTAAATTTTCATTGATTGAAAATTTTAGCAATAAATATTTTGGTAATATCAAACCTTATAAAACTTATCCATTTCATCATTTAAATTATTATTATGTCATGACATACACACACACACACACACACACACACACACACATGTATATATATACATATGTATATATATACACATATATACATATGTACACACACACACACACACACACACACATATATATATGATAATGCAAGGTTAGATCTTTAAAACTCACTTCTATACAGGTAAACTTACACATAGTCTTTTAGTGAATCATGATGTGACTTACTTTGCCTATTTAAGTTATAATGATGTATTATTGAGATAAAATTGGGTTACAAGGAACTAAATATGTGGCCTCAGTTACTTATCAATCTTTTCACACAATTTAAAACTCTCATGCTGCTAGGTCTACCTACTAAAGTCATTCTGTGATGAACATTTTGAGAAATTGATATTGGTGGATAGTAGGTATAAAGGAATATTAAATATACCTATAGAGTTTTATATATAATTTAAAATATGATATGGTATACTCATCAACATGCCTCCATCTATTAAATACCCTAAAACATCAAGAAACCACGATCAACAACCTATAAATTGTGTAAAACTAGATGTTTCTGATCTTATTGGGCTCACACGTACCAAGTAAAGAATATAGAATCATGTATGAAGATTTTATAGAACCTATATAACCTATCCTATTTCTCACATGCCTCCAACCTATTTCAAACTTCCATTTTAAGGATAAAATAGAGCTTATGGGGTTTATATAGAGTTTTAGACCACCCTGGAGGATTAGTGATTATTCCTAAGGTAGGGGGACAAATATTATAAAAAATTTCAAAAATATAAATGAAACTAGACCCATTTACTCTTCCCATAATCTTAGGTAATCACTCTTTCTTCTCTATCCATACCAAGCACTTGAAATTGGCCATTACCAATCTACCAAGAAGTTGATGGAGGTTTTGATGAAAATTTTAGCTTCTTAGGACTTGTGAAAGATTTATATTCATAGAAAGTAATTGATGAAGGTGAAGAGACACTCTTATAACATTTTAACTAGAATATTAATCCTCTAAGTCTGCATAAGTGCTTGAAACTATCTTCTTTGGAGTGATTCTCTCTTTTATAGATTGAACCTACAAAACTGAATATGATCTAACTTATACAAACATAATAACATATATACACATTAAATAACTCGTTAATAATATTTTACAAGTGTTTTTTAATGTAAATATCATTTTTTTTAGATTTGACATGCATTGGACTTGGCCACATGCACCTTTCTCTTGCATAACATTTACCTTAAACTTCATAAAATAACCTTAACTTATCCAAACATGTATAAAATGTTCATGAAAGGTGTTCAAATTTTAAGATGACATTTAAAGACACTTATTAACCTTTGACACCTTTTGAATCAACATTTTCACATCATGGTATGGATAAACTAGATTAAAACAAGCATAAATCATTACCTTAAACTTGTCAAAACAACCTTAACCTATAATAATAAAACCTCAAAAAGACCATTTGAATACCTCAAAATGCATATAATGGTTATGAAAAAGGTTAAATATGAGCTAAAGATAATTTTTTTTGTGAACCTATCTTATGGTATTAAAAAATTGGCTAACATCTTTGGTGGTCTCCTAAGGATACTTGTTTGCTAAGCAAATTAGACTAGTTGTCTTGTCCATCCACTGGGAAATAGAGTCATTTTCACTCTAATTGAGATATAATACTACCTTGAATAAGATAAAAAAATAAAAACACCTCCCAAAACACAACACATAAAATAAGATAACACACAAAATATGATAAAACATGCACACTTGTGCTAATAAAGCACTTAGGGTGAACAAGGCAAAACTAACCTCAACATATTTTTCTCCTCCAAGATCAAATGAGAATCTATTTACATAAACATGGTACCATGGAATTATATTATCACATCTTGAGTGGAGTCTAATCAGGCATTATTCATGGAGTAAGAGCTTCCACCTACTTTTGGAGATGTTAACATGCTCATGGTCTCTTTAAATAAAAACTAGACCTTCTTGCTTCATTCCCTTGTCCATGAGTTGAATATGTGAGTAAAGTACAAAGTCATACTTTTCACAATCTTAGATTATTTTCACAACCAATACTATCTCTACCTCATCCATATGTTGTTCTTGATTGTCTATGACTTCTTCATGCCTATCAACTGATACCTTCTTGATATATTTATCTTATTTGATTGAATTCTCATGAATAAGTATCTCAATAGTAAGAGGAAAAAATTAAAAATCATTTTCATTTTATCCAATATAATATGCATACCCTTTTATAAACTCATTACATATATTTAGATATTACTACCACATGCCCTTATTATTCTCTTAACATCCCTCTTGAAGAGGTACAACCTAAAACACATCCTATTGATTTGAGAAATCATATATAATACTATCATAAAGTTCATGGTGATCAATTTTAATATCACCCATCATTACCATAGTTTTGCCTTGCTCTTCAAATTCTATAGTCTCATTTTTAAACTTCCCTTTATGCTCACTAGGAGGAATCTCAACTTCATGAGAGACTTTTTCATGTTTATCAGTTGTTCCCTCAATATGTTCAAATGTCATTAGATCTTCCTTTTTTTACATAATAGAAATATCATATTATAATGATTATTCAAATATTGTAATCTAATGTTCATTGGCAAGATCTTATTGGTAACAAGGAGTGAATTTCTCATTTTAGTGGAAATAGGAATCTTAAAACCAAAATATACCTCTTTTTGGCCACTTAAAAATTCTTGAATGTTGTCCACTTTTTATTAAACTACATCACATTGATCAACAATCCCATTTTCATATTATTTAGGACTATAATTCTTAAGGATAATGATTTCTATGTCATCAAAGAGATATTTAAGACCGTTTCCTTCTTGTCCAATTGGTATGTCTTCCTCTTGGAGTTTATCTTTCTCACATTTGGGAAAATAATATTTCCATTCATTTTTAAAGGGTGATATTCTTATTTCTTCACCTAAATGTGTTCTAATGGTGCCTTGTTCCTTGTATTCACTTAAATTATCCTCTTTATAGCATTCTTGGGAATGATCTAGAGATGCAATGTGATTGTTTTCCTAAAAAAGAGGTTTTTTATCCCCACAAACTACTTTTGAGCTCCCATGATCAAATATTTCATCTCTCTCTTCCCTCGATTTAGAAATGATTCCATCAAACTTTGAAATTCTTTGGCCTTAAACTTTATTCTTGATTACTTCATTCCTCATTTGAATTCTCTTTTGAATTGATTTCCAAGGTGGTAAGGTCTTAAGTTTTTCAATTTTTTTAAAAAGTATTTATTTTTTACCTTAGATTCCTTCTTAAATTCATTTCCAAGATGGGAAGGCTTTAGGATCTTGAGTAGGAATGAGTAAGGATTGAATAGGTTTAGGTTATTACTTTATCTCAACTCCCCAATCCAGGCTTGTTCCACTTTATTTATCCCATGACTTCACCACTTGATTCCAACTTGGAATCTTAAAGGACTTCTTAGGATATTCTTGAGGAAGGGTAATGGAGTTTTGTTCTAAGATAGATTCATTAGTTTCCCTCCAAGTAGCAATTAAACTCTTCAATTATTATTTGTTTCAATCTTGAACCCTCTCAACAATAACCTATTTATTATTTGGATATTCTCTTTGATTATTTCCATGATGGGAAGGCTTGAGTGGTATGTGAAGGACTTGAAACACTTTGAAACTCACTTGACATAATATTTTGTGGAATAATGAGTGGCACAAAATAGGGCTGAGGTTGTATATGAGAAGGCACATGAGGCTGATAACATTGAACCTACTATCATTCATGAACTATTAGATTATCCTCTATACTTGAATTATGCCACTTACATCCATCACATCACTTGTTAATCTTTACTAGTTTTCTCTCTCAATATGTGTCCACTCTCTCTTTATCAACTACAATGATTCTCTCACATTTTGAATGAGATGACTAGGATCACCTTGAACATAGTTCCTTTATGTTTTAAGCCCTACCATATACCTTTCATATCATAATAGAGTTTCCTTTAAGCTTGAGATATATTTATTTTAAATTTTGATATGTTGAATAGGGGTAGTGTGGTCTTGACAAGATTGATTAGAGAGATGAAAGTGCTACCAAAGAGGTGAATCTTGGTATGAATATTGAGTCAAAGAAGGAGGGTAATAATCTTGATAAATATTATCACCAAATATCTCACCCTATACGAGGTTTTTAAATAATATTCTAATATTTTGGAAAAATTGGAATACCTCTAGGCTTGTGGGTTGCCTATATTAGAGGTAGACCTCTAGGTTTAAGGGTTAGCTCCCTAGATTGACCTTTAAGTGATTATAACCTCTAATAATTGATTTATTTGGTGAAAAGGGGTATAAATATGCATGAAATTAAAATATTATAATTGGGTGATACACCATAAGGATATCCATAGGATCATCATACTCCTATACTAAGAGAGAAGACCTATAACACTAGCTTCAAATTCCTAGAGTACTCTAACATTAGTATTTCAATATGGAGGTGATATGCATGAAGATACTCAAGGTAAGTGGACAAATGTTAATATTATAGACACTAATGTAGCTTGTACACTTTAAGGTAATAAAACACACTAGATACACTCCATATGACCTATTGGAATGAGAACTTTTACACCAAACAAGAAAGGATAAAGAGAAGACAAGCATATATGTTTATCACTAGCATTCATCATACATCACTTCACACACTTAGATAAGCTGTTTTTAAACTCAAATAAAGATTTAAAATATTATTCAAATGAAAATTACAACATCAACTATAGGGATTCACCATACCAGGTGTGGAATTAGAATACAAGAGCCAAAATGGCTTGTACTTATAGAATGTGTAATAGGAGAGAGAGAGGTGGAGCTCAATGGTCACAATTACAATTTTAAAGTTATGATAATAAGTTATTTTATATAGAGTTATATTATGAAATATAGCATGAAATGTCTCTTTGGACAAATGTCTCTCCAAGGCATGAAAACTCCTCAAAACTAGCATATGACCCTTCAACTACCTTCTTGGAAACTACCTTCAACATTTGTTCTCTCTTAAGTGATCCAAAGAATAATAGGGAGAGTTTACACATGTGAAATATTATTTGGGGGTTATAAACAAGATTCAACATGCATTAGATTTGTCCCTAACCATTTATATTCTTTTGGACAAGTGTTTTTACTAATTTCAGTCACCATTATCCATATTTCACTCAATCCTCACACTTATCAATCAAGTTAACTTAAATCTTTAAAAAAAATCCATGAAATTGGTGATATGACAACTTTAAAGAGTCCTTTTATCCCTAAATCCATTAGTCAAACTTTAAAAGGCCTCCCAATTGGGCTTAACACCTTCTCACTCGGTGGTCACCTTCCATTCTCACTATTTTCCACAAACTACATGATGTGAAGGAGATATAATAGGTGACTATGTGTTTATATAAAGTAATAAATGAACATTATGGGTTATATTATATCCCAAAAGTTATCTCCATCCTTTAAGACTCTTCTACACCTTTAAAACACCAAAATTTATCAAGAAAACATGTTCTATACCCTATCTGTACAAGTAGGGTATAAAATAATATAATGGGAAGGAGCCTAAGGGAGTTATATATGAGTCCAAATCATTTTTTAAAATCAAAATATCCCTTATTAATGAATTTCTATCCGCTTTTTTCCCATTGGGTCAAGAACAATGGTTTTGATGGGTTTTATCTCATTTTGACTCTTAGCATTTGTTCATAAGAACCCGACATTGAACCTATGAAAAAATTTCACTAGAAGCATGTTAGGGAATTTATTTAACACCTCATAACTTCTTGGGCTTCCATGATAAGTTTTTGTACTAGTGTTAGCTTCTAAATATGGCCTCTCAATCCCTTCATTGTATTCTACATACCCTAAGGTGTTTTTAATCCAAGAAATTACTTATTTATGATCTCCCCTATAGAGAAAAAGATTAAAATAATATTATATCTCCTTATTAATATTATAAATTTAATTTTAAGGTTTACTTAGAGTTAAAAATGATATTATCCATCTAATTAAACTTTAGGCCTAGTCTTGGCCTAGTAGACCTGAACTATATTTAGTGGGTTTAATCCACCATGTTTGACTTCTCAGTACTATGAGGATTCATTCCTATTTTTTCATGATTTAAATCACCATACACACTTTTTTTTATGTTTAAATAGTCCCTAACTCACCTTCTTATTAATCTCATACTAAGCCTACAGTCATCTTATTTACTAGATTGCCCTCTATTTGAGATAGAACAAAGGGAATATCCCTTATTTTATAAGACAATTTGGATATAATAGAGGCTTTATTGGGTCATTTAGATTATATGTACCAATTATCATATCTTATAAATACATTAAATGACATCAACACTCCAACTTCCTAAGATAGACTTTCAGACTATGAGTACTATGTAAGATTTTTAGTTGACTATGAGGTTGTATGTTGAAACCCTCCTTGCTCTATTTACCTATGATGAACATCATGTGAAGTTTAAAATAATAATTTTGAAGGTGTTATCAACATATATATCACTCCCAACTTCTGATAACTCTCCTCATTTGCTCTTCTAAACCTAGGCCTAACTGTTTGCTGTAGCAAATTGTAGGTGTGATTTTCAAACAAAGGAGGTTTCCTATAGGGTTTCAATGTGATTTGGACATTATGTCATGTTTAGATTATATTTAAAGTTATAAATACCATATCATATCTAGTTATACTTTTTCACATCATGCATATGTCAGGCTAACCTCTAAACAATCATGTTCTTGTGTGCAATCACTCTATATTCAACTATAAGTGATCATTTTGAGAGTAAAAGAGGTATTGTAGGTTGAATTTTCAACTCTTGAACCCTATGTTTCAATACCCTTCAATTATTAATTATAAAAAAATGACATTTCTCTTAATTTAAGGTTAGTTTTCTACAAGATATACTCTCAACCACCAATGCCACCACATTGTATGTTGTAGACTTGACTGAAAACACCTCATTTAGAGGTCATGAGACCTATAGATGGTGATGTTTCCCTCAATTTTATTCTTATCTTCTTTTTTATCCTTTGAATTTATTTAGTCTATCTCAAACCAAATTAGGATTCTCTTGTCATTATTTATGCAATTATCATGTCCTTGTTGTATTATAGGGTCATTTAGGCTCGAAACACTATAGATAATGATGATGTTCTATAGTGAAGGAATGCATAATATGGATGCCTTTATATATTATATTTACATGATGAAATAACCAAACTTTATTATTAAATAATTATCCCTAGGATACATAACCATGATGAAAACATCTAAGTTGGCATAAACCTCAAGATACTCTAGAATGAGAGGGTCAAACATAAGTAGGGTCCTTGTTTTAAAAATGTTAAGGTAACATTTACCTAAAGTGGCTCTCTCAAACTATCGACATGGTTTCAAGTCTATTTTTCATCTTATGGACTCCACCATTATTGTTATGAATTTATCAACATTCTCAAACTACCATTAAGGTGAAAATAGGCTTCAAACATCTCTATTTCAATGTTCACAAACCTTTGTATGAGTTTCCTATAGGTGTTATTATAGTACATAAGGCAATGAAGATATGATATCAAAAATGTTCATGGTTGATGGTTATACAACCAATCGTAGACCTTATTGAAGTCTTAAAATTTATCCTTTACACCTTTAAAGAGTTAAAACAAGTTTAAGTTCTCTACTTCAACATGCTTAGTCTTCTATGGGGAACCTATAGATGCACATCAGGCTACAGGACTGTGTTCATTAGAGAATTGGTTATGTCAACTAATATTAACCATTTGCATAGATCACATTAATTGATCATGCTTGTATAGTGTGTTAAACACCTTGTAAAACTCTTCATTCCATCTTCATCAAGGCTTTGCAAGTTTAAAAGTTCTCATTCACCTAACTGTAGATGAATATCTACAGGGAAGTCTACTATAACATGTTTTTGACTAAGTTATCCTTTTAGAGATGACTTTGAGTCCACATCTATTTGGAGAATAATGATCACTTTTAAATTAAACATAAAAAAAACATGCTACTCCTACATTAACATGGTCAGGAAGGTGAAAACAAGGGTATGAAATAATGCAACTGATGAAGTTTTCTATAAACTTAGTCATTGAAGTCTCAACTTAGAAAACTAAGGTACTAGTGCCTTTAAATTCACCTCCACGATGTAACTAGGGATGGAAACCATTAGATAATAATTTTCACATTCTCCACAACCACGTACAACACTTGGTTTGTATGGACTAACTCAAACAAGGAGGAAAATTATAGGGTATGCGAATGAGCAAGTAGAGAGAAGCAATAAACTTCTTAGCATTGGTTCATAAAGAACAAGTAATCAATCTTAGAAATACTATTATGGATTTGACTTGGATAAGGAGTAATATTTACCTACAAGAACATTTTACCTAGTTCAAATCCTACTTTCCATATTGTGAGCAAACCATTTGACCTTTTCTACATGGAAAGAAGAATGATGGAGGAATATAATGGTTTTAGACCAATTTTGGGACTTCCAAAGCTAATCAAACATGTAAATGAGATTAAGAGACCAGAAGGGTCAATTCCAAGCCTTCCACATGTGCCAAAACACTTGAATAAGTTGTACAACTACCAAAATTTCCTCTTTTTCAATTATTTTCTTTTTTTGACATAGAAATTTTCAAGTTTTTAGTTAGGACTGACATGTCTGACAAGAAACTAACATGGAGGTTGAGAAACACTTATACACCTTATAATTATATGGAAACCATATAAATTTCATTAAATGACCCCTATCTAAGACAATGATACACCCTATAAGACCCTAATAGATGCCTATACAAGTTTTGTACTATAGGGGGTTGACCTATTTTGACTTTTGGTCAAAATAGTTAACATTATTTGTGATTTTCATGGGTGGTATGCTTGCTATGATAAAGACCAATAGCCTATTCCTATATATTTGGATATGGAATCACCTATTTATATATTTTAAACTCAATGGCCTTCAGAACCACACCAGATAATGAAAAACAACACACAAAACAAGAGAATAAAACACACAAGATAATACAAGACAAAAAAACACACACTTGTGCTTCATGAGAACTTATGGAAGACACACAACAAACTCAAACAAACTATCTCAAACACAAACTAACATAAAATAAACTCTTCTTCATAAATCAAAGGGGAATATTGAAACCTCTTTTGCATCATGAAATGAAGGAGTGAATAAAGCATGTTGATTTTTAAACCTTGGCATTGATATCTCCAACTCTTTCATGATGTTTATCAATCTCCTTGGCATGATTCTCAATTAAATGGAAGTAGCTACAACTAGATCACTTATGAAAGTGAAATCCTCTTGAATTTTAACAACCTTAACCCTCTCATAGGACTCCTTAACTAAAACCTCCAATGGTGTTTCAATAAGGCATACCTTCTTGACTTCCATGGTACTCTCAATAAGATCAGGTTTATTTTCAACTATAAGTTTTTCAAGATCATTAAGGATTTATGTATAGTCCACCCAATCTCGATCATTTTATTCCATGGCAAACTCTTGTTCTACCTTCTCATGTAATTGGCCCTCAACTTGGAAAATTTCTTCAAGTTCTTGGAAAAACTTCATTTGTTGCTGCCAATCATCCTTTCTCTTCTTATCTTTGAGAACCACCACATCTTGAAATTTATCTTCTTGTTCCTAATGTTATTGATTTATGAGGTCATCAAGCTTGTCTTACTTCTACTCTAATACATCTACAAATGGTTCAACCTCATGTTGAGATGCTGAGTGCTTCTCAAGGACAACATCTTTTACCTTGTTCTCATTTGATTCTTTCATGATTTTATGTTTTTGAATAGTGACTTGATGTTCATCCTCATTCTTAACAATAAATTCTTATTTATGCTTAATAAAAAACTCAACATCCTAATTTTTAGGATTATCAACAACCTCATGATTAGATAAGTACTTCTTAGGAGGAGGAATAGTCTTACCTAACTACTTAAACTCTTGACTTATGGCATTGAAATTTTGACATAGATATTCCTCCTCATGAGTTTCATGTTCAAGGGTTGTTTTATCATGGACATCAACTAACTCAATAGATATGGAGTAATTATCAAACACCTTTCCCTTAATTATTCATCCAAATTATTTATGGGTAACTACAACGTGACCTTTAACATCTTTTTTCTCACTCAAGAAGATGGATTTGCACTTGTGATCACCAAAGGGAATCCCTATGGTGATTTCATGTTCATAGTCACTTGAATAATCCTTTTGATCAATTATGGCTTGAGATTTATCCTCCTTAATTCCCACAAAAGGGGTTATCTTTCAAGAAGGGATGAGGTATGAGGGTGATAGATAGGATCATGGGATGGAGAGGGAGTATGAGATGTGATGGAGGGATTGTGAATGGGTTTGGGAAAGAAGTTTTATTATGAGCTCATAGGTGAATGATAAGTTGGGTTGGTTAATAGGAAAGACACTTTATTCTAAAATGGTTTCACCTTAGCCATAGCCTTCTTGAGGCTCTTTAATAGATGTAGGTTCACTTTTAAACTCTTTATCTTCCACATCCTTAGCCTATATATTGAGCATTGGAAACACTTATTTTCCAAGTATATCTACTCCTTGATATCATAATGATTTTATTATTCAAACACATCCCACACATCCATCCACCCTTGAACTAGACCTCTTAATCATTCCATGAGATGGTTAGGGAGCACATCAAACTCATCATCCCATGTTCTCATATTATCTTCACTATATATTAGACTTGACATGTGTACAAATAAAGATTTTACTTGATATGGGGTTGAAGTATGAGGATGAGGGTAATGGTGGGGATTGAAGCTATGGTTAACATACCCCCATTTCTAAAAAATGGTAACCCTTATTTTAAATTATACAAATTTATACCTTAAATTTGGAAAATCACTTTATCAGAGTATCATTATCATGTTTGCACATTTTATTTATTTGAAAATGATCCACATATGGACCTCATTTGTATTAAATGACATATTTTCAAATGATCATTATTTTTCCCCTTCTAAATTTGCTAACGATTATTTCTTGTGTTTTTTATATTACAAGTTCAATGGAATACCATTTGGGAATGAACATACTTAGGGTTTTGTGAGTTAATGTTAAATTGATATTTTACTATCCTTTATTCTTTCAAAGATTAATTTAATCTACTTTAACTCATGTTAAAACCCTATTCTAATGTTTTAACCTAGGTTCCTTTTAAATCCAATTAAAATTTTCATGAGAAGAATTATTTATGTCATGGAATTAGCTTAATTTTTATCCTAAAGCTTACTCATGTTTTTTAAAATGACCAAACCTTAGTCTAAAAATCTTATGATTGGTCCCTTTATGTTCTGATCCCCCCTCTTATTATTTATTGTTAGCATTATGTAACTAACCACAAGGTCCCCCCTCTATTATGTTTTAGAACATAGCCTATAAATTTTATCCTAAGGTTTTATCATGTTCATCAACCCAAATAAAACCTTATTCTAAAATATTTAACCTAAATTCCCTATAGTACCTAAGCTTTGAATTAATTATTTTATTATCTATAGGATCGATGGTCTACATTTACTCAGGTGATTGAGATTAGTGATGCATATAAAGTTAATAAGTTAAGATCCTTAATTAATAATGTACATTTACCCAATAAATAGAGATCTAATGGTGTGAGATTAAAGTTAAAAATTTAAACCCCAACTCTAAGCTAAAGTTTGAACATCTTCTGAGGATCAATGATACATGGCCTTGTGTACACATTCTAATTGATGGTGTGTGCCAAGTCAAAGTTTCAAAAAACACCAAGGTAAGTGAGTAGGTGAAAAGTGTCATAATATCAGAGAAATAATATTGAATAGACAATGGCATTCCACCCCTCAGATCAAAATATGACAAAGCACGTTGATCCAACCAAACAAGATCTGATGATGCATGATGAAGGTTGAAAAATCAAAATCCCTAAGAACAAATACAAATATGACATGTGGAATAATCCAAATCGATAAATTAGAGCTTGATAATATTTTTAAGATCGATGGTATGTGGATGAGAATACACATTTCAATCAATAGTCCATAGAGTATGGGACATAATTAAGTGGATCAATATCAATAGAGCACACTCATTTAGGTAGAGATGATCTGATAGCATGATATCAACATTAACATTTCAAGAAAGATCAAGATGAATGAAGAAGTGACAAGTTTCATAGTCATGGAGAATGTAAAAATCAACCAATGGTGTTCAATTTCTTAGATCAAGATCAATGAACCATGTTGATCTATTTAAATAGATCTAATGGTGTGAAGTGAGGTAAAATTTTCAAAGGGCCCACAACTAACAAAATATTAACACATGTCAAAAAGCAATAAATGGTCATATATTAAATATTAATGATAAATATTCCATGGTGATTCCACATCAAATCCACATAATCCAAACATGATAGATTTAAAGATTTTGTGGACTCAACACACAACAAAGGTATAAATACTCTATCTAAATAAAATCTAAGGCATAAAGTTCATATAAGTTCAACAAGATACCACCATTAAATCTCTATAAAAACCTTTAAAAAATCCCTAAGCATGTATATAATCCTTAGTTCAACCTTTTGATCATCATAATCAAGCAAAGGAAGATTGGATTGTCTCTTGTGTAAAGATAATTTAATGTGGGACTAAATTGTGATTCACTAGTAAGCAATTTGAAAAATTCACCACCATGGCAGCCCAAAATGTTATTTTAAGGGAAGATGTGGAGCTCTATTTGAATTTATATGTAGAGGTAAGGATTTTCAAGGACACACAAGTCGATGCCACTACTCTAAACACTGGGGATAATAATTGGTCTAAGCTTTTCTAGGCCATTGAAGAATAACCAATTATCACCTAGGAAGAAGAGAATAATCTGATAATAAAGAGGATCAATAATTAACTAAACTACCTAAACCCTAAGTAGACCAAACAATAATCAATAATTGGGCCAAGGAAAAGGATTTGAAGAACATCCTTTCCATGTGGATGTATTTTAGAAACTAGGTGTTTTCCAATTTCAATGGCAACATCCCCATCAACCAATTTAGATCTAGGATCATGATGATCATGAACATGATGAAAATATTATGTGTAAA
The DNA here is from genome assembly GCA_037957365.1 of Torreya grandis. NCBI lineage: Eukaryota > Viridiplantae > Streptophyta > Pinopsida > Cupressales > Taxaceae > Torreya > Torreya grandis. The sequence goes on along the minus strand of JARHVA010002246.1, from coordinate 929,229 downwards.
TTCAACCACTACATATGTGGATATAAATTGGGTTCCCTTAGTATATTTTATGATTGAAAATCAATTTATCCATCCTCTTAGTGAAGTTATCAACACCTATTTGAGTAGATAGATTTTTATAGTCAACAAAAGGACTAGAACCCAAATTCTATATGATATCATACCTCTTGGATGCCCTTCTTTCCACAAAAAATATTCCAAATATTAAATAATGATCACCTAGTCAAACTCAGATAGTTTCATAATATTATTCAAAATTACACATATTCAACTATAGGGACCACATCTACTTCATTTATGACTATGTGTATCTAGCCTTAACTAAGGCCATCATTAGAAATCCAATGTCAAGAGTCAGAACCTTAATCAAAAGGTCAATCAAGTCCATGATAGACATATGGCTATACCCATATTATACCATCATCAAAATGGAAGGAATTCATGGCCAACCCCTCAGGATACCCATCTATATTCCTAATAAGATGATAGAGCAGGAGGTAGCATATCAATTATTCCATGGGATAGATGGTTTAGGCTCCTCCACAACTTCCCAATAAATATTGGGAGGACCATATTCAAACAATGGAAAAATATTGACGTAGTATCTTATTTTATTATTTCAGGAGATTAGATGTTTAATTACTAAGTAATAAAGGTCTAGAATGATAAGGAAAATCTACCCTAACATGGAAAATTATAGATTTTATTTGATAATTATACAAGACAAAAAATGATTAACTTCGCTGGATTTGTGCTAAAATAGAAGATTCTGAGTCTAGAATTTGAGGAGCAAGACTAGGACAGTGTCTAAATTTTGGATCTATTTTCCATTTACTAATAATATAAGAGAACCAAAAATAGGACACCCTAGTGTTTGACACTATAATCCTTTCTCAGTGATTTTGTCCCAAGGCTAAAATATTTTTGGGTTTTGTTCATCTTCTTAGTATGACCATATGTACCAAATTTTAGGTCCTAGAAGTCACTGGAGCTCACTATATTTATATTTAAATATTTAGTACCTATATTAGTCTACACAAATGGAAAAAAAATAGAATCAAAGAAAAAGGGGGAAAATTAGGTTATGGGAAGAATGATCACATAATCAATAACCCCTATTTTTCTAATTGCTACCTACATTAACCCTCAAGCTATGATCTTAGATATAATGTAGTTCTCCCTTAGGGAATGTTCATAATCAATGTGAAAAATTGATGCAAGAATGAATTTTCCATAGGCCCTTACTTGATCAAACATGAAAAATCTATGTGTGATGTAAAGAAGTTGAGATATACTATTAATTGATTTTATTATGTCTAATGTGCCAAAATAGTAAGTGTTATATATGAAATGCCTTGTGTAGTCCTTTATATAGGAAACTCATTATTTTAAACTTGGGAGCTTTATTTTCATTTGGTAGACATTGGGAAACTTAGGAATGAATCAATGAAAATGGGTAAGACTCATCTTATAGAAGAAAATTACCATTGGGACATTGCTCTTGGACAACATGACCAAAAACTAGACACCTTGAGTTTCAACACTATATTCATATTTAGGCACTATTATCTAGGGGGTATGGGACCTAGGGGGATGGGTCTAGACCTAAAATATGTACCTAGGTCTAAAAGGGTTAAGTCTAGAAAGCTACGGATGACTAGGGATAAGCAAAATGATGTCTAGAGAATTTAGTAAGACCAAGACAAGTCAAATAAAAGGACATCGATAAATATGAATAAAAGCTCATATTCTTCAATCAAAGTATCCTATGAAAGGAATATGAAAATACATAATTTGTGTGTTTTCTTGACTGATTTAGGGTGTATACATTTTCCCCCTTTTAATCTAGTGATGTAGTGAAATGAAGTACTAGAGTAAAAGAAATAAAGAAGATGTGTACCGAAACTTACTATGTGAAGTTAAGTGTGCTAAAAATCATCCAACTTCCTAGATAGGGAAGTAGATGAAGAACTAAAATAGTTCTCAGAGAAAGAAGGAAATCCATATAATAGATTCCCCTTGTACTAAATCTAAATACTCCTAGAGAAAGAAGGAATCCCTATAATAGATTCCCCTATAATAAATTTGAATAATCTAAAGTGGATTTGAGAAGTGCTCAAAGGTCTAAAACCAATGCCTATCTTCTATCCCATAAAAAATCTTAGGTGTAAGTCTAAGTAATACTATAGATTAATCACTAAAGATGATTGTACAATCTAACCTAGTGATAACTTGAGTAATACTTAGGTGTAAACCAAAAATGATAGTAAATATGTGTGAAAAACATGGTATGTTAGACCATCCTAATTTATATAATCCTAGAAGATGAAGGATATGAACATCTGTGTCATTCCCCCAAATTTGGTATGTGCATGATCCATCTAGATAATATGGAAATTTATATAACCACATGTGATATTATCTATCATGTCATATCCCATGTGCAAAATTAGAGATCAAAATAATGTGCTCTACACAATGCCTATAATCTACTATTTGGTCTGTAACTGTGTCATGTTGTATGAAGATGTATGTGTGATATGTTTAGTAATGTACATGCCCCTAAATCTAGTATCTGGATAGTCTATATATATATATATATATAAATAAATAAATTGAGGGTATATCCCTCTAAATGTGTTGAGTGATTCTAAGTGACCCAATGTAATTTGAATTATTATATAATCTTGACCAAATTAAACTAAGTGATGCTAAGTGACCCATATAATTAGAATCACTGTATAATCCTAACCAATATAAACTAAGTAATGCTGATAGTTTGAATACTAGAGGTTAAAAATCATGTTGAGTGACCCATGTAATCTGAATCATTATATGTTTTGATTGATCTGATCCGAATCTAATAATTTGACTGTTAGAGGTATGAGAACCATGGTGTATCCATCTATGCAAATGGATAGATGTGTTGGATAAGTGTATAAATAATAATATTAGGAATGATGCCCCCCTTTTGGGTAGAATGACAAAATCTATGATAGAGGATATTGAGCCAAAAGTGATGACTAGTGGAAAAATGTATAGGAACTAGGTTGGTATAGTTTGAATTGATTGAGAGTCAATTATTGAATTGGTTAGATTGAATTACTAGGAGTGAAAGGTATCTTGGATTGATTAGGATCAAATTTTATATCTGGGTATGTTAGAGATATATAACATTCATGTCATGATAGGAAAATGATGTAGTGATAGATTCAATGAAGTGAAAGTTTGATTATTGGAATAGGTTATGTTGCTTAGATGTTTTGGATGAATGTTGACTGGTGAGGACCAAGTCATATAAAAGTTGAACAAGTGTGGATTGGTATTATAGTGTCTATTTCTTATATGATGCATAGGGTGGTTCATAACATTGAGATATATGGTACTATTTTATCATGGGGTAGGACTATGCTTTCCCACTTGTACAAAGACTTATATAGATTTACTCAGGAGGTATTAAGTGGTGGTGTGGGTACAACCACTTTGTTACATTGTTAGGTGTATGAGCACATAACAATTATGCAACCTATTGGATTACTTAGGGTGAGTTGGGCATATCCATAACCATTTGGTGAGTGATGGGTGAGTGAGTTAGCTATCTTATTTCCTAAGATAGATAACTATAGGAGGATGCTAGATAGATTGGTGGCCTAAGATATCATATGGAGGCCCTATAGAGGATTCCCTAGATGACTTGAGGATTGAGTGTAGCTATAGTATATGAGGGTTAGATATTGGTTACATGATCATTGGCCTAGAGTTTATGAGCATTTTCAATATGAGTGCATTACTAGGAAATTTAGTTTTTGACAAGATGTTCCTCCTATAGCATGGGTATGGTTGAGGAGTACATGGGCACTAGCAAGAGTTGGGGCTCATGCAATAATGACTGAGTTTGAGTTGGTACCTTTACATTTACATACATGAGATGCTATTTTAGATATTATTGATGTGGATAATGTGGGATGTACTAAGGGATATACTACATGGTGGGCTAGGCAATGATGGGTTCCATTGTATCTTATGGATGGAGTGGATATTCCTACATATGAAGATCTTGAGTTGATCTAGATGATGGGAGGTAATCAATGATTGTATTTGAATTGTACCTATGTTTGTGCTTTAGTTTGGATTTGAAATTACATATCTAATGTAGTGTTGTACTTCTTATGTGTGCAAGTGGTATGGGAGGTTTATAAGATGAGGCACCTACTAGCATGGCCAAGGGAGATGATGAGTTTTGGGAGACCATCACTGAGTCAAAACTTTATGAGTTGACAGAACATGTTATTAATGATGTCATGGAGGAGGGTTTGATATAGAGTGATAATTACATATGGTTGTATGCTCATTTGTTTAACTAGGCTACTATAGTTATAGCTACATATGTTAGGGTAGCAGGAGAAAGGGATGAGCTTAGATATGAGCTAGATAAGCATAAGATGCCTTCACCTAATTATGGAATGGTGAGAATGAAGATTTTAGATGACTATATGGATATTCAATGATGATATGAAAATTTGGGTGAGGAGCATGGTTGGTTATTGGAGAAGGATAGTCTATGCAAGAGGCATTCGATAGCTTGAGGAAGTGCAAGGTTATTGAGTGCTAGATAGGATTATGGGACTAGCACTGGAGGAGAGAGTGAGATCAAGAGTGAGGGCATGACCCTTATTCATGATTGATTATACATGATGTATATGTTTTGAAAACTACACAATATATATATGTTGGTTTAATTTTTAACTCATGTGTATTCATGCTATTGATTCTAGAATATGTTTGTAAATGGATTGTAAGTGGTTGATTTTGGAAATGGTTAATCTAGTATTGATTTTTATTGTCACATTTTTTGGTAAATTAGTAATTTGGATATGTGATTTGATGTTTTGATATATTTGGATGTGATGTTTTGATAATTGTGATGTTAGGATTATTGATTTTGAATTGTAATTATATGTAGGCAAAAAATTGTTTATTGTGGTAATTGACAATCTATTTGGTTAAATTTGAGTTGGTTTGAGTGGGAAAGTTTTTTGATAAGTTTGATTTGGTAATATCTGGACTTTGATAGTTTGGTTATAGCTAGGGATGGCTATCTAGAATCAATAATGTCAGTTATTAGTAGGGGAAAAGTAAGATAACACTATGTTTATATTACTTCCCTAAGAGTGGCTCAAGAATGCAAAGGTTAGCTAAACATTTGGCTCCATCATTACCCTGCTAAATGAATCTATGAGCTGATGATGAAATAAATGTATGTATTTCACACTGTGTTATATCACTATCTGGACCCTATCAGCCACATGAACAAGTGCCCATACTACTCACACTATGTAGGAATGTGTTTTTTAACTGATATTATCTATTCTGAAGAAGGCTCATCTATCTATAATCAAATACCTTGTGGCCTCTATTGCGATGTATATGAATGTGTAATATGTTGATATGGAGCTAAAAACTATGTTAAGGGCTCATTTAATCTTAATCATAATGGGTTGTTACCTGAGATAGAACCCTAAAAACTTAGTTGCAATGAATATTTCTTTGAAATAGTACTTTATAATGTGGGTTCAACTAGTCTTAATATTAGCGGATTGCTATGTGAGATAAGACCCTAAAAGCTTGGCTATAATGAATATCTCTTTGGAATAGTACTCTATTGTAGTGCCTGTGACTCTATTAGATATGTATATGAAACTACACTATGTATTCCATGGACTATACTGCTACATGTGGGTTATTTGCACTTTACTTGTTTCCAAAGTTTTTGAATAGTTCGAATAGGATATTTATGAGATTATATCCTAAAATTGGTATTGTGCTCATGATGAGTGACCGATGATTCATATAAAGGAATGTCCTAGGATGACTCAATCATGGAGGAATGTAGTCTAGGGTTCCATAATGGAGGATATCTCTATGCCCCCTATGTGAATACTATAATACCATTATCAATGCATCTAGTAATGTAATCTTTGAGTCCAAAATAGTCATTATCTCTATATCCACATATGCGATGATAGTTGTAGAAGGGCCAATGTGGCTGTCTAGGTAAGATGTGTGGATCTCATTCATGAATAGAAGGTTGATTAACCTATTATCTAATAGTGCTGATAATATGATAGATGGGATATCTTACTCTGAATCAAACTATAGTGGTGCTTTACTGTTGTTCTTTGTAGTGCATATTATAAGTTGTGTTCTAAAAACTTTCTCTTTGTTCTTAATTAGTTTTTTTATTCATTGTCATCTCCTATCTTGTCTAGGACATGGTGGATGTTGAGTATTAGGAGTTGTATCTAAAGATGCTACTATGAATTCTAGAGTGATCTTATCAACTAAATCTACATCAATTAATCCCAATTTCTTTTGCAAATATAAAAATTTGTAACATAAATGTCTGAAACAAGGTTATGTCTAATATAGTAGATGCTTGAAGAGAGGTTGGAGAAGGCCCTTGATTAAGATATGCTAAATATCTAAATCTTTTGGTTTGTATATCAATCTTAACAAATGAGCCTTGAATCTTAAGATATACTTGTTAACTAGCTCTAAATAATTTTGATGTAGTGTGGCAAGCTTCTCATATGTAACATGAGGGTCTATGTTTATAATGTATTTATTAAGAAATGCCTTCTGTAAGTCATCATATGTGTGTAATGAATGGATGGGGAGTAGATAAAAGAACCAATTTTGTGCTTCCCACATTAATATCTATTGAAACAACTTGAGTAGAATCAAAGGGATTGCATGAGGTGGCAAAGCTTTTTGAAAGGCCTGAAGATGTGAAAATGGATCTCTAGTTCCATCAAAGTCAGGTAATGATGGTGTCTAGAAATGCTTAGGCAATGTTTTTTTTATGAATGTCTCTAGAACAAGGTTACCATGTAGATAATTATCATCCATCCAAGATTTATAAGCTTTATTTTCCAAGGTAAATAGATATACTTGGTGTTATAGTTGACCAAATGCATGTAATAAAGAGATGATCTCTTGGGATGGTACATTAGTATCTTGAAGTGGTTCATTTAACCATTGAAGTTGATTATTAATTTTTACCATGGGAATTCTAAATTTAGCAAGTGGATCATAAAGAGGGGGTGTTTTCACTTGAAATTTTGGAGTAATGGTAACTTGGACCTTACTAGAGGGTTGTGGGCTTCCATTCTCTTTAGGTGAAGAGTGAGAACTGGGTTCTACTGTAGTGAGGGGTGGCTTGAGAGATTCATTGGTAGCTTTATGTTTTAGTGAATCACATTATAATTTAGTATAAGATGTGTTATTATCATTAACATGTGCATCATCTGATATAAAATCATTAATAGAAGTAAAAACATCATTTGGAATTGAATTAAGTTTGAGAGGAGTGAGAGAAGGGTTGGAAGCATGAGATGCATTTTCTTCTTCACTATATCCCTATTAGTTATCATTATTCCATGCATTATCATAATATATATTTTATCATTTGAAATATAAGAATTTAAAGTATCATTTTCATATTCACTTTCATTCTCATAATCATTTACATGTTCACTATCATATTCATCATCACTTCCATCATTGCTAGGGAGAGGTGTAAGAGAAAGATTTTTTTAATTTCTAATATGTAATAAGTTATCATTGAGATTTTGAATATTATGTGTATCTATGATATCCATGGATGAAGTATATGCATTTTATTCATTTTATACATGAGAAGCAAGAGTAGAAGGTTTATCATTTAAACATTCTTTTGAGAGAGTAGAGTTAGGAACAAAGAATGCATCTTTTGAACAATGCTTTGGTAATTTGATTCTATTGCATTTATATTTTTGTAGTTTGAACATAGCAGTAGTAAAAGGTAGAGAGAGATTAGGTTCACATGGAATCAAATCATCACCAATAAGAGGTTCACTTAGAAGTGTATGACTAATTTATGCATTTGGTGGATTGTGTCTAGGAGAACGAGGTGAGAAGTATCTTTCCCATTTATCAAAATTATTTTCATTAGAATAAGGAATACAAGAGATGGGTTTAAGAGAAAATTATTCATCTATTTGTGATTCACCCTCATGATTACATACATCATCATATCCTTCATTACAAAAATAGTCATTATCTTCACTATAAATGAAATCATTTTCTATAGTTTTAGCTAATGTGGAATTTTACAAATTTGTCTAATCATTGTCATAATTGTAGGAAAATTTAAAAAATTGATCTATGGGATGAGGAGGATTTGCCTTTATGGCTATTTTATCAACAAAGAGAATTTTGAAAATTACTATGAAGCAAATAAATACACAAAGAACTACTAAAATTGAATTTTGAAAATTACTTTTGATGACCTAAATAATTTACAATAATTTCAAATTAGTTTTCTAAAAATTATGAGGTAAATTTGAGGTTTGAGGACCTAGTTTGGAAATCTAAGGTATTGAACTACAATTTTAGAAGTTTTAAAAATTATGCAATAATTTTGAATTCCAAAAATTGTTTGAAAATAGGAATATGTACAAAAATTAATACAAAAATCAAAATTTTGAAAATTAAATTTTTGCATAAGAAACTTCTGATTTTGAAATAATTTTTGACAGGGTAATTAATTTTCAAAAATTCTAAATAGTTTTCTAAAATTGGCAAGGAGGCAATGCTTGTTGTTTGATTATTTAGTTTTGAATTTTAGGGTTTTAAACTAGGGTTTTAGAATATTTGAAAATTATTCAATAATTTTAAATTTTAAAAATAGTTTTTGAATATAATAATACATAAATTAATTTAGAAATCAAAATTTAGACAATCAAATTTTTGCACAAGATAAGAAGGAAAAACCCTAAGTATGGCTAGGGTTTTAGGTTTTTTATTCAAAGTAAGTTGGGTTCACCAAATTTATTATTATTTTAGGAGATTAGATGTTTAATTCCTAAGTAATAAAGGTCTATAATGATAGGGTAAATCTACTCTAACATGGAAAATTATATATTTTATCTGATAATTATACAAGACAAAGAATAATTAACTTATCTAGATTTGTGCTAAAATAGCAAATTCTGAGTTTGGAATTTGAGGAGAAGGATTGGGATAGTGTCTAAATTATGGATCTATTTTCCATTTCTTTATTAGATAGGAGCATCAAAAATATGACACCCTAGTGTATGGTTTTATAGACCTTTCCTATCACTATTGTCCTAAGGATAAAATATTTCTAGGTTCTATTCATCTGCTCATGACCCTGCATACCAAATTTTAGGTCGTAAAAGTCATTGGAGCTTGTTTTAGGTCTATTTCAACATTTAGTACCTATATTAGTCTGTACACATGGAAACAAAAAATAGAATCAAATCAAAAGGGGGAAAAATTTGGGTTGTGGGAAGAATGATCACAAAGTCAAAAACCCCTACTATTTTGATTGCTACCTACATTAACCCTCAAGCTAGGGTCTCAAATCTGATGTAGTTCTCCCTTAGGGAATGTGCATAATCAACACACATGATTGATGTAAGAATAAACTTTTCCTAGGCCCTTCTTTGATCAATCATTCAAATCTATCTATGATGAAGTAAGCTGAGTTATATTATTGATTGATTTTATTATGCATAATGTGCTAAAATAGTAATTGCTAGATATAAAATGCCTTGTGTAGTTATTTATATAGGAGACTCTTTATTTCAAGTTTGGGAGCTTTATTTGTATTTGGATAACATTGGGAAACTTAGGAATGAGAAAAGGGTAAGAGTCATCCTATGGAATAAATTGACCGTTGAGACCAAAATTTCTCTTGGACAATAACACCAAAAATGAGACACCCTAAGTTTTAATGTTGTAGTTATATTTAGACATTATTGTCCAACTGGTATGGAACCTAGGGAGATGGGTCTGGACCTAAAATATGTACCAAGGTCTAAACGGGTTAAGTATAGAAAGATATGGATGACAAAGGATAAGTAAAATGATTTCTAAGGAATGTAGTAGGACCAGGACAAGTTAGATAAAAGGACATGGCTAAATGTGAATAAAATATCATATTCTCTAGTCAAAGTCTCCTATAAAAGGACTATGAAAAGACATAATATATGTGTTTGATTGACCAATTTAGGGTGTGTACACATATATACACAATACATATTTCAATTTACAATTGGATGAGCTAAGGTAGTGAGATGCCTAAGATAGGGTTAAAGGACACTTGAAGGTCAAAGGAATAAATCTTGTCTTATGATTACCATCCTAGCCCTTATGACCCAAAGTACACAAAGTCATATTCATTATCTAAGGTCATAAGGATATTGAATAAATAAAATAGCATTTTATAATCTAGGATGATGAGGGAGAAAAAGTTAAGTGATGACATATGGTAACTAGGGCCAAGGCAATATCACTTGTTAGGCATTGCACCTTCTATACATCCTCTAACCCAATCACAAGCAGAGCCTAAGATTGAGGCACAAATTGAGCAAAGACCAAAATAAAGGGGGATTAATGAGATAGCATCATCTTCAACCTAGGTTAAGTAATAGGGATCACCACTTGAAAAAATTCACATGGTAGAATTAGACCCTAAAGAGACAATTAAGGATGCTTTGAAAATGTTGTCCATTTCCTATGTGTTCGATAAGGAAGAGGAATGGATGGAAGAAAAAAAGAAGAAAAGGGGAAATAAATATTATACCTAGTTCTTATGAATACCCCTAAAATAAATGTTGAGTTGGCAATGGTCCTAGTAAAGACTAAGAGGCCTGAAGTGACTTTCACCCATCCTTTGAGTGAAGTCAACCTATTCAATGAAGATAACTTCATTTATGGACCTGTTATTCTAGATTGGTTCATCTATGGAAAGTTTTATAAAATTCCTACTATTAAACATTCTTTGGCCTTTATAAAGGCCATTACTATCTTAGTGCATCAAGAGGTCAAACCATGGATCCTATCTTAACAAAAGGAGGAGGAGAAAAGAGTGGATATTCTAAGAGAGTCAAGTAGAACATAGATAGAGACCCCATATCTAAAATTAACACAATATTTAGTTGGTGTCAAATTTGACCTAATAACAACCAACTTGTAGAGGGTAATTAAGAAGAAGTCCATGGTTGATAGAGAGGAGTTCACTTTCAAAAAGGTGGAACCTTTTCTTAAATTGACCCCAGTGGGGGCCAAAATCTTGTTTAGAGTCAAATATTTGAGGAGAATGTGCTTGAATTAGCCCAAGCACAAGTAGAAAAATTACAGGCTACTATTAAAGGAATGCAATAAAAAAATGAAAACTTAGAGGAACAAGCAGTCTTATTAGTCCTAGATACAATGATCAAAATGTTTAAAAACACCTTGTATAATATGTTTGATTCTCTAAAGTCAACAACGTCCAAACAAAGTGTGTTAAGTCATTAGGATGAAATAGCTAAGGGATTAATCCACCAATGGTAGATATCAAGAGGTAGAATAAAGGATTTGATCAATATCTTGGCTAAAAATCAAATTCTTGATTTCAAGACCATCAGCTTGGCCCATTTAAACATAGTCATGGGATTAATATTAGACAAGATCAAAATTTTAAACACCTAGTCTAAGAACCTAAAGAGCCTTTTCAAGGATGACATGTGGTTGCATAATAGAATGAAACACATATTCGGAAGCATAATCAAGGACCCTACTATGCTTAGCTCATATGGCCTAATAACTAATGATGAATTTAATCACAAGGTCATGCAAGTCATGCATGAAGTAAAATTCGAAGCCAGGGGAAGACAGGGATTGATAACACCAAGATCATGGAAATGATATTTACAATAGAGGAGAATATTATAGAGCTAATAACATCAAGGAATCATTAGAAAGGACCAATAAAGATCTCAAAAATTTAGTAGATCAAGAAGATGAACTCTTTATGGAGGTTGTGGTCAATTTGAAGCTAATTGATGAGCAACATCAAAGAGCAATGAAGACCTTGAAATAGTAATAAGTAAATACATAAACAAATGGGTCTCCAAGTTAGTTAAATTACGAATATTCTTTTTGTAACTAATCATTTACAATATTTTAAAAGAGAATATTATTTTTGTAAAGGCATGTGCAATTTGTAAATGACATTACCTATAGGTTAGTTATTTTAGAATGTCTAGAAGGTTCTCAAAGAATTATAAAAAGATAGTTGTCCTTAATATTTTAGATGACTAACTGGCATACCTCATGAAAGGTCTATATAAAGAGGTATTACCCATTATAAAAGGGGAGATATTTTTTGAGACAAAAGCTATTTTGTAACTTTTGAGAAAATTAATACATAGTAATGAGTTCTAAAAAGTTTGTCTAGATTTGCTTGTGTGAATTGCCATCATGGTTTCTCTCTCATGTGTTTCATATTATTCTCATATCTGAATGGTTTTAGGAATTCTAGATGTGCATATTTAAATTCAATGTTGATAATTTGTGTTAATGCTAGATTAGTTGAAAATTCATAGTTTACTTCACTTTCTTTGCTCTTCTTGCATATGGGATAATGTTATCTAATTTTAGGGGTGAAATTCTTAAATTAAATCATGCTCTTATTTGCATATTTCATAATATCCTTAGATGTTTGCCTAATGTGTGGTAGGATTTGAGATTATATTAATTCATGTCATACATTGGTTAAAATGCATGTTCAGATGAAATTGGAACTTTGTCATAATGTTTGAAATAGAGATCACCAACACCTCTCTTTTCTACCTTACCCTTCCTTTTGATTCTTTTTTATCAGTTCACCTTAGATCAAATTCATTTTGCATATTCATCTAAAGATAGATCATCCTCATGATCAAAGGTCAACTGTTAAGCAATAGTGGCTCCCAACCATAAACTAATATAAAATTTTGAAATAGTCTACTTTTTTTTCCTCTATTATACCAAAGATAATAGGATTATCATAACCTACAACTCATGCGTTAGATTTTATGAATTTAGAAATGAGTAGTGTTCATTAAAGACTTAAGAACCACCTATGATATATTTTTAGGCATCAATAGGGATACATGTTTTGTTCATGCTAGAAGGAGGGTATTACTTATATCTTTGTAAATTTACATCTTTACTAATTTTGGTGAATTATATTTAAATATTGATGCATTATTTGCATATTTATGTTTCTTTTAGCATATTTGTGTAAAGATCATTGATCTTGATGGTTTTAGATCCATGTTTATGCTTCTTTTGACAAAGATAGATGTTCTTTGAATATCCATGAGTAATTGTGGTAAATATATCTTGAGATATATGAATCTAACAAGTTTGAGGTTACTAATAAATATTTTTTTCAAATATTGATAGATCCTTTACACATTTGAGTTTATTTGAGATTAATGTGTAAAGATCATTTATATTTACATATTTTGACATATCTTTGAAATAATTTAGTTAAATATTAATATCCTTTGGTTTTATTTATACAAATTTGAGTAAAATTTTATTAATGTGTAAATTTAATAATTTTTATTTTTAAAGATAAGATTTTCACATCATATTTCAAACAAGGTTCAAAGCCTTCAAGCTAGAATTGCCAAGGATAAGGACCAAGTCACATTCAAATACAAAGGTTCCCCTTATTTCATTAGAATTTCATAGGAGATTTAGTCGAGACAAAGTTAAGTGTAGAATTTCAAAGTCTCAACCAACTTCACCAATTCACGTTACTCCCATGTTCAATCCCTATCAAGGTATGGCTTGGCTAGGTGGTTATTTAATCAATGTACTAGGTGTGATACATGACTTTATTCATAATCTTAAAAAGTATTTGCTTACTTTTAGTCTTAATAGTGTTATAACTATTGACGAACACATTAAATCCTTCAAGGCTACTTAAATATTATTGAATGTAGTTCATGAAGATGTAACATGTAGATTATTTCCATTTACTTTCAAAGATACTACATATGAATGGTTTATTAGCCTTTGAGAGAATTACATATCTAGCTAGAATGATTTTTAAAAAAAATTATTGATCAATTTGGTAAAATAATTAGTCCTTGCATTATATATTAGTAGTTTACCATAGTTAAAATAGATTCAAATAAGCCCATAAGAGCCTTTAATGCTAGATTATAGAAGATGTTTAGCAGAACCATAGCTCTTTACAGAATTGATGAGCTTTTATCCTTAGATATTTATAAGGTTGCCTTGGATCCTATTACTTTTGTGTTTCCTAAAAGATCTACTCAGGTCATTAATACATAGCCATAGCTTATATTGAAGCTATGATCATTAATGATCAGATCCAACCATAAGGCCAAATGGCATACAGTATTCCCAAAATTAATCCAAATTTTCCTATTCTTAATTTCACTCCCAATTCCAATCAAAATATACCTACCTTAAATCAACTTCCAGTTCTGAATGAGTAGCCTTTGAACCATGCACATCTTAGCTAAAACCTAAGATTCTTGGACACTGCCAATAGGTCTAATCCATGAGACCAAAAATATTCAATGCCTAAAACTAGTAGTAATACTCAAGTCCATAATTCTAAGGCACCCAAGAATGAGAATGATTATATATTAAAGATGGTTTAAAAATCAAGCACTGACTTCTTTCAACTACAAAAACAAGTTGGCAATACTAGGGAAGGATCTAACAATAACTTATCTTTCCAAAGATTTAATAAGCCTTGAAACATATTCTCAAATAACAATAGAAATAGCCATAATAATAAATCATCTTCTAATAATAATGCACCTGGTATAAATCTTAGTGATGTAGATTTGCTTGATTATTGTAGAGTTTATTGTACTTTAAAACATGGTGAATTATATTTTCTAGAATTTTTCAATGCTTTTGAAACTTTTCAAGAAGAGTTGGATACTTTTGAAGTTGTACCTAATAAATTCCATGGTGTAGGTACCTCAATCTATTCAAGGTCATCTAAATATTCTAATTCAACTATCATGGTGGAAACATTTGAGTTCCCATTTCAAAAAGAGAATGTGCTTGAGTATATCCCTGAGGAGATTCATACTTTTCAATAATATTTGAAGAATATGTAACCTTTGAGGAATATGGAGTAGAAACAACCTTTGACTACCTCAAATCTACAAAATAATTTTGACACTCTTGATACTACGTCAGATAACAATGTAGAGCCTCTTAAGGTATGTGCCTCTAAACCAAATGTTGATACATCTAATTTTTTCAATAAGACTTGATATAATATAGTGGAGAACATGAAAAGGATTAAAGATAACATTAATTTGCATAAGTTGACACAAATTACAAAGTAAAGGGATTTATTGTTGCAATATCTATCTAAGAAGCCAAGAAATTCACAAAAAAATTCACATGCTAACATTACAATACACAAAATTAAGGTAGATGTTCCACCTTTCCTACTTACAATTAGGATATTTGGTAAGAATTTACATAATTATTTGTTAGACTCTAATGCATCTACAAACATTATGCCTAAAGGTATTTGTGAACAACTTAGTTTGACTCCCATTAAATCTAATAGAGTTTTAACTCAATTAGATAAATCAAGAGTCAAAGTAATTAGTGAATTGTTGAATGTTCATGTGTAGATTGCTTCTGAACCAAAGATCCAATAATTCATTTATATCTAAGTGCTAGACATCCCTGATGCCTATGGAATGATGCTAAGTAGATACTAGACTAGATCTCTAAATGGTTATATGTCAATTGATTGTTAACATATGTGATTACCCTAGAAAGGGGTTCCCAATCATATCAAGATAGAAAGGGAGCCCAAAATGAAGAATATGATCACCGAATATAATTCAACCAATGAGAGGGTCAACATGGTTAACTTAGACCAGGGTGTTTACACTCTTGACATTATAAAGGTATGTAGCCCCAAAAAATTCATGCAATGGCTAGATTATGGAAGTTATATTTTGATGGTGCTAGATGTTAATTAGGGTCTAGAGTAGGAGTGGTATTAATCAATCCCATTAGGAAAGAATATAATGCATCTTAAAAACTTTAGTTCTCATGTACCAATAATTTGGTTGGGTATGAATTACTTATTTTTGGGTTACAATTTGCAATCAAACACAAGGTGGAAGAACTATTAGTTTTTAGTGATTCAAAACTAGTAGTTAATCATGTCAAAATTAAATACCAATACAAGTTTTCATATCTCAATAAGTATAAATTTAAAGCATGGGAATTAATTGAATGGTTAGGTCATTTTAACATTGTGTCAATTCCTAGGAAAGAAAACAAGGTTGCTGATGAGCTTGATTCATCTACATCCAACCTCATGCCCAATAAAAATTTCAAGTTACAAAGCCTTACCATTGAATTAGTTTTATGTTTCTCAATCATAGATAATGTCAACCACTTACAAGTATTTAATTATGATCAACATATCATAAACTTTATGACTAGTTTAGGGGTATTTGAGACTCACATCATTGATAAGGTCAATGAAAATACCCTTGATGATGGAAAATTTAAAGGTAATATTGATGACAATATCATTCACCTGAGTGACAATAATATCCCCAAAGGAATGATAGCTTTAGAGAGACTATTTGATTTAGAAAAATTAGCTGAGATTGTCAAGATTCCTAAAGTATATAAGAAGAACTATAATGTAATTAGCCTAGGTTTCCAAGGTCAACCTTAGCTGGTAAACATTGGTATAGCCTACACAATAATTTAAACTAAGAGAGCCAAATATTTGATGACTAAGTACAAGGATGTGATAGCATGGTCCTATGATGACTTGAATATCATTGATCCCAAAGTCATAACCCATAAAATACCATTAAAATAAGACTTTAAAACTTATAGGAAAAAATAAAGGCCAGTCAACCCCATCCTAGAGCTAATAATATACAAAGAATTCAAGAAGTTACTAGATGATAAGATAGTGTTTCCCATTAGAAATTTCATTTGGGTAGATAACATAGTACCAGTCATGAAAAAAATGGTGAAATCCGATTGTGCATTGACTTTAAAAATCTTAATACAACATCTAAAAACAATAATTATCCCCTACCTTATCTTGACTAACTAATCTAAACTATTTTTGGTTCTACTATGATGTCTTTTCTTAATGGATTTTTAGGGTATAATCAAGTTCTAGTGAATAAGGAAGACAAAATGAAGACTACCTTTACTACTAAGTGGGGCACTTTTGCCTAAAAAAGAATGCCCTTCGGATTAATCAATGTAGGTGTAAAATTTTAAAGAGAATGGATCATGCATTCCAAGGACTGATAGGTAAGTGCATTATTATATACATGGATGATCTGACTATCTTTTCTAAGAATAGGGATGACCATATTATGCATTTTCAATAAGTGTTTGAGAGATGCAAAAGCTATGGAATCTCCCTGAATCCCAAATAGAGTATTTTTTGTGTAATTGAAGGAAAACTTTTAGGACATATTATAACTAATGAGGGGATATATATATACTTGGATAGAGTAAATGGAACATCAAAGAATAAACCCCTAATAGTAGGAAGGAATTGAAGTCTTTCTTTGGAAAAATCAACTTTGTGAGAAAATTCATTTCTACTTTTGCAAAGATTATGAAGCCATTAAATGACATGTTAAATAAATATGTCAAGATCACATGGGATGAGGAGACCAAGAAAGATTTCAAATACATAAAAGAAGTAATTAGATAATCTCTTTTACTAATAAGTCTAGATTTCACTAAAGAATTCTATCTTAATTCCTTTTCCTCAGATCATCCCATACATAATATCATAACTTAGAAGATAAGTGTGATCACCTAATTTATTTCATGATTACCAACCTTAAAAATGATGAGTTTAACTATTTTTTTAATTTATAAACAAGCATTTTCTTTAGTCAAGGTACTGAAAAAAATTAAACACTATATCCTTAGTAATAAGGTACATGTAATTTTGCTAAACCCTACCACTAAGATAATGTTGAGTAAATGTGAACTTGGAGAAAGGAGAGGTAAGTGGATGTCTATCCTTCAATAATATGATATATAAATGAAGAATATCAAGTTGGTAAGATGCCAAGGTTTAATTCAGTTAATTGTTAATATTAATCCCAAACTGAGTGTTATGTAGGTAGACCAATAAAATCTCCAACCCAATGATTAGTATTATCCCATTATTCATTTTATAATCAATGGCTATTATCCTTAAGGAATAAGTAGAGAGAGAAAGAGAGATTTAAGTCTTAAGGCATCCGACTTCTTGATCAAATATGGAGGGTTGTTTAGGAATAACTTTAAAGGCATTTACCTAAGGTATGTGTCCAAGGAAGAAACAACTAAGATCTTGAGCACCTTTAATGAAAAACTTGGAAGTGGAAATCCATTTGGAAAGACTACAACCCACAAGATCCTTAGAGCTAGTTACTACTAGCTTAATATCTTTAAGGATGCTCACAAGAATGTTAGATAATGTCATGCATGTCAAGTATTCAAAAAAAAAGAGCCAAAGGTATCCATTCCATAAAAATTAGTGATGATTGATAAACCCTTTGACTAATAAGGATTAGACTTTATGGGGATTATCAACCCTAATTCATCAGATGGTCATAAGTATGTTTTGATTTCTACTAATTACTATATAAGATGGACTAAAACATTGATAACCAAGTAATGTAGGATTGAAGAAGTGATCAAATTCTTAGAGGAAAAAATATGCACAAGGTTTGGGACACCAATGCCTCTAGTCTATGATAATGTCTATGCATTTGTGACTATTAAGATGATTTAGTGGGAATATAAAAACAATATTTTTCTCAATTTCTCATCAAATCATTATCCCAAGGGCAAGAAGTGTCAAAATCAATGAATAGGAACTTGAATAAATCCATAAAGAAGTATGTAATTGATAAACCTAGAACATGGCACAAGCTACTTATGTATTCCCTTTGGGTAAATAGAACAAAAATCAATCAAGCTCTCAAGGCATCACCATTCTTGTTAGTATATGGTCAAGAACCTATATTTCCCATAACACTCAAGTTACTAACATACAAGTTTATGAAAGAATACATGGAGGAGGATTAAGAATTTACAAGTTCAAGGCTACTTGACATCATATAGATGGAAGATGCAAGAGAGGAAGATTTTGCAAATTTCAATAGACACTAGACCACAATTAATAGGTGTTTTGATAAGCATTAAAAAATAAAGGTGTTTAGACAAGGAAACATGGTTCTTCTTTGGGATAAATCCTCAAAACTAAAAGGAAAGCATGGGAAGTTCACAACATTATGGATTGGCCCATATCAGATTATTGAGATCCTAGAGGATAACACCTTAAAATTGAAATACTTACAAGGGGTAGATTTTACATTACCCACTAATAGGTAATACCTCAATCACTATTTATCTATTTTCCCACCTGAAGTCTTCATGGAATAAACTATAAGACTAGTTAAAGTTAGTGTAGGTAGGCTTATATTAGTTTCCTTCTTATTCTTTCCTTCTTGTCCCTTGTTTGTACATAGTTTTTGTATATATTTGTTTGATTTATGTTTTCTTTCTTTGACTGGTTCTTTTATTTTAATAAGTATTCTTCAAGATAATCCTGAACTCAAAACACATTTAAATGATCAAAAGGAACTCCATAATTTAGGAATACAAGTATGTCTCCTCAGCATGGGTTGATCATGGATTGTTAAAATGTGAGCCTAAATTTATAGTTTAGAGAAATTGGTAAGGACTAATAATTAGGTTTGTTTTTACTTGATATTTTAAGCCTTGTTCTAATCTACGTTTAGTTCTAATAAGGATTACACATATAGGGTAAAATATTGAATTTTTAGGGCAAAGTCATGTTTGCACTTTAAAAACATTAATTTCTTGGGATAAATTTTATAGCCAAGGATGATAGTCTAAAAATAAAACATGTGACCAAATCCTAAAACCTAGCTAATTTGGTTCGTTACCTTTACTAAGAAGTCAAAATATATAAAAAATAAAAAAAATAAGAGCTTATTATAAAACTCAAGAAATTTTTTAGCAGAGGTGATTCTGGTAATCTCCATTAGAGATATGGATGCTTGGATTGTAGTGGAGCAAGGCCTTGAGTGGAGCCAAAGGTATCTTTTTTAGGGTTACGGATGCCTGGCTAATAGTAGAGTAATACCCCAACCTTCCCTGAGATAAACCATGGTTCTTAATGAATACCTAAATATGTTGTAAGTAAATGTTAATGGTCAATGTCATGATTCTAGAAGATGTTAACTAAATCATATGACAATCAATAAGTGGAATCAAATCACACACACAACATGGCTATGTTTTGATGTTTGATCCTAATTATGCATGTGTAAGACTTATTTTTAACCTTGAATTAATCTTAATAATGGTGCTTGATTAAGAGAAATAATTAACCAAGTCATTATTCCAAACCAAAGTCTCTGAATTCGAACATATTACTATGTTTCCCTAAGAATTCACCATTTGTTAAGGTCAGCATACCCCCATTTCCAAAAGATTGAGACCCTTGTTTTAAATTGTGCAAATTTGTACCTTAATTATGGAAAATCACTTGATTAGAGTATCATTAGCATGTTTTCACATTTTATTTTATTTGTAAATGATCCACACATGGAACTCATTTGCATTAAATGACATATTTTCAAATGATCATTGTTTTTCCCCTTCTAAAGTTTCTAATAATTGTCACCTATGTTTCTGTATTACAGGTTCAATGGAACCCCATTTGGGAATGAACATGCTTAGGGTTTTGTGTTTCAATGTTAAATTGTTATTTCACTATCCTTTGTTCTATCAAATATTAATTAAATCTACTTTAAGTCATGTTAAAACCCTAGTATAATGTTTTAACCTAGTTCCCTTTTGAATCAAATTCCAATTTGTATTAAAACAATTTATGCAGGAATAATTGTTTGTGCCATGGACTCAGCTTTATTTTTATCTTAAGGCTTAGTCATGTTTTTTAACATGACCAAACCTTAGTCTAAAAATCTTATTCTTGGTCCCTTTATGTCTTGATCCCCCCTTAATTCTTTATTCTTAGTGTTGTCTAGATAACCATAAGGCCCCCCCTCTATTATGTTTTAGAACTTAGCCTAAAAATTTTATCCTAAGGTTTTATCATGTTCATAAACCTAAATAAAACCTTTGTATAAAGTATTTAACCTAAGTTACCTATATTACCCAAGCTCTCACTTAATTATTTTATTATCTGTAGGATCGATGGTCCATGTTTGTTTAGATGATCAAGATCTAACAGTGCATATAAAGTCAATAAGTCAAGAGCCTTAATCAATGATGTGTATTTACCTAGGCAATGGAGATACAATGGTGTAATATTAATGTTAAAAATTCAAGCCTTATCTCTAAGCCAAATTTTTAACATCTTTCGAGGATTGATGGTATGTGACCTTGCATACATATTCTAATCGATGGTATGTGCCAAGTTAAAGTTTTAAAGGAACCTTAGGTAAATGAGTAGGTGATACATGTCATAATCTTAGTGAAAGAACATTGAGAAGCCAATGGTGTTTCACCCCTTAGATCAAGATTTGATGGAGCATGTTGATCCATCTAAACAAGATCTGACGATGCGTGATGAAGGTTTAAAAGTCAAAATCCATGAGAATGAACATGAAGATGACATGTGGTATAACCACAAGCCACAAATTAGAGCTCAAGCATATTTAACAGATAGATAGTACATAGATGAGTGTACACATTCTAATCAATGGTCCATGGAGAAGGGGATGTAATTAAGTAGATCAAGATCAATGGAGCACATTCATCTGGGCACAAATGATCTGATAGTATGAGATCAATGTTGACTTTTTTTAAAAATATCAAGAAAAATGTGGAAGTGACAAGTGTCATAGGCATGGATAATGTAACAAGAAACAAATGGCATTCAATTTCTCAGATCAAGATTAATGAACCACATTTATCCATGCAAATATATCCAATGATGCAAAATGAAGTATAATCTTTAAAAGATTCACAACCAATAAAATATTGACATGTTAATAAAAGTGAAAAATGGTCATATTTTAAATATTAATGAGAAAGATGCCATGGTGATGCCACATTGGAGCCACATAAGCTAGACATGATGGATTTAAATATTTTATGGACATAACATAAGGCAAAGGTATAAATACTTGATCCAAATAAAATCTAAGGAATGAAGTTCATATAAGTTTAACAATATAACACCATTAAATATCTATAAAAACCTTTGAAAAATCCCTAAGCATATACAAAAGCCATAGTTTGACCCTATGATCATCATAATCAAGCAAAAGAAGATTGGATTATCACCTGTGCAAGGATAATTCAATCTAGGACTAAATTATGATCCGCTAGTAAGCAGTTTGACAAATTCACTACCATGGTTACCCAAAAAAGCATTTCAAGGGAATATATGGAGCTCTATTTAGCTTTAGATGTAGAGGGGAGGATTTTTAAGGACACATAATTTTATGCCACCAATCTAAACACTGGGGACAATATTTGGTCCATGTTTTTTTAGACCATTAAAGAACAACCAACCATCACCTAAGAAGAAGAGAAGAATATGACAACAAAGAGGCTATAATATGACATAATTTCCATTAAAATGGTGGGTCTCCATTATCCTACAACAAAACCCAAGGTATTGTATTATATAGACATTCTCTCTCCTATTTTTAAGGATGTTAAAATTGATAAGGTCATGATGATCAATGAGCACACTCACATAAATATAGCTTATATCTCTCATATAGGATTTTAAAACTATTACAAACTACCTAAACCCAAAGTATACCAAACCATAATTAATAATTGAGCCAAGAAAAATGATTTGAATAACATCTTTTCCATGTGGTTATATTCTAGAAACCAAGTGTTTTATAATTTTAATGGAAACATCCCCATCAACCAATTTAGACCTGGGATCAAGATGATCATGACCATGATGAATAGGTTATGTGTAAATTCAACCACTACATATGTGAATAGAATTTGGGTGCCCTTAGTCTAGTTTATGGTTGAAAGCATCTCACCCCTCCTCTTGGTGAATTTATCAACACTTATTTGAGTAGATAGATTTTTGCAATCAAGAAAATGACTAGAACCCAATTCTATATGATGTCATATTCTTGGATGCCCTTCTTTCCACAACCAAGATTCCAAATCTTAGAGAATGGTCACCTAGTAGAACTCAAATAGTTTCATAATATTATTAAAAATTGTACATATTCAAATATAGTGACCACATCCACTTCATTTGTGATTATGTTTATCCATCCCTAACTAAGGCCATCACTAGGAATCTAATGTCAAGAGTCATCCCATTAAGAAAAAGTTAAATTATGTCAATGGGGACATATGGTTATACCTAGATTGCACCATCATTATAATGGAAGGAATTTAGGGCTAACCCCATAGGCTACCCATCCATGTTCCCAATAAGCAATCAAAGTAGGAGGTAGAATATCAATTACTATATGGGATAAATGGTTTGTGTAGAATCAAGAAGAAAAGGCTCCTCCACAACATATTAATAAATATTAGGAGGACCATATTCAAATAATGGGAAAATGTTAAAGCAACATTTAGATATAGGACATCTTTCAATTTACAATTAGATGAGTTAAGGTAGTGGGATCCCTAGGATAGGGTTAAAGGACACTTGAAGGCCAAAGGAATAAATTTGTATTATGATCACCAACCTAAAACTTATGACCTAATGTACATAAAGGCATCTTCATTATCTAAGTTTATGGGGAGATTGAAGAAATGCAACATCATTCTAGAATCTAGGATGATAAGGGAGAAAAAGGGAAGTGATGACATATGGAAAGTAGGCCAAGGCAATATCACTTACTAGGTAGTGTACCTTTTAGAAATATTCTATCCTAATCATAAGTAGAACTTAAAACTGAGGCACAAATTGAGAAAAGGCTAGAATAAAGGAGGCCTAATGAGATATCATCATCTTCAACCTAAGATGAGGAACATGGATCACTAGTTGAAGAAATTCACATGGTAACATTAGACCCTGGGGAGATAATTGAAGATGTTTTGAAAATGTTGTCTAGTGCCTATGGGTTTGATGAGGAAGAGGAATAGATTGAATAAACAAAAGAAGAAAAGGGGAAATAAATATTGGACTTGGTTCTTATGGATACCCATAAAAGAAAGGCTGAGTTAGCAATGGTCCTAGTAAAAAATAAGAGCCTAAAGTGACATTCACCAATAATTTGAGTTAATTCAAACTCTTTAATGAAGAGAACTTGATTTATGGATCTATCATTCTATAATTTTTCATCTATGGAAAGTTGTATAAAATATCTATTATGCAACATTTTTGGGCCTTGATGAAGGCCATTAATATCCCAGTGCATAAGGAGGTCAAACCATCGATCTTGGCTTTATAGAAGGAGGAGAAAATAATGTCTACTCTAGGAGAGTCAACTAGAACATAGATGGAGACCATAACTCAACCATTAACACAATCTTTAGTTAGTGTCAAAATTGACCTAATAATGGCCAGCTTACAAAGGGTAATTGAGAAGAAGGAAATGGTTGGTGGAGAGGAGTTCACTTTCCAAAAAGTGGAACATTTTTTGGATTGACCTTATTGGGGTGAAAAAATCTTGGTAAAATTTGGATATTTGAGGATAATGTGCTTGAATTAGTCCAAACACAAGCAAAATAATTGCAAGTTGATCTCAAGGCAAGCAACATCAAAAGGAAAACTTAGAGAAACAACTAGTCTTATTAGTCCCATATACAATGATCAAAATGTTTGAAGGCACCTTGTTGATATGTTCAATTTTGTAAAGTCAACAAAGTCTAGATATAGTATGTTAAGTTAGAAAGATTTAACTTATAAGGGCCTAATCCACCAATGGTAGAACTTAAGAGGTAAAATCAATGATTTGATCAATATCTTGGCTAAAGATCAAATCCCTAATTGCAAGACCATCAACTTGGCCCATCTAAACACAATCATAGGATTAATATTAGATAATATCAAAAACTTAAACACCTGGTCCAAAAATATAAAGAGCCTTCTTGAGGATGACATGTAGTTTTAGAACAAAATATAATGCATAATCAAGGACCCTACTATGCTTAACTCAGCTAGGCTAATAACTGATGATGATTTAAAACATAGGGTTACTCAAGTCATGCAAGAAGTAAAAATTTAGAGCTAGGGAAAGATAGGGGATGATAACATTTAGATAATGGACATGATATTTAAATTAGAGGAGAATATTTCATAGGCCATAAGAATCAGGGAAACATTAGAAAGGGCCAATAAAGATCTCAAGAATTTATCATATCAATAAGATTAAATATTTATGGATCCTATGGTAAAGTTGAATCTAATTAATGAGGAACATCAAAGAGCAATGAAGACCTTGCAACAGTAATAGTGGACTACATCATCAAAATGGTCTCCAAGTTAGTTGAATTGGGAATATTTTTTTTGTAACTAAGCATATATAATATTTTAAAAGAGAGCATTCTTTTTGTAAAGGCATGTGCAATTTGAAAAGCATATTGCCTATAGGTTAACCATTTTGAGAATGTCTAGAAGGTTCTTAAAGAATTGTAAAAGGACAATTGTCCTTAATATTTTACATGACTAACTGTCATACCTCATGAAAGGTCTATATAAAGAGGTATTACCCATTGTAAAAGGGGTGAGAGTTTTTTGAGCCAAAAACCATTTTGTAACTTTTGATTAGATTAATACATAGAAAGGAGTTCTATAAATTTTATCCACATTTGATTATGTGAATTTCTATCATGGTTTCTCTCTAATGTGTTTGGTCTTATTATTAGATCTAAATGGTTCTTGTGAATTATAGATGTGAATATTTAAATGCATAGTTTCTAATTTGTGTTAATGCTAGATTAACTAAAAATTCTTAGTTTACTTCACTTTATTTTCTCTTCTTGAATCTGGGCTAATGTTATTTGATGTTAATAGTCAAATTATTAAAGTAAATCATGTTCTTATTTGCATATTTTCATACCATCCTTAGATATTTTACTAATGTGTGGTAGGATTTGAGATTATACTAATTCATGTCATACATTGGTTAAATGTGTGTTCAGATGAACTTGGAACTTTGTCATAATGTTTGAAATAGAGATCAACAACACCTCTCTTTTTTGCCTTACCCTTCATTTTGATCCTTTTTTATAAATTCACCTTAGATCATCTTCATTGTGAATATTCATCTTAGTTTAGATTTATACTTAGGTTTGAGCATAATTTACTTCAAACAACACATATCATCTTCAATATCAAAGGTCAATTATGAAGCCATAATGGCTCTCAACCACCAAGTAATTTAAATTTGTGAAATAGTGTACTTGTTTTTCCTCTATTCCACCAAACATAATAGGATTATCACAAAATAAAACTCATGCATTATATTCTTTGAATTAAGAAAGGGTAGTATTTCTTAAACACTTAAGAACCACCTATGATACATTTTTAGGCATCAACAAACCTTGATCCCACTGGGTATACCAAAACTATTGTCACCAAATATCACACCCTATAGGAGGTTTTTTAGGCATAATATAAGGTTTGGGAAACATAGGAATACTCTTAGGCATGTGGGTTTCCTATAGTATATGTATACCTCTAGTTTTAAGGTTTATCTCCCTAGATTGACCTTTAGGTGCTTATCACCTATACTAACTGATTGCTTGTGTGAAAAAGTGGTAGAAATATGAATGAAATTAAACTATTATAAGGGGTAGATACACCATAATGGTATGCATAGCATCATCATACTCTTTTACTATGAGAGAATACATACAACACTAGATTCAAAGTCCTAGAGTTCTCTAACATTAGTATTTCAATATGGAGGTGATATGGATAAAACTACTCAAGGTAAGTAGACCAGAGGTTAGATTTAAGAAACTAAGGGTACTTATAGTGTATTTTAAGATAATAAAATACACTATATATATTCCAAATGACCTTTTAGAATGAGATATTATTGCACCAAACATGAAAGGACAAAGATAAGACAAGGATAAATGTTTATCACTAGACCTCATCATCATCACTTCAAACACTTAGACAAGATGTTTTTTTAAATCAAATCAAGATTTAAAATATTATTAAAATGTAAATTGATACATAAAACTTTAATTTATTCACCATATAAGGTGTGAAATTAGAATTCAAGATCCAAAATGGCTATTAATTATAGAATGTGTGATATGAGAGAGAGAGAGAGAGAAGTGGAACTCAAGGGTCACAATTACACTTGTAAAGGAATGAGAACTAGTAATGTTATATAAATGTGGATTATTAAATATTCCATGGAATTTATCTTGGACAAATGTCCCTTAAAATCATGAAAACTCATCAAAATTGGCATAGGACCCTTCAACTACCTTCTTGGAAACCGCCTTCATCATTTG
Organism: Torreya grandis; assembly: GCA_037957365.1. Lineage (NCBI taxonomy): Eukaryota > Viridiplantae > Streptophyta > Pinopsida > Cupressales > Taxaceae > Torreya > Torreya grandis. The sequence continues at coordinate 901,872 of JARHVA010002246.1, read as the reverse complement.
GCCTCTCTTGATCACTCTAAGGTATAATATGGAGAGTTTACTCATATACACTATGATGTGGGGTTATAAAAAAAATTAAACATGCATTGGATGTGTCCATAACCATTGGTGTTCTTCTAGATAACTTTTCTCAATGCTTGCAGTCACCATTATCCTTCTTTCACTCATTTCTCACACTTGTCATTCAAGTGACCTTTAGGTTTCCAAAAAAATGTATGAAATGGGTGATATGACACTTGTAATGAGTCATTTTATCCCTAAAACCATTAGTTTAACTTTAAAAATTTTCCCATTTAGACTTATCACCTTCTCATTTGGTGGTCACCTTATATTCTCATTGTTTCCCATAGACTGATTGATGTGAAGGAGCTAGTAGAGGTGTTTGTGTGTTTATCTAAACCAATAAATTAACAAGAGGATTTATTTTAGGTCCAACTTGATCTCCCAAGGTTATCCCCATCCTTTAATAATCCTTTTCACCTATAAAATACCAAAATCTATTAAGAAAACTTATTTTTTACCCTATTCATATAAGCAAGGTACCAAATAATCAGATGGGAAGGATCCTAACAGAGTTCTCTATGATTACAAATCACTTTCCTGATCAAAATATCCCTTATGAATGTATTTATATCCACTTAATTCTCATCAGGTCAAGATTAAGGGTTTTGGAGTGTTTTAGCTCATTTTAACTCTTAGCATTTATTCATAAAAACCTAACATCAAATATATGAACAAATTTCACTTTAAGAATGTTAAGGACCTTCTTCACCACCTCCTAACTCCTTTAGATTCAATGCAAAGTGTTCATACTAGTATGATCTTCTAAATATGTCTTCTAGAGCCCTTCTTTACATTATATATACCTAGAGGTGTTCGTAAGCCAAGAAATGACTTATTTATGATCTCCCATATAGACCAAAAGCTCAAAAAAATATTATATCTCCCTCTAAATATGATTAATTACATTTAAAGGTTCACTTAGTGTTATAAATGAGATTAGCCCTTTGATATGAATTTATACCTAGTAGGCTTGAGTTATGTATAGTAAGTTTAAGCCACCATGTTTGATTTATTAGTACTGTGAGGGTCCACTTACCTTAATTAATTTCATTTATATCACTTCGGTATTGAAATTTTAATATTAGAGTATTCTAGGACTTTGAATATAGTGTTATAGGTCATATCTATTAGTGTTATAGGTTATAGGTTATAGGAGTATGATGATCCTATGGAGGTCCTTATTGTGTATCAACCCATTAGATTAATTTACTTTCATGCACATTTATACCCTTTTTCACATGAGAAATTAGTTATTATAGGTGATAATAACTTAAAGGGAAATATATGCAGCTAGCCTTTAAACCTAAATGTCTATCTCTACTATAAGTAACCCATAGGCCAAGAGGTATTCCAATTTTGCCCAAATATTAGAGTAGGTTTGAACAACATCCTATAGGGTGAATGATTTGGTGAAAACAATAATAATTTTTATAATAATGAACATACTATTGATAAGGGTCAACAAATTGCTGACAAAGATCAACATGAGTTTAATATAGCTCATCAACTTACGTAATACAAAAATAAACATCAAACTTAGCCATGAAACCTCACGATAAAGGTATAAATGAAATAAAATTTTCTTAAAATTATACTTGGGTTTCTATAACTAGTTGAATACATTCAAAGTTTCCATTTATGTTTGTTTAAATGTTTGAAGGCGAGTTTACATTTTCTAGTTGCCCTATAGGTATACCATTTAGGTTTCTTGAGCATTGGAATTTGAGACCACACTTTTATCCATTGGTATTTAAATTATCAAATTGTAGAGACCCTAAATTTCTATGACCACTTAATTCTTAAGACTCCATCTCTTGATACACAATTCAATGCATTTCACATGAAAAGGAGACCTATAGGTCTATAGACCTATAAATATGCATTTTAATTGATTAAAGATTTTATTGATACATATTTTGATAATATAAAAAATAAAAACACTTATCCATTTAATATTTACACTTATTATGATGTTATTACCCTCATATATCTTTGATAATGCAAGGTAAGATCTTTTTAATTCACTTTTGTACAAACAGTCTTACACACAGTCTTTTGGTGAATCATGATGTGACTTCCTTTGCCATTTTAATTTATAATGATGTATTATTGAGATAAAATTAGGTTAAAAATAACCAAATATGTGACCTTTATCACTTATCCATATTTTCACACAATGTAAAACTCTCATGTTGTTAGGGTTCTACCCTCTACAGTCATTTTGTGATGAATACTATGAGAATTTGTTATTGGTGGGCAGTAGGCATAAAGGACTCTTAAATGGACTTGTATAGTTTTATATGAAATTATAATATGATATGGTATCCTTATAAACATGCATACATATGTTAAAGACTCTGAAACATCGAGAGACCATGAGTTACAACCTATAAACTATGCAAAAGTGGAGGTTTCCTATCTTCTTGGGCTCACACTTACCATATAAATCTTGTATAATAATGGATTAATATTTTTATACCCTATATAACCTATCCTATTTATATCATGCTTCTAACCTATTAAAAACTACCATTTAAAGGAGAAAATTGAGCCTATGGGGTTTATGTAAGGTTTTAGACCACCCCAGAGTCTTAATGATTATTCATAAAGGATGGGGAACCAATATAAAAATAAAGTTTACATATATAAAGGAAATTAGACCCATTTCCTCTACCCATAATCTCGGGTCATCAATCTCTCTCCTTTTTCCATACCAAGCACATGAAGTTGACCACTACTAGTTTGCTAAGAAGCTGATTGAGGTTTTGATGAAAACTTTAGCTTATTAAGACCTATGTAATCTTTATATTCATTTATATGACCTAGGGAATGTTAATAAACACTCTTAAAACGTTTTCACTAGAATATGGGTCCTTTAAGTCCATATAAGTGCTTATAATTGTCTTCTTTAGACTAATTCTCTCTCTTTTATATGTTAAGCTTGTAAAATTAAATATGATGTAACATGTACTGAAATCCTAATATATATATAAACTATATTAACTTTTCATAGTATTTTAAAAGTGTTTTTCTATAGACATTTCATCTTGGTTATATTTGACATACATTAGACTTGGCCACATGCACCTTTCTCTTGCATGACTTTTACCTTAAACTTCACGAAATAACCTTAACTTATCCAAACATGTATAAAATGTTCATGCAAGGTGATAAAAATATGATATGACTTTAAAAGACACTTATGAACCTTTGACACCTTTTGAATCAACATTTTCACATCATGGTATGTATAAAATACCCTAATATAAACATAAGTCATTACCTTAAACTTGTCAAAATGACCTTAACCTATTGTAATAAGACCTCAAAAAGACAATTTGAAGACCTCACAAGGCATATAATGGTTATGAACAAGGTTTAGTATGAGCTAAATACAATTTTTTTTGTGAACCTATCCTATAGTATCCAAAATTTGTCTAACACTATGATCAATGCCAACTTACGATGCCTCCTTATAAAAGCATCGAGAACAACATTCTCTTTCCTTATGATATTAAAATGGGTTTCATACAAAAAATTAATCTAATTTCATTAATGGGTATTGAGGTTAGGCTATTTTAAAATATATTTCTTGTTTATATTATTAGTATTTAATGAAAATTAGTACCCTAACCAAAATTGATGCCATCTCAAAAATTTATGAACCATTACCACAAACTCAATATATTTTTTGTGTTATTTAAACTTTAATTTTTATCTTTCATGAATTGAAAGTGACCTTAGGGTTCTCCTACATGATAAAAAACCTAATCCACTTTAATAATGCATATGTATAAACTATGAAATCCTTGGCAAGATATGACACTTTAAGAATTGGAGCATTAGTGAAATGCTCTTTTTTGTTTATAAGGCTAACTTTAATTTCACTATCTAATCAAACTAATTCATTTTCCTTTAAAGAGAAGTAATAGGGTGTCTGATGTGTTAAAATCCTTGAATAAATATTTTGTAATATCCTACTAACCCACGAATATCCTCACCTTAAAAACACTAGTGGGTGTGATCTACTCCATCATGGAGTCCAAGATATTAAAGGGATACTTATATTTCCTTACCTAAGACAATGTGTCCAATGTATGAAACCTTGGACTAAAAAAATAGACTTAACAATGTTTCAATGTAAATTAGGCTCTCTCATTTACTGAAGAACCTTCTTAGGTGACCCTTGGATCTTCCAATTTGAGAGAGTAGATCAAAATATCATCTATAAATATTATCATGAAATTGTCCAAAAATATTATGCACCTCATTCATCAAGCTCACAAATAAAATTATCCATTAATTATCCCAATCAATGTCATAGTAAACTCACAATGGTTTTAACATGCATAAAATATAGTCTTATGGATATCTACCTTAGTGATCCTCAATTGATGATACCCTATTTTGAAATCAATCTTGGAGAATAAATTTTATCTTATGATACAATCAAATAAGTCATAATTTTATGGTAGTGGGTAATGTTTATTCAAAATTACCCTATTGATTTGGTAGAAATACATGCATAATTGAATGGGCATGTCTGTTTAACCCTAAAATGGATGAGGATCCTAACTTTAGATCATATAAAGTTAATAATTTAGAAATGATAATGCATAAGGGTGATAATTAGATTTATAATAGGGAAATTGGGTGCTAAACTCATGCATAAACATATAGTGAATTTATTATGTTTAGAATAGGATAAATATATAAAGTAACACTAAGATATGAATGGAAATAACAAACAAGTAATATACTTAGTTGGTTTTGATGATAACATGGTGTTGTATCTAGAACAAGAAGAAATTAGGATAGAAGTATATTCTAGAGTAGTCATCAGATTTTAGATCTAATGCTTTTAGAGCTTTGGACATTAATGTAAGCGTAAGATAGTTGCATCAACACTACTATCTAGGTTCAAAGCAAATGTCCTATATAGAATACATATTTAAAAAAGATGTGACCACCTTGAAGCTTTTGGGTTTGACTTCACCTTCACTCTAGTGAATTTAAATCTATAACATGGCCTGTTGTTCCTCATGAAATGCCAAAACCCTAATTCTTTATCTTTATAGTGATCTTTTATAAAAATGGGTTAGTGGGTACATGGTGTCAATTAAACCCCAAAGACCCTATGGTATTGAGTTTTACCCATTTAGATAATACTCCAAAGAGGGCCTTATACTCATTTAATTCTCCCTTATATATTGGCTTGTGTGTGAATCATGTAATATGTGTAAATCAAGTACAACAATGACCTAGCATATAACTTGGAAAATCAATATTTTGGGTTACTCCTTTAGTACTTCAGACCTATAGATGTATTGTTCATATGACTAGAATGCAAATAGGGAATTTTTGTTCAACTTTGTGCTCTTTGAATGTTTTTGGTAATAATATTAGGTATTGTTCTTATTTTTCTAGGTAAGGAATGAATGAGGGTTAGTCCTATACTTATATCAATCCCTTGGGACAATTAACTCATACTAAATTACTTAGGTTGACCATTATGATATGTTTCATTACTAAAATAGATGGCTTTATGACACTAGAAACTTACATTAGGTCAGGACACTAATGTCAATGTTAGTGTCTATCCCAAACATTAGTTTCTAAGGAGCAATAAATTAGGTACAAGTTCAAAACTTGTAGAGATGGAAGATAAGTACATTTTAAGGATTTTGGTTAAGATAAAAGGCTTGCATCATCAATATAATACTATTTAGACTAAGATATAGGCCAAGGGGCATAAGATAGAGTAAATACAAGACTTGTAAAAGTGAGAAAGGTCCAAAACTAAGAGGAAAAACTAAGGTTTGAGTTTTCAAAGTGTACAAGATTAAGGTGATATATAATCCATAATTATCATATATATTTACCCCCTTTAATTTAGTAATGAAAATATTATTTTAGAGGAAATAAATGTGTAACTGAGTGTGTATAACATACCTTGTCTTTGCATGTGCCCAACTTAAGTGTTTTTTTGGTGACTGACCTACAACAAAGAACATGCTATAGTATATAATAAGTGTATATAATATATAATTGAAATTAATTGAAATAGATTAAAATTGAAAAATAAAGGTCTAGGAGTATACCTATGTGTCGATGTAACTGCCTTGCCTATTAAAAATTTAATTTGAAAAATATGTATCATTGTAAGGATATAAAATTAAGATAGGAAAAATATAGATAAATATTTAAAATTCATATATCTAAGGAGATAGAGAGATATATTTGAAGGCACATGCCCCAAACCTTGGAAAAAATATAAGTTTCCACTTGGAAGTTGAGATTAGCTCAACTATGCAACCCAACGGTACTTATAACCTGGTTACCCCACTATATGTGGAGAAATATAAAAACTAAACTAAGTGAAAATGTGGAGGACATGTTTCCAAAAATTTCTCCCACTATAATATAGAGATGATGATTATTTAATAAGTGTGGATAACATGCTTCCAAATCATACCCCCACTACATCTGAAAATTGTGCCAAGTGTGGAAAACATGCCTCTATTGCATGCCCCTCATTTAAGGTGATAAAAATATTAAGAATATAACTAATATATGTATGTAAATGATAATTATGTAATATAATTGACTAGTTCTAGTGCTAACATAGTGTCAAATATATAATAGATAGAAATTAGGCTTGAAGGAGATATTAGAACAGTCATCAGATTCTAGATTTGATGCTTGTGGAGCTATGGACACTAGAATCAACATGGGATAATTACATTGATGCTACTATCTAGGTTTAATATAAGTGTTTTATAGAATACCTAATGTAAAAGGATGTGGCCACTTGTATGCTTTTAGGTTTGACTTTGCCTTCACTCTGGTACATTTAGATCTAGGTCATGGACTATCACTCATCAAGAAATGTCATAACCCTAGTTATTCATCTTCATAGTGATCTTAGGTTAAAATGGTTTAGTGGGCACATGGTGTCAAGTTTACCCCAAAGACCCCTTTATCAATGATCTCTACCTACATAGCCAATACTTTGAAGATGGCCTTAGATTGATGTAGTTCTCCCCTAAATGTTATCCTGTGTGTGATTTAAGAAATATGTACAAATCAACTACAATAGTGACCTATCTTGTAACTTAGAAAATATGGATATTGGGATGATCCTTTAGTACTTCAAAACTATAGATGTGTTTTTCCCATGACTATTATGAAAATAGGGAAGTATTTTTCAATCGAGTGTTCTTTGAATGCTCTTTGGTAAGAATACTAGGTATTGTTCCCATGTTGCTAGGTGAGGAATGAATGAGTGTCGATATTGTATTTATATCAATCCATTTACATAATTAACTCACATTAAATCACTTAGGTTGACCATTAGGATATGTCTCATTTAAAAAATAGATGACTTTAGACACTGGATACTTGCATCAAGTTAGGACACTAGCATCAATGCTAGTGTCTATCTCAAATGTTAGTGTCTAAGGAACAAGAAAGTAGGTATAGGTTTAGAAATTTTAGATATGGAAGATAAGTACATTTTCAGAATTAGCCTAAGATAGAAGTCTTGGATCATCAATACAAGACTAGTTAGATTGAGAGATAGGCCAAGGGGCATAAGACTAAATAAATATGAAACTTACAAAAATTAGAAAGGTCCAAAAATAAGAGGAATACCCAAGGTCTGAGTTTACCAAGTGTATAAGACTACGGTGATATATAATCCATAAATGTCATCTAAAATATCCCTCTCTATTAATATTACTCATTTTCACTAAGGGGAAACACTAGAATTAATATATCCATTTTCAAACAACTCTCCCGACTACATCTTGAGATTTTTAAGCTCATTAGTAGGCATCCTTCATCATGCTCACTTATGGAACTATATCAATCTTAAAATAAATATATAACTATAGGATAATCTAGTTAACTTGTTAGGGAAAGCATCCATGAAATTATGAATAATGGGATGATTATCAAGTGTCATTTCTTTCTCTCCCTCAAAAATATCACTCACCATAATGGAAAATATTTGACACCCCTTATGCATAATCTACTTGAGTTTCATAGTGAAATTAATGTAAAGAAAAAATTACCTTTGAATCCTTGAAAGGACTGTCTCAATCCCAAGGTCATCATGACACTCAATGAACTTATTGTAATAATAGACTTTAGCCCTATGTGTTTTTAACCAATCCATACTAAATATGATGTATTTAAAACCAAGATATAGGATATGTAATTTCATTATAGTGGTAAAAACATATGTATCTAACACATACTATATTTACAATAAATAATAATATTTTATGGCTCATGTGGACATCTTAACCTCTTAGTAACCTATTGGCCAAGATGCCAAAAACCTACATCATCCCACATTCAATGGAGAAACAAATGAGTTTGGTTCAATAGGATTATAAAATAGATATTTTAACACCAATTATTGTATTTAATAACTTAATCATTGTGGCTTTGTGATCTGTTTGATAGTTCTTGACCACCACATAAACTTTGTGTATGTGATTTATGTTACCCACTATATAATTTTAACCTAGGTCCTTCTACTCTAATATTTGTGACCATATAATGGAAATAAATTGCATAATGGGAATGTGTTCCATAAATGTAACATGTAAATTAGGTCATATCCTATGTTTTATTAGTCCCACTATCTCCTTAAAAACCTAAATCATTAAATATTGAAGATCTCTCCATGTTCAATTACTTAATACATGTGGGTCCAAAACCATTTATTTTCATGGATTTGTCCCCATGCCTACCACTTGAGTCCTCTATCCCTCTGAATGAACCAATAATGTTGAGACTATGTTTTTTTTATTAGGTGATGAAGGTGAGAAGGTTGGTGGTAAAAAACATCCTCTTGGTGTCGATGGTGCACTGTTAAACCTACTATCCTAGTTCACTTGAATTCTATCTCTAAGCTACTATTGGGATTCTTATGATATGCCCCTATTATACTCTACAAGATAGGATTTATATAATACAACCTCGAAGGTTAAGTATAAATAAGGAAAATAGTTTCAATTAAATTATTGTTTAGTCCTTGAAAAATCCTTTTCATATGGATCTTATCATCTTTTAGATATTTCACATACTACAATAAGCCCAAAATTTAGTACTTGTGTTGATCCATTATACTACCCATCTAATGTAAGTTTTAAAATTCATCTATATATCTAAAAATGAAATTATCAAATAAATATAGGCCTTGAACCTATTAGTAATTTGACCTGTTAAGGCCAAATTACTACTCCTATAATACAAAACTTTTCTAAAATTGATCACAACATTTTTAAGTTGGTCAAACCAAGGAATTATGGCCTAAAAATCACTAATTTTGTAAAAATATGTCAAAAATATATTATAAATGGGTCATTATCATTTCAAAATAACATTGTCAAGTTCAAATATGCAGACAATCCATGCACATGGATCAATTTTGAGAGGAAATTGAGGATTATGAGAGCTTCAAGTGGTTTCAAGAGCTCAAATTTTATACACAAGGTCATCATGAGTTGTATAAACTTATAAAAAAGTTTCATTTCCATTGTAAAATTGGATATACTCACTACTTTGTAACATTCTTTAACATGTCCATTGGAGTAGGCATCATTCTAGAGTGCTACAGAGGTTTTTAAGTCTAGGTAAAAGTTTGTAAAACATAGGATGATGTTTTTAAATAATAATAAGACATTTTAAGAGTGTAAAAACTATAAATTTTAATCAAACCATGTTCATATAGGTTTTTTCAAGCAAACATGCATAAAGGCCAAAAAGGGGCTTTTTTGATGTTTCAATAAAAATGTGCTTTTAGAGTGTTTTTATATCATGGTACAGACCCCATGATGATTTTTTTAGGAATTGGAAAGAATGTGAATATTTATTTTCATTTTGGGGAAATTTTTATTTTTTTAGTTCTAGACACCCTTCCTAGCCTCCTGTTCAGATGCTCATATCTTTCACCACATATAGATTTTGGATGAACACTCTTAATATGTTTTTATTAAAAATATTTAATTATAATTCATGAAAAATTTAGACTATTTGAGTGGTTTTTATTTATGAATAATCATTAAGAGTGTAGGCAACTTAGAATGCAGTTAAAACCCCACAAGCAGATTTCTCCACATGATAAATTTTTATATATTTTTAATGGGAATTAATTATTTTTATATATTTTATGGGGGTAATTTTTTTACACAAATGGAAAAAAAATTGGATTTGGAGGTTTGTACTTCATGAACCATCATTTTGAAAATTTCAACTTCAGAGCACACCTAAACCCTCAAAAAACTAGTTTTACAAAAAGTTAATTTTATTTACATAAAATCATATTGAATAAAAATAAAACATTTTAAAATGTCAATTTAAATAAGATAGGATTCCATAAATGTTAATTTTATGCATGGAGATGTACGGATAAGACATAAATCATGTTTTTTGTGAAAAAAAAATGTAAAATGAATTACAGGACACTTCAATGAAATATAATCAATATATCTCAAATCATAATAATTTTTATTCATCATAAAATTTTATTTTGGTTTTAAATCATCTCATAAGTGTCCCAACTAGCTCAATCAAAATGGCTAGTCTGCAGAAAAATGGAGCAAAATAGGCCTAGTTAACCTTGTTGACTGAATGGCGAGTGTTTTCTCATCAAAATCAAATATTTTGGTGATGAATAATTATTTTTCAGGTGATTTTTTTTTTTTTTTTATGTTTCATTTATTACTATTTCAAGGTTAATGGAGTCCAAATTCAAGAAGATATGCTATTAGGCCTAATTGGCCTAATAGGCTTAAATGGTCAATCAAGTAGGTAACGAATGGAATTAAAAATATATCAAATTAATTAATTTTATAATTACAAAAAAATATATGTTTTTTAAGTGGATATATAATTCTAAATTCAATTCAAAATTTTCAATTCATGCAAGTTGAGTTAACTAGTCTTTAAGGGTAAATCTCTTTGGTTGACTAGTTTGATTAGTTCCATGCATCTCCCATGCTTTTCATGGAAGATAAAGACTTTTAAAAACTTAAAAAAACTTTCAAGATGGATTTAAATTATAATTTATGGCATGATTTTCATTCAATTAAGGTTTAAAAGTTAACATGGGCCCACCACTTCTCAATTCTATGCCAAACATGAAGAACATACAATTTTTGAAGAATTGAAAGATTTTAAAGCCATTATTTAATATTGTAAAATGATTTTAGTCTTATTTTAACTCAAAGATGACTAATTACTCTATTTACACATGAATTTGGATTTATTTAATTTTTTAGACTTATATATTGGCTTTTTGAATCCTTTTTTTAAAAAAAATCCTAAAGTAGAGCAGAAATTGTAATTGACACCATTTATTAAATAAAGAAGATTTTTTGCATATATTTTTTTGGATTAGAATAGAGTGTATTTTTTATTGTGTACCGGAATATAAGTGAGATATATATCCCTTTTTTTAGGTCCTTTCCACACCAATTATAAAAATCTCACCCTCTACAAGTCATTTAAAGAGAAAGGAATAGAATTTTGCAATCCAAAATCCTCTCAATCCTTCATCTAAAATACTAATGTTTATGGGAAATTTGAAGACTTCCTATTGATTTATATGTATGCCTTAATTTCAATATCTTTAAAATAATACCAATAATTTAGGTGCATCACCCCATTATAGAGGAGTTCCCATTTTAGTTTCCTTCTCCCTTTTCATCCCAAAAAATCAAAATACTTTAGTTTTTGAAGATAGATCTTAAGGGAACCAACCCTCTCTGGAGGTTCTTATTAATACAGAGTCACCCACACTTTGAGAAGATCCAATTATATCAGATGAATAAAGGGTATGTTTTACATGTATTTAAACAAGTTTCTCTCTAGAGTGATAATAGTTTTTGGCACATCGGATGGGACATCATTCTACAGACTAACCTTTAGAGGCATTCAAAAAATTAGTGCAACTTTTAGGCACTCAAAGTTGGTTTTGAACATCAGGTATCTTTTCAATATTGATTACTTTTAGCATTTGGCTTATTAATAGTCTTTAATGGCTTGTTTTAGTATATATCCATATTATTCTCAATATAATCACTATGACCATCTAAACTATGATCCTCACCAAGATTTTGAGGATCTATATCAGGCATATATGTAGGAGTATTACCTAGACCCTCCATATGAACAACCAATCCATCATAACATTTCCCCTTACCAACATAATCATGGCCATTTTACTTCTACCCAATCCATATAATTACTTAAACAAACTTTAATGAGCCTTGAAAACCATGCACTAGAGCTGTATTCAAAGAGCTATTATGGACAAGATACCCATACTCACTATATTCATCATTTGAGAGAGTCATTGTAGCAAATAAAAGAGCATTGGACACCTTTTTAGAGATTAAATTGGGGTAATCTCACTGGTGAGATGATGAATGTAGGTGGTAACATTCAAATCATTGAGGATAAACTAAAAGGCCTCAAAGAACATCAAGTTTAATCACATCCTTCTTATTGCCATTTATTCCTCTTCAGGAGACCATTCCAAGAGCCCCTCTGAGTTTACCAAGTTCTATCGGAGTTGTTTCCAGAATCCAGATAATGCAAATTCAATGGAGACGTGATCACACAAGATGAAGCTAGTGCACATCAAATAGATGCTAAAGTAATTTGAAATTATACAAGAAGATAAATTGCACAAGACAAATAGGAGAAAACACAGTATCTGATTAACATGAGATGGCCAAAGTGAAGAATACATATAGGAGAGTACGTAAGTAACTCTTCCACAAAAGGTGGTCAAGGCACCCCAAGAATAGACTATAACTCCTCCATGAAAGGTGGTGACAAGGTGCTAAGAATAGAGAAGTAACTCCCATCAAGGGAGTTACTTATGACATTCTTATGACACCTATGACACATCTATGACACACATCTCCACATTAAATAGCCTATCCCACAAATGTAGGAAAACTCCATGTATGCACAAATATATAATTTCCCTAATTAAATAATAGGGAAAAATAAAAACCTACACTAATACCCCCCATAAACACAGCTTAGGTGTGTAGTGTGGAAATATAAAATGAGTCCCGATAACTAGGCCTGATGAGGTACCCATGTACAAATGCTATCTCTCATAAGAGAGAAAAGGAGAAAACCCATAGGAAAAAACTCCCCCCCCAAAAGAGAGAAATAAAAGAAAGGAAGAGGCTAGTGGGCCCCCCGAAGATGATGCTACTAAAGATGTGGACCGCACCCCAAGAAGATCTCATAGATGAATGAACTTACTCTCAGTGAAAGGTTTGGTGAAGATGTCTGCAACCTACTCTAAAGACTAAAAAAATATCAAGTCAATGACTTGATTATGAATAAGATCCTAAATGAAATGCATGTGAATCTCTATGTGCTTGGTCCACTGGTGCTAAATTGGATTCCTGAAAATTTGAATGGTACTTTAGTTGTCACAATAAATGATGGTGGGCTACCTGATAAGAATGCCAAACTCAAAAAGAATCCCCTGAAGCCAAATAGCCTAAGTAGTTGCATTAATAGCTCCCATGTACTCTGCCTCCATGGATGATATAGCAATAGCATTCTGCTTCTTGCTAGACCAACTAATAAGATTAAAACCTAGAGAGAAACTATAACCAGAAGTGGACTTGTGAGTCTGTGAATTGCCAGCCCAGTCTGAATATGTATATCTAATCAAGTCAACCTCTATGCCAAATCTGTAATGAATCCCATATCTATGTGAACCCTGTATGTAATGTAAGATCATCTTAGCTACTTTCCAATGTAGCTCATGAGGTTAATGCATAAATTTGGAGACAAGTCCCACTGTATATGATATGTCAGGCCTGGTGTGAGTCAAGTAGATGAGGCTACCAACAAGTTATTGATACCGAGTGGCATCAACCAATGGTGAAGAACAGTCAGCCTCAAGCTTGACTCCTGATAGAAAGGGAGTCAGAGATGGCTTGCAATCAGCCATCTAAAACTGAGCCAATAAGTTGAGCATACTTAGGCTATGCAAGAGAAATCCCTAGATCTGACTATGAGATCTCAATGCCAAGGAAGTAGTGTAACAAACCCAAGTCTGTCATGTCAAATCTATCCTAAAGAGATGCCTTCACCACTATAATAGCTGATGAAGAACTCTTGGTGATCAAAAGGTCATCAACATATAGAACCAAAATTAGGAGTGAATCATCCTACCGCAAGAAGTAGACATTAGGAATAGCATCTAGTGAAACCCACTATGAGAAGTAAGGAATCCATCTTGGCATACCAAGCTCGAGGGGCCTATTTGAGGCCATAGATAGATTTCCTAAGTCTACATATTGAGGAAGAATCCTAAACAAATCTTGGTGGCTACTCCATGTAGATCTCCTCCTCTAGGTCTCCATGAAGAAAGACACTCTTCACATCCATTTAGTGCACATCCCAACCATGTGATGCGGCAATAGCCAAGGTGATTCAAATAGAAGTCATCTTTGCAATGGGTACAAAGGTCTCTGAGTAGTCAATACTTGCCACCTATGAGAAACCCTTGGTGACCAATCGTGCCATGTACTTATCAACTCACCCATCTGCTATAAACTTGGTCTGATATATCCACCTACATCGAACCATCTTTCTTCCCTTAGGAAGTGAAGTCAAATCCCAAGTGTGATTTTTGATTAAGGAAGAATATTCTTCCTCCATAGCACTATCCCACTTAGGTACCCCCGATGCCTCTCAAAAAGTCTATGGATCTGAAATTGAAGTAAATAAGGCATATAGATCTCTCTAAAAATCCCTCTAGTATGTCTGTCATCTGTAGGATCTCCTACCCAAGTGCCAACACTCTCAAGTGTCTGTCTGGCCCAAAGTAGCCTGAAAGTGGGTGATTTAGGTGTTAACTCCACATCCTCTGACTAACTAGAGGTGGATGCCCTTGCGTCACTATCCTTGCTATTTAAACTTGAAGAAGAATAAGATGTCTCTGGCTTGAGAACCTGCTGTGGCTGATCTAAATTTGATGAGGAATCATCATGAAGTAGATCTGATGAGGGAGAAGAAGTGTCAAGTGTTGAGTCTCTAGGACTCTCCTAAAAATGGACACTTCTCTCGATGAACAACTCATGAGTGATTAGATCTAGAAGGTGATACCCCTTAATACCATCCAAATATCCTACAAAGATGTAAGGCTTGGACTGAAGTTCTATAGCTTTGCATTTCTTCTTCAGAATATGGGCCATGACTGGGGATCTAAAAACCCTAAGGTGCTCAACATCAGGTTTCCTTTTATGCCAAGCTTCAAAGGGTGTTATCCCTTTCAAAGCTTTGTGAAGAACCCTATTTTGAATGTAACAAGCACAATTGATGTCTTCGGCCCAGTACTATGGTGCTAAGGATTTGGAGTGAATCATACAGCTACCCATATATTTCAAAAACCTATTTTTGTGTTATGTAACCCCATTATGTGAAGGACTATAAGTGACTGTATGCTACAAATCAATCCCCTCTATGGTGCAAAATTTCTCAAACCTATTACTGACATACTCCCCTCCATTATTAGTTTGATGAACCTTGATGGATTTCTCACTCTATTTCTCAACAAGAGCCTTGAAGTCTAGAAAATTTTCAAACACTTCAGACTTTTGTTTGATAAAATATATCCAAGTGTACCAGAGAAATCATCAATGAAAGTGAGGATGTACTTAGCCGTTGTGAAAGATGGTTTGGGAAAGGGTCTCGATACATCACTATAGACTAACTCCAAAGGTTTTGAAGCCCTCCAAGATTTTACTTTGTTAAATTTTTCTTTGGGATGCTTCCCAAAGGATCACCCCTCACAAAGTCCTTTTGAGAATTAGACACGAGGCAAGCCAATGACCATGTCATGTTTGTAAAGTTGCTCAAGGTAGTAGTAGTTAAGATGGCCAAACCACTCATGCCAAAATTTTCTAACTCCATCTGAATGAGTCAACAATGTTGTTGGAGAAGAATCAAGTGCAAAATGTTAGAAGGTGTATAACCTTACTTGGTGATATACCTTACCCACTGCCACCATAGTATCATTATGTAACTCCTTGATAGCCACTAAATCTGGTGAAAACTCAACTCTCATGCCCCAACCAATGTGAGTGATTTGGTACACTGATAGGAGATTGGCTTAAAGAGAAGGAACACTTAGAACATTATTGAATGTTCCTCCTTCCATTTCAACTGACCCTCTCCCTGCAATGAAAACTGATGTGTCATCACCCAAACTAATTGAAGTCATGCTACAAGGCTCTAAAGATGAAAACACAACTAGTGAAGAGCCCATGTGGTGAGAATCACCTGAATCAATGACCCATGATGTTGTCGAAGCTGTAGTTGCTACAAGGGCCTTGACCTTTTCTTTCTCCTTACCCTTGCCTTTTGCCTTGGTAGAATCTTGGGTAGATGAATTCTGCTTGATGGACTCAAGAACACCTATGTTGTGCTTCTCTAGAAGATGAGTTAGGTGATCTATTTGTTTCTTCATGCATTTGTGTTCATCATACCCTATATTTTTACAATAGGCACACTTAACCTTCTCCTTCTTAGGTTTAGCATTGGAGGAGGAAGACTTAGTGTTGTTTTTGGCAGGATTGTTGTTTTCTTTCTTCTTCTCCTAGTCCTTGTTCTTTTTCTTCTTCTCCTTTGTTGAAGTCTTGTCCTTACCATTTCCAACTATCAAGGCTTGGGGTTGAGTAGACTTCATTGTGCCCATTTGAATTAGCTTATCTTGCTCCCTAGTCAAGTCAGCAATGAATGAATCCAAAGAAGGCATTTTCCATGTAGTGCCAATGGCACTTTTTGTGGCATGGAAAGTGGAGACAAAGACTGAATAGCTTAGACCTAACTTAGTGAGAATAGAAAGGATGAGTTGATCATCTTTCTTCTCTATCCCAAATTCTTTCAATTTCAATATAAGGGCCTTAAACTTAGTGAAGAAGTCTTGTAGGGTGTCAAAGTTGCTAGGACTTAGACTTATGAGTTCATTTTCGAGCCCATGACCTCTCATCTCATCAAGTTTCCAAAATAAGAGTTCTACGGTGTCCCATATGTCTTTGGGAGTCTTGGAGGTTTCTAAATGGAAGAAATTTTTTGGAGACATAGACAAGCTCAGTAATCCATAGGCTTCATCACTATGGTTTTACCACTTGACCTTTTTAGCATCAGTGTTGGGTTCTACTTCAGTACCCATGGTGATCCTATACAACCCTTTGCTTCTAAGAATGATTGAAATTTTAACCTTATATTCATGATATTTGAAAGGTGTTATGGGTTTAAGTTGAAAAGAGTCCATTTTAAGCTGAATTTAGGTGAAGTTGTGTTGATTGCAAGTTGTGAAATTATGCAAAAAGGATAATGAAAGCAAAGATTTGCAAGTTGTGAAAAGCAATCACACCCCCCCCCCCGAAATGTTGAGCCCCCCAAAATATGCAAGTTCATGATAAAAATATGTTGAGATCAATCAAGAATGCATCTTAGAGAAATCAGTGCAAGACTTTAAGCAAACAGGATGTCGGACTCAGCCGAAAATGCATCCCAGGAGACCCAAATTTTAAGCACTTTATAAACTAGTGAATTTTTAAAAAATAACAATCCTAAACTATGGCTAATTAAATTACAAACACTTTTGCAAAAAATGGTACCCAAATCTGAGCTACCGTTTGCAAGATATTAAAGATTCAATTTTTTTGTAAACTAGTGTTTTTGCAAAAAAAGCACTAAAACATTTTAAAAATGCCTGTTTTGAGAGAGAAAGTGGCCTTCCAACCACTCATTGGATTTGGCACAGAGTGAGGAATACAAAGGAAGTCTTTTTGAGGGGTAATTGGCCTCTTTCCAACCTGGGCCTCATCCTTTGTCTTTGACAGACGAAGATACAAGTTTAAATTTAAACCCCCAAAATTTTCAAATTGTCTAAAATACTTAATATTCAGTCAAATTGACTATTTTTTTTTAACAAGTCAATTTTAAATAAAAATTAAAGTAACAGATAGAATGAAACTATTGGCCAAGTATATAAGGGCCCACATGGGATGCCAAACAACGAGAGAGCACCATTTACAAGAAAAACAACAGGTGGCAGAATTCTCTTATAAAAAAAAGTGCAGTTCTGATTTTGTTGGGCAAAAAAAATATTGAATCTATAGACCTCAATGTACAACAATAGAGAAGAGAAGAGACAAGTTGAATTTTCAATGTATAGCAGGTCTAGCAGATTTTTCTCACTAGAATAAGACCAAAATTTTCTTACCAGAATAAGGCATGCATAATTATTTTTTTACAGTCACTGTTTGAAGGAGAGATAGCACAAACAAAGCAAAGCGCAATTCAGCCCCTAAAGCAGGTGGTGAGACAAAGTTAATGCAAGAAAAAAATATGCCAAGCTATTGGAAAAGGATGCCAGGCTACTGGAAATGGACGTCAAGCTGCTGGAAATAGATGCCAAGCTACTGATATTTCCACAAATTGCCTTGCTGTAGATCTTCAACAAAAGTAATTTTTTTAAAAATAGATTTCTGTATGGATTTGCATGAGTTTTTAAGAAACTCTACCAAAAATCTCAAATGCAACAGAGTTAAACAAAAAAAAATTACTAAGAAAGCAAAGTAAGAATTTTGGAATAAAATATTAGCACAACCTGACACATGATTATCGGGGTGGCTCTGATACCATATCGGAGTTGTTGCCAGAATCCCGATAATGCAAATGTAATGGAGACATGATCACATAAGATGAATCTAGTGCACATCACATAGATTCTAAATAAATTTGAAATTATACAAGAAGATAAATTACACAAGATAAATAGGAGAAAACCCAATATTTGATTAACATGAGATGGCCAAAGTGAAGAATACATATAGGAGAGTACATAAGTAACTCTTCCACAAAAGGTGGTCAAGGCACCCCAAGAATATACTGTAACTCATCCATGAAAGGTGGTGACAAGGTGCTAAGAATAGAGAAGTAACTCCCATCAAGGGAGTTACTTATGACATTCTTATGACACCTATGACACATCTATGACACACATCTCCACATAAGCTAGCCTATCCCATGAATGTAGGAAAACTCCATGTATGCACAAATATATAATTTCCCTAATTAAATAATAAGGAAAAATAAAAACCTACACTAATAATTTATTCATGTGTTTGTCATACCTTCCCTTCTTGGAGATCTATCCAAGCGAACTGTTAAATAAAGGAAGATATTCTTATAAGACAACCTACTATTGATATAACTGACCACTTTAAAGAAAAGATATTCCATGAGAATATTGATAAGTAGATTAGAGAGTTGGATTTGAAGACAAGAAAAGAGGAGGAGAACATAAATCAAAGAGTCAAAAAAGAGCATTTATCTTTCCCATGTTCAAACCAAATCATGGTGTCAAGTAAGAAAGAGGAAGAATAAAGCATCATCTAGTATGTTGACTTCAAGTAAGAGATCATTCAACCTTCATCACTTCCTCTTCAGAAGCCTTAATCCTTTTCTTCATAGAAAGCCATTCAAGAAAAAGTTCCAAAAGATGAGGTCAAGGTGATCCAAGAAGAGTAGCCTCATGAGCAAAATCAAGTATCTATGGTTACTTTTATAGATATTTCTCAGCTTATTAAACACTTTTAGAGATCTACCATGCCACTTTTGGAGTAATAACCTCTTATTTGTGAGTAAATGAAGAATATGTAGCCAAAGAGATAGAAAATGAAGGTGACTTGAGTGATCAAAAAGAAGATGATCATTCACAATAGTTATACCATGATTTCTTGAATGCAATTGAATAACTTAAGATAACAAATTTTGATGATGAGATAGAACAATAGGTTGATGATTCATTCGAGGATTCTACCAATGTTTTGGAGCTTCAAGAAAGCAACACTATTCTAGAGATCCCCAAACAAGATGAGCCAAAGCTTGAGTGGATAGATGAGATTCCATTTTCTATAGAAGATGAAGATGAAGCAAGTACAGTAGATCAAGAACCTTCATATGACTCCATCCAAAAGGTAGAAATATATGATCAACATATTTCAAATGGTAAGATTGCAAATGAATTTCATATCCTTTCAGTTAATCATGATGAAGAGGCCTTTTGGGATGATATAGAGAGTTTTTATGAAAACTTTGATAGTCCATCTCCAATCCATATGGAGATTGAAGAATGTTTTATAAAGAGTATTATTGCAGCTATTCATCAAGAAGAAATTAATGAAATATTAGGGCCGTGTTTAAATCTATACCAAGAGGTTGAAGATCTTAGTGAGCCACTACCTCAAATAGATCATAATGAAGACACCAATTCAAGTACACCAGTTGATTTGCCAATACAATTATTGAATGAGTATGTGTCAAATCATTATCAACCTATGAATGAGGTAGAGATATCACTTTTGATGTAACAAAGGAGAATATGGGAGGAAGATGATTGGATTTTGGATCCATATCTTCAATCCATGCACTTAAGAATAGAATTTGGAGTCCTAGTTGCATCATCCAGAATATATGAATATATAAGTGCTCCCATGTGTAGAAGAGGGCTATCAACAAGAAGCAATCATGTTTCAAAGTTCCATGGTGCATCAAATAGCTTTCCATTTGATCCAGGAAGATCAACAAGGTAGAGGTTAGTTCATACATAATAGAATAGATTTAGTTTTTTTTCTAAGTTCATATCCATACACATTTTTAGTTATTTTTTTCCTTTCCAATTATTTTTGTCCATTCCTCTAAGTGTAAACATGCACATGTTTGTTGTTTTTTGTGTCAGTTGTCTTGTTTATGTCTTTACCCACAAAAGATATTCTAATTTCCAATGTATATCCAAGTTTGTTAGTTTTAGCTAGAAATTTTGAGTTCTTTGACTAGCAGGCTGGTCAACCCCTAAAAGTCATTAAAATTGTTAGTAATTTGACATGTCAAGGCTAAATTACTACTCCTATCATATAAAAACTTTCCTAAAATTGGTCATAGCCTTTTTAAGTTGGAAAATCTAAGGAATTGTGTCCTAAAAATCACTAATTTTGTAAAAAAAATGTCAAAAATGGATTATAAATGGGTCATTATCATTTCAAAAGAACATTGTCAAGTTCAAATATGTAGATAATCCATGTACAAGGATCAATTTTGAGAGGAAATTGAGGATTATGAGAGCTTTAGGTGGTATTAGGACCTCAAATTTTTTATAAAGGGTGATCATGAGTTGAAGAAACTTATAAAAAAAATTCATGGCCATTGGAAAAATGGAGATACTTACTATTTTATAACATTCATTAGCATGTCCATTGGAAATCACCATTGGAATAAGCATCAATTAGGAGTGCTACAAAAGTTTATAAGAATAGATAAATTTTTTAAAATAATATAATAATGTTTTTACATAATAATAATACCTTTAAATATTGTAAAAATTCTAAATTTTGAGCAAACCATGTTTATACAGGTTTTTGCAAGCAAACAAGCATAAAAGTAAAAAAAGGGTTTTTTAACTTTTCAAGAAAATATAATTTTAAAGTGTTTTGATAGCATGGTATAGACCCCATGATTATTATTGCAATAATTGGGAATAATTTTAATATTTATTTTCATTTTGGTGAAATTTTTATTTTGTCAGTTCTAGACACCCATCCTATCCTCTTGTTTAGATGCTCATATCTTTCACCACATGTGGATTTTGGATGAATTATATTAGTATGTTTTTATTAATACTATTTAATTATAATTAATAAAATAATTGAGACAATTTTAGTGGTTTTTATTTATAAATAATCATTAAGAGTGTAGGTAGCTTAGAATGCAGTCAAAACCCCACAAACATATTTCTCCACATGGTAACTTTTTATATATTTTTAATGGAAACCAAATATTTTTAGGGATATTATAGGAGTAATTTTTATGCACATAAATAGAAAAAAAAATTGAAATTATATTTATTTACTTTATGAACCATCATTTTCCAAATTTTAGCTTCAAAGCCTGCCTAAACCCTCAAAAAACTAATTTTCCAAAGAGTTGATTTTATTGCCATAAAATCATCTTGAATCAACATAAAAAAATTTAAAATGTCAATTAAACTTAGATAGGATTACATAAATGTAAATTTTATGCATGGAGATGTATGGATGAGGACATAAATCATTTTTTATGGAAAAAAGCATGTAAAATGAATTATAGGACACTTCAATTAAATATAATCAATGGAGCTCAAATCTTAAATTTTTTTATTCAATATAAGATTTTATTTTTTCATAAATAATTTTAGAAGTGTCCCAACAAGATCAATCAAAATGGCCAGTTTGCAGGAAAATGGAGCAAAATAGGCCTAGTCAACCTTGTTGACTGAATGGCAAGTGTTTTCTCATCAAAATGAAATATTTTGGTGATGAATAATTATTTTTAAAGTGATATTTGTTGTTTTTTCAGGTTTAATGGCTTATTATTTCAGGTTTAATGGATTCCAAATGCAAGAAGATAGGTTATTAGGCCTAATTGGCCCAAGAGGCTTAATTGGCCTAAGAGGTTTAATTGGTCAATCAAGCAGGTAAAGATTGTCATTGAAAATCTATCAAATTAGTTAATTTTTGAATTAACACATGGAATATATGTTTTTTAAGTGGATATATAATTATCAAGTCAATAAAAAAAATTTAATTCATGTAAGTTGAGCTCAAGTTGAGTTAACTGGTCTTTAAGGGTCAAATCTCTTCGGTTGACTAGTTTGACTAGTTCCATGCATCTCCCATGCTTTTCATGAAAGATAAAGACTTTCAAGAACTTAAAATCATATTCAAGAGGGATTTGTATTATAATTTATGTCTTTATTTTTATGTAAGGAATGTTTACAAGTCAACATGGGCCCACCACTTCTCAATTCCATGCCAAAAATGAAGAACATGTAATTTTTGAAGATTTGGAAGATTTTAAAGCCTTTATTTAATATTGTAAAAGGATTTTAGTATTATTTTAACTCAAAAAATACTAATCCTTATATTTTACACATTAATTTGGATATATTTAAGGTTTTAGACTTATATATTGGCTTTTTAAAGCTTTTTTTTTAAAAGCTTGAAGCAGAGAAAAAATTGTAATTGACACCATTTATCAAATAAAGAATTTTTTTTGCATATATTTTTTTGGATCAGAATAGAGTGTATTTTTTATTGTGTACCAACATATAATTGATATATACATCCCATTTTTTGAGGTCCTTTCCACACCTACTATGGAAATCTTGCCCTCTATAAGTCATTTACAAAGATAGGAATAGAATTTTTCAATTCAAAATCCTCTCAATCCTTCATCTGAAATACTAATGTTTAGGGGTAATTTGAAGACTTCTTATTGATTTATACATGTGCCTTAATTTCAATAGATTTCAAATAATACCAATCATTTAGGTGAATCACCCCATTAGAGAGGATTTCTTATTTTAGTTTCCTTCTCCCTTTTCATCCCAAAAAATCAAAATACTTTAGTTTTTAAAGATAAATCTTAAGGGAACCAACCCTATCTAGAGGTTCTTATAAATACAAAGTCACCCAAACTCTAAGAAGATCCAATTTTATCAGCTAGAAAGAGGGTGTGTTTTACAAATCTTCAAATAAGGTGTTCTCCAAAGTGATAATAGTTTTTGGCATGCCCGATGGGACATCATTCTACACACTAGCCTTTGGAGGCATTCAAAAAATTAGTGCAACTTTTAGGCACTCAAAGTTGGTTTTGAACATTAGGTATCTTTTCAATATTGATTAATTTTATTATTTGGCTTACTAATGGTCTTCAATGTCTTGTTTTAGTATAGATCCATATTATCCTCACTATGATCACTATGACTATCCATACTATGATCCTCACCAGGAGTTTCAGGATCGATATCAAGCATATATGAAAGAATACTACTCACACCCTCCTTATGAACAACCAATCCATCCTAATATTTCCCCTTACCACCATAATAATGGCCATTTTATATCTACCCAATCCATATAATCACTTAAGAAAACTTTAGTGAGCCTTGAAAAATATGCACTAGAGTTGTATTCATAGAGATATTATGGCCAAGATATCCATACTCACCAGATTCACCATTTAAGAGAGTCATTACAGCAAATAAAAGAGCAAAGGGAACCTATAGAGAGAGAAAATTGGGGAAATCTCACTGGTGAGATGATGGATGTAGGTGGTTACATTCAAATCATTGAGGATAAACTAAAAGGCCTCAAATAACATCAACTTTAATCACATCCTTCTTATATGACATCCATTCCTCTCTAGGATACCATTAGAAGAGCCCCTTTGAGTTTACCAAGTTCTTCATGTGTCTCTCAGAACTTCCCTTCTTGGAGATCTAACCAAGAGAACTATCAAAGAAAGGAAGAGATTGTTATAAGATAACCTGCTATTGAAATAATTGACCACTTTAAAGAGAAGATAATCCAAGAGATTATTGATAAGTATATTAGAGAGTTGGAGCTGAAGACAAGAAAAGAGAAGAACATAAATCAAAAGGTCAAAAAAGAGCCTTTATCTTTCCCATATTTGAACCAAATCATGGTGTCAATTAGGAAAGAGGAAGAATCAAGCATCATTCAAGATGTTGAATTCAAGCAAGAGATCATTTATCCTTCATCACTTCCTCCTCAGAAGCCTAAATCCTTTCCTTCATGGAAATCAATTCAATAAAAAGTGCATAAAGATGAGGTCAAGGTGATCCAAGAAGAGTAACCTCATGAGCAAAATCAAGTATCTATGGTTACTTTTATAGATATTTCTCAGCTTATTAAGCACTTTTAGAGATCTACCATGCCACTTTTGGAGTAATAACCTCTTATTTGTGAGTAAATGAAGAATATGTAGCCAAAGAGATAGAAAATGAAGGTGACTTGAGTGATCAAAAAGAAGATGATCATTCACAATAGTTATACCATGATTTCTTGAATGCAATTGAATAACTTAAGATAACAAATTTTGATGATGAGATAGAACAATAGGTTGATGATTCATTTGAGGATTCCACCAATGTTTTGGAGCTTCAAGAAATCAACACTATTATGGAGATCCCCAAACAAGATGAGCTGAAGCTTGAGTTGATAGATGAGATTCCATTTTCTATAGAAGATGAAGATGAAGCAAGTACAATAGATCAAGAACCTTCATATGACTCCAACCAAAAGAGATAAATATGCGATCAACATGTTTGAAATGGAAAGATTGCAAATGAATTTCATATCCTTTTAGTTAATCATGATGAAGAGGTCTTTTGGGATGATTCGAAGATTTTTTGTGCAAATGTTTGTAGTCCATCTCTAATCCATATGGAGATTCAGGAATGTTTTGTAAAGAGTACTATTGTAGCTATTCATCAAGAAGAAATTGATGAAATATTATAGCCATGTTTAAATCTATACCAAGAGGTTGAAGATCTCAGTGAGATATTACCTCAAATGGATCATAATGAAGATACCAATCCAAACATACTAGTTGATTTATCAATACAATTATTGAATGAGAACATGTCAAATCATGATCAACCTATGAATGAGGTAGAGATAACACTTTTGATGCAACAAAGGATAATATGGGAGGGATATTATTGGATCTTGAATCCATGCACCTAATAATGGAATTTGGAGGCCTAGCTGCATCATCTAGAATACATGAACATATAAGTGCTCCTATTTATAGAAGAGGGCTATCAATAAGAAGCAATCATGTTTCAAAGTTCTATGGTGTATCAAATAGCTTTCCATTTGATCCAAGAGGACCAAGAAGGTAGAAGTTAGCTTATACATAATAGACTAACTTTTGTTGTTTTCTCTAAGTGCATATCTACACATGCTTTCAGTTGTTTTTTCCCTTTTCGATTGTTGTTGTCCATTCCTCTAAGTGCACACGTGCACATGTTTATTATTGTTTGTGTCTTTGCCCATAAAAGATATTCCAATTTCCAATGTATATCTAAGTTTATCAATTTTAGGTAGAGTATCTGAGTTATTTGACCAACAATCTGGTCAACCTCTGAAAGTATCCAAAATTGTTAATAATTTGACTTGTCAAGGCCAAATTACTACTCTTATCATACAAAACTTTCCTTAGACTAGTCATAAATTTTTAATTTGGTCAAACCAAGGAATTTTGGCCTAGAAATCACTATTTTTTAAAAAAAAAATTAAAAAGTGAATTATAAATGGGTCATTATAATTTCAAAAGAACATTGTTAAGGTCAAATATGCAAACAATCCATTCACAGGGATCAATTTTGAGAGGAAATTGATGATTATGAAAGCTTCAAGTGGTTTCAGGACCTCAAATTTTATACACAAGGTCATCATGAGTTGGAGAACATTATTAAAAAGTTTTATGGCCATTATAAAATTTAATATACTCATTGTTTCTTCATAGTCCTTAGCATGTCCATTAGAGATCACCATTGGAGTAGGCATCATTTTGGAGTGCTACAAAGGTTTCTAAGTCTAGGTAAATTTTTTAAAAACATGGGATGATTTTTTAAATCATAATTATACATTTAAAGAGTTTTAAAACTCTAAATTTTAAGCAAACCATGCTCATACAGGTTTTTTCAAGCAAACAAGCATAAAGGCCAAAAAGGGTTTTTTTGACTTTTAAAGCAAAATGTGCTTTTAGAGTGTTTTGATAGCATGGTAAAAACCCATTGATGATTTTTGTAGGAATTGGAAAGAATGTGAATATTTATTTTCATTTTGGTGAAATTTTTATTTTTTTAGTTCTAGACACCCTTCCTAGCCTCCTATTCAGATGCTCATATCTTTCACCACATGTGGAGTTTGGATGAAGATTCCTAGTATGTTTTAATTAATCCTATTTAATTATAATTAATTAAAAATTTAGACCATTTTAGTGGTTATTCTTTATGAACAATCATTAAGAGTGTAGGTAGCTCAGAATGTAGTCAAAACCCCACAGGCAGATTTCTCCACATGGTATATTTTTATATATTTTGAACAAGAATACAATATATTTTGGAATGTTATGGGGGTAATTTTTATACACATAAATGGAATAATTTTTGGATTTGGAGGTCTGTAATTCATGAACCATCATTTTGAAAATTTTAGCTTCAAAGCCCACTTAAACCATTAAAAAACTAGTTTTGAAAAAAGTTTATTTTATTTCCATAAAATAATCTTCAATCAACCTAAAAAAATTTCAAATTTAAATTACACTTAGAGATAATTTCATAAATGTCAATTTTATGCATGGAGATGTACGGATGAGGACATAAATCATGTTTTTAATGGAAAAAAGCATATAAAATGAAGTACAAGACACTTTAATGAAAAATAATCAATGGATATCAAATATCAAGACTTTTTAATGATTATAAAATTTTATTTTGGTTATAAATCATCTTAGAAGTGTCCCAACCAGCTCAATCAAAATGGCTAGTCTATAGGAAAATGGAGCAAAATAGGCCTAGTCAACCTTGTTGACTGAATGGCAAGTGTTTTCTCATCAAAATCAAATATTTTGGTGATGAATTATTATTTTTCAGAAATAAATTATTGTTTTCCCAATTTTTATGGCTTATTATTTTAGTTTAAATGGAGTCCAAATGCAAGAAGATAGGCTATTAGGCCTAATTAGCCTAATAGGCTTAATTGGTCAATCAAGAAAGTAAAGAATGGCATTGAAAATATATCAAATGAATTAATTTTGGAGTCACCACAAGGAATATATGTTTTTTAAATGTATATATAATTATTAAGTAAATACATAAGTTTAAATTCATGCAAGTTGAGCTCAAGTTGAGTTAACCAGTCCTTAAGGGTCAAATCTCTTCGATTGACTAGTTTGACTAGTTTCATGTATCTCCCATGCTTTTCATCAAAGATAAAGACTTTAAAGAACTTAAAATAAATTTAAATATGGATTTATATTATAATTTATGGCATTATTTTCATTAAATTAAGGTTGACAAGTCAACATGGGTCCACCACTTCTCAATTGTATGCCAAAAATGAAGAACATGTCATTTTTGAAGAATTGGAAGATTTTAAAGACTTTATTTAATATTGTAAAACGAATTTATTATTATTTTAACTCAAATGAGACTAATACTTATCTTTTACACATGAAATTAGATTTATTTAAGGTTTTAGACTTATATATTAGCTTTTTGAAGCCATTTTTCATAAAAATCTTGAAGCAGAGAAGAAATTGTAATTGACAACATTTATCAAATAAAGAAGATTTTTTGCATATGTTTTTTCTAGATCAGAATAACATTTATTTTTTATTTTTTACCATCATATAAGTGAAATATATATCCCCTTTTTTATGTCCTTTCCACACCTATTGTGAAAATCTCACCCTCTATAGGTCATTTGAAGAGATAGGAATAGAATGTTACAATCTAAAATCCTCTTAATCCTTCATCTAAAATACTAATGTTTAAGGGAAATTTGAAGACTTCCTATTGATTTATATGTGTACCTTAATTTTAATAGATTTAAAATAATATCAATCATTTAGGTTCATCACCCCATTAGATAGGATTTTCCATTTCAGTTTCCTTCTCCCTTTTCATCCCAAAAAATCAAAATACTTTAGTTTTTAAAGATAAATCTTAAGGGAATCTGCCCTTTTTGAAGGTTCTTATCAATACAAAGTCACCCACACTCTAATAAGTTCTAATTGTATTAGCTAGAGAGAGGGTGTGTTTTACACATCTTCAAATATGGTGTTATCCAAAGTGATAACAAAACCAATTAATAAATAAATCTAATATGATTTAATTTAATTCAAAATGGATCATTTGTTTACTATATTTATACCATACACTAGTCACCTCTCTCAAGATGTGTTTCCCAAATTTAGATTGTACATTACTCTTGTAGGTCCTTATAAAAAACACCTAGTTAGACTCACTAGTTAATATTTTTTTGTAAAAATCCTTTCATGACTCTATAGGTTATATGTGGTTTCAATATCAACAAATTTTGTAAAATTTATCCTCTCTCTTTCCTTCATGGTCATGCCTCTTCACAATTCATTTGTCAGTCTACATCCTATGGGGCCTCCCTAAAAATAATGTGTTATTAGTGGCCTTGATCTTTTGTTAGGATCTTAGATATCTAAATAGTCCATAATGTTCCTTATTCCTATGGTTAATTTTAAGGATAAACAACCACAGATGCCTCAAACCCATACTTGTATTCACTCATGAATAATTCTATTAAGTTGTTGAAAGGTATGCAATGTATGTGGTTTTTTTTTATGTTAATGTCTCTCGTATGTCATTGTGTCTCATCTCCTCTTAGTGTATTATAGGTAGATATGGTCTATGCCAACCTTCTTCAAACTATTAGTGTCTCTACCCCTCATAGACCTAACAATGCTGACATGTGTTTATGTCTTCCTTTGTGCACCATATTACATAGGGACAAAGTAAGCATTTTTTCTTTACAAAAGGTAAAATTTTCTAAAAATAATTCCCATAGTTAATTTTTTTATAAATATACTCTAATACAAAATTTTATGCTCATAATTTAAATGCATAAAATGGGGTTGAAACAATTAAATTTAATATTTGTTTTTAACTAGTGTAGGGTGATAGGTCTCACACATCTGAGTCAATAAAAATGATGAGTGAAATGAGTAATGATTTGATCTCAATCCATTATTATCACAATATTAAAGGTAAAAAACATTCACTAATCACAATATTTTATAAGCTTTCAAGGTATATGTCTAAAAATAAATCCACCTAGGAACTTGTATAAAGTGGCATTCACTTTAAGTTATAATTGCTGATAATTTACCCTCCCAAGAAAAATATCAACCCATAAATCTCAAAAATTTGCTTTTAATGTCTCCTAACCTTGTATATTGTCCATATTATACCTTGGTGAAAACAAGCCTGAGAGGGTTATGAGAGCAAGCAAGATGAACCTAAGGATTGGGTGTCATTAGCCATACTCAAGTTGCCAATTTTTGCATTTTATATGATTACATTTGCCCCCCTTTATTATATTAATGTAGAAAAGAGAAATAATAGGATAAAGGAAAATAAAAATCATATGTGAAATTATTTTTAAAGGTGAATCCCATAAAGCTATGTTATGCTCAGTAATGTAGGATAGTGTATAGAGAGCACATTGTACAAGTGTGAATCTATGAAAGGAAAATAAAGAGTAAATTAGTTCTTAATATATGAAATTTAAAACAAGAATGTAAAAATATGGGTAAGAGATATAGAGGAAGATAAATGAATGAATACACCTTAGCAGGTATGTGAACCAATATAAAACCTATTGTGATGTTGAGTAAGGTTGAGTAATAGTGGATGTGATAGATGATGTTGTAATAAAAGATATCATGAATAGAGTTGAGTGCTCAATTCCATATAAAGTAGTTCAAAAATGTAAAGGCTCATCCTTTGTCCCCATCATCACCTACTAAGTGAAGCTATATGATCATGCATGTGCTAATCAATGTTTGGACTATGTATCCAATCCCTCTGAATAGGTGGCTCAAGAATACAAAGGCTATCCCTTTGGCTCCATCATTGCCCCATGAAGTGAAGATATGAACTAATACTATTATGAAGAAGTATGTCATATGCGATATATTTTTAATCTCATGAATTATCTATAAATTTGACAATGTGGTGTGGATAGTTGAATGTGTATTGGAAACTAGAACAATATTGCCCAACTCAGAAAAGATAGAGATTAGTATTGTATGAAAGCCACTCCAAAAATAAAAATTTGGCTTATTTGGAAGCCACTCTAGAATTTGGGAATGTGTTTTATTAAATCCACTCTAAAATTATTTGAACCACCTACCAATGGAGTAAGGCATACAACTATTGAGAATGCATGGGTAATGCTGAAATTGGAAAGAAGAAAAGAAAAATTTCTATGCAATCCACCCCCAATCACTAGTGTCTAAAACATGGATTCTAATATGGAATTTATACCAACTATCATATATAAAATTTAATTTGAGAACCAATCATGCCATACATGATTCCCCCAATGTCTAGATTCTTTGAGAAAACTATACTAAAAACTATTGATTCTGAATTGGTCTGATTGTACAAAACTTTAGTTGAACCTACTTTTTTTCCTACTTCCAGAGAGTCTAGTTTTTTTAATATTTGGATAGGAGAATTTAAAAAAGACACCCTATCATTAATTTCTATAGTCCAACCTTGATGTTGTTGTCTTGAGATGAAACTGATCACTGTTCTAGATTCTTGACTATCTACCTAGTCTGTTATGAGTGGTTTGATGACTAGTTATTATTATAGTTATTCTAAAACTAGATTTTTTTACTGATAGGAGATCTAATCTATTATCAAAACCTTGTTTTCCCCCCTCTTTTGAGGGTAGAAAATAGGTACCCTTTAATGATTACCCTTAGAAGAAGAAACCCTGCAAGTGTGTTAAGATGGAAATATACATGATATAGCAATGATAATCAATAAGATACCTCAAAATATATCATGGTTTTAATTTAGAGATTGTTAGATCAACAAGGGTATGCGTTGATAGATAAAACAATGTAATAGCATATGTAATGTACTAGAACTAAATTAAAACTAAAAATGTTAGTCATTAGTTTGTTAGTTGTCAGTTGTCATAGAGGGATGGAGCATGATGTCCATCATGACATCCCAAAAGAAAGATAATTCATGATTTAGATCATGGCATTGTAGAAAATTGAAAGAAATCAAGAAACAAGCACACAAACCAAGAAATAAGGGTGGCCAAGGGGCCATGCAAATAAGGGACATGGGCACATGTCACTCAAACTAGAAAGTAAGCATATAAGGCATGTTTAAATGCCACATACATATACAAGTAGAGCAAGAAAAGTTGGCACAAGGGATACAAAAATAGGAGAGTCTAAGGAAAAGACATTGGTAAATTTCCTAAGGCACATATAGGATACAAGTAGGAACTGACAATGTAATCACATAAAGCTATGCTAACCAAGAAGATAAATACTGTAAAGATTGGAAAAATACAATCACATCTAACTTAAATAAATCAAGAGGGAAAGTATGCGAGACAGGTTTAGTACAAGATTAGGTATATTATAAGAAACACACAAGTTCTAGATACTAATGATATGTTGATAAAGTAATATATATAAACTAGTAGATAATGTACATCAACATGATAACTTAGAATTTGGATTGTAATAATGGCATAACCTAGATAGTGTAGTCATGTAGAAGATATCCCTAGTGGGTATGTATATTGATGTGTGTCTCAAATGTAAAAGTAGGAATGCCCCCTCAATGGGTAGAGTGAAGCAATCAAGTAGCTTGATTTCACTACACACACTTAAAGAAGATCAAGTGAAGCATAACAATGTCGATAAATTTATATACAATAGCATAGAATAATAAATTTAAGTCCTAGCATAGTAGTAGTAATGTAAAGTATGGGTGATGAATACAATTGAAATGTTTTTATTGTTTTTGACATATTTAAATGTTTTTGACATATTTGAATGTTTTTGGATATTTTTAAAATGATATATTGTTTTTATATTTTGGAATTATTTGAGATATTTACAATCAAGTAGAAGAGATTATGTATAATCAATGTTGAGGAGAAATGATACTAATCAATGATTCTCATGTGAGACTCCTTATCATGGTGTCTTGTTCCAAGGAGTAGAATCATGCATGATTGTGAAGCATGATGAAAATGTTGAGATTGTGGCTTTGAAAGTTATATATGTTGTAGATGTTTTGAGATCTCTGAAGTAGAAACTAACTATGGGATTCCTCTATAACTTTGAGAAGTGGATGCAATTGTAAGACTCTTAGGGACCCATATGGAAGTATGATAATCTCTCTAAACATGTGCTCTATGTGTAGATACATGAGATATTAATGCGACTACCCTAGGTGTGAATATTGTTATTGAAATCTATCTAGAATAATAAAGTGATGTAGGTGTATGAACCCTTTGTACTAAAAATGGATGCCTCAACTATGTTTGGATCTAAACTAGAGTAGGAACTATAACTGGAGGATAAATTGAAACTAGTGGAAAAACTAAAATTGGTGACTATGGAATAGTAGATGGATCTAAAGTTGGGAGTGGTAACTCATATGGAACTCCCCCAATTGTAATAACCTAATTAACATGAATGAATTTCATGCATCTGTGAACTGTAAATGGTGCTACTCAAAGTTTCTAAATCCATGGTCAACCAGGTAACATATCAAAAACTCTTACACTAGGAACAATAGTAAATGGTGTGACCATGTGTGTTGGAACAACCTATAGAGGAAGTACAATTTCACCCAATGAACTTTGTATGTGCCCACTAAATCTAAAAAAAATTGTGTTTATCAAGGTAATATCCTACTCTACATATCTTAAATGCTATAGTAATGTCATAATGCACATGTTTACATTGGATCTGTTGTTGATAAGAAAACTATGAATAGGATGATTATGAATGTAAGCTTTGATAAAGCGTGCATGATAATCTAAATCATCCTCAATGATCTTCTTCTCTAAGAAGGAGATGGAAGGTCTAGCTAGAACTTTAGAATTGTATACACCAATCATGTTTCTCAAAGGATGTAACTCAATTAAAGGTCCCCTATATGTATCTAGTGGGGGATGTACATGTTATGCATGGTTAATCCTTGATTGATCCCTTGCTTCTTATTTGAAATTTTATGGAAATATACCTAAGAATATTTTTAATGATTTATCCTATGTTTGATTTACTAGTGGAGGCTCAACTAAAGTGCCAAGATCAATAACATTTGAATATATTAGGTCTTATATCTTGTGCTTTAAATTGATGCATCTATTTATTATATGGCTTAGATCCGTGTGGTAGTTGTAAAATGCATGTTGAACATATCCATTTGGAATAGGCTTTATTGGATCAAAATCCTTAATAAGAGGGAGAGATATGCTATTAAAATCCAATAGCTACTTAAGACCCTGGCTGGAGGAACTAGAAGGTGTGAAAAAGTACGTCGAGGGGGTGATGATAAAATTATTCATTGAGGAGGCTCAGAAGCCACATTAACTATAAGTTGATTCTATCCTTTAGTGTCATTAAACTTGACCTTATATGGGACTTTCTTATTACTCTTATTAGTTGTGTCTGATGTATTAGTGTACTTTAGTTTTCCCATTGAAATTAATTTGACTTCTCTTTCTTTTAATGTGTGACATAATTTAGTGAAGGAAGAGAATATTTTGAACATGATTAATTCATGAAGTGTTAGTAGAAGACTCTATTTGAAGAAGTATTGTAAATCTTGATTTGCCATGGTGATAGTCATCTTAGCCAAGATGGTCTTATATCAAAGAACATAATCTGTGAGATGTTCATTTGACCTTTGTTTTTATTGTGAAACTTGAGAATATGAAACCTTGTCACCAATGTTGATACTGAAGTGTGCTAGGAACATATCAGCTAAAGGATTGAATGCATTGACCAACTAATTTTATAGACTATAGAACCATTTTAAAGCATAATCCTTTAGGATCAATGGAAATATCTAGGTAAGTAGCCAATCATTTGGTACATATTCCAATCATGTTACATGAAATACTCTTAAATGTCTCTTTGGATCACCCTTGCCATCAAAAAGAGTAAGCTTGGGTTGAAAAAAACCTTGTGGCAAGGGTGTGGAAGCAATGTGACATGCTAATGGTGTATGTAGTAAAGAAAAAGAATCCAAAGCATGTGCAGGTCTAGAGGTACCTTGCTTAAGATTTTTCACCTTGTATTAAAGAGATCTTATCTCTTACACAAGGGATACCACATCAGGAGACAAAGATGTACTAGCTATAGATGGTGGCACATAAGAAGGTTGGGCTACTATAGGGGGTTATTGAGACATAGTTTCCCCTATAGTGTCATTTGAAACTAGTGGCTTTGTGGTTTGAGAAGATTGACCATTGCTAACTTTTTGTTGTTCCTCTTGTAGAATTATAAGCATGTCATCTTGCATATGAAGATGTTTGTTACAAGTTATGGAAGTTCTCTTTTATCAGTTTCATCAAAACTAGTATATTGAGCCATTGTTAAAGTAGGAAAATAATTTGAAATGTGATTGAATGTTTTTCAATAAGTTGTAATAGGCAAAGTGCTATAAAGGGAAAGTAATGAATATAGGAAATGCAAAGTCATAAAAATAATGAATTAGAAATTTCAAAAAAAGGATACAGATCTCCCATACATGTAAGGTGATAACTCAAGAAGTAAAAAGGAGTTAGTATATGTAACTATAGATTTGATAATAATATTTTTGCTAAATACTATGAATTTTTGAAATTGAAATTGAATTTTTGAGTTAAGTATGCAAGTAAAAATTCAAAAATTTATGGGAAAGTGTTTGATTTAATGGAAAATAGTAGATGCAACTAAGGTTTTGAGGAAAATATTTTTTGAAAAAAATAACTATGAATTTTTGAAATTTAAAGTAATTTTCTAATTTTAATATTCAACTAAAAATTTAGAAAATTATTGGGAGCTAGTTGATATAACTAGGGTTTGAAATAAAATTATTTTTTAAATTACTATTGAATTTGAGAATTTGAATCATGTTTCTGATTTAGATATGCAAGCAAAAAATCAAGAAATTATTGGATTAATATTGGAAATTTATTGGGACCTAGTGTATGCAACTAGGGTTTGAAATAAAATTAATTATGAAATTACTATTGAATTTGAATCAAATTTTTTATTTAGATATGCAAGCAAAAGTCAAGAAATTATTGGATTAATATTGGAAAATTACTAGGAGCTAGTTGATTCAACTAGGGTTTGAAATAAAATTATTTTAAAATTTACTACTAAATTTTAAAATTTGGGATGAATTTTTACTTAGAATATTTGAGAAAAAAATTAGAAATTTATGGAAAAATCAGCTAGGAATTTACCCTAGGGTTTTTATGCATGATTTGAAGTAAGTCAGGTTCACCAAATGATTTATTATTTTTGAGGAAATTAGTATTTAAGTCCTAAATTATTAAAGGGTCTGAGTAGGATAAAATCAAGAAATAATATTTTAAATTAAATCTACTGATTTGTGAAATTTAATTACAATTTGACATTTTCTAAAATTAATAGTGAGAGAGAGAGAAAATTAAACTTGTCTTATTATATGCTAATCTGACTGAGACAGGGTCTAAAAATTTGTGTACAGGCCTGGGACACTATCACAAACAAGATTTTAAACTTCATTTCTTGATTGGATAGGAGCACTAAAATCGGATGCCATATGCTCTAGTTCTATAGTCCTTTCCTATCAATATTGTCTTAAGGATCTAAGATTTTTGGGTTTTATTTTCCTAGTCAATGTGAGCCTATGTACTAAATTTTATAACCTTTCTATCAACAAAACTCCCTATAAAGCAGATTTTATATGTCTATGTCTTTTATGCACTTGAATAGAAACTTTGAAAAATAGGGAAAAAGGGGTTAGTGTGTGTAAGATGTACTAGACGTGCTTCACACCCCATGTGCAGACACACTACCTACATACCAATACTTTAAGGAGGGATCAAGCCATATTTAGTTCTCCCTTTAAGAGTGTTTTGTGTAATAGTGAATGAAAATGTAAGAAATACAAAAATTGGGTGTGCTTGAGATGAGTAGGGGTTGGTGTAAAGACTTGAATTAGATTCAAGGTGGAATTAGATTCAAGGTGTATAGGATATATTTATATAGAGAATAGGGAATATTAATTTAGTGGTCTTACTTCTATTCTTGCTTACTTGAGTGATATTTTGCAACCTTTTCAAAATTATCTTTGAATGGGTTTGTATATGGATCTACTGGTCATGAGTTAGATGAAACTAGACTAAGCTGACACAATCAATAAGAGGAATAAGAGAAAAATGGTAATCTAAGTTCAAATTATGATTGGATAGGAGCACTATAAAGGTGACACCCTAGGGTCTAGTGCTATAGTCCAACTTTGGTGTTATTGTCCTAAGCAGAAAAGACCTAGGGGAATGGATTAGTCATGAAGAGAGGGTCTTGGCATAGTTGGGATCAAGTTTGGAAGGCTATAAATTACCAATAATTATTTTAAAAATTCCTATGAGGGTTATGAGATTAAGTAAGAGGGACCTAAGGATTAGGTTTCATTAGCCATGCTCAAGTTGCAATTTTTTGCATTTTATATGACTATAGTAGTCATACTAAAAATAAGATGTTGAGGGAGTTGACTTATCATTTGATCATCAGGTACACAATCAATTATTTGATAAAAATTGAATGGATATCTTAAAATCAATAATTACAATCAAAAAATTGTTCTTGATAAACTTCATGCATTAAAGGCTCCAAAATGCTAAGAAACTATTATTTATAAACTGTAAGTGTGACCATATGAAGGTTTTATTTATCCCATGAGATCACACATGTGAATTTAACCTTGAATATAGTGTATAAGGGTTGTTTAAACCCATGAAAAATCACCAAACTTGTTATTCTTACTTAATCATGCTTAGAAGTGGAGAAAACTAAAGTAAACCTGAACCCTATCTAGATGGATGAGACACTGAGTCCTTCACCTTCTCAGTGATTATTCATAGAATATAGGGAAATAATAAAGGAACGAATTACATAAAATTTAATAATACTAATGTCCCATCCTCTTCCCAAAATTTTGGATCACCATTCTCTCTCCTCTATCTATACCAAATAAAAAACTAACTAGCTCTTATAAACTTCTAAGGAGCTCGATGGAGGAAAGGGATTGGTTTTTGACATTTTTGACTTGAAACTCCCTCAAAATCCTACACATATAATTATGTGGCATAAATGAATTAATTCATGTTCTTGAACCTAATCTTGCTCTGACAAACTTGTATGAAGTACTTGAAAATCCTCTCTTTCTGCTATGAAAATTATCTATTCTACTTAAAAATTGATGGATATGATATGTCAAGTGCCCATAAAGTTTTAAAATTCATGTAAAAACATATATTTATGTTTAAATATCTTATTTATACTTTAAAATTGTCCTTTTATTGCAAAACCTTCTTTAGACATTACAAAATGGGTAATAAAGCAATGCAAAGAGGGGTGTAATGTTAGAAATGAATGTTTGCCACCTTTCTAAGAATTATATAGATTATAAGAGGTGTGTTGTGACTTTGACACCACATGACACATATCAAAGTGAACCCTTATACTTCTAAAAACCCTTGGACCCTCTTAACCATGCTAGAAATGACTATAGAACCATAAGGTTAAGAATAACAGTTACCTTAATTTTATCAAAATAATCTTAAATAATGCTAACCAAGGCTTGAAAAGACTATTTTGAGAAAATTTAATTCCAATTCATTTGTATCCATACTTGATCCTAGTTGGACTAGGACCCTCTCTTCATCTCTGCTCAAGATAATAGTGTTGGACCCTAGGGTGTCCCCTTTCCAACACTCGTGTCTAATCATAATTTTAGCTTAGATTAACATTTTTCCTTTATTCATCTTATTAAATGTGTTGACCTAGTCTAGTTTCATCTAACCCATGACCAATAGATCCATATAAAATACCATTCAAAGATAATTTATAAAATTTTGGTAAATATCACTCAAGTAATTAAGAATACAAGCAAGACCATTCAAGAAATCTTCCCTATTCTCTACATATATCCAGTATATACACTTTCAATCAAATTCAAGTCCTTACACCAGCCCATAATCATCTCAAGCACACCACATTTTTTAATTTTCATTCACTATTACACCAATCACTCTTAAAGGGGGAACTACATATGGCTTGATCCCTCCTCAGAGTATTGGTATATAAGTAATATGCCCACACACAGGGTGTGAGGCACATCTATTACATCTTACACACATTAACCCCTTTTACCTATTTTCCAAAGTTTTTATTCAAGTGCATAGAAGACAAAGACATATAAAATAAGCTCTACATGGATTTATATTGATAACAAGTCTCCAAATTTTGGTACACAGGCTCATACTAATTAGGTGAACAAAACCTAGAAAGATTAGATCCTTAAGACAATAGTGTTAGGGAAGGACTATAGTGCCAAAGCTTAGGGTGTCTAATTTCAATGATCTTTTCAAATCAATAAATGAAGTTTATAATCCTATTTATGATAGTGTCCTAGTCTTACGCATAAATTTCTATA
Source organism: Torreya grandis (assembly GCA_037957365.1). NCBI lineage: Eukaryota > Viridiplantae > Streptophyta > Pinopsida > Cupressales > Taxaceae > Torreya > Torreya grandis. The sequence goes on along the minus strand of JARHVA010002246.1, from coordinate 862,613 downwards.
CCCTATCTCAGTCGGATGAACACAAAATAAGATAAGTTTAATTTTATCTCTCTCATTATTATTTTTAGAAAAGGTCAAATTACAATTAAATTTCAAAAATTATAAGCTCTAATTTGGAGTATTATTTATTGATTTTTTCCTATTCAGACCCTTTTATTAATTAGGAATTAAACACTAATTTCTCCAAAAATAATAAATCAACTACCATACAAGGTGATCTCCATTGCAATAATTTGAATAGAAGTGTTTTTACTATAGAGAACCATAAGGATGTAATAAGACATGAAATTATCCCATTTTCATGGTCATTATCTATATTATTGATTTCATATCCCTCACTTTCTCACATTAAGAATCCATTCTCAGTCCTAGAGAGGCATGCTCTCATTTGAGAACCCACTTGTTATCTCTAAGCATATTGAGAAGTCAGGACTTATGACTATTAGGATGGGGTATAGAATTCATTTAGTATTCATCAAGACCTTTGAATAATCATGGGGGATGGAGAGATCAGGTTAAAAAAATATAAACACAATAAACTCATCCCAAGATGAAAAACTCAATCAAGGATTTCATACAAATAGGATTGTGACTACAAAGTTGAAGAAACATTGATGGTGTAATGAGATTTAGAAATTTTAGAGGGTAAGAAATAAAAATGAAGGGTCATAAACATGATTATGTCATTCAAGGAAACAATGAAGCATTAAAAGAAGTAACTCACCTCTTGAATGAGTACTCACAATCATATAGTATAAACTAATTCAATGAGTCTACATACCTACCTAAAGTTTTCTAAAATAGTGTTTCCATGATTTTACAAAGTATAATGAAAAATCTCAATGAGTTTATAGGTATGTGACAATAGAATCCAAGATTTAGGACATAATAGACTAGGATTTGGTGTGGATTTTTATACCTTTTGAATTGTTATGATGACCTAGATTCAATTAGTGAGTCTTTAGTCCTCCTTTAAGACTTACAAACATGTTTTCAAAGATCAAACAGAGTTGTAAAGCCTATGGTAATAATTGACATGTAGGTATATAGGAAAAAATGGCTTTTGAAAATTTATTAAGGTTAGATATCTCAAGAGGAGGCCATAAACAAGTCTAGAAACCTCTCTCTCACACCTTATATAAACTATTAAGATCTAAATCGTAGTGGTGGTGAATTTACATCTTGAGAAGGTTAAAGTGAGTGTCAAGATTGAATAAAGATCCATGTGGACTAACAATAGGAATGAGTCCTCACTTTTTTTAAGATAAACCATGTCACTTGTTATATGCAACATCATCTAAGGTTCATTTTTAGATATTAAGGTTGTTAGGAGGTTCAAAATGTTCTTTGTAAAGTGCATAAAAGCCTTGAAGAGTGTTATGTTATAGTTATGTCATGATATTACATGTATAATGGGTGATAAGATCATCTCATAAGGTTGTGTAGGGTTAAAAATAATCTAGTCAATGTTTTTTAGGGTTATAACATTTATTAAGATAAAATATGTTAGATCAATTATCCAAGTTTTGTTGGATGGAATCACAAAGAGTAATCAAATTTAGATAGAGATTAAATATAATGAAAAATAATTAATACAAGATTTTACAATTACATGAACATTCATTTTTTAGGGTAATGAACTCAATATTGAACTTAAGAACTCCTAAAAGACCCGTGTCAAGGTGTGGGTCTTGCTTAGAGGTGTTTGACACTATAATGAATGACTAAACTGTTCAAGAGATTCTCCATACATATAAGCACATGTTAATATATATTTCAAGCCAAAAATAAAAATATGAGTTCATTTATAAACATATATAGAAGGGGTAGAGTTCAAAATTATTACACCACCTCTCAAGGTCTCTAGAACATCTTCTCGATTGGATCATGATTTATGGGATTATAAGAGCTTTGGGAATGTTCTATTTCTTTATCATAATGTTCCATCTAATTTTAAAGTCACTCCTAATGAGGTTTCAAGTTTGTAATGAATTTCATTACAAAAATCATGCTCTCAACCTTTTAAAAAAGCATGACTAATTTTGAGTGAAGATGGAGGATTTGTTAAAGCCTTGATACTTGAGAGTGTTAAAGACTTCATGAATATGAAATGGAGTTATAAGGGAGAAGAAATGTGTAAGGAAAATATGTAATATGGTATTGAAATTGAAGCCTAAAGAGATTCAGGTAAGATCATGAATATATTAAATGGATCTTGGGAAAGTAGAGACACGGGTGTTAGGTTTATAAAATCATCCAAACTACAAAAGACTATTACAATGAAGTCAAGGGACCTAATTGGTCACTTATAGGTCTATAAGAGGAATGTGATAAAACAAGCATGTCCAAGGTGAATTTTTTGGAAGAGTGAGAGCTATAAAATATTAAGTGAACTTGGTAAAAATGTTATCATAAGGTTGGACTCAGGTAGATAGAAGAGATTTACATTGATATCCCAAGTAGACTTGAGAAGCACTTACAAGAAGGGTCACAAAGAAGAGCCAAATTTTGATGAACCATGCTTAGTGAAGATAAGTCAAATATATTTAAGGAGATATATTAACTATTATTTCAAGGTTATTAGTCTCCATTAAAATCTTTGGTCCTCTATAATAAGTGAAGAGCCTTGATAGGTTGATTAGGCCTAGTAAGCCTAAATAGGTAGTTACAAGACTCCACATGGAAATGAGGGAATTTTCATGTTTTGAGAGTGTTTTAGTTATGAAAACATTAGAGGATGGTGATGATAACATCACAAGGTAATCCCATGGGTTTTGAACTTAGGAAAGTTGGAAAAGATGCACTTATAGACCTGCAGGGTCAACTATGCCATGAAGCTTGAAAACCCTTGGAAAGAGTATGAGTGGTATGTAAAGATTTGAAGGGTTGAAAGAGAATATAAATCATGGGAATAAGTTGTGTGGGTTGGAGTAATCCTTTAATAGGTGTTGAAATTCAAAATCAAACATAGTTTTCTCTTTTGCACCCTTCTTTTATCCCTTAACTTCACAGTTATAGGGTTTTGAGCCTAAGAAGTAGCTTTATTCACATTGGAAAACCAAGGAGTAGGTGCCTAGGGATATAATATGTTGGTAAATTTTGAATGTGGTTGTATAATTAAAACTCTTAGCATTGGTATTGTATTTCAAACCCTTATGACTATGAACAATCATTAAGGAGCCATGCCACTCTAAACCCTGGCTAAACCCCACAAAAGAACCCAAGGGAGGAAAAATTAAGAAATTTTCACTCAAATGTATTGTATTTTACTATAAAATACCTATAAGACATTATTCACTCCAAATAGACCCCCACCATGGAATTTGTAGGTATAATAACCTATACAAAATCATCAAAAACCATACTTTTATAGGGTTTTAGGCTCAAAATAGGGTTCTAAGCATGTAGAGATGATGAATACCATTATATATGTTGGTTTGGAGATCCATACATCTTATTAGACATCAAACTCCACTTATTTTCCCTTGAGATTACTCTTATAGGTCTACATAAAGAAGGCAATTTTAGATGTGTTTGAGATGGAGAAAGAAGGTCACCTTGAGAGGTCAAGAATAAAATGAATGAGCCAATCCTAATTTAATATCATAATACATTTATTAGTTCATAAACATGTCTATAATACTTTAAATTATTTCTAAAGGATTTATTATGATCACTCAAGAGAGATAAACTCAAGTAATTAGGCCTAGTTACTAGTAGGCCTTTTTGTTCAATAAAAGAATATGAGTATTGGCATAGAGGGCTGTTGAGAGAGTAAATAAATAGACATAACATACTTGTAACTAATTCATGTATATTATTAGGCACATTTCATGGCCATAATGTAGGATTAGGAAGTTTTAGGCCTAGTTAACATACACAAGGTGAGGATAGGCTACTTAATGATCCATTAAGGCCAACTAAACCACAATCCTACCATTGTAACTATAAAAAAGAGAGGTATCTAAATAATTTATCATGATAATATTATGTATGTAATCAACCAAAACTTAAGGAGCCTACACTAAACCATTTCTTACACCATACTCCCATTCAAGACCACTATGCAACTAAGGCAATGCATGGGAGAGGTCAAGGAGCTTTAACTAATCCTTATACAAGTTATAACTATTTATTAGGTAAATGAAGACCATTATGAACTATTCTCCTCACTTTCATGATATATTATCCTCTCTTTCCCTTTTCTTGTTCTATAAATTGAGGCAAAAAAGGAGATTGTAGGCATCCCTCGGCTGGGTATGAAGAAACTTATCCCAATTTATATCTTGTAACCTTTTAAATTAATGAAGTACTATTTAAAATTCTATTGATATATTAGTTTGTTTCATACTTGTTTATTTGAATAAATGTTGAGCTTATATTCCTTTGTATGTCCTTGTTCTCACCTAATTACTATGAGATTGGTCTAAATAGGTCATATGGTGTGTGAGAGTGTTAGTTATTAGGCTTTAAGTATAATATTATTTGTAGTGTTTTGAAGTAAACCTTCCATTCATAACCTTAAAGTTTCATCCATCTATAATAACCTCCATGTGAATTACTAATGCTTAGGAATCTTGTGGAGACCATGTTTTAGTTACTAGTTCTTATCTGGTTCATAAGTGTTTTGAAGGGTCAAATAGAGTGGACATAACACTTTTGGTGCATCACCTCCCTTATCTTAGGTTTTGTTTATACATTATTTATCCATTTTTATAATAAAGCTAGTAGGTTTTAAGAACTGAGCCATAATTGATGCACTAAGGTAACTAACCCTAAAATTAGAGGTTCACCTTATCAACTAGGCCACCTACACTTAGAGGTGATCCCATTATATCAGCTACATGAGGCATGATTGAAACATCATTACCTCAAGGGTGTAATCTAGAGTGATAAATTTTTTTATCATGCTTAGTGGGACCAATATTCAAGAAAATTAGAGCAATTAATGGCAGAATTTGGTTATCTTAGGGAGATTCAAGCAAGCTAGTGACAAATTTGCAATCAAGATATTATGCCAATGGTCATTCGAAGGTCTCCACCTAAAGATAAGAATATTTGTTATTCATATTTCACTTTGTTCTTAATTCACCTCATGAAATTTTATGGCTAGATATGGAGGATATGTGTGCTTTTCAATCCCTTATCAATCCTATGGTACTCCTTGCCAGCCCCCTTGGCAGCCCAACCATATGCCTCAATATCCTTATAAACCTTGGCATAATCCTTCTACCATGAACATCACCCTTAACCTCCTTGTGATCCTTATCAATCCCATTAATAGCCTTCTTATAATATGTACTACCCATCCTTCCATACCTAACCACCCTTTCAATCTACACATAGTTTCTTTGATGAGTTAGATGATTTAAAGAGCATGAATCAAATCATTGCTAGTGAGATATTGGCCTTGAAGGAGTAGCAGTCTCAATGCAACTACTATTATGAGATTCCACCTCTTTCTAACCCATGTAAATATCCTTGGACTACTACTCCCATTCCAAACCCAAACCAAGAAGAGAGGAATGTTGTATAAGTTATATCAAGGATATTCCCAAGCTTTCAAAGCCCCTCACCTCTTCCTCAAGATCAAGTTGTCTATGGATTTCGAAGTATTCAAAGAGAGAAAGAAGTTGTGAGTAACAAGCCTAAGAAGTTCTAAATCTTTTAGAGTGAATCCTAACCCACTAAACTCACTTAGTATCATCACATAAAACCTTATGTTCTAACTCTTCCAGTTGGACATTCATGCCCTCCTATCATCTCCCTATTTAAGGGAGGACCTACGGTTTGGAGAGCAGATGAGGAGTATCAAAATAAAGAGGAACTTGTATTTTTGGGGGTAAATGATAAAGGTATAAATATATTTTTACATGATGAAGGTGATTAAAATCATTTTAAGGAAGATATTTTCATGGGGACACCCCTTGGAAAAACACAAGTATATTTCAATGATGAAAGAAAAGATGAACTTCAAAGGGATCAAGGTGAATCTGATCTTTATGCCCAATAATAAAGTCAAGATTAATATGACCTTAAAGGATCTCAAGGTAAATCTGATCTAACCTCTTACCCTCCCTTCCTCTCCTTCTATCAAAAGAGGCTAGTTGCTTTGAAGATAGAATTGGAGCATTTAGATTTGAGACGGAAATTGATGAAGAACATTGATGAGGTGGTAGTCCCTCAAGAACTTGATTATGTTATTGCTACAAGTGGGTTCCAAGAATAACTTGAAAATGATACTTTAAGAACTTATCATGAGGAAACCACTATTGACACTCTTATTCATCCTAGAAGATCAGAGTTTAAGTATAAAGGGAAGTTTGATGATGTGGGGAAATCACAATGGCATGACCTTGAGGTGGATGAAACACAAGTATATTATCCTCTAGGAGAAAACCATTGAAACATGCCTCATGAACCCATCATCAAATTCAAGATTAATTCAAGTGATTTGTATGATCAATTTTTAGAAGAACATGATCCTTATCATAACCTTGTTGGAGAGTAGAGGCATTTGATCAGCATGATGTCCCATAAAAAAATGGTAAGAGTGATAGTAAGGTTCATGTATTTTTGATTGATCATGAAGAGATTACCTTTTGGGAAGACATGGATACTTCTTGTTCAAGTTTTGATGATACATCTCCACCTCCTTAAGAAAATTCTAAAATTATCAACTTGGACAATGAGCATGGTGAAGAGCTTAAGAAGAGTCTTAAGGAGAACACTATGACATTTGGTCCTATTGAGTCTCAAGAATATATCCAAGGACCTAATAACATTAGGAAATCCTATTTGGACATGATCAAGGATCTTGAGGAGATTGGTAAGCAAGTACCTCAATAAGAACAAGATGAAATTGTTGAGAAAGTTTGTGAGGTTCTTAGTGAGTTAGTATGTCTTGAATATCATATTTAATAAGGTTTGTTTCAAGTTCCACAAAGTTATGTTGAATATGGTACCTTATAAGATGAGTAAAAAACTATTTTTGAGGAGAAAATTGAGGTAAAGGCCTAGGTTATTGTCCCTATCAACCAATATGTGATTATCTTGGAAAACTCTCACATCGACAAAGATAGACATCATTTTGAGGTGAAAATTAAAAATCAAGATGAATATGTTTACATTGGGGACATGTTTTTTTTGTAGAGTCATTTGAGGTCAAAGAAAAGACAATGGTGGTCAGAAAAGGAGTTGGTCAAACAAGAAAAAAACATGATCAATAGTTTTTACTTAAAATTAGATCATCTCATGGAGTAAATAATCTAAGAAACTTCTCCTTTGACCTGAGAGGAGTAAGGCTTGTTGAGGTCAATTGTACATAGTTAGTTGTTTTCTTGATTTCCTAGTTTCTAATAAGTGTCTGTCAACACATGTGTTTTTATTCTTGATTTTATGTTTGATTCCCTTGTGCATGTGCTGAGGCTATTATAGTCCTTAAAATCTTACAAGGTGGTAGGTTTATTTTTCAATATCAAGTAGAGTAGTCATCCCAAGTCATGCTATCATGTGTTTCTTGTCCCTAAAATAATGAGATAGCTAGTTCTCTTAACCAGTAGGCTATTCAACCCATGTGAGTCACCAAGAATGTTGATAATTTAGCTTCCCAAGCTAAATATCAACCCCTACATTTCAAAACTTTACTTTTAATGTCTCATAACCTTGGATATTGGATATCTTATAACTTTTAAAGTCCTCAAAATAGTCTCTTCAAGCCTTTGTTAGCATTTTTTAAGGTTCTTTTGATAACATTAAGGTAAATGTTATTCTTAACCTTATGGTTCTATAGTCATTTCTAACATGGTCAAGAGATTAAAATGGTGTTAAGTGGTTTAGGGGGTCATGTTGAGACATGAAATGTGGTTTCCAAGTCATAACACACCTCCTATAGTCTATACAATTCCTAGAAAGGTGTAAAATATTCATTTCTAACATTACACCCCTCTTTGCATTGCTTTATTACCCATTTTCTAACACCTAAAAAAGGTTTTGAAAGAAAAGGACAAATTTAAAAAATAAATATGATATTTTCACATCACTAAATATATTTACAATAATTTACAAACTTCAAGGGCATTTGACATTTCATCTCCATCAATTTTCAAGTAGATTAGACAGTTTTCATAACATAATGAGAGGGTTTTTAGGTAGTCCATACATGTTTGTTAGACTAATATTAGGTTAATTAACTTTAATGTATTAATTTATGGCTCATAGGACCATATAAATTATTTTTATGGAGTTTCAAGTCAAAAATTTTCAAAAATGATCCCTTTCCTCTATCAAGCTCCTTGGCAGCTTAGAAGAGTTAGTGAGGTTTTTATTTGGTACAAACAAAGGAGAGAGAATGGTGATCCAAGATTTTGGGTAGAGGATGATAACTTAGTATTATTCCATTTTATGGAATTATTTCCTATATTGGTTCCCAATCCTTTATGAATTATCACTAATAAGGTGAAGGACTCATAGTGTCTCATCCATCCAAACAGGGTTTAGGTTTGCTTCAGTTTCTCCACTTCTAAGCATTATTAAGGAATAATGACAAATTTGGTGACTTATAATGGGTATTAAAAACCATTATAAAACATCATAAATACTAAATTCACATGTGTGATCTCATGAGAGTAATAAAAACTTCATATGGTCACACTTGTAGGTTGTAGACAATAGTTTCTTAGCATTTTGGAGCTTTTAATGCATGAAATTTGTCATGAATAGTTTGTTGATTGTAATTATGGATTATTATATATAAATTTAATTTTTATAAAATAATTTATGTTTTACCTAATTATCAAATTATCACTCAACTCCCTCAATATCTTGTTTTCAATATAGTTGCCATATAGAGTGATCTCCATTACAAGAGTTAAACAAAGGTGTTTTCACTATATAGAATCATATGGATGTAATTATAAATTAAATGATACCATTTTAATGGTAATTATATATATAATTTATTCCATATCCCTCACTTTCTCACATTAAGAATCCATTATCAGTCCTAGAGAATCATGCTCTCATTTGAGCACTACTTGTCATCTCTAGGCATATTGATAAGTCAGGGCTTATGAATATTGGGATGGGGTATATAAGGTGTTGAGTATTCATATGTACCTATTAATAATCATGGGGGATGGATATATTAATTTAAAATAAATATCAACAACATAAACTCATCTAAAGAAGACAAAATCAATCTAGGATTCAATACAAACCAAACTATGACTACAAAGTTGAAGGAACATTGATAGTGTAATGAGATTAATAAATTTTAGAGGGTAATAAATAAAATTTAATGGTAAATAACATTTTTATGTCATTTAATTAAATAATTAATCATCTAAATAAGTAACTCACTTCTTAAATGAGCACTCATAGTCAAATAGTCGAAATCAAATTAATGAGTCTATAGACCTACCTGAAGGTTTCCAAAACAATGTTTCTAGGGTTTTATAAAGTATAGTGAGAAATATAAATAATGTTTTAGGTAGGAATAAATAGAATATAATATTTAAGACATAATAAACTAAGTTTTGGTTGGTATTTTTATACATTTTAATTTTTTATGATGACCTAGATTCAATCAGTGAGTCTTCAGTCATCCTTGAATACTTACAAACATGTTTTCAAAGATAAAACAAAGTTGTGAAGCCTATGGTAGTAAGTTGCATGTATTTATATATCCAAAAATGAATTTTAAAAATGTCTTAAGGTATTTATCTCTGAATAAGAGTCCATGATCAAGTCTAACAACCTCTCTCTCACCCCTCATATAAACTCTTAAGAGTTAAATTATAGTGGTGGTGAATTTACATCTTGAGATGGTTAAAGTGGGTGTCAATATTAACTAAATATCTATGTAGAATAAATATAAGAATGATTCCTCATATTTTTTAAATATAAACCATATCAATTGTTGGCTTCATCATAATTTAAGATTTGTTTATAGAGATTAAAGTTGTTGGGTGGTTTAAAATGTTCTTTGTAAAGTGCATAAAATCCTCCAAGAGTGTTATGTCATAGTTATCTCATGATATTTCCTATATAATGGGTGATAATATTGTATCATAAGGTTTCTCAGGGTTTAAAATCATTTAGTCAATGTTTATAATGGTTATATCATTGATTAAGATAAAATATGTTAGGTCAATCAACCATGCTTTGTTGGAGGGGATCACAAAGAGTTACTAAATTTAGGGGAGCTTAAATATAATGGAAAATAATACATAAATAGGTTAAAATTCCATGAAATTTAAATTTTTATGGTAAAACTCAAATATTTAACTTAAGGAGTCCTAACAGACCTGTGTCAAGGGTTGGATCTTGTTTAGAGGTGTTTTGACTAAAATGAATGACTAAATTGATCAAGAGATCCTCCATACATACAAGCACATGTTAATGTATATTTAAAGTAAAAAAGAGAAATATGAGGTCATTTTAAAACCTATAAATAAGGGGAAGAGTTTAAAATTATTAAACCACCTCGAAAGGTCTCTAGAACATATTATAGCTTGGAGCATGATTTATGAGATTTTAAGAGCTTTAAGAATGTTCTATTTCTAAGTGATGAAGGTCCATATAATTTTCAAGTCACTCTAAATGAGTTTTTAGGTCTATAATGACTTTCAATATTAAAATAATGCTCTCAACCTTTTCAAAAATCATGACTAATTCTGAGTGACGATGGAGGAGTTGTTAAAGACTTGATACTTGAGAGTTTCAAAGCCTTCATAAATATGAAATGGAGTTAGGAGGGAGAAGAAAAGTGAAAGGAAAATATGTATTTTGGTATTAAAATTGAATATTTAAGAGAGTCAAATAAGATCATGAATATATTAAAGGGATTTTGGTAAATTAGAGACATAGGTGTCAGGGTTATAAAATCATCCAAACTGCAATGGACACTCAAAATGTAGTCAAGGGACCTAATTAGTCACATACATGTCTATAAGAGGAATGAGAGAAAACAAGCATGTCCAAGGTCAATAGTGGAAGATTGAGATATTTTAGAGATTAAATAGACTTGGGTATAATTTTTTCATGAGGTTAGATTCAGGTAGATAGAAGAGATTCACATTGGCAACCTAGGGAGACTTGAGAAGGGCGTATAGGCAAGGTCATTAAGAAGAGCCAAAGTGTGATGAACCGTTCTTGGTGAAGAGAATTGAAAGAGAGGTAAGGAGGTATATTAACTAGTATTTAAAGTTTGTCAATCTCCATTCAATTCTCTATCCCTCTATTATAAGTGAAGAGCCTTGAGAGGTTGATTAGGCCTAGCAGACCTAAAGAGGTAGTTATAGGCATCCACATGGAAATGAGGGACATTTGAAAGTTTGGAGAGTGTTTTAGTTTTGAAAAAATCTTAGATGAGGGTGATGACAATGTCACAAGGTAATTTCATGGGTTTTTAACTCAAAAAAGATGGAAAATATGCACTTATAGACTTATAAGGTTAACTATGACATGAAGGTTACAAACACTAAGCAAGAGCATTAGTGGTATGCAAAGAGTTTGAATGGTTGGTAGAGAAGATAAATAATATTAATAGGTTAGGTGGGTTAGCACATACCCCCTAGGAGGTGTTGGAAGTCAAAACCAAACATATTTTTCTCTTTTTTACCCTTCTCTCCCTCAACCTCATAGTTATAGGGTTTTGAGCCTAAAAAGAAACTTTCTTCACCTTGTAACATAAAGGAGCATGTACATGGGGATCTCAACTAATAAGGAAGGTTTAAGGATTTTTTATATGTAAGACTCTTGGTGTTGGTTTTTCAATTCAAGTGCTTACGGTTATGAACAATTGTTAAGGAGCCATGCCGCTCTAAACCCTTATTAAACCCCATAAAAGAACTTGATGGAGGAAAACTTGATAAATGTACACTCAAATGTCTTTTATTATCCTATAAAAAACCTATAAGACATTATTCATTTACATTAGTCCCCCACCATGGAATTTTTAGGTACAATCACTTTTGCGAATTCATTAAAACCATACTTTTGTAGGGTTTTAGGCTTAAAATAGGGTTCTAAGCATGTTGAGCTGATGAAGGAAACTAGAGAGGTTGGTTTGGAGAGACCTACATATTATTAGACCTCAAACTCCACTTACTTTCCCTAGATATTTCTCCTACAAGTCTACATGAAGAAGGTATTTTTAAATGTGTTTGTGATGGAGACACAAGGTCACCTTGAGAGGTCAAGAACAATATTAATGATCTAATCCAAATTTCATAGCATCATACATTTATTAAGTCCTAAACATGTATATAATAGTTTTATTTATCTTTTATATAGGTCTTATGATCACTCAAGAGATATAAATTAAAGTAATTAGGCCTAGTTGCCTAGTAGGCCTATTTGGTCAACAAGAGATGAGTATTTGCATAGAGGGCTTCTAAGAGAGTAAATGAAAGGCTAGAACATCCTGTTGACTACTTAATGTTTGTGATTAGGCACATTTCATGTCCATTATGGATTATTACGTACTTTTAGGCCTAATCAAAATGCACAAAGGGAAGATAGGTTATATAATGATCCATTAAGGCCAACTAGACCATAATCCTACCATTGTGACTACTAAAAGGAGAGGTAATTGACCAAGTTAGCATGCTCATGTTGTGGATGAATTCAAAAAAAATTAAAGTATCCTTCACTAGACCATTTCCTACACCATATTCTCATTCAATACCATTACGTAACCAAGGCATCACATGGGAGAGGTCAAGGAGTTTTAAATGATCCTTATGTAGGTTGTAAATATTTATTGGGTAAATGAGGACCATTTTGACCTTTTATCCACACTTACATACTATATTCTCCTTTCTTCCCCTTCTCTTCTTATATAAATTGAGGAAAAAGGTCATTATAGGCATCCCTTGACTAGGTATGAATAAACTCTACCCAAATTATGCCTTGTAACCTTTTAAATAAATGAAGGAATGTTTCAAATTCTCTATTCTAGCTTAATGCATTTCATAATTATTTATTTTCATAAGTTTGGATTTTATCTTCCTTTTTATGTATTTTTTCTCACCTATTTACTGTAAGATTTCTCTAAATAATTCATATGGTGTGTGAGAGTGTTAGTGAATAGGATTGAAGTGTAATATGATTGGTAGTGTTTTAAATAAAACCTTCCACTTATCACCTTCAATTTTCATCCATATAACATAACTTCCATGTGAAATACTAATGCTTAGGATTTTCTTGGAGAACATTTTTTAGTTACTAGTCCTTTTTTGGTTCATAAGTGTTTTGAAGGGTCAAATATAGTGGACATAACACTATTGGTACATCACCTCCATTAGCTTAGGTTTTATTTATTCATCTCTTTATCCCTTTTCATTAGCAAGACAATATGTTTTAAGAACTAAGACATAATTTATTCACCAAGGGAGCTAGCCCCAAAACTAGAGGTTCATCTCATTAACTAGGCCACCCACACCTAGAGGTGATCCCATTTTATCATAGACCTAAGGTATGATTGAAACATCACTTCCTCAAGGGTGAAATCTAGACTGATAATAATAATTCAACATTATAAACTATGAGTGAGTTTTAAATTTCAAAGTTCTCCACCTAGGGATGTCTATTAAGTGGCATACCATAAATATAACCCACTCAAACTTTATTTAGAATTTGTGCATACTAAATCTCACTTAAAGCATTCCAGTTTTGCATTAAAACATGACCCACTCACTTTCCCTTTAAAATTTCATTTTTTATTTGTTCCAAAAAATATGGGCTTATGGGATATAATTCAAAAATGTTTAATTTTTTTTCAAATCAATCATAATACATGAATAAAAACAATCACACATTCCAAACATCATAAATACTATTAAAAACTCCCCTCAGAGGTTAATGAATGTTTATTTCTTTAATATTCCATCAAAAATATTCCCTATTATAACTAAGTGACAAAGGGAATGTATGCCACCTTTCATTACCACTCCTAGAATTCAAGGTTCTAATGATATCCATCTTGCTCACATTATTTTCCCATGAATTGTAATATATTCTATAGTATATTATATTAGTAATTGGTATGTTAGGCCACCATATCATGGGGGCAATTAACATGTTCCTCTTCAAACCCCTCTTCTTCCCACATGAAAATTAATCAGCCAAAGGGGTATGATATTTGTTTTACCCAACACCCCCCTTTTTTCATAAGGAAATGGGCACCCACTTTTGTGAAAATATGGTATTTAATTAGGAACCTTATTAATATGTCTATACAAGGTTTTGGAAGTCTATGAGACATTTCACTTTTTTGGCAGATAGTATTGACATTATGTTTATTATGTTTATCAGACTAATTTATGTATTATAGGTAAATTATTTAGTTTCATAGTCTTTAGGTTAATTCCTTTGGTCTTCTTACAAGGTTATATTTTTGGATGTTATGTTTCAATAAATCTTTGATCTATTTTATTTCAGGCTTATTATTCAAACAAAATTATTTTTGTCAAATAAATTATTATGGATTTTTCATCTAAAATAATTCTCTTGAAATAATTTGGCCTAGGGACTCTTTACCTCAAGGAATTCTAGATCATATGCACTCTCCCTAAAACAAATTTCCTGATGGATCATCCCATTGACCCTATCTAACTTTCCTTTAAAACTTTTGGAGTGACCCTTAATCTTACAAGAGTACCTTTTGGGAAGTTTGGACCTACCCTTCAGACTTCATGAAGTAGACCCTTCAAGAAAACATTTTCCACAAAGTAGGCCTTTCATTTTCCTTCAACCTACCCTTTAGAACCCTTCTAACTAGCCCTTCATCCTGTTTTAACTGACCCATTAACCCCCCTTTTTAACCATTTATTTTAGGGCACATACCCTTTAGTTTTGTGTAGCCTACCCTTTGGCATTTTGTAATTTGCCTTCAAAAAAATTTCCAAGTGCCCTTTCTATCCCAACCTACCCTCTAGGATTTGTGGGAGTATCCTTGAAAGAATTATTGTGGTCTTTTTCCCATAAAAATCCCTTTGAAATTTTTTTTGATTGCCCTTAACCCTTTCCTTCAAAACTTTGTTCTGTGCCTTTTCCAATTCATTCAAACATTTTTTAGAAAATAAATCCCATGAAATAAATCCTTTGGGACATTTTAAAAGGATCATTTACCCTAAACTATTTCCTTTAGACTTATAATTTTGAATATTTTGTTTTGATGTAAAAACCCTGAAGTAATTCCTCTAAAGGGCATGTACCCTTCGGACTTCTTGAACTAACCCTTTGGATATTTTTAAGGTCACATTTTTTTCCTTTTCAAAGTGACCACCTACCCTTAGGGACCTTTTAAGTGACCCTTATTCATACAAAAGTGCCATTCAGAGATAAATATGCCTTTTAGGCCTCCAAAACTACCCTTCAAGAAATTTTTAAGTGCCCTTTAGCATTTAAAAAGTATATCCTTTGGGACTTTTATCATGGACAAAATGCCCTATGAAGTGGACCCTTTGGGCCAAAATTACCCTTTAAAATTTTTGGAGTTACCCCTTTAACCATGAAATATCCCTTCAAGATAATTCCTGAAGGGATATTTCATGGTTAAAGGGGTAACTCCAAACTTTTTAAAGGGTAATTTTGGAATTTTATCTAATGAAAGGACAACTTCAAAATAATTACTGCAAGCACTTTATCTAAAATAATTACCTCGAGGGAATTATCTACAATCATAAACCCAAAATAACTTTTTGGACATTATGCTCCTAAGTGCTTTATTACAAAAAACACTATTGAAAATATGCCATACTTATCTAAATAGAGTTTAAAAATTTCCTATTTGATAAGTGTTAAAATCCCCTACCAACTCAAGCTAACAAATTTGAAAAGTGAATGTTGCATATTTAATACTGCATGAATTAGTATTCAATGCAAGATCTTATATAGGTGATACATAGCCATTGAAGACATCATTTGCATCCAAGTTATATTGTAATCAAATCATCTTCATTTTTACATAGCAATTGAGAGCCCTAGTTTATACTTTGAAGAGTATCTAATGAGAAAAAAAAATCTATAGCCAAGTCAATTGCATTGATATAAAGTTATACATATCATGCAGTATGATGAGTAGGATACAAGTACGAATACATAGATATGACTTCTTCATCTAGGAAATTTTGAGGGATAAATCCTCCATCTATGTTCTTAATCAAGGATTTCATAGAATTAAAGGATATGGTCTTTGACATAAAAGTGTTTCAAGATAAGTATCATAATTAATCACAACTTTGGGAGGCTATTGATTCAGTTAATATGTTTTCACTAGATGATGAGATAGTACTAGTAGAAAGGATATTCATCTAATAACTTCTAGCCTATAAGTGCCAAAGATTTTACTTCACTATAATAAAAATATAGGTTATGCCATGTATAGACTTACTTAGTGATTTATTATTTTCAAGCAAAATATCATAAGATGCCTACCTCTTACACTCTCATGATGACACATTGGTTATATGAATCTCTAGAAGTGACTTTAAAATATACCTATTCCTTAGTCTACTAGATGTATATTACGATAACTGTAGTTGGGTTAATTAAAAGATGAAACCTTGATCCCAAAGGTGCTCTCCTCATGGTTGCTTCTAGGCCAATCCGTCACCTAACAAGGAATGAAGCTAAAGGGAGCCATTCCCATAGAAAAATTTAGAATGGGATTTTGAATAGGTATGGCCTTAATCAATAGATTATATAAGATACCTAGCATCTATTTTGTAAATTTAGATTGGGTACCTTTGTTGCACATGATGCTATCACATGATGCTACATATGCCTTAGATGAGGTAATTAGTTTGACACTGAGAGAATATATTCTACAGAATGATAAATGTCCTACCCCTTCAAGATGTTTTTTAATGATGTCTTATTTGGTTGACACAGTTATGGGGACATATTACAAAGACATGGGCAATCTATGGGCTCTGGCCATGGATTGCATAAAAAATAGAATCTATGACCATTTTCAATTCATGCACATATATGCTTATCATAAGCACATGGTCAAGATATGTAAAGACGTTTATCCATAGGTATGGAAAGCCATTCATGGCTCACATAGGCCTTGATTGGGATAAAACATTCTAAATAATTTAAGTGGAAAGGGAGATTATTTCCTATACCTAGACATTATTGTCATCATGGTGTAGGGAAATAATGTGGAGTCCTTATGTCTATTGAGGTATGTAGCTAAAAATTTGGTAGAACAAGATATTGATTTCCAGTTATGTAATAGCTCTAAGGAAGACTTGGATAGGTGAAAAAAGGTTTATTATTTTGAAGCCTAATTTCAATTGGCAAGATGGTCTACTAGATAAGGCAACATCTTATAGATATTTTAGGTAAGAGGAATAATTATGGCTTCCCTACAATAGCATATAGAGATTGGGACCACCATGGGTGGATCAAATAACACATTAATGGCTTCAACATTCCTTATTTACACCATCCCTATGGTTATTACTTTCTATTTATGAATGCTAAAATAGATGAAGAGGTGCTGGAATGAGCAAAAATTACTAGGTTATAGGAGGATCACTTGAAAATGATCCAAGCTGAGCTTGGTATTTCAAATAGGGAACTAGATATAAGATCTCTCTTCAAAGTATGGTAGCATTCATATTTTTAGATAGGGAAATTCAAAGAGCAAGAAGCTTGCTTGTCCCAAGGACTTCCATTGAAATTGAAATAAATCAAGAAAGAGCCTAGGCTCTCTGAGCCTAGTACATAGAGAGGAGAAAAAAGGGGAGATCCAATAAACTTGAACTTTGATGAAGAATCAAATGAGATGCAAAAGATGCCTTTTACTAGCACCACTCAATTTATTATGGCCAGCCCTTATGTATCTATTGCTTCATCTACTAGGGTGGCTACTTCACAAGTAACAATGTCTACTTCCCAAGGCTTTCCCATTAAAGGAAAGACCCCTTTGGTCTATTTTGGGAATACCAAGACTCCTATAGGTAGTAAAAAAATCATGCATCTCAAGGCTTGCCTACTCCACCTTTAAGTTCTCATCCAAGTGGAGGAGATGAAGTGATCATCAAGGACCTAGTAGATGATTTGGATGAGGAGGTTGAGTTGGAAGAGGCTAAAGCTCTAAGCCTTTAAGCCCCCCCACTAAACTTCAACCTTAAGGTACTCAGACCTTTTTCACATTTATTTTGGCTTTGATTTCCATTATTGATTCAACACCTGTCTCTTTTATGGAATTTCCTTTTACCTCATCCACCCCTTTCATTTCCACAACCACCATTGATACCTCCACTATCACTACCACACCGTTTCCCACATCCATTCCCTATATGCCTAATATTAATTATATTGTGGGAATTCACAGAAAGAAGAAGGTAACTAGGAAGGTTAGAATTGCTCTATCTACTCCCCAACTTCATCTCCAATCTACACAACTCTCCCTTCCACTCCCCCCTTTGACTTCTACAAAAGAAACCATGGTAGTAAGCACTATCAGGGGAAGGAATGTGAAACCTCATGTAGTTATAGTCCATCCACTCCTTAAAATAGGAGAAGTGGATTGGTCTAAAATAATATGGCCTTCCTTCCCTGATGTCTTGACCAAGGATAGTACTGAATAGAAGAGAGAAGAAGAGGATGAGCAATAAATTATTGTTACAACTATTGAGACACCCCTCAACATTCCACCTTGGGATATAGATATGAGGACACAAATTATAGCTTATAAGGTCACTAAAATACCATTCATGTCCACTTTGTTTAACCCCTCAACTAGTTTAATCCAAAGAGTGAAGAATAGAAAATTTGAGGATGACAATGGTGTAATCATCATCCTTAAGGAATGACAACTGGTATTATCCCTCATAAAGAGGTAGAATAGGTAGCCAAGGGACTCTACATATGAAGAAAATATTTTAGACTTAGCTCAAGCACATAAGGATGTAGTGGTGGCCATCCAACAAGGTATAGAGTTAGCTTGGTAGGAGCTAGAGGAGGAAGTGCAAGAATTATAGGCACAAATTAAGTATCTTAAAGAAAAATCTAGAACTTTGCACATTCCTACAAAACTTATAGCCGAGGTTAGAGAGGTTGTGTCTAAATGTTATAATTCTCAAGAGGATATGGAGTTCATATAGGTTGAGATGGAACCTCACATGAGCCAATAAAATCAAATCTATGGATCTTTAGATTAGGATAGTACCAATCTTAAAATGTTAGTTGCCTACATAGGCAACTCATTGTACAACCATTTTGATTTAATGACTACATTTGAGGCATCGAATACCCTAAGCTTGGTGGTCATAAAACATAAGGAGGTTAAGGAGTGGTTGAAGGTAGTTGTATCCTTACTATTAGAGTACCAAGGGTATGAGGCCCAAATCCTCCATATTTTCAGTGAGATAAAACTATCTAGGCAAGATATTACACAGGTAAATTGATTAGTATAATTAATTTTGATAAAATTGTCTAAGAGGCCACTAATAATTTCAAGCAAAGCATTCAAGGCTTGGTAGTGGAGAAGATAGTTTTTGAGTTGAACCATGTTAGAGGGAAGGTGAATGAAGTGGATATTTTCATAAGTAAGTTCAAACTTACTTAGGATGAACATGTAAGACTCCTTGGGCTAACCAAGATACTTCACCAACCTTCATTAATTAACTTGGATATCATTCATCAACAACATGTAGCAATACATAAAGTATATGAGGAAAATGAGGTGAAGAAGAAGCAATATTCTGGTAATAGAATTACATCTTTAGTTTCTATTCTACCTTCAACTCTTACTAAAACCCATATATCAAAACCTTAGACATATACATGTAAAAATATTGGTGGCATGAATATTTAGATTCCTTATAAAATAGATAAATCATTGTTAAGTTGATTTTGTATTTTCTCATGCACACATTTCATGTTTTTTTAAAGTTAATTTGTTTATTTATAGGTTTTATAGTTTTTTATTAAATTATTATGAACCACAGTTAGAACTACGTGTTCTAACTACCACATGTAACAAACATGCATAGACTTAGAGGATGAAGCAACCCCTTCCCCAAGATCTATAAATATAATTGTATCACCCAAATTTATTTTTTAGAGTTAGAGAATTTTGAATACAAGGGAAATGAAAATTTTTGATTGATAGTAAATGTGTTTGGGTATTTTCTTTCCCATTTCATGTTATTAGTTATTATTCTTATGGTTGTTTTGTTTCAATAATCTTTAGTGTGCAAATTTTGTAAATAGATTCTTGATTGTTTTGATTGATATGTTAATCTTCAATGTGAAATGGCTATTAGAGATTGGATAATATATTGATTTAAATAGTCAAGTCATTTGAATCATATTTGTAGATGTGTATTGGTGTTTTATTGGTGTAGTCTTCCAAGTGTGTGCTACAACTGCCTTAAATAATACATTAGCCCAAACCATAATCTCCTGATTGAAGGTACAACAACAACCTTGATAAGAGCAATCTTTTTTTGAGGCTAGTGGACTTTCTACATCTCCTTTCCCTTAGACTTTTGAGTTTTACCTATTTGTATTAGTGTAATTATTGCTAACAACTAGTGTTAGTTTTAAGGAAACATAGGTCTATCTAGAAGCTAACCAAGAAAGTAATTCCTAAGACCCAAAAAGATTTATTTTCTACCTTAGCTTACCCTCCTTATGTGTTTTTTTATTGAGATGTACCCTAATCTATATTAGAGGCTAGTCACCCATCCAACTAACGTATGAATTCACTCTGTTAGAGATCCACAAATCCATCCACAAAACCTTGTAAATAACATTCATACCCTACCAACTATTCCATCAATAGGTTGTCAAAATTGCATACTTACAACTCATGCCTTGGAGTGGAGTTTACATTTATTAATATCCTAAAATGTTAGAGGTTAACTTATTATGATTGTGGTGTGCATAAAAAACACATCAACAATTTCACTAGTGTTAGAAGGAGGACCAAATTTCCTCCCAATAATAGAGGTTAGTCCTTGTGTAGATTTACACCTAGAGTCACCTAGGAGAGTGACCATATCAAATTCCTAGGTTGGTTTATTAGTATCACCCTTAGCAAGCCATATGAGACCTAGAGTTATGCCAACAACCCCAGTTTAAAAAAATCCACCTCTACTATGACAACCTTCACTTGTAAGGAACCCTTTACTTGTTAATCAACCAATGGCCCAAAAATAACCTTAATTAGTTGGATCTACCATTTTCATCTTGGGGGAGGTGTATGATTTACCCCAAAACCTTGAAAAATATCTACCATCTTTTTCTCCTTCAGGGCCAAGGACTATAAAAGATCATATTAAATCTCTAAAATTTGCCTTAATATTGATGAAAGTAGTGGATGATGATGTTGCATGTAAATTATTCCATTTTAATTTAATGTTTGTTTCTTATGACTGGTATTTAAATCTAATGGAAAATGTCATAACCAATTGGGAGGATTTTCAAACTATTTTTCTTACACAGTTTGGATAAGTCACCAATCCTAGATTGGTATATCAATAATTTAATATCATGAAGAGGGAACCTAAAGAGCTCATCTATGCTTTCAATACAATATGGAAAAATATATACAACTGGTTAACCCCAAGGTATAAACTAGAACTAGTGTTAGCACTAGAGATGTACAATAATGCCATAGATACCATTATTGTTGTGTTCCTGAGAAGAGCACCTACTATCAATACTTTGGAATTAACATTAAAATAAGTAATTAACATCAATAGATAGCTTAATCCATACATACCTAGGATACCTCACCTCAATAATGGAACCCCAATGCTTAACTTGATATCCCATGTGAAGCAAAACATGTTGGCATATAATCAGAATTAGCTATACACACTACCTCCGTTGATGTAAACAATGTAACCAAGCCTCATCTATATAAACAATCATGTGATGATCAATATTTACCAATATAAAAAACATATAACTATGATTCCTATAGCTATTCTACAAGGTGTGGATTCTATAAAAGTCGAATTACATTCTATTCAGAAGATGGTCTAGAAATTGAGTAATGATTTTTTGAATATGCAATGAAAGCTACGCAATACCAATACTTATATGGGAAACCATAACACCAGGTTCTAAAGATATAATAGGCCTAAAAATAATATGGAACAATATGGCAAACTTCCAAAAATCAACATTACTAAAAAAACTCTCCCTAATTGGTGCAGGATACACAACACACCCTAACATGGCGAGCTTCATTACATTGAGTTTTATATATCATTCATGATATTTTAAAGGGAAGTCACTAGGTAGGATTAGATAAATAATCTACCAAAATCTCATCAGGACCATAGATCTAATAGCATAAGCATGTTCTTTGAGACTCATGAATTCCCCTTCTTAGGAGAAGATGATAATGAATAAAAAGATAATTTAGAAGAAGTTCATGCCTTTCAACAATTTTAGAGAGATGCATACAACTTGAAGAACAAACAACCACTTATTACATCAACTCCTCCAAACATCACAATAATTCCACCTAATCCAAAATAAGACAATAGTCCACCCCCTCCAAATGGGAATGATCTGCTACCAAATAAGGAGGAGCCAATCAAATATAAAGGATACAACATTATGGAAGATATGAATAAAATTAAGGCAAATACCATGTTCTATGATTTGGCCCAAATCACTGAATGGAAGATGTTGTGGAAGTCTATCACTTAAAATATCCCTATAGAGAAGACTTGAATAGCTTCAGATAAAACAAGAGAAGCAAAAGTGGCTGATATCAATGTTATCTATAAGAGTAAGCCCAAAGCACCATCATTCTTGCTAACCATTAGAGCATTCGATAATAATATTCATATTTATTTAGTTGATTCTAGAGCATCTTCAACTATTATGCCTAATTCTATATTTAATAATCTTGGTCTTACTCCCAACCCTTCAAAAATACCAATCTCTTAGCTAGACAAGGTAGTAGTACCAATAGTGGGAGAATTAAATGATGTACACATTCAAATAAATTTAAAACTAAGGGTTCAGATGGCTATCAATATCTTGGTAGTTGATATACTTGAAGACTATATATTATTTCTCAGTAGAGACCGGTCTAAAATACTTGATTGATATCTTTCCATAGACTTCTCACACATATGGCTACCATGGAGAGGAGTTCCAAACTAGATCAGAATTGATAGAGTGCCTAGAATGAAATACACCATCAATAAATACAATGTCAAGAATGAAGAATTAAAGTATGACTCTCCCTCATTGATTATATATACTTTTACCACTCATAATTTAGTGTAGAGCATCGAACATAAAGGTTTGAATTAGCTATGGATAATGCATTTTGATGGATTTAAGTCCAAGCAAGGATCAAGTGTGGGGATTGAACTAATTTATTCTCAAGGTAAGAATTTCTTCACCACCAATAGATTATAGTTTCCCTATATGAATAATATATTTGAGTATGAGGCTCTAATCTTAGAACTACAATTTACACTTAAGAATAATGTAAAATAAATAAAGTTATTTAGGGATTCAGAGCTAGTAGTTCACCAAATAAGAAATAAATACCAGTGCAAGTTGTATTTTTTAAAAATGTATAAGAATAGAGCATGGGATTTAATTGAGAGATTTAAATCATTGAACATGGTATCACTCTTGAGAGAAAAAAATTAGGCCACTGATTTGTTGGCCACTACTACTACCAATCTGGAACCACTGTAAGAATCCAAGGTAAAAATATTTTCTATTGAATTGGTTCCTTGTCTCTCTATTCTAGATAATGTAGAGAATTTTTAGGTTTTTAGTGATGATCAGTAGATTATCCATTTCTTAACTAACTCAAGGTTTTATAAGTCCTAAATTATCAATGACAATGATGTTAATCACATTTGTCAAGAAGAAATGGATAGGAAGGCATTCTCTAGCTTAGATAAAATCAAATACCAATTAGCTTAGTCTCCTTAGAAAGGCCTTTTGACATTGATCCTTAGGCATAACAGCTCTAATGGCTCAAGGTCAATGAATTAGACTTCAATAGAGAAAATTTGGGAGATGAACATAATCCACATTATGTCAATATCAATCTTAGTTGTACTCCTAAGGAAAGGTAACAAATCAGGGATTTGATCTCTTAGTATAGGGATGTTATCACATGGACATAAAAGTATTTAAAATTATATTACCCTTAGTTTATAATGAAATTACTTAAAAAATAAAGTAGAATAGTATAAATAGATCCCAATAGGATTGAAATATATCATAATATATGATAATAGATAAGCCACTTCATGGGATCAACCTCCACAAGTTTCAATAAGAGGAGAATTCACAATATAATGATAAAAAATTACCCACTACCTCCTATATATAGTCTGTCTAGGCCATCGTTACTCCATAGGCTCACTTACTAACCAAATAAATGCATAGATAAATGTGATATAGCATCAAAGAGGGATAATTAAGCCACAAGTTGGCTATTCCTATCCTAATACATGTGTTAGGTTAGGGGTGTAACATGTCTTTCCCCTTCAAACCAATGTTGTCCTCAATGTTGAACAACTCTAGATGTTGTTGCAAAAAATATTCACCTTCCCAAGTTTCATCTTCACTACTCAGGTTCTTACACTTGATCAGATATTCCCTAATCTCTCTGGTTCTCAACCTCTTACTACATGTTTGGAGGATCTTATCTGGTTCTAAAATGACTCATCCTTCTTCATCTAGTTATGGGAGTTCTATCTAGGCTAAAACTTTCTATCCAATGACCTTCTTTAAATAGAAAACATGAAATACTAGGTGTATGCAAGATGAATGAGGTAACTCGAGCTTGCAATCCACACTTTCAATTTTCTACAAAACCTAATAAGGGACATAATACTTAGAACAAGTTTGTTGTCCTTTTTTTTTGCTTCAAGGGCATCTACTTATAAGGATGCAAACATATAAATACCCAGTCACCCACCTCAAAATTTTGCTCACTACAATGTTGATCTACTTTTTGCTTCATCATGTTTTGTGCCAAGGCCAAATTCTCTCTCAAACTAGCCAAAACCTCTTATTGATGCTGTATGTGCTCTTCCACATCTCAAACCTTGGTTTGAACCTTTAATGAAGAAGTGATGGAAGGTGGATGGTAACCATATATTGTTATAAATAGAGACATTTTAGAAGAGGTATGGAAAGATGTGTTATACCACCATTCTACAAGTGGTATCCATTTAACCCAACGCTCTTATTTATATGATACAAAACAATGGAAATACACCTCTAAATATTTGTTAACCAGTTTTGTTTGTCCATTAGTTTGGGGGTGGTAAGATGAGCTATGAGCTAGTTGAGTACCCAAATAGGAAAATAGTTCAGTCTATAAATTACTAGTGAAAATAGGATCACAATTACTTACAATTATTTTTGGGGTTCCATGTAATTTTAGAACTACCTCCAAAAAAATAGTTGATATTGTACTTGCTGAAAATGGGTGTGAGAGAGCACAAAAATGGGCATATTTTGTAGGCCTATCCACAATGACAAAGATAACATTCTTAACTTCAGAACAAGGTAACCCTTTGATGAAATCCATGGAAACCTCCTCCCACCTTTGACTAGGAATTGCTAACTATTTTAATAGACCTAGGGTCTTAACTATCTCACCTTTATTCTATTGGCATATCAAGCATTTTACCACAAAATTTTGTACATATCCCTTGAGTCCTTCCCAAAATAATTTTTTCTTAATTTTATGACAAGTATTTAAGAACCCTGAGTGTTCCCCAATTGGAGATGCATGTAACTCCATAAGAATATTATGCTTAAGCTCTAAATATTTACATAAGTATAACCTACCCTTATACCATAGGACATTACCTTTCCATTCAAATTTGTCATAGGCTAAAGTAACTTGCTAGAGATTCTAAATCAAAACCTATGTAGCCTTGTCTTACTCCCATTCTAACCTGACTTCATCCACCCAATCTAATTTCAACATGGACATTGTACAAAGTAATGCTTCTATAGATATATCCCATCTGGATAGTGCATTTGCTACTACATTATCTTTACCTTTCTTGTAGATGATTTCAAAATCATAACCCAACATTTTGGTTACCCACTTTTTTTATTCCTTAGATGATAATATTTACTCCAAAAAGTATTTGAGACTATCATGATCCATTTTCACCTTAAAGTGTCTACCCATCAGATAGGGCCTCTATTGTTTAACTGCATGAAGAATAGCCATCATTTCTTTCTCATAGATAGGTTTTTGTATATTCTTACCTTTGAATTGATGACTCTCAAATGAAATGGGTCTTCCTTCATGCATTAATACTACTCCCAACCTAGATCTAGAAGCATCACATTCAATAGTGAATGTCTTTGAGAAGTCTGGAGTAGCCAAAACTGGAGTGGTGCACATAGTTACATTTAGTTTCTCAAATGCTTTAGTGGTGGCATCATTCCAATGGAAGGCATCCTTCTTTAGTAATGCATTGAGTGGAGCCTCTATGCTTCCATAACCTTTCACAAATCTTTGGTAGTAACCTATTAGTCCTAGGAACCCTTAAAGGTTTTTGAGAGTTTTTGGCATGGGCCATTCCATCATAGCTTTGATCTTTTGGGGATCAACTTTGACACCTTCATGGGAAACAATGTGACCTAGGTACTCTACCTCCTATACTCAAAAGCACATTTGGATGGCTTTGCATAAAGATGATGCTTCTCCAAAACTATCAACACCTATTTCACATGTTTTAGATGTGCTTTCCATGTCTGACTGTAAATCAATATGTAATCAAAGAAAACTAGCACAAACTTCCTTAAAAAAGGCCTAAAAATAGTGTTCATCAAGCTTTGAAAAGTAGATGGTGCATTTGTAAGACCAAAGGGAATTACCAAAAACTCATAATGGCCCTCATGCATTTTAAAAGTAGTTTTATGAACATCTTCATCCTTGATTCTAATTTTATGGTACCCCGAGTGAAGATCCAATTTTGTGAAATAATTAGCGCCATGCAACTCATCAAATACATCATCAATTACTGGAATAGGAAACTTATCTTTGATGGTGTACTTGTTAATTTCCTTATAATCTAGGCACATCCTCCATGTGTCATCCTTCTTTCACACCATGACCACTGGTGATGAATATGCACTTTGGCTATGCTTGATGATCCCTACCTCTAGCATCTCATGTAACATCTTTTCTATTTCACTCTTCTATACATATGGATATCTATATGGTCTGATATTTGGTGGTTAAATCCATAGAAGTAGTTGAATGGCATGATCATGTTCTCTTTTTGGTGGTATTTCTTTTGGCATGGCCCCAAAAATAGATGGGTGGTCATCAAGAATCATCTGTAGATCAGGATGTGTAGATGCTTGTGTGGGTTAAACTTCTATGGAACATAATCATGTAATAATTACCTCTACCCACTTTTTTAGCATTTTGGTCATCTGATGTGAACTAATCAATTTTGGAGATTTTGCTTGTAATCCATGTAGTTCAATTTTCCTACCTTCAGAATGAAAGCACATGAATAGTTCCTAGAAGTTCATCTCAATAGTACCCAAGGTTGTGAGCCATTGGACTCCAAAAACAATGTCTATGCTTCCCATGAGAATAGAAAATGTAGGAGAATAGATATTGTACTCACCCATAGCAAGTTTATTACTATGGAATTTACCTGAATAATTAATTTCACCACCATCTAAAATCATGACCTAAAATTCTAGTGTTGGGTAGATGAAATAGTTAAATCAAGTGGCCAAATTATGGTTGATGAAGTTATGTGTTCTCCCCAAATCAATCAACACTGTCACCTTCTATTTCTTGAGGAAACCCACCACCTTAAGATTTTTTGGAGTGCTAATACCTACAAGTGTATGACAAGAGATTGTAGGTTGGGAATCTTCAGGTACCTCCTCTATCTCTTCCTCATCATCGTTAGAGGCATCATCTTCTTCTTCATCTTCATTGGATCCCTCAATGTAGAATAACTTATTCTCATCACATCTATGTCCTTTTCTCCACTTGCTGTCATAACTGAAACATAATCCTTTTGCACACTTCTCTTCAATTTAATGAGGTGTCAATTTGGTAGGTGAAGGAAATATTTGTGTTGATATGCTATGATCTTTGATGTGAGTGAATGACTGCTTCTTATTGGCTATGAATTTTTCCTCATCTCTACATTCCATGATAATAGAATAAAAAATATTAAGTGGATTAAACATGCATACCTCATGTTGAATGTGGTCCTTGAGTCCACCCAAAAATAGGTCATTGAAGTTCTCCTCTTAAATTATCTCCACATGTAAGGATAGGTTCTAAAAATGATGAATATAATCCTTAATGGAGCTAGTCTATCACAATTTTTCTAGTTGGATAAAGTAATTCTTTGTTACACTATTGCCATAGTGTAATTGTAGCTCCTTTGTAAAAACTAACCAAGTGACACTGAGAGTCATCTTTTTTTTTGAGCACACAACCATCGATACCAAATGAATTGATCAGGTTCAAGATACAAGGATGCCATGTTAACATTATATCCACCTAGGATATGATGCAAATCAAAAAAATTCTCCATTTAGTTGATCCAATTGAGTGGATATTTTCCATCAACTTTACGCATATCTACCTTGGGTGATAGTTTCTTCTGTGGTAATATAGTTGGATTTGAAGTAGACCGATTGGGAGAACCACCCTGATGGGGTTGTTCAATAGTGATAGCTAGATGATTTGGTAGATTATTTTTCAAATCCATCATGATATCTACCAAACTATCTTGTATGGATTTCATATTAGATTGTATGCCTTGCACTTCACTTTGAATGCCTTGCACACTATAGTCAAGCTGGCTCACTTTGTGATCTATGTTAGAGAACCCTAGTATAAAGGATCTATTACATCACCCTTATAAATCCATGTCTTCCTTTTTATTATTTTTAACTATATTTTTATCACCCTTTCCTTGGCCCCAAGTTTGTGGACCTACCATAAAAGGGCTTTACGATGTCGACCCTAATCGACACTTTTGACCCAACTTTTACCAAGCGATTTTGGAATTATGTCAACCTGAAATAAAAACATACAAAGAACATACCCTAACCAAATTTTTATAATATTTCCAAAAATGTAAATAAATCATAAAAATTCTTTGAATTACCTACTATAGAGCAATTTTATGAAAAAACCTAAAATGGAGATAAGTTTTATAAAACAGATCCAAATGAGCTCAAATTTTAATGGAAGCTTAATTTAATGATTTATCACATCTAGTGAAAAAATTGAAGATAAATTCACAACATTTTTTAGATATATCCAAATTTAAAAAATTAGGGTTTCACCCACAAGATTGCCCAAATCGCAACTCTGATACCACTTGTAATGAAATTACTTGAGCAATAAAGTAGAATAAAAAAATAGATTCCAATATGACTAAACTATATCAAAATATAAGATAATAGACAAGCCACTTTGAGGGGGAAACCTCCACAAGTTTCAATAAGAGTAGAATTCACAATATGATGATAAACAATTACCCACTACCTCATATATATAGTCTAACTAGGCCATGGTTACTCCATAGGCTAACCTACTAACCAAATGAATGCATAGAGAAATGTGATATAGCATAAAATAGGAATAAGTAATCAAAAAGTAAACTATTCCTATCCTAATACATGCAATAGGTTAGGGGCATAGCACAGGTCATCACTCATACCATTCCCTTCAAGCAAGATCATAAACCCTTTAGAAAAAAGCAAAGGATCATGAATACTATTTTGGAACCTCTTATCTATAGAGAATTAGATAAATTATTAAATGCCAAAATCATCTTCCCCATATGAAACTCAACCTAGGTGGCCAATTTGTTCCGAGTAAGGAAGAATAATGGAAAAATCAAATTATGCATTGTCTTTAAAAACCTGAACAAAGCTTCTAAAAAAGATAATTACCCTCTATCATCACTGGATGAGGTAATACAAATTATAAGTGGCTTTGGAATGATGTCTTTTTTAAATGGTTTTTTAGGCTACAATCAAGTATTAATGAAATGTAAGGATTGGATGAAGACTACATTTACCATAAAATGGGGAA
This sequence comes from Torreya grandis, assembly GCA_037957365.1. NCBI lineage: Eukaryota > Viridiplantae > Streptophyta > Pinopsida > Cupressales > Taxaceae > Torreya > Torreya grandis. The sequence continues at coordinate 832,528 of JARHVA010002246.1, read as the reverse complement.
CTTATGCATACAAAAGGATGCCATTTGTCCTAATCAACACAACATCTACCTTTCAATGTGCCATGGATCATGCCTTCAAGGGATTGAATGTAAAATGAATAATTATTTATATGGATGATCTCACAGTATTTTCAAAGAATAGAAGGATCATATAGCTCACCTATATTCTATATTTGAGTGGTACCAAAGATTTAGTTTTTCATTAAATCTAAAGAAAAACATATTTGGGGTAACTAAAGGCAAACTATTGGGACACATCATCAATAAATATGGGATCACCATTTATCTTGATAGATTCTAAGAAATTTCTAAGATTTAGCCACCAAATAATGAGTTAAAATCATTCTTTGAAAAAATCAACTTCATCACGAAGTTTGTCTTAGGGTTCATAGAATTTTTCAAATCCTTGAACACTATGATCAAGAAATATTGCAAGATATAATGGACAATTGAAGCCAAAAAGTTTTTCTAGGACATCAAGGATATGATATCATAAGCTCCAATATTAATCAGTCCAAAATTTACAAAGGATTTCTATCTATACTCCTCTTCTTTTGAACACACAATTACTACCATTATCACACATAATAAGGACAAAACTGAGCACTCAATTGCCTTCATGAGTACCAATCTAAAGGATACAGAGCTTAAATACTCCATGATTGACAAGTAGATCTTCACCCTTGTCAAAGTAGTGAAGAAATTTAGACATTATATTTTGAGGAATAAGGCCATTATTGTTGTCCCAAACCCTACTATCAAGCTCACCCTATCACAAAATGAGCTAGGGGACCATCGAGGAAAGTGGATGGCTAAGCTCTAAGAGTTTAACATAAAAATAAGGCCTATAAAGACCATTAGAGGACAAGGCATTATTCAGCTCATGATTGAGCTTGATCCTCAAATCACCATTGAATAGGTATATAAAGCACAAGTTTCTAAAGGTGAGTGGTACACAAACATAATTCAATACTTACTTATGGGAACGTATCCCTCAGAATATAATAGAGAAAGGAAAAGAGCCTTGAGGCTCAGAGCTACTCATTTCATGATCAAGAAAGGTTACCTCTATAGGAGGAACTATGAAGGTATATATCCTAGGTGTGTATCTATAGAAGAAGCTAAGGAGATCTTATAAAACTTACATCAAAAGATAGGTAGTGGTCACCTAGATGGAAACACCACAACCCATAAAATCTTGAGCTTGGAATAATATTGGGAAACTATATTTAAAGATGCTCTTATTCACATCAAGAATTGCCATGAATGTCAAGAATTTACCAAAAGGGAGGTTCATTCTACCATGCCACTACAACTAGTTATTAAAGGAAGGTCATTTTCATAGTGGGGTTTGGACTTCATTGGTGTAATCAACCCAAATTCTTCAACCAGCCATAAATTTATGTTTATGGATATAAATTAATATATTAGATGGGTAAAAGTGGCTACCATAAAAAATAAGAGAGCATAAGATGTGATTATCTTTTTTGAGGAACACATTACTATTAGATTTGGCATGCCCATCTCTCTAGTATGTGACAATGGACCAACATTTATATCAGTAGAGTTCACTGAGTGGACACATGGCAATCAAGTCATAATCATATCAACTTCCAACCACTACCCTTAAATAAGTGGATTGGTTGAGTCAATGAATAAAAATCTAATTTAAGTGATCAAGAATTTAGTAGGGGACAAGCTATAGACTAACACAATCTACTAAAATATACTCTTTGGGTAGATTAGATGAGATACAAGAAGGACTTAAAAAGTTCAACATACCTATTGGTATATGGACATAGACCAATTTTTCCCATCATGTTGAAACTTACCACATATCAATTCATACAATATTACATGGAACCAAATGACAAAGTAGAATCCAGAATGCTTGAAATAATAAAAATTAAGGATTCAAGAACATAAGCCCTACAAACATTCAACAAACACCAATATGTAATTAAAAGGTGGTTTGACAAAAGGGAAAAATTCAAAGAATTAAGAATCTCAAATTTTGTGTTACTATGGGATAAATCCCATAAAAATAAATCATAACATGACAAGTTATCTCCATTATGGATTAGACCATATCAAATTTTAGAGATCTTGGGCAATAACACATTTCATCTTAAATACCTCCAAGGCAATGAGCTTACATATCTAGTTATTGGATAGTTCCTAAAAAACTACTTCAGAGTTGTCCCATCTATAGAAATTACTAATTGAGAGGCTTCAAATGAGTTTAGATATAGGATTATATTAGATTTCCATGTTTTCTAGAATAGATTTTCAATGCTTTATAGAGTATTTTTTCCTACTTTCAGTATTTTGTTTTCTTAGATTAGATTTACCAATTTTATAGATTAGTCCTCTCTATTTTATTCAGCATTCAAAAGTGTGCTTAATATCATTATTTATAAAACTAAAATCCAAAATAGCTGGCTTTTGAAAAGGGGGAAATTAAAATTTTGACATTTCAAGGACTAGTTTACAAGGTAGGTGTGTTTTTGAGTCTTCAGGAAGAAGGTAGGTAATCATAGTTCAATATAAATGGTGTCATAATTGAATAATTTTACCAATAATATAAAATTTTCTTTTTAATTACTTCATACAAATCTATAATTTTTTCTTGTTTTATTAGATCACATGCACTTATCGCAATGAACACCTATTGGAAATGGTAATTCTAGGTCTAGATCTAGCTGGCAGGGACATCCTAGTAATGATATGCTTATAATTATACCAGCTCACTAGGGTTTTTTATTTTCTCTTTTATATTAATTTGAAATCAATAAAAGAAAATAAAAAGGAAAGAAAAGAATCAATGAGTTCAAAAGAGCAAAAGAAAACCTAAAGAAAATAAAAGGGTCTCACATGATGAAATAAGGTTATTATACCACGCAACATGATCAAAAAAATATTGTAATTATAAGAGAAGGAGCCCAAGGTATATCTATCAAGGATATGGATTCTTGTCTAGTAGTAGAAAAATGCTTGAGCTTCCCTTATTTTGTGCTTTAATGAATACTAGAATGAAACTTACATCCCCGTCAAAGATTTTGAAAAACCCATCACAGTAAGGGTTAAAAGAACTACCCATTTTGACACACATAGATCCATGAAAATTATAAGGAAAGTATGTTGTGTGAATCTACTTAGGAGTCTTTTTCATGTTTTTAATTTAAGCATTCTTTTGTGGCACACTTCATAATTGACTTACAATTTCAAACTAAAGTTCTAGGTTATGGAATACTCAAGAGTATTCCCCCCTATAAATCACCATTTGTGGTACTCAACAACCCCTTTTTCCATAAATAAATGAGGAGCCACTTTTTTGAAAATATGGTCTTTAACTACTAACCTTATTCATATGTTTATGCAAGGTTTTGGAAGTCTATGAGACATTTCACTTTTCTATCAGATGGTATTGACATTGTGTTTATGAGACTAACTTGTGTATTACAGGTAAACTCTTCAAGTTCATAGTCTTTAGGATAATTCCTTAGGTCCTATTACAAGGTTATATTTTTGAATTATATGTTTTAGGAAATATTTGGTCCTATTTTATTTTGGACTTATTGTTTGGATAGCCCAATTTTTGTTAGAGAAATTATTGTGGATTTTTTGTCTAAAACAATTCTCCCAAAAGAATTTGGCCTAGGGACTCTTTGCCTTAAGGAATTCCAAATCACATGCACTCTCCACAAAAAAAATTTCCTAATGGATCATCCCTTTGACCCTATCCAACTTTCCTTCAAAACTTTTAGAGTGACCCTTAGCTATATAAGAGTACCCTTCAAGAAGTTTGGACCTACCCTTCAGCCCTCACAAAGTATACCCTTCATGTAAAATTTTACCATGAATTAGACCTTTTATTTTCCTTTCACCTATCATTTATAACCCTTCTAACTATCCCTTTGGCCTCTTTGAATTGACCCATTTACACCATTTTTGACCATTTCTTTTAAGGCACATACCCTTTAGTTTTATGTGGCCTACCCTTTAGCATTTTATAATTTCCCTTTGAAGCTTTTTCAAGTGCCTTTTATATCCCAACATAACCTCTATGATTTGTGGGAGTATCCTTTAGAATAATTATTTTCACCTTTTTCCCATCAAAATCCCTTTTGCATTTACTATGATTACCCTTTGCTCTTTCCTTTGAAACTTTTTTCCATACCTTTTCCAATTTCTTCAAACACTTTGTCTAAAATAAACCACCCAAAATAAATCCTTCGGGACCTTTTAAAAGGATCATTTTCCCTAAACCATTTCCTTTAGACTTAGCATTTTGGACATTTTGTTTTGATTTAAAATCCCTAAATCAATTCCTCTAAAGGGCATGTGCCCTTCAAACATCTTGAACCAATCCTTTAAATATTTTAAAGGTCACATTTTTAGCTTTTTCAAAGTGACCACCTACCCTTTGGGACCTTTGAAGTGACCCTTAGCCTTATGAAAGTTCCCTTTGGAGATAAAATATGCCCTTCAACCCTCTAAAACTACCCTTCAGGAATTTTAGAAGTGCCCTTTGGCATTTATGAAGTAGATCCTTTAGGAATTTTGTCATGGATAAAATGACCTATGAAGTGGACCCTTTAGACCAAAATACCCTTTAGAAAATTTGGATCTACACCTTTAACGATGAATATCCCTTTGAGATAATTCCGTCTGACATTTTGTTTGATGAAAGGACTCTTTTGGAATAAGTACTAGAAGCACTTTATACAAAATAATTACCCCAATGGAATTATCTATGAACATAGAATCAAAAGTGATTTTTCAACATTATGTTCTTAAGTGATTTATTATGAAAAACATTATTGAAATTATTACATACTTATCCAAATAGATATGAAATATTTCCTACTTGATAAGTGATAAAGACCCTTACTAACTCAAGCTAACATGTTTGAAAAGTGAACATTGCATATTTAATATTACACAAACTAGTATTCAATTCAGGATCCTATATAGGTGATACATATCCATTGAAGACATCATTTTCATCCAAGTTATCTTGTAATCAAACTATCCTAATTTTTAAACAATGACTGAGAGCCCTATTTTCTACTTTGAAGAGTATAAAACAAGCAATAATCAAGCTATAGATAAGTCGATTGCATCAATATATAGGTATACATATCACACAACACATTGAGAAGGATATAAACATGAACATGTATCTATGGCCTCCTCATCCAAGACATTTCAAGGGATAAATCCTCCATCTACATTATCAATCAAGTATTCCATAAAATTAAAGGATATGGTCTTTGATGTAGAAGTGTTTCAAGATAATTATCACAATTACTCACAACTTTGGGAGGCTATTGATTTAGTTGATATGTTTTTACTAGATGCTAAGATAGTAGTAGTAGAAATTATATTCATCTAGGAAATTATAGCCTAAAAATGCCAAATATTTCACTTCTCCATAAAAAAACTAGAGGTCATTCCATGTATATACTTGCTTAGGGATTTATCCCTTTCTAGAAAAATATCACAAGATGCCTACCTCTTACACTCTCACAACAATATAATGGTCATGTGCATTTATGGACATGAATTTCAAAAATACCTATCCCTCAGTATACTAGACATCTATTACAACAAGCACACTTGAGTGAAATTCAAATCTAAAACTTCAATCCCAAAGGTACTCTCCTCATGGTTGATCCTAGGCTAATCCATCACTTGGAAAGGAATTAAGCTGAAGGGAGTCATTCCCATAGATAGATTTAGAATGGTAATCTAGATAGGTATGACCTTACTCAATATGTTATATGAGATGCCCAACATCCATTTTATAAATTTATATTGGGTACCTTTGATGTATATGATGTTATCACATGATTTTGCCTACACCTTGGGGGAGGTAATTAGTTTGATATTGAGAGAATAGATTCTACACAAAGATAAATATCCCACCCCTTTGAGATAATTTTTTCTAATGTCATATTTGGTTGAAGTAGTTATGGGGACATGTTACAATGACTTGGGTAATCTATGGGATCTAACCATGGATTGTTTAAAGAATAGAATATTTGACAATTTTTAATTCTTTCACATATATTCTTATCATAAGCACATGATTGTGATATGTGAGGATGTTTATCCAAAAGTATAGAAAGCCATTCATGGATCACTTATGCCTTGATTGGGATAAAAAATTATGGAGAATTTAAATGGAAAGAGAGATAATTTATTATACCTAGACATTAATATCATGATGGTTTGGGGAAATAAGGTGGATCCCCTATATCTCCCAAAGTATGTCCCTGACAAGTTGGCAAAATAAGAGATTGATTTCTAGTTATGGAACAACATTAAGGAAGACTTGGCCAAGAAGAAGAAAGGATTACTCTTTAAAATCCTAATTTCAATTGGTAGGATGGTCTACCAGATAAGGAAACATCTTAGAGATGTTGGAGGTAAGAGGAATCATTATGGTTTCCCTACATGGACACATATAGATTGGGACCCCCATGGGTGGATCCAATAACACATCCATAGATTCAACATTCCTTATTTCCACCATCCCTATTGTTATGAATTCCTATTTATGAATCCTAAAGCAGATGAAGAGGTGATGGAATGAGCACAAATTTTTGGGTTATAAGAAGATCACTTGAAAATGATCCAAGTTGAGCCTGTTAATTCAAATAAGTAACTAGATAGCATAAGATCTCTCTTCAAAGGATGTTATCATTCAGATTTTTTGATAGGTCAATCTAGAGAGAAGGAATCTTCCTCATCCCAAGGACTTCTATTAAAATTGAAATTGAAATTGAAATCAGTCAAGAAATAGCATGGGGTCTCTGATCCTAGTACACAAAGAGGATCAAAAAGGGGAGATCCAATCAACTTAGAATCTAATGAGGAGTCAGACGTGATGAAAAAGATGCCTACTACTAGCAACACTCAATTTCCTATAGCCACCCCCTATGTATATATTGATTCATCTATTAGGGTGGCTACTTCATAAGTAGAAACATCTACTTCCCAGGGTTTTTCCATTGAAAAAAATGCCCCTTTGGTCTATTTAACAAAGCCCAAGTCTCATATAGGCAACCTCATAATACATCAATCTCAGGGCATGCCTACTCCACTTTTAAGTTCTTAATCCAAGTGTAGGAGATGAAGTGACCACTAAGGACTTGGTAGATGATTCAGATGAGGAGGTTGAGTTGGAAGAGGCCAAGGATCTAAGCCTTCAAGGGGCCCCCATTGAACTTCAAATTTAAGCTACTCAAACCTTCTCCATGTTTCTTTTGGCTTCAATTTCCATTATTAATTCAACACCTATTTTTTTATGGAAGTTGAATCTACCTCATCCACCCCTTTCATTTCCATAACCACCATTGATACCTCCACTATCAATACCACACTATTTCCCATGGTCATTCATTCTATGTTTTTTTATAACTTCTACTATGAGACATCATGAAAAGAAGAAGGCAACCAGGAAGGTGCAGACTACTCTAGCCACTCCCCAACTTCATGTGTAATCTACACATCTCTCCCTTATACTCCCCACTTCCACTTATATATAAGAGACCATGATAGTAATCACTAGAAGGGGAAAGAAGGAGAAATATCATGTAGTTTTAGTCCATCTTCTCCCTCAGATTAGAAGAGTGGACTAGTCTAAAATAATATGGCCTTCTTTACTTGATGTCTTGACCAAGGCCAATAAAAAATAGAAGAGGGAAGAAGAGGAGGCTGAACAAGAAATTATTGTTACAACTACTGAGATACCCCTTAACATTATACCTTGGGCTATAGATTTGAGGACATAAATGCCAACTTATAAGGTCACTAAACTCCCATCCATGTCCACTTTATTTGACCCCTCAAATGGTTCAATCTAAAGAGTGAAGAATAGAAAATTTGAGGATGACTAGGGTGTAAGTATCACCCTTAAAGAATGATAGCCAGTATTCTCCCTCACAAAGAGGTAGAACAAGAAGCCAGGTGAATCTATATATGAATAAAATCTTTCAGACCTAGCTCAATTATACAAGGATGTGGTGGTGGCCATTCACAAAGGTAAAAAGTTAGCTTGACATGAACTAGAGGATGAAGTGTAAGAATCATAGGCATAAATTGAGTAGCTTAAATAAAAATATATCACTATGCACATTCCTATAATCATTGAATCTAAGGTTAGAGAGGCCACATCTAAATGTTACAATTTTCTATAGGCTATATAATTCATGAAGGATAAGATGATGCCTCACATAAGCCAAGCAAATAAACTCTATGGATCTTTAGCTTAGGATAGTACCAAGCTCAAAATTCTAGTTGCATACATAGGTAACTCATTATACAACCATATTGATCTAATTACTATGTTTGAGGCATCCAATACCCTAAACTTGGTGGTTATTAGACATGAGGAGGTCAAGGAGTGGTTTAAGATAGTTTTAACCTTAATACTAGAGTACCAAGGTCATGAGGCCCAACTCGTCTAAATTTTGAGTGAGATGAAACTATCTAAGGTAAGAGATTCTATAGGTAAATGGATTAGTAGAATAAATTTTGATAAAATTTTCAAAGATTCCACCAATAATTTCAAGCAAAGCATTCAATGTTGTGTAGTGGAGAAGATAGAATCTGAGTTGAGCCAAGTTAGAGGGAAGGTGACTAAAGTGGAAATTTTTAGAAGTAAGTTCTAACTTACTAATGATGAACATGCAAGACTCCTCAAGCTAACCAAGAGACTTCATTGAACTTCATTACTTAACTTGGACAATCATTCATCAATAGCATGCAGTAGCATATAAAGTCTATGAGGATAATGAGGTGAAGAAGAAGAAAACTTATAGAAATGGAGCTACATATTTAGTTTATACTATAAATTTGACTCCTACTAAATCCCTTGTATCACTCTAGAACATAAATCCTTAGATGTATAAATGTACAAATCTTGATAACATGAATATTTAGATTCTTTGTAAAATAGACAAATCATTATAAAATTGATTTTGTATTTTCTCATGCACATGCTGCATGTTTTGGTAAAGTATATTTGTCTATTTATAGTTTTTTAGATTTTTCTTAAATGGTTATGGACCATAGTTATAACTACATGTTATAATTACCACATGTAACAAACATGCATATACTTGAAGGATGAGGTGACCCCTTCCCCAAGATCTATAAATATAAATGTATCACCCAAATTTATTTTTTGGAGTTAGATAATTTTGAATACAATGGCAATGAGCAATTTTAATCAACAACAAATGTGTTTGAGTATTTTCTATCCCATTTCATGTTATTAATTTTTATTCCTATGGTTTTGTTGTTTCAATAATCTTTAGTGTTCAAATTTTGCAAATAGATTATTGATTGTTTTGATTGATATGTTAATCTTAGATGTGTAATAGCTATTGAATATTGGAAAATATATTTATTGAAATATTTAAGTCAATTTTAATCATATTTATGTATGTGTATTGGTGTTTTCTTAGTGTAGTCTTCTAAGAATGTGCTACAGCTACCTTAGACAATCTATTAGCCTGAGCCATAACTCCTAATTGAAGGGTATGCAATAGAAACCCCTATAGAATAAAAATTTATCTAAGCCTAGTGGAAGTATAACATATCCATTCCCTTAGAATTTTGATCCATGCATGTTTTCATGTGTGCAATTACTTCTAAAAACAAGCATTAGTTTTAAGGAAACACAAGTCTATCTAGAAACCAACCAAAGAAGTAATTCTTGAGACCCATGGAGATTTATTTTCTACCCTACCTTACCCTAATTTTATTTTTTATTATTGAGATCTGCACCACTCTAGATTAGAGTTTAGTCACCCATCCAACTCACATATGAATTCACTCTATTAGAGATCCACATCTTCATCCAAAAAACCTTGTCAACAACTTGCATACCCTACCAACTATTCCATCAACATGTTTTCAAAACTACATACCTTCAACTTGTGCCCTAAAGTGAAGTTTACCTTCATTGAGATCCTAAAATGTTAGAGGTTATATGTTTATGTCGATGGTGTGCATAAAAATTACATCAACAATATTTTTGGATAATTAAATAATTTAGTGACACAAATTTCAATCTTAGATCTACTAAACACCTCATTAGTTTATAAATTCATCCTCTATTCAACATTACATGATAATATTATTCTTAGTGATACATTACCTATTGATTTTGATTCAATCATGAATGCTTTTAAAGATACAAAAACATGAATTAATTTTGATAGTGACAAATTTATAACACAATATGTAATCACACAAAATATCCCATTGTTTATTTAAATAATAACATAAAAAAATTTATTAAGAGAGTATTGATTGATGTCAGATCTTTTGTAACCATTTTTAGTTCTAATTTATTGAAATAATAGGGTATTAACAATGTTTTAAGAGGGAATATTCTTATCTAAAGGATCAAGTCAGAACCATTTCCTAGAAGAATAAGGAACTAAAGGATAACATTAAATTTCTTTTGAAAATGAGGAAAAATTCAATAAAATATATCATATCAGCTTTTAGAATCATTCAAGACTCTTTTGGGAGAACTGAACCAAGGTAGAGAGACTAATTAAAAATTAAAATGTAGAGAATGTTGTAAGGAGGTTGAGAAATTACCTTAGATACAACATAGATTGGATATATATTCAAATAGAATGATCACCAACTAGGAGGATGTCTCATGTCACCAAAAATTCTAGTTGATTACGTGTTGTTTTTGATAGTCTTTTAATTTTTTTGGTTGTTTTATTATATTTTACTTTTTAGCAGACTTTAATCTTTAATTAGGCTCTTAGGGCCTTTTATGTAGTTTCTTATGTATTGTCAGGTCCATAGTTCAAAATACCTTTTTTTACCCATAATAAAAAAATCAATGATAACCATCAACAAATAGGTCAAACTATCAAATGATTTTATGGTGCTTCAAAACAAGTTCTTAGATCGATCACCTTAGACATAACATTAGGACCAAAAATTATGTCTATGTCATTTTATGTTATGCCAAATTCATTACATTATAATTTTAAAATTAGGGAAACCTTTGATACACACGATGGAAACAGTGCCTTATATTATATATAAATGCTTAAAATTCATGCATGAATAATATTGCAATGAATTCCTTACACATGATACACCTTCCTAATACTATAAGGTCTAAAAATCTAAATCATAATTACATTATATAATTATTTTTATTCTTTCTCAATAATTTATTGGGATAAAAAAATCACATACGAAATCATAGAATCAAGTACTACCAACAAAAAAAATGATCCAAAACAATTGTGTAAAGATTAGTAGAACTATATCACACATGGAATGAATTTGAGCAATCAAAAATAAAAATAGCAAAGCTGATAAATTAATTTCATAAGTTATAATAAGAACATTCAAGATTTAAATTTTAATTTCAACATAACCAATAGTTTCACAAACAACATTACAAATATAAATCATTAATAAGATAAAGTACAAAAAACACCACTCGAGTCACAAGTAAAACATGGTGACATTCCACTAAATAAACAAGATACACACAATCAGCAAGAGATTATACTTTCCCTTACATCATTGGTAAATTATTAAATAAAATATGGACATGTTTCTAATTATTATGGTGATGATGATGAATCCAACATGACTAATATGATGAATGATTTAATACACAACCTAAATTTCAATCCCATAGGTAGTTATTTATCACATACTTTATTTACACATATTTACTCATGAGTGTATTAATATGACTCAAACACACTTTGTGTAAATCACTCATTCTCTAAAGGTAAATAAATATTGTGGATGCCTAAGGAAGAAGATGAAAATAAAGGTAGCAATCATAGTTCCTATATAACACTTACTTTAACTTTGTTGACAATGTGGAAATAATAGAGCTAAATGTTTCACAATAATTTCAAATTAAATCACACCAAGATACACCAATAATACTTTTAGAATTTATATTGGAACATAATCTCATAACATTATCTACTAATCGACATTAATTAAGAGTAAAAATTTTACACGAAGAAGGAAAATCATTTTTTACCTATCAGAGAATCAAAGGATGTGATATAAAACATTGTAAAACATTGGGTGAAAAACTACAAAATTAAATACATGGAATTATTTGAATATTACAATATTAACAAGCATCATCTATCATAAAAGTTCACAACACATCACCTACACTTTCAAAAAGAAAAAATCATCTTCAAAAAAGTGATTTAACTTTAAAAATATACATGTAAGTAATTTACTTTAAACATGCTTATATTTATCCTACATAAAATCATGTTCATTTTAATGTGAGGGGATTAACACAACTTAGTTATCATATATAATATTTACATCACAGTGCATATTGAGAGGAATCTCTTAGATATATCATATACCTAATTGATTGTTGCCCCAAAATTGGTAACCAAAGGGTATGGTTTATTCCTATAACATATTGACAATAACTCACATTAGGGGCATCATGGTTACAATAGATGCATGCTGCAATAAATTTTAATCACCAAGACATTACATTTTAAAATGAGGGGAGAATAATACACATATTAGATGATGGCAATTGTGACCAATATAGGGAAGAATAAGAAGAATATTCGATGCATTTATACAAATACAAGACCTTAAATTATGATTATTATGATTTATAAGATGAGACATGAACACATTAAATACAAAAAAATTTGATTGTACATAGTTTATGTTTCGTTACATTTTCTTCTTCTATTTATTTACATGTGTGATTGTTTGATCCATTATTATATGCCCTTAGATTTAATTGAATTATTATAATTTTTTCCATTGTGTTACTTTATAGATATGGAAATCATTAAAATAATATTCATTTTGTTGACAATTGCATTTATTTATCTATTTACATAGTTTTTCCTCAAATTATATCAGTTTACTTTTAGGATAGAATCACTATGAACAAGAATAGAAACATTGAACATTATTGTACCAATTGGTTGATCCTATCCTTTGTATATTTTTACCTACAACCTGCATTTATAAAACATATATCCCAAATTATGTTAATTTATAGATTACTCACCTAGTCTCAATATTCAAGTTTGAGTTTTTCATACAAAATATCACTTGTTTCATGCTCTATTTTTTATACATGTGACATATTTTGACAAGTGAAAATTTGATGAAATGATAATGTACAATAATCTACTTTCATACATCTTCTAGTATCCTATAGATTTATAATAGTTCCAATTTACATTCCATAAGGGGAAACTTCATTGTATTTGGCCATTAAAATATTTTCTAGTGCATCTCTTTCATTGGAACTTGTTATGAGTTGTCCAAATTTGACTCCTTTAGCATAATTAACAATCTATTTTACATATTTATAATATTTTTTAGTAGATAACATAATATTTATATATCACACATGTATTTCATGGGTATCTATGAAGTGTTTTGTAAGACATATATGCATCTCTAAAGATTAATATGTTAGACTCACATATAGCCATTGTCCTTTCTAAGATGGGAACACATTATTTATAGGTTATAATATGTAGGTGTTATCATCCTATAAACCCTACATTTTAAGGTTTCATATTACTTACAAATGCCTTTATAACATTTACATCTTATATAATGTACATCATCATGTTATTTACTAGGATATGATCATATAATATATGCATAGCTTATACTACCTTTTCTAATTCTATGTTCCATTGCTTTTTAATTGTACATACTATACTAAATTTTTTATTTTATATTATGTTGGCCATTGGAACTTATGTGAGAATTCTTGATTGATGCATCTCTATGAGAAATTGTGCTTTAACATGTATTTATTTTGGCCCTTGGCCCTATGTGTGTGATAAATTTGAATATGTCCCTTGTTTTTAGAATTCATCATGTCTATACATGGTGCATAAGACAATTTAACATGTCCTTGCTCTTGTACCTTGGTCCTCTATTTAATTTTTTTATATCATGTGTTTTTATTGTGTTTGTGTTTTTTAATATTGATAAGTTTGATAAGTTCCATGATCTATATCATCCACTCCTAAAATACTAACATACTAATTACATGAGATTAATTGATACATTCTATAGGTTTATCCTCTTTAGTTATTTACAAAATTTGACTCTTACTATGTTAACACACTTTTCCATATGCTAAAATTTTAAATGATAACATCTTGACTATGCATGTTTCAAGTTAACTTTTATTTTGAGGTAATTAAATTTTTAGGGAAAATTTCCTCACCTCAAAAGGGGTGAATTTTAGTGGGATTCTCATGCATCCGATAATCTATTTTCAAATATAAAATTTTGGTGATTGACACAAATTATGGGGGAATATTCCATTGCATATGCACTTCTATTTTAATTTCAAAAATTTAATTCACACAATTTCAAATAGAAGATACAATAAGAATTCACATACAAGTTTCAAACTCTACAACTATAATGGAGGAATGATACAATTTCATGCCAAATTATTCATTTTATTTTAATAGTTTTTGACATAGTGAGATCATGGGTGTACTCCATTCTCTTTTGATCAATCATGATAAAAAATATAATATTACATTTGAATGTAAAGGCCATCTATATTGGTTGAATCAGTTAAGTTACACAGTGCATGACTTGGAGTTCATTGATAACTCTAGCATTATAAGTGCAAATATTTTATAATTTCAACCCATTTAATATCTTGGGGTTACAAATATTAGTAGAGATAAATTTTTGTTCAACATACCTCAATGAGTTTTATTTTCATTTCAAAAGATAAAATTAGAGTTGGGGTTTGATCATCCCTAATTTTATCCAATAGTTTAGCTAAGGAGCTATTTTATCAAAGTGCTTCACAGGAGGCACTAATGACCCAATGATTTAAGTATACATCATCACCAAGAAAATTCATAATAGCAACATCAATTTCATGAGAGGTTAAATATGGAATGGAAATGAAATTATATTTCATGATTCACTTTGAAAGAGAGAAAACATTATAATAAATAAGCTAATAAGGTTTCTCACTTCTCATTCCCAAAATTGACCTTTCCTATTCCTATGGGAATGGATAACTTATTGAATAAGATAAAAGCTAGACATCTAGGATTAATAACAAATATATATAATATTTTTACATCCCCTTAATCTATAGGGGTATTTTTTAAACTAAGAATTCCTCTGAAATTTTCAATTTTTTTTGTCCCAGAGATTTTTTTAAAGATTTCTATTGGTTGCTTTGTTTAAGGAAATGTTACAACTTAACACAGCCATCTTTCATATAGTGCTAAATCAAATGAAATTTGGTATTGATATTCTTGGTTGGGTCGTGAAATATTGGATTATTTACCATATGGATTGTATAAGTGTTTTCAACCATGAGAGGTTTTGATTAAAGGTGTTGCTCTTGAAAATATGAAAGAACTTGTCTAAGTCACAAGATCTCTCTGGTTGCCTCTAAAGTGGCCATATATTTTTATTTTATTGAAGAATTTTTCATTATTAATTACTTCTTGCTGATAAATATCATTCTTAAATTCATCAAAAAACCCATGGTGGACTTTCCATCTTCATGATCACCAGCACGGTCAAAATCTAAATACCCAATGAGTTTGAAGTCTTTTCCCTTGGAGTATTTGAGCCCAAACTTTTATGTTCCTTTGAGATATATGAGGACCCTTTTTTATGATACCTAATGACATTCCTTGGGTTTTTGGTTGAATATTGAGGATCATCAATTTAAAATGATATATTTAGTCAAGTTGTAGTCACATAAATAAGGCTTCCAATGAGTTATCTATATTTAGCAGCATCAACCAAATATGTTGAATCTTCAGATGTTAATTTGAGATTTTTTTCCATGGGCATGATGAGAGGCTTATAATCTTCTATTGTAAACTTGATTACAATGTCACCAATGCAATTCTACTAAGTGATGTATAAATAATTTTATTTTTGAATTATTTTAATACATAAATAGTAATGAAGATAACCCAAATCAATCATTTCCAAGCTTTTCATCAAATTTGATTTAAACTTTATAGTGTACCATTCATTATTTCCTATGATGAGAAAATCATCAAAATATACCACCACAAACACAACTATTTTTTCAACTATTTTGATGAAAAGAGTTGCATCTTAAAATTCAAAACATTTACAGTTCATGTTCATGAGGTGATCAACTAGTTTATCATACCATGCTTGAGGGGCTTATTTCAAACCATACAACAATTTTTCTAGTTTGTACACATTGGGCTCTTATCTATTTACATAATTTCAAGTTGTTTCATTTAAATAATTTCTTTGAGGTCATCAATTAGGAATGCAGTTTTGATATCCATTTGGTGAAATTTAAATTAGTTATGAACTTATAGAACCAACATTATTTGAATGGTAGTACATTTTTCTATAGGTATAAAGGTTTCATTATCATCAATTCTTTCTTGAGCATGTCCCTTTGTGACAAGCCTTGATTTGTTCTTATCAAGTGAGCCATCAGCCTTGTATTTTTTATGGTAGACCTACTTGTAGCCAATAGGATTATAGACATATAGAGGATCAACCAATTTCTAAGTCCCATTTTTTACCAATGCATTGTACTCATATTTCATTGCTTTTATCCAAAATTCAAGATTCTTAGCCTATTTGAAAGATATCAATTCTAAATTAAAAGAAACATTGAGTTATTATTATGGAGAATCATTAAAGGTGATATTTTAAATTTTATTTTGAATTTATTTAAGGGACTTATCTAATTTTTATAGGCTACATGTGCACTTCTAGTGCCTATTTTCCCATCTTCATTAGGTTTCACATCTTTCAATGTTTGACTGGCCTGCTTAAGCATATATTTATATGTTTTATGTTATTCAATTTCATCCTCTAAAGTTCCATCACTTTATTCCCTTTTTTTTTGCTAGCACTTATTCATTTTTTGATGAATTTTCACTCTCCTTTAGTAGGAGTTTCAATATCATGTATAGGAGATAATATAAAATCAATAGATTCCCAACAATGTCTCCCCCATTCATTGTTTGGAACATCCAAATCAATCTCTCTATAGACATCAAAATTTACATTATTGTAAAATCAAATCAGATATTGATTAATGTGATATTTATCCTTTGTAGTCTTATTAAATATAACTTATGTTGTAACAAGAAACTTCTTCTCTTTCTCATTGTATAACATGTATGCCTTTGATGATTTAGCATATCCCAAGTGGATGGATTTTTGACTCCTTTGATCCAACTTATTTTTATTCTCATTTGGAATCAATGATTAATAAGTGGATCTAAAAATTTTAATTTGTCCACACCATATCTCATACAGAGTCTTAGATTCATTAGATATTGATGGTAATTTGTTGTAGAGGTATACTATTATTTTAGCTACTTCAATCTAAAAGGAAGATAACCACACCATATCTCATATGGAGTCTTGGATTCAATAAATATTGATGGTGGTATTTTGTAGAGGTCTACTATTTTTTTGGATACTTTGATCCAAAAGTGTAGATTTAACCATTTATAGTACAACATATCATGAACCATATTCATCACAGATCTATTAATATTTTCTACAACTCCATTTTTTTAGGAGTGTAGAGAACTGTGAGATGGTGTTTGATCCCATTTTGCTCAAGGTATGATTTAAGCTGATTTAAATTGTATTCACCACAATTATATATCCCAAGTGTCTTAATTCAGGTTTGATCTTAATTTTTAATCATGGTTAAAAACTTTTGGGAAGTCTTAAAGGCTTCTAATTTTTTATTCAAAAAGGATATCCAAGTCATCATGTTGTAGTGATCATTAAACAACATGAAGTACTTATGACCATCAATATAGAATATTAGAGGAGAACACAAGTCCAAATGAATCATTTATAATTTTATATCATCTTTCCACTAAGACTTTAGGAATGGTTCTCTTGCATGTTTAGCTAAGATGTAGACTTCACACTTTTCATTTGATTTTGTAGGAAATGTAGGCATACCAACAACACCATTATTTTCTAATACATGAATGTTATTATAGTGAGTGTGCTCAAATATAGCATGATAGAACATGTTTGGAGAAATTTTATCTTTTATGAGATGAGCATAATTTCTTGAATTTTATGAATCACCCATGAGTTTGAGTATTTTCCATTTCTCATATCATGTCAACATGACTACAATATCACTTTTTCTCCTACTTATGATATCACCATTTTCCAAAAAAATGGAATGGCCTTGTTTCCTTATAATAATTAGTAATAAAAAGTATTGTTTCAATTG
The DNA here is from genome assembly GCA_037957365.1 of Torreya grandis. Classification (NCBI taxonomy): domain Eukaryota; kingdom Viridiplantae; phylum Streptophyta; class Pinopsida; order Cupressales; family Taxaceae; genus Torreya; species Torreya grandis. Next base: position 814,230 of record JARHVA010002246.1, on the reverse strand, counting down.
AGGAAGGTAGAGAACATTTTGAATTTTTAAATTTTAAATCTCTAGACACTTGAGTCATATTGTACCTCTTCCTCGTGGTTGCAGACTTGATCTCTATTTGATGTATATTAAACCACAACTTTATTCACTGAATTCCTCAAAGAAATATTTTTATAAATTCATATATAGTATGGAACCAATATCAAGAACCCAATAAATCAATCCATGAATAACTGACTAAGACATTTTTTGATTCATAATTTGTACTAGAAAACACACATTCACTAGTGAATTATGTAGAGTTTAAATCTTTTGTTTTCTTTGACTTTTATTCTTTATTATTATGCCATGCTTCAATTTTATCCCATGGAATTATGCATGCATGCGTATCATGTATTCCTTTTCTATCATTCCATTCAAAATATAGGTTTTTATTATCATTCTCTTTTTGACCACCTAGATTTTCATTTTTTCTACCTTTTCCTTTCTAATTATTCTTGTATTTATTATTAACTTTATTTTTGGAAGACATGGCCTTTTTAGATGTTTTTTAAGAATTTAATTTGAAATAACACACAAATTCTCTTGTTGTGGAATTAGTTTTTATTCTAAGGGCCTTCTTTTATTTCAACCATGTTTTCAACCAATTGATCAAATGTGAGTTTTCAACTGATTACTTGATTATAGACTCTAAGTACATTGAATAGTTAGAAAAAATGAATTTTATTAATGTGGTCATGTAGATGTTTATTTTTAAACATATTAAATCTAAATCATGCTTGATGGCACATATTTTTGAATCTAATCTCATCAAATCACCATCTTTCAACTCAAAGTTAAACAACTTCAACTGTAATTGAATGAATTCCAACTCTGAGTGGGAGTTGTATATATAATTTAATTTTTTAAATGATTCCCATGGAGTAATTCACCCCTAAATATTATGAAATACATCTACACTAACTGAGGCCCTCATCAAGGCCAATGCTTTCCAAATTTTTTTCTTCCATGTTTGAATATCCTTTTCATTCCCTATTAGCTTAATTGGTTATTTCTCTCCATCACAAATATAAAACCATAGATCATTGAATATGATTATCTTATACACTTACTGAGACCATTATAACTAGCTACTTTTATCATTTAATTGTGTGCCAATGATAGATTTTATTGAATATATGGTTTTGAGTTTTGGTATTATTGAGACCATTCTAACTAATTGCTTGTGTGAAAAAGTGTTAGAACTATGAATAAAATTAAACTATTATAATGGGGGATACAACATAAGGGTATCCATAGCATCATAATACTCTTTCACTAAGAGACAATACCTACAACACTAGATTCAAAGTCCTAGAGTTCTCTAACATTAGTATTTCAATATGGAAGTGATATGCATAAAACTACTCGATGTAAGTAGACTAGAGGTCAGATTTTAGACATTAAGGGTAATTATAGACTTTAAGGTAATAAAGCACACTATATACATTCTATATGACCTGTTATAATGAGAACTTCTTGCACCAAACATGAAAGGACAAAGAGAAGGCAAGAATAGATGTTTATCACTAGAATTCATCATACATCATTTCAAACACTTAGACGAGATGTTTGTGAAATCAAATCAAGATTTAAAATATTATTAAAATGTAAATTGATACATAAAACTATAAGGTATTCACTATCTTAGGTGTGGAATTAGAATGCAAGAGCCAAAATGGCTAGTAATTATAGAATGTGTGATAAGAAAGAGATAAGCAGAACTCAAGGGTCACAATTACACTTTTTAAGGAATGAAAATATGTTATGTTTTATAGAGGTGGAGTATGAAATATACCATGAAATTTATCTTTGGACAAATTTCCCTCTAAAGCATGAAAATTACTCAAAATTGGCATAGGACTCTTCAACTACCTTCTTGGAAACTGCCTTCATCATTTGGCCTCTCTTGAGCACTTCAAAGTATAATATAGAGAGTTTAATCATGTACACTATGATGGGGGGTTATAAAAAAATTAAAAATGCATTGGATGTGTCCATAACCATTGGTATTCTTCTAGATAAGTGTTCTCATTGCCTACAATCACCATTATCCTTCTTTCACTCATTCCTCACACTTGTCATTCATGTGACCTTTAGTTTTCCAAAAAAATACATGAAATAAGTGATATGACACCTGTCATGAGTCATATTATCCAAAACCATTATTTTAACTTTAAAATTCCTCCAATTTAGACTTATCACCTTTTCATTTGGTGGTCACCTTCTGTTCTCATTATTTTCCATAGATTGCCTTATGTGAAGGAGCTAGTAGAGGTGTTTGTGTGTTTATCTACACCAATAAATTAACATGAGGATTTATATTAGGTACAAATTGATCTCCAAAGGTTATCACCATCCTTTAAGAATCCTTTGCACCTACAAAACACCAAAATCTATGAAGAAAACTTATTTTGTACCCTATTTGTATAAGTAGGGTACTAAACAATTAGATGGGAAGTAGCCTAAGGGAGTTCTCTATGATTACAAATAACTTTCATGATCAAATTATCCCTTATTAATGTATTTATATCCACTTATTTCCCATCAAGTCAAGATTAAGGGGTTTTGATTGTTTTAGCTCATTTTAACTCTTAGCATTTATTCATAAAAACCTAACATTAAATCTATGAACAAATTTCACTATAAGAATGTTAAGGACCTTATTCACCACCTCCTAACTCCTTTATATTCCATGCAAAGTGTTCATACTAGTGTGAGCTTCTAAATATGTCTTATAGATCCCTTCTTTGCATTTTATATACCCAAAGGTGTTCCTAAGCCAATAAATGACTTATTTATGATCTCTCTTTTAGAAAAAAAGCTCAAAAAAATCTTATATCTCCATCTAAATATGATTAATTACATTGAAAGGTTCACTTAGTGTTAAAAATGAGATTAGCCCTTTGATTTGAATTTATGCCTAGCAAGCTTGAGTTGTTTATAGTGGGTTTAAGCCACCATGTTTGACTTATCAGTATTGTGAGGATCCACTTACCTTAAGTAATTTCATATATATCACCTCCATATTGAAATTGTAATGTTAGAGTACTCTAGGACTTTCAAGATAGTATTGTAGGTCATATCTATTAGTTTAGGAGTATGATGATCTTGTGGATATACTTATTGTGTATCACCCCCTTAGAATAATTTACTTTCATGCACATTTATACCATTTTTAAAACAATAAACTAGTTATTATAGGTGATAAGCACTTAAAGGTCAATCTATGCAACTAACCTTTAAACCTAAATGTCTGCCTCTACTATAAGCAACCCACAAGCCTAGAGGTATTCCAATGTTGCCCAAATATTAGAGTAGGTTTGAAAAACATCCTCTAGGGTGAATTAATTGGTTATAAAAATAACAATGTTGATAATAATTAACATACTATTGATAAGGGTCAATAAACTATTGACAAGGATCAACATGAGTTTGATATAGCTCATCAACTTACATAATACAAAAATCAACATCAAAATTAGCCATGAAACCTCATGATAAAGGTATAAATGAAATAACACTTTCCTAAAATTATACCTAGGTTTATATAACTAGTTGAATACATTCAAAGTTGCCATTTTTGTTTGTTTAAATGTTTAAAGGTGAGTTTACATTTTCTAGTTTCCCTATAGGTATACCATTTAGGTTTCTTGATCATTAAACTCTGAGACCACACATTTATCCATTTGTATTTAAATTATAAAATGGTATATACCCTACATTTATCTCACCAATTAAGTCTTAAAACTCCATCTCTTGATACATAATTCAATGCATTTCACATGAAAAGGAGACCTATATGTCTACAGAGCTATAAGTATTCATTTTAATTGATTAAAGATTTTATTGATACATATTTTCATAATATAAAAACTAAAAACACTTATAAATTTACTCATTACACTTATTATGAGGTTATTACCCTCATATATCTTTGACAATGCAAGGTTAGATCTTTTCAATTCACTTTTGTACAGACAGGCTTACACACAGTTTTTTGGTGAATCATGTTGTGACTTCCTTTGCCCTTTTGAGTTATAATAATTTATTAGTGAGATAATATTGGTTTAAGAGGAAACAAATGTGTGACCTTGATCACTTATCCATCTTTTCACACAATTTAAAACTCTCATGTTGTTAGGGTTCTACCTACTATAGTCATTTTGTAATGAATACTATGAGAATTTATTATTGGTGGGTAATATGCATAAATTACTCTAAAATGGACTTTTAGATTTTTATATGAAATAAAAATATGATATGGTATCCTTATAAACATGCATACATATGTTAAATACTCTGAAACATCAAGAGACCATGATTAACAACCTATAAACTATGCAAAAGTGGAGGTTTCCTATCTTCTTGGTCTCACACTTACCATATAAATATTATATAATCATGTATTAATTTTTTTATACCATATATAACCTATCATATTTATATCATGCTTGTAACCTATTAAAATCTACCATTTAAAGGATAAAACTGAGCCTATGGGGTTTATGTAGAGTTTTAGACCACCCTAGAGTCTTAATGATTTTTCATAAAGAATGGGGAACCAATATAAAAATAAATTTGACATATCTAAAGGAAATTAGACCCATTTACTCTACCCATAATCTTAGGTCATCACTCTCTCTCCTTTTTCCATACCAAGCACATGAAGTTGACCATTACCAGTCTGCTAAGAAGTTGATTGAGGTTTTAATGAAACTTTTAGCTTATTAATACTTATGAAATATTTATATTCATTTATATGACCTAAGTAATGTTAATATACACTCTTAAAAAGTTTTCACTAGAATATGGGTCCTTTAAGTCCATATAAGTGCCTGTAACTATCTTCTTTGGAGTGATTATCTCTCTTTTGTATGTTAAACTTGTAAAACTGAATATGATGTAACATGTAGTAAAATCCTAACATATATATAGATTATGTAACTCCATAATAATATTTTAAAAGTTTTTTTTCTATGGACATTTCATCTTGGTTAGATTTGACATGCATTAGACTTTGCCACATGCACCTTTCTCTTGCATGATATTTACCTTAAACTTCACAAAATAACATTAACTTATCCAAAAATGTATAAAATGTTAATGAAATGTGGTCAAAATATGGTTTGACTTTGAAAGACACTTATGAACCTTTGACACCTTTTGAATCAACATTTTCACATCATGATATGTTTAAACTACCCCAATATAAACATAAGTCATTACCTTAAACTTGTCAAAATGACTTTAACCTATTGTAATAAGACCTCAAAAAGATAATTTGAAGACCTCACAAGGAATATAATGGTTATGAACAAGGTTTAGTATGAGATAAAGAGAATTTTTTTTGTGAACCTATCCTATGGTATCCAAAATTTGTCTAACACTATCATCAATGCCAACTTATGATGACTCCTTATAAAATCATCGAGAACCACATTCTCTTTCCTTTTGATATTTGAATGGGTTTCATACAAAAACTTCATCTAATTTCATTAATAGGTACTGAGGTTAGGCTATTTTAAAATATATTTCTTTTTTATATGATCAGTATTTAAAGAAAATTAGTACCCTAACCAAAATTGATGCCATCTCCGAAGTTTATGAACCATTACCACAAACTCAACATATTTTTGGGGTTATTTAAACTTAAATTTTTATCTTTCATGACTATAAAGTGACCTTAGGGTTCTCCTGCATGATAAAAAACCTAATCCACTTTAATAAGGCATATGTATAAACTATGAGATCCTTGGCAAGATATGACACTTTAAGACTTGGAGCATTAGTGAAATGATCTTTTTTGTTTATAAGGATAGCTTTAATTTCACTATCTAATTAAACTAATTAATTTTCCTTTAAGGAGAAGTAATGGGGTGTCTGATGTGTTAAAATCCTTGAATAAATATATGGTAATATCATACTAAAGCCATGAATATCCTCACCTTAAAAACACTAGTGGATGTGATCCACTCCAACATGGAATCCATGATATTAAAGGGATACTTATATTTCCTTACCTAATACAATGTATCCAATGTATGAAACCTTGGACTAAAAAAAATAGACTTAACAAGGTTACAAAATAAATTATGTTCTCTCATATACTAAAGAACCTTCTCAGGTGACCCTTGGCCCTTCCAATGTGAGAGAGTAGATCAAAATATCATCTATAAATATTATCTTGAAATGGTCCAAAAATATTATGCACATCATTCATCAATCTCACAAATAACATTATCCATTAATTATCCCAATCAATGTCATGGTAAACTCATAATGGTTTTAACATGCATAAAATATAGTCTTATGGATATCTACCTTAGTGATCCTCAATTGATGATACCCTAGTTTGAAATCAATCTTGGAGAACAAATTTTATCCTATGATATAATCAAATAAGCCATAATTTTGTGGTAATGGGTAATTTTTATTTAAAATTACCCTATTGAGTTTGTAGAAATACATGTATAATTGAATGGACATGTCTGTTTAACCCTAAAATGGATGAGTATCCTAACTTTAGATCATATAAAGTTAATAATTTAGAAATGATAATGCACAAGGGTGATAATTAGATTTATAATTGGTAAATCGGGTGATAAACTCATACATAAACATATAGTGAATTTATTATGTTTAGAATAGGCTAAATATATAAAGTAACACTAAGATATGAATGGAAATGATAAACAAGTAACATAGTTGGTTTTGATGATATCATGGTCTTGTATCTAGAATAAGAAGAAATTAGGCTAGAATTATATTCTATATTAGTCATCAGATTTTGTATCTAATGCTTTTAGAGCTTTAAATTTTAATGTAAGCCTAAGATAGTTGCATCGACACTACTATCTAGGTTCAAAGCAAATGTCCTATATAGAAGACCTATTGAAAAAGGATGTGACCATCTCAAAGATTTTGTGTTTGACTTCACCTTCGCTCTAGTGAATTTAAATCTAGAACATGGCCTATTGTTCCTCATGAAATGTCAAAACCCTAGTTATTCATCTTTATAGTGATCTTTTAGAAAAATGGGCTAGTGGGTACATGGTGTCAAGTAAACCACAAAGACTCTATGGTAGTGAGTTTGACCTATATAGATAATACTCCAAAGAGGACCTTACTGTCATGTAATTCTCCCTTATATATTCGCTTATGCATGAATCTTGTAATACGTGCAAATCAAGTACAACAATGACCTAGCTTATAACTTGGAAAATCAAGATTTTGGGTTACTCCTTTAGTACTTCAGACCTATAGATGTATTTTTCATATGACTAGAATGAAAATAGGGAAAATTTTTTAACTAAGTGCTCTTTGAATGTTTTTTGGTAATAATATTAGGTATTATTCTTGTTTTACTAGGTAAGGAATGAATGAGGGTTAGTCTTGTATTTATATCAATCACTTGGGATAATTAACTCGCATTAAAGTAATTAGGTTGACCATTATGATATGTTTCATTTCTAAAATAGATGAATTTAAGACACTAGACACTTACATTAGGTCCAAACTAATGTCAATGTTAGTGTCTATCCTAAACATTAGTTTTAAGGAGAAATAAATTAGGTATAAGTTCAAAACTGGTAGAGATGGAAGATAAGTACATTTTAAGAATTTTGGGCAAGATAAAAGGTTTGCATCATCAATATAATACTATTTATACTAAGATATAGGCCAAGGGGCATAAGATAGAGTAGATACAAGACTTGTGCAAGTGAAAAAGGTCTAAAATTAAGAGGAACAACTAAGGTTTGAGTTTTCCAAGTGTACAAGATTGAGGTTCTATATAATCCATAATTATCATCTATATTTTCCCCTCTTTAATGTAGTAATGAAATTGTTAGTTTAAAGGAAAGAAATGTGTACCTGGGTGTGTATAACTTACCTTGTCTTTGCATGTGCCCAACTTAAGTGTTTTTTGGTGAGTAACTTACAACCAAGATCATGATATGGTATATAATCAGTGTATATAATCTAGAATTCAAATTAATTGAAATAGATTAAAATTGAATGAGCAAGGTCTAGGAGTATACCTATGTGTCGATGTAACTGCCTTACCTATTAAAATTTTGATTTAAAAAATATGTATAATTATAAGGATATAAAATTGAGATTAGGAAAAATATAGATAAATATTTAAAATTCATATATCCAAGGAGAAATAGAGATATATTTGAAGGCACATGCCCCCAATCTTAGAGAAAATATAAGTTTCCACCTAGAAGTTGAGATTAGCTCAACTATGCAACCCAACGATACTTATAACCTAGTTACCCCACTATATGTGGAGAAATATAAAAACTAAACTAAGTGACAATGTTGAGGACATGTTTCCAAAAATTTCTCCCATGATAATCTAGAGATGATGAATATTAAATAAGTGTGGATAACATGCTTCCAAATCATACCCCCACTACATTTGAAAATTGTGCCAACTGTGGAAAACATGCCTCTATGACATGCCCCTACTAATATGCCACTCATTTAAGGTGAGGAAAATATTAAAAATATAACTAATATATGTATTTAAATGATAAATATGTAATATAATTGACTAGTTCTAATGCTAACTTAGTATCAAATCTAGAATAGATAGAAATCAGGCTTGAAGGAGATATTAGAATAGTCATCAAATTATGGATTTGATGCTTATGGAGATATGGACACTAGCATCATCATGGGATAATTACATTGATGCTACTATCTAGGTTCAATACAAGTGTTTTATATAATACATAATGGAAAATGATGTGACCAGTTGTATGCTTTTAGATTTGACTTCATTTTCACTCTGGTACATTTAGATCTAGGTCATGGACTATCACTCCTCATGAAATGTCATAACCCTAGTTATTCATCTTCATAGTGATCTTAGGTTAAAATTATTTAGTGGGAACATGGTGTTTATTTTATCCCAAAGACCCCTCTATCAATGATCTCTACCTACATAACTAATACTTTGAAGAGGGCCTTAGATTGATGTAGTTCTCACTTAAATGTTGTCTTGTGTGTGATTCAAGCAATATGTACAAATCAAGTAAAATAGTGAACTATCTTGTAACTTAGAAAATATGGATCTTGGGATGATCCTTTATTACTTAAAAACTATAGATGTGTTTTTTCTATGACTAGTATGAAAATAGGGAAGCTTTTTTCAATTGAGTGTTCTTTGAATGCTCTTTGATAAGAATACTAGGTATTGTTCCCATGTTTGTAGGTGAGGAATGAATGAGTGTTGATATTTTATTTATTTTAATACATTTAAATAATTAAATAAAATTAAACCACTTAGGTTTACCATTAAGATATGTTCAATTTAAAAAATATATGACTCTAAGACACAGGATACTAGCATCAGGTCAGGACACTAGCATTAATGCTAGTGTCTATCCCAAATGTTAGTGTCTAAGGAACAAGAAAGTAGGTATAGGTTTGTAAATTTTAGATATGGAATATAAGTACATTTTAAGCATTATTCCTAAGATATAAGTCTTGGCTCATCAATATAAGACTATTTAGACTGAGAGATGGGCTAAGGGGCATAAGACTAAACAGATGTGAAACTTACAAAAATTAGAAAGGTCCAAAAATAAGAGGAATACCCAAGGTCTTAGTTTTCCATGTGTAAAATAATAAGGTGATATATAATCCATAAATATCCTCTAAAATATCCCTCTCTATTAATAATACTCATTTTCACTAAGGGGAAACACTAGAATAAATATATCCATTTTTAAACAACTCTCCCAACTACATCTTGACATTTTTAAGCTCATTAGTTGTCATCCTTCATCATGATCACTTATGGAACTATATCAATCTTAAAATCAATATAGAACTATAGGATAATCTAGTTAACTTGTTAGGGAAAGCATCCATGAAATTATGAATAATGGGATGATTATCAAGTGTCATTTCTTTCTCCCTCAAAAATATGACTCACCATAATGGCAAATATTTGACACCCCTTATGCATACTCTACTTGAGTTTCATAGTGAAATTAATGTAAATAAAAAATAACCTTTGAATCCTTGAAAGGACTTTATCAATCCCAAGGTCATCGTGACACTCAATGAACTTATTGTAATAATACACTTTAGCCCTATGTGCCTCTAACAAATCCATATTAAATATGATCTCTTTAAAACCAAGAGATAGGAAATGTAATTCCATTTTGGTGGTAAAGACATATGTGTCCAACACATTATATATTTACAATAAACAATAATATATTATGGCTCAAGTGGACATCTTAACCTCTTAGTAACCTATCGTCCTAGATGCCAAAAACCTACATCATCCCACATTCAATGGAGAAACAAATGAGTTTGGTTCAATAGGATTATAAAATAGATATTTTAACACCAATTATTGTATTTAATAACTCAATCATTGTGGCTTTGTGACCTATTTGATAGTTCTTGACCACCATATAAACTTTGTCTATGTGATTTATGTTACCCATTATATAATTCTAAACTAGGTCCTTATACCCTAATATTTATGACCATTTAATGGAAATAACTTGCATAATGGGAATGTGTTCCATAAATATAAAATCTTACTTAGGTCATATCCTATGTTTTACTAGTCCCACTATCACTTTAAAAACCTAAATCATTAAATATTGAAGATCTCTCCATGTTCAATTACTTAGTACATGTGGGTCTAAAACCATTTATTTTCATGTATTTGTCCCCATGCCTACCACATGAGTCCTTTATCCCTCTGAATGAACCAATAATGTTGAGACTATTTTTTTTATTGATTAGGTGATGTAGGTGAGAAGGTTTATGGTAAAAAACATCCTCTTGGTGTCAGTGGTGCACTGTTAAACCTACTATCCTAGTTCACTTGAATTCTATCTCTAAGCTATTATTGGGATTCCTATGATATGCCTTTATTATACTCTACAAGATAGGCTTTATGTACTACAACCTCTAAGGTTAAGTAGAAATAAGGAAAATTGTTTTAATTAAATTATTTTTTAGTCCTTGAAAAACCCTTTTCATATGGATCTTATCATCTTTTAGATATTTCACATACTACAATAAGCACAAAATTTAGTACTCATGTTGATCCATTATACTACCCATCTAATGTAAGTTTTAAAATTCATATATATATATATATATATATATATATATATATATATATATATCAAAATGAAATTCTCAAAGAAATATAGGCCTTGAACCTATTAGTAATTTGACCTGTCAAGGCCAAATTACTACTCTTATCATACAAAACATTTCTAAAACTGATCATAGCCTTTTTAAGCTGGTCAAACCAAGGAATTGTGGCCTAAAAATCACTAATTTTGTAAAAAAATGTCAAAAATAGATTATAAATGGGTCATTATCATTTCAAAAGAACATTGTCAAGTTTAAATATGCAGACAATCCATGCACATGGATCAATTTTGAGAGGAAATTGAGGATTATGAGATCTTCAAGTGGTTTCAGGACTTAAAATTTTTTACACAAGGTCATCATGAGTTTTATAACCTTATAAAAAAGTTTCATGGCCATTGTAAAAGTGGATATAATCACTAATTTGTAACATTCCTTAACATGTCCATTGGAGTAGGCATCATTCTAGAGTGCTACAAAGGTTTTTAAGTCTAGGTAAAACTATAAAAAACATGGGATGATGTTCTTACATCATAATAAGACCTTTAAAAAGTGTAAAAACTCTAAACTTTAAGTAAACCATGTTCATACAGGTTTTTTCAAGCAAACATGCATAAAGGCCAAAAAGGGGTTTTTTGACTTTTCAAGAAAAATGTGATTTTAGAGTGTTTTGATAGCATGGTATCAAATCCATGATGATGTTTATAGGCATTGGGAAGAATGTGAATATTTATTTTGACTTTGGTGAAATTTTTATTTTTTCAGTTCTAGACACCCTTCCTAGCCTCTTGTTTAGATGCTATCTTTCACCACATGTGGATTTTGGATGAACACTATTAGTATGTTTTTATTAAAAATATTTAATTATAATTCATAAAAAATTGAGATAATATAACTGGTTTTGATTTATGATCATTAAGAGTGTAGGCAACTTAGAATGTAGTCAAAAACCCACAAGCAAATTTCTCCATATGGTAAATATTTATATATTTTTAATGGGAATGAAATATTTTTAGAGATGATATGGGGGTTATTTTTGTATAAATAAATTGAAAATTTTGGGGATTTGGAGGTTTTTACTTCATGAACCATCATTTTGAAAATTTCAACTTTAAAGCCCACCTAAACCCTCAAAAAACTAGTTTTGCCAAAAGTTAATTTTATTTCCATAAAATCATCTTGAATCAACATTAAAAAATTTAAAATTTCAATTAAAATTAGAGAGGATTCCATAAATTTCAATTTTATGCATGGAGATATACGAATGAGGACATTAATAATGTTTTTTGTGGAAAAAAGCATGTAAAATGAATTACAGGACACTTCAATGAAATATAATCAATACATCTCAAATCCTAAGACTTTTTATTCATCATAAAAAAATATTTTTGTTATAAATAATCTCAAAAGTGTCACAACTAGCTCAATCAAAATGGCTAGTCTGTAGGAAAATGGAGCAAAATAGGCCTAGTTAACCTTGTTGATTGAATGGTGAGTATTTTCTCATCAAAATCAAATATTTTAGTGATGAATAATTATTTTTAAGGTGAAATTTTTTGTTTTTTAATATTTCATGGATTATTATTTCAGTTTTAATGGATTCCAAATGCAAGAAGATAGGCTATTAGGACTAATTGGCCTAATAGGCTTAAATGGTCAATCAAACAGGTAACGAATGGCATTAAAAATATATCAAATTAATTAATTTTGGAGTTAACATAGAATATATGTTTTTAAACTGGGTACATAACTCTCAAGTCAATCAACAAGTTTCAATTCATGCAAGTTGAGCTCAAGTTGAGTTAACTAGTCTTTAATGGTCAAATCTCTTCAATTGACTAGTTTGACTACTTCCATGCATCTCCCATGTTTTTCATGCAAAATAAAGACATTAAAAAAATAAAAAACACTTTAAATAGGTATTTAAATTTCTAATTTAAGGCATGATTTTCATTCAAGTAAGGTTGAAAATTCAACATGGGCCCACCACTTCTCAATTCTATGCCAAAAATGAAGAACATATAATTTTTGAAGAATTGAAAGATTTTAAATCCATTATTTAATATTGTATAAGGATTTTAGTCTTATTTTAACTCAAATAAGACTAATTATTATATTTTACAAATTAATTTGGATTTAGTTAATTTTTTAGACTTATATATTGGATTTTTGAAGCCATTTAAAAAAATAAAAAATCTTGAAGTAGAGTAGAAATTGAAATCGACACCATTTATCAAATAAAGAAGATTTTTTACATATGTTTTTTTTGGATCAAAATAGAGTGTATTTTTTATTGTGTACCAACATATAAGTGAGATATACATCCCTTTTTTTCATGTCCTTTCCACATTTATTATGAAAATCTCACCCTCTACAAGTCATTTGAAGAGATATGAATAGAATTTTACAATCCAAAATCATCTTAATCCTTCATCTGAAATACTAATGTTTAGGGGCAATTTGAAGACTTCCTATTGATTTATATGTGTGCCTTAATTTTAATAGATTTAAAAGAAAACCAATAATTTATGTGCATCACCCCATTAGAAAGGAGTTCCCATTTAAGTTTCCTTCTCCTTTTTCATCCCAAATAATCAAAATACTTTAGTTTTTAAAGATAAATCTTAAGGGAACCAGCCCTCTCTGGAGGTTCTTAATACAGAGTCACTCATACTCTGAGAAGATCTAATTATATCATCAGAGGAGAGGGTGTGTTTTACATGTATTTAAACAAGTTTCTCTCTAGAGTGATAATAGTTTTTGACACCCCGGGTGGGACATCATTCTACAGACTAGCCTTTAGAGGCATTCAAAATATTAGCACAACTTTTAGGCACTCAAAGTTGGTTTTGAACATCAGGTATCTTTTCAATATTGATTACTTTTAGCATTTGGCTTACTAGTAGTCTTCAATGGCTTATTTTAGTATATATCCATATTATCCTCACTATAATCACTATGACCAACCATACTATGATCCTCACCAGGAGTTTGAGGACCTATATTAGGCATATATGATCATTGGCAATAGTTATACCATGATTTCTTGAATGAAATTGAAGAGCTTAAGATAACAAATTTTGATGATGAGATAGAATAACAGGTTGATGATTCATTTAAGGATTCCACCAATGTTTTAGAGCTTCAAAAAAGTAAATTCTAGAGATCCCAAAATAAGATGAGATGGAACTTGAGTGGATAGATGAGATGCCATTCTCTATAGAAGATGAAGATGAAGCAAGTATATTAGATCAAGAACCTTCATATGACTCCATCCAAAAGGTAGAAATATGTGATCAACATATTTCAAATGGTAAGATTGCAAATGAATTTCATGTCCTTTCAGTTAATCATGATGAAGAGTCCTTTTACGATGATTTGGAGAGTATTTATGCAAATTTTGATAGTCCATCTCCAATCCATATGGAGATTCAAGAATGTTTTGTAAAGAGTACTATTACAGCTATTCATCAAGAAGAAATTAATGAAATATTGCAGCCATATTTAAATATATACCAAGAGGTTGAAGATCTTAGTGAGCCACTACCTCAAATGGATCATAAGGAGGATACCAATCCAAATACACTAGTTGATTTTCCAATACAATTATTGAATGAGTACATGTCAAATCATGATCAACCTATGAATGAGGTAGAGATAACACTTTTGATGCAATGAAGGAGAATAAGGGAGGAAGATGATTGGATCTTGGATCCATATCTTCAATCTATGCATCTAAGAATGGAGTTTAGAGGCCTAGTTGCATCATCCAGAATACATGAATATATAAGTGCTCCCATTTACAGAAGAGGGCTATCAACATGAAACAATCATGTTTCAAAGTTCAATGGTGCATAAAATAGCATTCCATTTGATCCGAGAGAATCAACAAGGTGGAGGTTAGTTCATACATAATAGACTAGATTTAGTTGTTTTCTCTAAGCTCATATTTGTTCATACTTCTAGTTGTTGTTTTTTTCATTTTCAATTGTTGTTTTCCATTCCTCTAAGTGTACACATGCACGTTTGTTGTTATTTGTGTTAGTTGTCTTGTTTGTGTCTTTACCCACAAAAGATATTCTAATTTCCAGTGTATATCTAAGTTTGTTATTTTTAGCTGAAATTTTTGAGTTCTTTGACTAGTAGGATGGTCAACCCCTGAAAGTCACTAAAATTTTAAGTAATTTGACCTGTCAAGGCTAAATTATTGCTCCTATCATATAAAACTTTCCTAAAACTGGTCATAGCCTTTTTAAGTTAGACAAACCAAGGAATTGTGGCCTAAAAATCACTAATTTTGTAAAAAAAATCAAAAATGGATTATAAATGTGTCATTATCATTTCAAAAGAACATTGTCAAGTTCAAATATGCATACAATACATGCACAGGGATCAATTTTGAGATGAAATTGAGGATTATGAGAGCTCTAGGTGGTTTTAGGACCTCAAATTTTGTACAAAGGGTGATTGTGAGTTGTAGAAAGTTATAAAAAAGTTTCATTCCCATTGGAAAAGTGGAGATGCTCAATATTTTATAACATTACTTAGCATGTTCGTTGGAGATCACCATTGGAGTAGGCATCAATTTGGAGTGCTACAAAAGTTTCTAAGTCCAGATAAAAGTTTGAAAATCATGGAATAATTTTTCTACATCATAATAATACCTTTATATATTGTAAAAAATCTAAATTTTAAGTAAACCATGTTCATATAAGTTTTTACAAGCAAACAGGCATAAAAGCCAAAAAGGGGTTTTTTGAATTTTCAAGAAAAATATAATTTCAAAGTGTTTTGATAGAATGGTATAGACCCCATGATTATTATTTCATATATTGTGAATAATTTGCATTTTTATTTTTATTTTGGTGAAATTTGTATTTTTTCAGTTCTAGACACGCTTCCTAGCTTCTTGTTTAGATGCTCATATCTTTCGCCATGTGTGGATTTTTGATGAATGATCTTAATATGTTTTTATTAATCCTATTTAATTATAATTAATAAAAAAATTGAGACCATTTTAGTGTTTTTTCATTATGAACAATCATTAAGAGTGTAGGCAACTTAGAATGTAGTCAAAACCCCACAAGTAGATTTCTCCACATGGTAACTTTTTATATATTTTTAATGGGAACCCAATATTTTTATGGATGTTATATGGGTAATTTTTATTACATAAATGGAAAAAAAATGTGAATTAGAGTTCTTTACTTCATGAACCATCATTTTGAAATTTTTTGCTTCAAAGCCTGCTTAAACCTTCAAAAAACTAGTTTTGCAAAAACTTGATTTTATTGCCATAAAATCATCTTGAATCAACATAAAAAAATTAAAATGTCAATTAAACTCGGATAGGATTCCATATATGTCAATTTTATGCATGGAGTTGTACGGATGAGGACATAAATCAATTTTGTGTGGAAAAAAGCATGTAAAATGAATTACATGACACTTCAATGAAATATAATCAATGGATCTCAACTACTAAGACATTTTATTCATCCTAAGATTTTATATTTTTTATAAATCATTACAAAAGTGTCCCAACCATCTCAATCAAAATGGCCAGTCTACAGGAAAATGGAGAAAAATAGGCCTAGTCAACCTTGTTGATTGAATGGTGAGTGTTTTCTCATCAAAGTCAAATATTTTGATGATGATTAATTGTTTTTAAAGTGATTTTTTTTGTTTTTTTAGGTTTTATAGCTTATTATTTAAGGTTTAATGGATTCCAATTTCAAGAAGATAGGCTATTAGGCCTAATTGGTCTAATAAGCTTAATTGGTCAATTAAGCAGGTAAAGATTATCATTGAAAATCTATCAAAGTAATTAATTTTTGAATTAAAACATATAATATATGTTTTTGAAGTGGATATATAATTCTAAATTCAATCCAAAAGTTTCAATTCATGCAATTTGAGCTCAAGTTGAGTTAACTAGTCTTTAAGGGTCAAATCTCTTCAGTTGGCTAGTTTGACTAGTTCCATGCATCTCCCATGATTTTCATGCAAGATAAAGACTTTCAAAAAATTAGAATCAATTTAAATAAAGATTTATCTTATAATTTATGTCATTATTTTCATTCAATAAATGTTGATAAGTCAACATCGGCCCATCACTTCTCAATTGCATGCCAAAAATGAAGAACATGCAATTTTTGAAGAATTAGATTTTAAAGCCTTTATTTAATATTGTAAAAGGATTTTAGTATTGTTTTAACTAAAAAAATATTAATCATTATATTTTACACATGAATTTGGATTTATTTAATTTTTTAAACTTATATATTGGATTTTTGAAGCCATTTTTCAAAAAAAATCCTGAAGTAGAGAAAAAATTGTAATTGACACCATTTATCAAATAAAGAAGATTTTTTTCATATGTTTTTTTGGTTTAGAATAGAGTGTATTTTTTATTATTTACCATCATATAACTGAGATATATATCCCCATTTTTAGTTCCTTTCCATACCTACTGTGGAAATCTCACCTTCTATAGGTCATTTAAAGAGAGAGGAATTAAAATTTTTAATTCAAAATCCTCTGAATCCTTCATCTAAAATACTAATGTTTAGGGGAAATTTGAAGACTTCCTATTGATTTATATGTGTGACTTAATTTCAATATATTTAAAATAATACAAATCATTTAGGTGAATCACCCCATTAGAGAGTATTTCTTATTTTAGTTTCCTTCTCCCTTTTCATCCCAAAAAATCAAAATAGTTTAGTTTTTAAAGATAAATATTAAGGGAACAAAACCTATCTAGAGATTCTTCTAAATACAAAATCACCCAAACTATAAGAATATCCAATTATATAAGTTGTAAAGAGGGTGTGTTTTACACATCTTCAAATAAGATGCTCTAAAAAGTGATAATAGTTTCTGGCATGCCCGATGGGAGATCATTCTACACATTAGTCTTAGGAGGAATTCAAAAAATCATTGCAACTTTCATGCACTAAAATTTGGTCTTGAACATCAGGTATATTTTCAATATTGATTAATTTTAGTATTTGGCTTAATAATAGTATTTAATGTCTTATTTTAGTATAGATCGATATTATCCTCACTATGATCACTATGACTATCCATACTATGATCCTCACCAGGGGTTTGAGGATCTATATAAGGCATATATGCAAGAGTACTACTCAGAACCTCCATATGAACAACCAATCCATCATAATATTTCCCCTTACCAGCACAATCATGACCATTTTACATCTACCCAATCCATATAATCACTAAGCAAACTTTAGTGATCCTTGAAAAACATGCACTAGAGTTGTATTCATAGAGATATTATGGACAAGATATCCATACTCACTAGATTCATCATCTGAGATAATCATTTTAGAAAATAAAAGAGCAATGGGAACCTATTGAGAGAGAAAATTGGGGAAATCTCACTGGTTAGATGATGGATGTAGGTGGGTACATTCAAAGTATCGAGGATAAACTAAAAGGCCTCAAAGAACATCAGGTTCAATCATAGCCTTCTTATATGTGATTCATTCCTCCTCAAGAGACCATTTAAAGAGCCCCTTTGAGTTTACCAAGTTCTTCATGTGTCTCTCAAAACTTCCCTTCTTGGAGATCTAACCAAGATAATTATCAAAGAAAGGAAGACATTGTTATACGACAACCTACTATTGAAATAATTCACCACTTTAAAGAGAAGATATTCCAAGAGAATATTGATAAGTAGATCAGAGAGTTGGATCTGAAGACAAGAAAAGAGGAAGAGAACATAAATCAAAAGGGCAAAAAATAGCCTTTATCTTTCCCATCTTCGAACCAAATCATGGTGTCAAGTAAGAAAGAGGAACAATCAAACATCATTCAAGATGTTGAATTCAAGCAAGAGATCATTCAGCCTTCATCACTTCCTCCTTAGAAGTATAAATCCTTTCCTTTATGGAAAGCCATTCAAGAAAAAGTGCAGAAAGTTGAGGTCAAGGTGATCTAAGAAGAGTAGCCTCATGAGAAAAATCAAGTATCTATAGTTACTTTTGTAGATATTTCTCATCTTATTGAACACTTTCAGGGATCTACCATGCCACTTTTAGAGAAATAACCTCTTCTTTGTGAGTTAAATGAAGAATATGTAGCCAAAGAGATAGAAAATAAAGGTGACTTGTGTGATAAAAAAGAAGATGATCATTCGCAATAGTTATACCATGATTTCTTGAATGAAATTGAAGAAATTAAGATAATAGATTTTGATGGTGAGATAGAACAATAGATTGATGACTCATTTGAGGATTCCACCAATGTTCTAGAGCTTCAAGAAAGCAACACTATTTTGGAGATCCCCAAACAAGATGAGTTGAAGCTTGAGTGGATAGATGAGATGTCATTTTCTATAGAAGATGAAGATGAAGCAAGTACAGTAGATCAAGAACCTTCATATGACTCTATCCAAAAGATATAAATATGTGATCAACATGTTTGAAATGGTAAGATTTCAAATGAATTTCATATCCTTTTTGTTAATCATGATGAAGAGGTCCTTTGGGATGATTTGGAGAGGTTTTGTGGAAATTTTGGTAGTCCATCTCTAATCCATATGGAGATTCAAGAATGTTTTGTAAAGAGTATTGTTTTAGCTATTTGTCAAGAAGAAATTAATGAAATATTACAGCCATGTTTAAATCTATACCAAGAGGTTGAATATCTCAGTGAGTCACTACCTCAAATGGATCATAATGAAGATACCAATCCAAACATACCAGTTGATTTATCAATACAATTATTGAATGAGAACATGTCAAATCATGATCAACCTATGAATGAGGTAGAGATAGCACTTTTGATGCAACAAAGGATAATATGGGAGGGAGATGATTGGATATTGGATCCATATATTCAATCCATTCACCCAAGAATGGAATTTGGAGGCCTAGTTACATCATCTAGAATACATGAACATATAAGTGCTCCTATTTACAGAAGAGGGCTATCAATAGGAAGCAATCATGTTTCAAAGTTATATGGTGTATCAAATAGATTTCCATTTGATCCAAGAGGACCAGCAAGTAGAAGTTAGTTTATAAATAATAGACTACCTTTTGTTTTTTTCTCTAAGTGCATATCTGCACATGTTTTTAGTTGTTTTTTCCCTTTTCTATTTTTGTTGTCCATTCCTCTAAGTGCACATGTGCGCATGTTTGTTGTTGATTGTGTCTTTTCCAACAAAAGATATTCTAATTTCTAATTTATATTCAAGTTTATCATTTTTGGTAGAGTTTCTAATTTCTTTGACCAACAAGTTGGTCAAGCTCTGAAAGTAGCCAAAATTGTTAGTAATTTGACTTGTCAAGGCCAAATTACTACTCCTATCATACAAAACTTTCCTTAAACTGGTCATAGCCTATTTAAATTAGTCAAACCAAGGAATTGTGGTCTAAAAATCACTAATTTTGTAAAAAAAATTCAAAAATGGATTATAAATGGGTCATTATCATTTCAAAAGAACATTGTTAAGGTCAAATATGCAGATAGTCCATTCACAGGGATCAATTTTGAGAGGAAATTGAGGATTATGAAAGCTTAAGGAGGTTATATTGTACACAAGGTCATAATGAGTTGGATAACCTTATAATAAATTTTTATGGCCATTATAAAATTTAAGATACTCATTGTTTTTTAACAGTCCTTAGAATGTCCATCGGAGATCACCATTGGAGTAGGCATCATTTTGGAGTGCTACAGAGGTTTCTAAGTCTAAGTAAAAGTTTGAAAAACATGGGATGATTTTTTAAAATCATAATTAGATATTTAAAGAGTTTAAAAATTCTAAATTTTAATCAGACCATGTTCATATAGGTTTTTTCAAGAAAATAGGCATAAAAGCCAAAAAGGGTTTTTTTTTGACTTTTTAAGAAAAATGTTCTTTCAGAATGTTTTGATAGAATGTTATAGACCCCATGATTATTTTTTTAGGTATTGGAAATAATGTGAATATTTATTTTAATTTTGGTGAAATTTTCATTTTGGTGAAATTTTCATTTATTTTAGTTCTAGACACCCTTCCTAGCCTCCTGTTCAGATGCTCATATCTTTCACCACATGTGGAGTTTTGATGAAAAATATTATTATGTTTTAATTAATCCTATTTAGTTATAATTAATTAAAATTTTAGACCATTTGAGTGGTTTTTATTTATGAATAATAATTAAGAGTGTAGGCAACTCAAAATGTAGTCAAAACCCCATAGGTAGATTTCTCCATGTGGTAATTTTTTATATATTTTGAAAGGGAACCCAACATATTTTGGGATTTTATGGGGGTCATTTTTATACACATAAATGGAATAATTTTGGTATTTTGAGGTATGTAATTCATGATCCATCATTTTGAAAATTTTAGCTTCAAAGCCCACCTAAACCCTCAAAAAACTAGTTTTGAAAAAACTTGATTTTATTGACATAAGATAATTTTGAATAAACCTAAAAAAATTTCAAATTTTAATTAAACATATAGATAATTCCATAAAGCAAGACACTTCAATGAAAAATAATCAATGGATATCAGATAAAACGACATTTTAATCATTATAAAATTTTATTTTGGTTATAAATGATCTTATACGTGTCCCAACTAGCTCAATCAAAATGGCTAGTCTATAAGAAAATGGAGTAAAATAGGCCTAGTCAACCTTGTTGACTGAATGGCGAGTGTTTTCTCATCAAAATAAAATATTTTGGTGATGAATAATTATTTTTCAAGTGAAATTTATTGTTTTTTCATTTTTAATGTCTTATTATTTTAGGTTTAATGGATCACAAATGCAAGAAGATAGGCTATTAAGCCTAATTGGCCTAATAAGCTTAATTGGTCAATCAAAAAAGTAAAGAATGGCATCGAAAATGTATAAAATGAATTAATTTTAGATTTTACACATGTAATATATGTTTTTTAAGTGGATATATAATTATTAATTAAATACATAAGTTTAAATTCATGAAAGTTGAGCTCAAGTTGAGTTAACTAGTCCTTAAGGGTCAAATCTCTTCGATTGACTAGTTTGACTAGTTTCATGCATCTCCCATGATTTTCATCAAAGATAAAGACTTTAAGGAACTTAAAATCACTTTAAATATGGAGTTATATTATAATTTATGGCATTATTTTCATTAAATTAAGGTTGACAAGTCAACATGGGCCCACCACTTCTCAATTCTATGCCAAAAATGAAGAACATGCAATTTTTGAAGAATTAGAAGATTTTAAAGACTTTATTTGATATTGTAAAAGGAATTTATTCTTATTTTAATTCAAAGAAGACTAATACTTATCTTTTACATAGGAAATTGGCTTTATTTAAGGTTTTATACTTATATATTATCTTTTCGAAGCCATTTTTCAAAAAAATCCTGAAGTAGAGAAGAAATTGTAATTGACATCATTTATCAAATAAAGAAGATTTTTTGCATATGTTTTTTTGGATCAATATAACATGTATTTTTTATTTTGTACCATAATATAATTTAAATCTATATCCCCATTTTTTATGTCCTTTCCACACCTACTGTGAAAATCTCACCCTTTATAGGTCATTTGAAGAGATAGGAATAGAATTTTGCAATCTAAAATACTCTTAATCCTTCATGTGAAATACTAATGTTTTGGGGAAATTTTAAGACTTCCTATTGATTTATATGTGTGCCTTAATTTTAATAGATTTAAAATAATACTAATCATTTAGGTGCATCACCCCATTAGATAAGATTTTCCATTTTAGTTTCCTTCTCCCTTTTCATCCCAAAAAATCAAAATACTTTAGTTTTTTAAGATAAATATTAAGGGAATCAGGCCTTTTGTAGGTTCTTCTCAATATAAAGTCACCCAAAATTTGAGAAGTTCCAATTGTATCAGATAGAGATAGGGTGTGTTTTAGACATCTTCAAATATGGTACCCTCTAGAGTGATAAAAAAACCAATTAATAAATAAATCCAATATGATTTAATTTAATTAAAAATGGATAATTTGTTTATTATATTTCCACCATACACTAGTCACCTCTCTCAAGAGGTCTATCTAAAATTTGGATTGTACATTACTCTTATAGTTTCTTATAAAAAAACACCTAGTTAGACTCACTAGTTAATATTTTTTGTAAAAATCCAATCATGACTCTATAGGTGATACGTGGTTTCAATATTAAAATTTTTTGTAAAATGTATCCTCTCTCTTTCCTTCATGGTCATGCCTCTTCACAATTCATTTGTCATTATACATCCTATATGTCCTCCTAAAAAAAAATGTGTTATTAGTGGCCTTGATGTTTTTTTAGGATCTTAGATATCTAAATAGCCCATAATGTTCCTTATTCCTCTAGTGACTGTTAAGGATAAACAACCACAGATGCCTCAAACCCATACTTGTTTTCACTCATGAATAATTCTAATGAGTTGTTGAAAGGTATACAATGTATGTGGCTATTTATTTATGTTAATGTCTCTCATATGTGATTTTGTCTCATCTCCTCTTATTGGATTCTAGGTAAAGATGGTCTATGACAAACTTCCTCACACTATTTGTGTCTCTACCCCTCATAGACCTAACAAGGCTGACATGTGTTTATGTCTTCCTTTGTGCACCATATTACATAGGGATAAAGTAAGAATTTTTTCTTTACAAAAGGTAAAATTTTCCAAAAATAATTCCCATAGTTATTATTTTTAAAATTAGACTCTAATACCAAATTTTATGCTCATAATTTAAACACATAAAATGGGGTTGAAACAATTAAATTTAATATTTGTTATTAACTAGTGTAGGGTAATAGGTCTCACACAATCGAGTTAATAAAAATGATGAATGAAATAAGTGAGTAATGATTTTATCTTAATCCATAATTATCATAATATTAAAGTTAAAAATCATTCACTAATCATAATATTTTGCAAGCTTTTAAGGTATATGTCTAAAAATAAATCCACCTAGGAACTTTTATAAAGTGGCATTCACTTTAAGTTATAATTTCTGATAATTTGGCCTCCCAGGAAAAATATCAACCCATAAAGTTCAAAATATTACTTTTAATGTCTCCTAACCTTGTATATTGTCCATATTATGCCCTAGTGAAAACAACCCTGAGAGGGTTACGAGAGCAAGAAAGATGAACCTAAGGATTGGGTGTCATTAGCCATGCTCAAGTTACCAATTTTTGCATTTTATATGATTACATTTGCCCCTATTTATTCTATTAATGTATAAAAGTGAAATAATAGGATAAAGGAAAATAAAAATTATATGTGAACCTATCTATAAAGGTGAATCCCATAAAGCTATGTGATGCTCAGTAATGTAGGATAGTGTATAGAGAGCACATTGTGTAAGTGTGAATCTATGAAAGGAAAACAAAGAGTAGATTAGTTCTTAATATATTCAACATAAAAAAAGAATGTATAAATGTAGGTAAGAGAGATAGAGGAAGATAAAGGAATTAATACACCATAAAAGGTATGTGAACCAATATAAAACCTATTGTGATGTTGAGTAAGGTTGAGTAATAGTAGATGTGCTAGATGATGTTGTACTATAAGATATCATGAATAGAGTTGAGTGCTCAATTCTATAGAAAGTGTTTTCAAATTTATGTATTGGACCTTTGGCTCTATTTTCACCTACTAAGTGAAGCTAGATGATCCTTCATGTGCTAATCAATGTCTAGACTATGTATTCTACCCCTCTAAATAGGTGGCTCAAGAATACAAAGGCTATCCCTTTGGCTCCATCATTTCCCCATAAAGTGAAGAGATGAACTAATATTAGTATGAAGAAGTATGTCATATGAGAGGGATTTTGAATCCCATGAATGCTATATAAATTTGACAATGTGGTGTGGATAGTTGAATGTGTACTAGAAACTAAGCTAATGTTGCCCAACTCAGAAAATGTGGAGATTAGGCTTGTATAAAAGCCACTCCAAAACTAAAAATTTGGTTTATGTGGAAGCCACTCAAGAACTTACAAATGTGGAGGTTAGGATTTTATTAAATCCACTCTAAAATTATGTTAACCACCTACTAATGGAGTAAGTCACGTAACTGTTGAGAATGCCTGGGTAATTTTGAACTTGGAAAGAAAAGAAGTAAAAGTTCTATGCAATCTACCCCAATCACTGGTGTCTGAAACATGGATTATGATATGGAAGTTATACCAAATATCATATCTGAAATTGAAAGTGAGAACCAATCATGCCACACTTGATGCCCCTATGTCTAGATGCTTTGAGAAAATTGTACTAAAAACTACTGATTCTAAATTGGTCTGATTGTGCAAAACTGTAGTTGAACCTACCTTTCTACCTAGTTCTATAAAGTCTAGTTTTTCTAATATTTGGATAGGAGAATTAAAACAAAACACCTTGGCATTTTTTTCTATATTCCAGCCTCAATATTGCTATCTTGGGATGAAATTGATCAATATTCTAGATTCTTGACTATCTACCTAGTCTGTTCTGAGTGGTTTGATGACTAGTTGGTGTTCTGGTTATTGTAAAACTAGATTTTTTGACTGATAGGAGATCGAATCTCTTATAAAAACCCTTATTTGTTTCCCCCTCTTTTAAGGGTAGTAAATAGATACCCTATAATGATTACCCTTAGAAGAATAAACCTTGGAAGTGTGTTAAGCTAGAAATATACATGATATAGCAATGATAATCAATAAGATACCTAAAGATATAGCATGGTTTGAAATTAGATATTTTTAGATTAACAAGGGTATGCCTAGATAGATATAACAATTTAATATCATATGAAATATATTAGAATTGAATTAAAACTAAAAATATTAGTTATTAGTTCGTTATTTATTAGTTGTCATAGAGGGATGGAGCATGATGTCCACCATGACATCAAAATCAAGATAATTAATTATTTGGATCATGGCATTATAAAAAATCAAAATTAATCAAGTAATAAGCACCCAAAACAAGAAAGAAGAAGCATACAAGGGTGGCCAAGGGGCCATGCAAACAAGGGACATGGACATATGTCACTCAAACTAGAAAGCAAGCATATAAGGCATGTTTAAATGCCACATACACATACATGTAGAGAAATAAAATTTGGCACAAGGGATATATACATAGAAGAGTACAAGAAAATGACATTGGTAAATTTCCTAAGGCACATACAAGAGACAAGTAGGAACTAGAAATGCAATCACATATAGCTATGTTAACCAAGAAAATAAATCATTTAAATATTGGAAAGATACAATCACATCTAACTTAATAAAATAAAGAGGGAAAGTATGCAAGACATGTTTAGTACAAGATTAGGTATATTCTAAGAAATACACAAGTTCTAGATGCTAATGATATGTTGATAAAGTAATCTATATAAACTAGTAGATAATGTACATGAACATGATAACTTAGAGTGTGGAGTGTAGTAATGACATAACCTGGATGATGTAGTCATGTAGAAGATGTCCTGAGTGGGTATGTATATCTATGTGTGTCTCAAATGTAGTAATAATTCCCCCTCAATGGGTAGAGTGAAGCAATCAAGTAGCTTGATTTCACTACACACACTTAAAGAAGATCAAGTGAAGCATGGTAATGTTGATAAATTGACATACAATAGCATGGAATAACAAATGTAAGTCCTAGCATAGTAGTAGAAATGTAAAGTATGGATGATGCATAAAATTGAAAATTTTTAATTATTTTTGACATATTTGAATGTTTTTGGATTTTTTTGAAATGTTATATTGTTTTTATATTTTGGAATTATTTGAGCTATGTATAATCAAGTAGAAGAGATTATGTATAATCAATGTTGAGGAGAAATGATACTAATCAATGAGTCTAATGCGATACTCCCTATCACAGTGTCTTGTATCAAGGAGTAGAATCATGCATGATTGTGAAGCATGATGAAAATTTTGAGATTGTGGCTTTGAAATTTATATATGTTGTAGATGATTTGAGATCTCTAAAGTAGAAACTGATAGTGGGGTCCCTCTATAGCTTTGAGAAGTGGATGCAATTGAAAGGCTCTTAGGGACCCATATGGAAGTAGGAGAATCTCTATAAATATGTGCTCTATGTGTACATAAATGAGATCTCAATGAGACTACCTTGGGTGTGAATATTATTGTTAAAAGCTTTCTAGAATATGAAATTGATGTACGTGTATGAACCCTTTGTACTGGAAATGGATGCCTCAACTATGTTTGGATCTGAATTGGAGTAGGAACTATAACTTGAGGATAAATTGAAACTGGTGGCAAAACTAAAATCAGTGACTATAGAATAGTAGATGGATCTAAAGTTAGGAGTGGTAACTCATATGGAACTCCCCCAATTGTAATAACCTAATTAACATGAATGAATTTCATGCATCTATGAATTATAGAAGGTGCTACTCAAAGTTTCTAAATCCATGGTCAACCAAGTAACATATTAAAAACTTTTACACTGCGAACAATAGTGAATAGTGTGGCCATATGTGTTGGACCAACCTATAGAGGAAGTACAATCTCACCTAATGAAATTTATATGTGCCCATTGAATCTAATATTAATTATGTCTATCAAGGTAATATCCTACTCTACATATCTTGAATTCTATAGTAATGTCATAGTGCACATGTTTACTTTGGATCTATTGTTGATAAGAACACTATGAATAGGATGATTATGAATGTAAGCTCTGATAAAGAGTGCATGATAATCTGAATCATCTTCAATGATCTCCTTCTATAAGAAGGAGATGGAAGGTCTAGTGAGAACTTTAGAATTGTATACACCAATCATGTTTCTCAAAGGATGTAACTCAACTAAACATGCCCTATATGTATTTGGTGGGCGATGTACATGATATGCATGGTTAACCATTGATTGATCCCTTGCCTCTTTTTTGGAATGCTATGGAAATGGATATGAGAAGATTTTCAATTCTTTATCCTATGTTTGCTTTGACGGTGGAGGCTCAACTAAAGTACTAAGATCAATGACATTTGAATCTATTAGGTCCTATATCTTGTGCTTTAAATTGATGCATCTATTTGTCATATGTCTTGGTGCCTTGTGGTAGTTGTAAAATTAATGATGAACATATCCCTTTAGAAGAGCCTTTATTGTATCAACTTCCTTAATAGGAGGGAGAGATATGCTATTAAAATCTAATAGCTACTATAAGACCCTGGCTGGAGGAACTAGAAGGTGTGAAAAAGTATGTCGAGGGAGTGATGATAAAATTATTCATTGAGGAGACTTAGAAACCACATTGACTATAATTTGATTATATACTTTAATATAATTGAACTTGACCTTATATGGGACTTTATTGTTACTCTTATTAGTTGTGTCTAATGTATTAGTGTACTTTAGTTTACCCATTGAAATTAATTTGACTTCTCTTTATTTTAATGTGTGACACAATTTAGTGAAGGAAGAGAATATTTTGAACATGATTGATTCATGAAGTCTTGGTAGAAGACTCTATTTTAAAAAGTATTGTAACTCCTTATTTTCCATGGGGATAGTCATCTTAGCCAAGATGCTATTATATCAAAGAACATAATCTGTGAGATGCTCATTTGACCTTTATTTTTATTGTGAAACTTGAGCATATGAAACCTTGTCACCAATGTTGATACTAAAGTGTGCTAGGAACATGTCAACTAAAGGATTGAATGCATTGAACAACTAATTTGGTAGACTATAAAACCATTGTAAAGCATAATCCTTTAGGATCCATGGAAATAGCTTAGTAAGTAGCCAATCATTTGGTACATAGTAAAATCATTCTACATGAAATGATATCTTACACAAGGGCTACCACATCAAGAGACACAGATGTACTAGCTATAGATGGTGGCACAGAAGAAATTTAGGCTATTATAGGGGGTTATTGAGACATAGTTGTCCCCATAGTGTCATTTGAACCTAGTGGCTCTGTGGTTTGAGAAGATTGACCATTGTTCACTTTTTATTGTTCCTCTTGTACAATTATAAGCATGTCATATTTCATATAAATAAGTTTGTTAAAATTTCTTGAAGTTCTCTTTTATTAGTTTCATCAAAATTGGTACATTGAGCCATTGTTAAAGTAGGAAAATAATTTGAAATGTGATTGAATATTTTGTAATAAGTTGTAATATCCAAAGTGATAGAAAGGGAAATTAATGAATATAATAAATGCAAAGTAATAAAAATAATGAATTGAAAATTTCACAAAAAGGATATGGATCTCCCAAACATGTAAGGTGATAACTCAAGAAACAAAAAGGAGTTAGTATATGCAACTAGGGATTTGACAATAATATTTTTGTAAAATACTATGAATTTTTGAAATTGAAATTAAATTTTTAAGTTAAGTATGCAAGTAAAAATTCAAAAATTTATGGCAAAGTTTTTGATTTAATGGGACATAGTAGATGTAACTAAGGTTTTGAGGAAAACGTTTTTTAAAAAAATCACTATTAATTTTTGAAATTTGAATTTTTTTTTTGATTTTAATATGCAACTAAAAATTCAAAAAATTATTGGGAGCTATTTGATGCAACTAGGGTTTGAAATAAAATAATTTTTTAAATTACTATTTAATTTGATAATTTTAATCAAGTTTTTGATTTAGATATGCAAGCAAAAAGTCAAGAAATTATTGAATTAATATTGGAAAATTATCAGGACCTAGTGTTTGCAACTAGGGTTTGAAATAAAATTATTTTTGAAATTACTATTGAATTTGAGAATTTGAATCAAAATTTTTATTTAGATATGCAAGTAAAAAATTAGGAAATTATTGGATTAATATTGGAAAATTACTAGGAGCTAGTTGATTCAACTAGGGTTTGAGATAAAATTATTTTAAAATTTACTACCAAATTTTAAAATTTGAGATGAATTTCTACTTAAAATATTTGAGAAAAAATTCAAAATTTTATGGAAAATTCAACTAAGAATTTACCCTAGGGTTTTTATGCACAATTCGAAGTAAGTCAAGTTCACCAAATGATTTATTATTTTTGGGAAAATTAGTATTTAATTTATAAATTATAAAAGGGTTTGAGTAGGATAAAATCACTAAATAATATTCTAAATTAAATCTACTAATTTGTGAAATTCAATTACAATTTGAAATTTTCTAAAAATAATAATGAGAGAGAGAAAATTAAACTTATCTTATTCTATGATGATCTGACTAAGACAGGGTCTAGAAATTTGTGTGCAGGCTTGGGGCACTGTCACAAACTAAACTTCATTTCTTGATTGGATAGGAGCACTAAAATTGGACACCCTAGGCTCTAGTTCTATAGTCCTTCCCTAGCACTATTATCTTAAATATCTAAGATTTTTGGGTTTTGTTTTCCTAGTTGGTGTGAGCCCATGTTCTAAATTTTAGAGCCTCTCTATTAACATAAATCCCTATAGATCTGATTTTATATGTCTATGTCTTCTATGCACTTGAATATAAACTTTGGAAAATAGGTAAAAGGGGTTAGTTTGTGTAAGATTCACTAGACATGCTTCACACGCCATGTGTGGGCACACTACTTACATACCAATACTTTGAGGAGAGATAAATCCATATGTAGTTCTCTCTTTAAGAGTGTTTGGTGTAATAGTGAATGAAAATGTAAGAAATACAAAAATGGGGTGTGCTTGAGATGACTAGGGGCTGGTGTAAGGACTTGAATTAGATTTAAAATGTATAGGCTAGCTATATGTAGAGAATATGTAAGATTACTTTAGTGGTCTTACTTCTATTCTTTCTTACTTAAGTGATATTTTCCAACCTTTTCAAAATGATCTTTGAATGGGTTTATATATGGATCTATTAGTCATGGGTTAGATGAAGCTGGACTAGGCCAACACAATGAATAAGAGGAATCAAAGGAAAATGGTAATCTAATCTCAAATTATTATTGGATATGAGCACTAGAAATTGGACACCCTAGGGTCTAGTGCTATAGTCCAACATTGGTGCTATTATCCTAAGCAGATGAGACCTAGGGGGATAGATTAGTCATGAAGAGAGGGTCCTAACTCAGTTGGGATCAAGTTTGGAAGGCTATAGATGACTGAGAATTAGTGAAAACATTCCTATGAGGGTTATGAGACAAAAAAAGAGGGACCTAAGGATTAGGTCTCATTAACCATGCTCAAGTTTTAATTTTTTACATTTTATATGACTACAGTAGTCATACTAAAAATAAGATGTTGAGGGAGTTGACTTATCATTTGATCATTAGTTACACCATCAATGATTTGAAAAAAACTTGAATGGATATCTTAGAATCAATAATTACAATAAAAAAGTGTTATTGATAAATTTCATGCATTGAAGGCTCTAAAATGCTAAGAAACTATTGTTTACAACTTGTAAGTGTGACCATATAAAGGTTTTATTGCTCCCATGAGATCAAACATGTGAAGTGAGAATTTAGGATTGTGTATAAGGGTTATTGAAACCCATGAAAAATCACCAAACTTTTTATTCTTACTTAATCATGCTTAGAAGTGGATAGACTAAAGTAAACCTGAACCCTATCTAGATGGATGAGACACTAAGTCCTTCACCTTCTTAGTGATTATTAATAGAGTATGGGGAACTAATACAAGAACTAATTACAAAATAATTAATAATACTAAGGTCCCATCCTCTTCCCAAAATTTTGGATCACCATTCTCTCTCCTTTATCTATACCAAACAAAAAACTAACTGGGTCTTATAAACTTCTAAGGAGCTCGATGGAGGAAAGGGATTGGTTTTTGACATTTTTGACTTGAAAATCCCTCCAAATCATACACATAGAATTAGGTGGCATAAATGAATCCATGAATGTTCTTGAACCTGATCTTGCTCTGACAAACTTGTATGAAGTACTTGAAAATCCTCTCTTTCTGCTATGAAAATTATCTATTCTACTTGAAAACTGATGGAGATGATATGTCAAGTGCCCCTAAAGTTTTTAAATGCATGTAAAAATAATTATTTATTTTTACATATCTTATTTCTACTTTAAACTTGTCATTTTCTTGTAAAACCTTCTTTAGACATTACAAAATGGGTAATAAAGCAATGCAAAGAGGGGTGTAATGTTAGAAATGAATGTTTTCCAGCTTTCTAAGAATTATACAGATTATAGGAGGTGTGTTATGACTTTGACACCACATGACACATATCAACATGACCCCTTATACTACTTAAAACCCTTGGACCCTCTTGACCATGCTAGAAATGACTATACAAGCATAAGGTTAAGAATAAAATTTACCTTAATTTTATCAAAACAATCTTAAACAATGCTAACCAAGGCTTGGAAAGACCATTTTGAGGACTTGTGATTCCCAGTCATCTATAGCCTTCCATACTTGATCCCATTTGGACTAGGACCCTCTCTTCATGACTAGTCCATCTCCCTAGGTCTCATCTACTCAGGACAATAGTGTTGGACCCTAGGGTGTCCCCTTTCTAACACTCCTATCTAATCATAATTTTATCCTAGATTACCATTTTCCCTGATTCCTCTTGTTCATTGTGTCGACCTAGTCTAGTTTCATCTAACCCATGACCAATAGATCCATATAAAAGATCATTTAGAAAATGTTGGAAAATATCACTCAAGTAACAAAGAATACAAGCAAGACCACTCAAAAAATCTTCCCTATTCTCTACATACAGCCAATCTATACACTTTTAATCCAATTCAAGTCCTTACATCAGACCCTAGTCATCTCAAGCACACCCAATTTTTGAAATTTTTTCATTTTCATTCACTATTACACCAAGCACTCTTAAAGGGGGAACTACATATGTCTTGATCCCTCCTCAGAGTATTGGTATATAAGCAGCATGCCCACACACAGGGTGTGAAGCACATATAGTGCATCTTACACACACTAACCCCTTTTCCCTATTTTACAAAGTTTATTTTCAAGTAAATAGAAGATAAAGACATATAAAATAAGCTCTACATGGAGTTCTATTGATATCAAGGCTCCAAAATTTGGTACATAGGCTCATACTGACCAGGTGAATAAAACCTAGAAAGCTTAGATCCTTAAGACAATAGTGTTAGGAAAGGACTATAGTGCCAAAGCCTAGGGTGTCTAGTTTAAATGATATTTTCCAATAAAGAAATAAATTTTATAATTCTATTTGTGATAGTGTCCTAGTCTTACACACAAATTTCTATACCCTATCTCAATCGGATCAACACAAAATAAGATAAGTTTAATTTTCTCTCTCTCACTATTATTTTTAGAAAAGGTCAAATTACAATTAAATTTAAAAAATTATTAGCTTTAATTTGGAATATTATTTATTGATTTTCTCCTATTTATACCCTTTTATTATTTAGGAATGAAACACTAATTTCTCCAAAAATAATAAATCAATTACCATACAAGGTGATCTCCATTTAAATAGTTGAATAGAAGTGATTTTACTATAAAGAACCATAAGGATATAATAATACATGAACTTATCCCATTTTCATGGTAATTATCTATATTATTGACTTCATATCCCTCAGTTTCTCACATTACTAATCCATTCTCATTCCTAGAGAGACATGCTCTCATTTGAGAACCCACTTGTCATCTCTAGGCATATTAAGAAGTCAGGACTTATGGCTATTAGGATGGGGTATAAAAGTCATTTAAGATTCATTAAGACCTATAAATAATCATGGGGGATGGGGAGATCAAGTTTAAACAAATATCAATGAAATAAACTCATCCCAAGAGGAAAAACTCAGTTAAGGATTCAATACAAATAGGACTGTGACTACAAAGTTGAAGAAACATTGATGGTGTAATGAGATTTAGAAATTTTAGAGGGTAAAAAATAACAATGAAGGGTCATAAGCATGCTTATGTCATTCAAGGAAATAATGAAGCATCAAAATAAGTAACTCACCTCTTAAATGAGTACTCATAGTCATATAGTATAAACCAAATCAATGAGTCTATAGACCTACCTAAAGTTTTCTAAAATAGTGTTTCCATGGTTTTACAAAGTATAGTGAGAGATGTCAATTAGGTTACAGGTAGGAATAAATAGAATCCAAGATTTAGGACATTATAGACTAGGATTTGGTGTGGATTTTTATACCTTTTGAGTTGTTATGATGACCTAGATTTAATTAGTGAGTCTTCAGTCCTCATTTAAAACTTACAAACGTGTTTTCAAATATCAAATAGAGTTGTAAAGCTTATGGTAATAATTGAAATGTATGTATATAGCAAAAAATGGATTCCCAAAATGTCTTAATGGATGGATATCTCAAGAGGAGGCCATCAACAAGTCTATAAACCTCTCTCTCACACCTTATATAAACTCTTAAGAGCTAAATCATAGTGGTGGTGAATTTACATCTTGAGAATTTTAAAGTGAGTGTCAAGATTGAATAAAGATCCATGTGGACTAATAATAGGAATGAGTCCTCACATTTATTAGGATAAACCATGTCACTGGTTATATTCAACATCATCTAAGGTTCATTTTTAGAGATTAAGGTTGTTAGGAGGTTCAAAATGTTCTTTATAAAGTGCATAAAAGCCTCCAAGAGTGTTATGTTATAGTTATGCCATGAGATTACCTATTTAATGGGTGATAATAGCATCTATAAGGTTGTGTATGGTTCAAAATAATTTAGTAAACATTTTTTAGGGTTATAACATTGATTAAGATAAAATATGTTAGATCAATCATCCAAGTTTTGTTGGATAAGATCACAAAGAGTAATCAAATTTAGAGGGAACTTAAATATAATGAAAAATCATTAATCCAAGAGGGTAAAAGTCCATGAAATTTCATTTTTTATGGTACTAAACTCAATATTGAACTTAAGAACCCCTAAAAGAGCTGTGTCAAGGTGTGGGTCTTATTTAGAGGTGTTTTACACTATAATGAATGACTAAACTAGTCAAGAGATTCTCCACACATCCAATCACATGCTAATATATATTTCAAGTCAAAAATAAAAATATGAGGTCTTTTTTAGACCTACAAAGAAGGGGTATAGTTCAAAAGGATTACACCACCTCTCAAGGTCTCTAGAACATCTTCTAGATTGGATTATGATTTATGAGATTGTAAGATCTTTGGGAATGTTCTATTTCTCTGTGATGAAGGTCCATTTAATTTTCAAGTCACTCTCAATGAGGTTTCAAGTTTGTAATGAATTTAAATACAAAAATCATGCTCTCAACCTTTTCAAAAAGCATGATTAATTTTGAGTGATGATGGAGGATTTGTTAAAGCCTTGATACTTGAGTCTTAAACACTTCATGAATATGAAATGGATTTATTAGGGAGAAGAAATGTGAAATGAAAATATGTACTATGGTATTTAAATTTAAGCCTAAAGAGATTTAGATAAGATAATGAATATATTAAAGGGATCTTGGGAAAGTTTAGGCATAGGTCTCAGCATTATAAAATCATCCAAACTACAAAAGATTATTAGAATGAAGTCAAGGGACCTAATTGGTCACTTACAAGTCTATAAGAGGAATGTGATAAAAAAATAATGTCCAAGGTGAATAGTGGAAGAGTGATAGCTCTAAAATATTAAGTGGACTTGGGAAAATTTTTATCATAAGGTTAGACTCAGACAGATAGAAGAGATTCACATTGATAGCCCAAGAAAGCTTGAGAAGAACTTATAGGTAGGGTCACAAAGAAGAGCCAAAGTGTGATGAACCATTCTTGGTGAAGATAAGTGAAAGAGATGTAAGGAGGTCTTTTAAATATTATTTTAAGGTTAGTAGTCTCCATTGAAATCTTTGGTCCTTTATAATAAGTGAAGAGCCTTGATAGGTTGATTAGGCCTAGCAGGCCTAAATAGGCAGTTACAAGACTCCACATGGAAATGAGGGAATTTTCATGTTTGGAGGGTTTTTTAGTTTGGAAAACATTAGAGGATGATGATGATAATATCACAAGGTAATCCCATGGGTTTTAAACTCAATAAAATTAGAAAAGATGCACCTATAGACCTGTAGGGTCAACTATGCCATGAAGCTTACAAACCCTTGGCAAGAGCATGAGTGGTATGTAAAGATTTTAAGGGTTTAAATAGAATATAAATCATGGTAATAAGTTATGTGGGTTGGCATAAAACCTTAATAGGTGTTGAAATTCAAAATCAAACATAGTTTGCTCTTTTATACCCTTATATCCCTTGACTTCACAGTTATATGGTTTTGAGCCCAAGAAGTAACTTTATTCACATTGGAAAACCAAGGAGAAGGTACACGGGGATATAATATGTTGGGAAAGGTTTAATGGGGTTGTATAATTAAAACTCTTTGCATTGGTTTTGAATTTCAAACCCTTAGGATTATGAACAATCTTTAAGGAGCCTTGCCACTCTAAACCCTACCTAAACCCCACAAAAGAACCCAATGGAGGAAAAATTGATAAATTTGAACTCAAATGTCTTTTAATAGACTATAAAACACCTATAAGACATTATTAACTCCAAATACAACCCCGTCATGGAATTTCTAGGTATAATAACCTATACAAATTCATCAAAAACCATACTTTTATAGGGTTTTAGGCTCAAAATAGGGTTCTAAGCATGTTGAGATGATGAATACCATTGTAGAGGTTGGTTTGGAGATCCATACATCTTATCAAACCTCAAAATCCACTTATTTTCCCTTGAGATTGCTCCTATAGGTCTACATAATGAAGGCAATTTTAGAAGTGTTTGAGATGGAGAAAGAAGATCACCTTGAGAGGTCAAGAATAGTATGAATGAGCCAATCCTAATTCAATATAATCAGACATTTATTAGGTCATAAACATGTCTATCATAGTTTAAATTAGTTCTTATGTATTTATTATGATCACTCAAGAGAGATAAACTCAAGTAATTAGGCCTAGTTACCTAGTAGGCCTTTTTGGTCAATAAAAGAAGATGAGTATTGGCATAGAGGGCTATTGACAGAGTAAATAAAGAGACATAACATAATTTTTAATAATTAATGTAGATTATTAGGCACATTTCATGGAAATTATGTACGATTAGGAAGTTTTAGGCCTAGTTAACATACACAAGGGGAAGGTAGGCTACTTAATATTCCATTAAGGCTAACTAAACCATAAGCATACCATTGTAACTATAAAAAAGAGAGGTATTTAACTAATTTAGAATGATAATATTTTGTATGGATTCAACCAAAAATTAAGAAGCCTACACTAGACCATTTTCTACACCATACTCTCATTCAAGACCACTATGCAACTAAGGCAATGCATTGGAGAGGTCAAGGAGATTTAACTAATCCTTATACAAGTTATAATTATTTATTGGGTAAATGAGGACCATTATGAACTCTTATCCACACTTTCATGATATATTATCCTCTCTTTCCCTTCTCTTGTGCTATAAATTGAGGAAAAAAAGGAGATTGTAGGCATCCCTTAGTTGGGTATGAATAAACTTATCCCAAATTATATCTTGTAACCTTTTAAATTAATGAAGGACTATTTAAAATTATCTATGCTAGCTTAGTGTGTCTCATACTTGATTATTTGAATAAATTTTGAGTTTATATTCCTTTGTATGTCTTTGTTCTCACCTAATTACTATGAGATTGATCTAAATAGGTCATATGGTGTGTGAGAGTGTTAGTTATTAGGCTTGAAGTATAATATTATTGGTAGTGTTTTTAAGTAAACCTTCCATTCATAACGTTAAATTTTCATCCATATATAATAACCTCCATGTGAATTACTAATGCTTAGGAATCTCTTGGAGACCATGTTTTAGTTACTAGTCGTTATCTAGTTCATAAGTGTTTTGAAGGGTCAAATAGAGTGGACATAATACTGTTGGTGCATCAGCTCCCTTATCTTAGGTTTTGTTTATACATCTCTTTATCCATTTTCATAATCAATATAGTAGGTTTTTAGAAATAAGCCATAATTGATGCACTAAGGTAACTAACCCTAAAACTAGAGGTTCATCGTATCAACTAGGCCACCTACACCTAGAGGTGATCCCATTGTATCAATTGGATGAGGCATGATTGAAACATCATTACCTCAAGGGTGTAATCAAGAGTTCTAAAAAAATTTATCATGCCTAGTGGGACCAAGATTTAGGAAAATTAGAGTAGTTAATGGTATCATTTGGTTATCTTAGGGAGCTTCAAGCACTCTAGTGATAGATTTGTAACCAAGATATTATGCCAATGGTCATTATAAGGTCTCCACTTAAAGATAAGAATAGTTTTTATTGATAGTTCACTTTTTTCTTAATTCATCTCATGACATTTGATGGCTGGATATGGAGGATATGTGTGCTTTTCAATCACTTATCAATCTTATGTTACTCCTTATCAGCCCCCTTGGTAGCCCAACCATATACCTCAATAGCCTTGTGAACCTTGGCATAATCATTTCTACCATGAATGTCACCTTTACCCTCTTTGTGATCCTTATAAATATATTTAGTAGACTTATTATTATAATTACTACCCCTCCTTCCATCCTTAACCACCATTTCAATATACACATAGTTTCTTTGATGAGTTAGAGTATTTAAGGAGCATGAATCAAATCATTTCTAGTGAGATATTGGCCTTGAAGTAGTAGCAATCTCAATGAAACTAATCTTATGAGATTCCACCTCTTTCTATCCCATGTAAATATCCTTGGACCACTACTCCCATTCTAAACCCAAACCAAGAAGAGAGGAATGTTTCAAAAGTTATAGCAAGGATATTCCTAAGCTTTCAAAACCCCTCACCTCTTTCTCAAGCTCAAGTTGTCTATGGATGTCTAAGTATGAAAAGAGAGAAAGAAGTTTTGAGTACCAACCCTAAGAAGTTCTAAATATTTTAGAGTGCATCCTCACCCACTAAACTCAATTAGTATAATCATATAGGACCTTATGTTCCAACTCCTCTAGATGGACATTCATGCCCTCCTATCATCTCCCTGTTTAAGGGATGACCTGTAGTTTGGAGAGTAGATGAGGAGTATCAAAATGAAGAGGAAATTGTATTTTGGGGGGTAAAAGATAAAGGTCTAGATATATTTTTAGATGATGAATGTTATTAAAATCATTTTGATGAAGATATTTTCATTGGGACACCCCTTAGTGAGGAAAACACAAGTTAAATTTTGTTGATGAAAGAAAAGATGAACTTCAAAGGGATCAAGGTGAATCTGATCTTTATGCCCAATAATAAAGTTAAGAGCAATATGAACTTAAAGGATCTCAAGGTAAATATGATCTAGCATCTTACCCTCCCTTCCTCTCCTTCTATGAATAGAGGCTAGTTTCTTTAAAGATAGAATTGGAGCATTCATATTTGAGAGGGAAATTAATGAAGAACATTGATGAGGTGGTAGTCCCTCAAGAACTTGATTATGTTATAGCTAAAATTGGGTTGTAATAATACCTTGAAAAGGATATTTTAAGAACTTATCATGAGGAAACCACTATTGACACTCTTATTCGTCCTAGAAGATTAGAGTTTAAGCATAAAGGGAAGTTTGATGATGTGGGGAAATCACAATGGCATGACCTTGAGGTGGATGAAACACAAGTAACTTCTCCTCTAGGAGACAATCATGAAAATAGGCCTCTTGAACCCATCATCAAAGTTAAGATTATTTCAAATGATTAGTATGATCAAGTTTTAGTAGAACATGATATTTATCATAACCTTATTGGAGAGTTAGAGGCATTTGATAAGCATGATGTCCCATAAACAAATGGTAAGAGTGTTATTAATTTTCATGTCTTTTTGATTGATCATGAAGAGAATACATTTTGGGAAGACATGGAGACTTTTTTTTCAAGTTTAGATGATACATCTCCACCTCCTCAATAAAATGCTAAAATTCTCAACTTAGACAATGAGCATGGTGAAGAGCTTAAGAAGATTCTTAAGGAGAACACTATGATAGTTGGTCCTATTAAGTTTCAAGAATAGATCCAAGGACCTAATAAAATTAGGAAGTCCTATTTGGACATGATCAAGGAGCTTGAGGAGATTGGTAAGTAAGTATCTCAATAAGAACAAGATGAAATTGTTAAGAAAGTTTGTGAGGTTCTTAGTGAGCTAGTAGGTCTTGAATATCATCTTTAATAGGTTTTGTTTCAAGGTCAACAACGTTATGATGAATATGGTACCTTCCAAGATGATTAAAAGACTATTTTTGAGGATAAAATTGAGGTAAAGGCTTAGGTTATTGTCCCTATCAACTAGGATGTGATCATCTTGGAAGACTCTCACATTGCCAAAGATAGACATCAGTTTGAGTTGAAAATTAAAAATCAAGATGAATATGTTTACATTGGGGACATGTTTTTTTTTTGTAGTGTCATTTGACGTCAAGTAAAAGATAATGGTGGTCAGAAAAGGAGTTATTCAAATAGGAACAAAACATGATCAATAGTTTTTACTTAAAATTGGATCATCTCATAGAGTAAATAATCTAAGAAACTTCTCCTTTGACGTGATAGTAGTAAGTCTTGTTTAGGTTAGTTGTACATAGTCAATTGTTTTCTTGATTGCCTAGTTTCTAATAAGTGTCTTTCAACACGTGTTTTTCTTCTTGATTTTATGTGTGATGTCCTTGTGCATGTGGTGAGGCTGTTGTAGTCCTTAAAATATTGCAAGGTGGTAGGTTTATTTTTCAATATTAGGTAGAGTAGTCATCCCAAGTCATGTTATCATGTGTGTCTTATCCCTAAAATAATGAGATAGCTAGTTCTCTTGACCAATAGGCTAGTCAACCCATGTGAGTCACCAAGAATGTTGATAATTTAGCTTCCCAAGCCAAATATCAACCCCTACATTTTAAAAATTTACTTTTCATGTCTCATAACCTTGGATATTGGCTATATTATACCTTGTAAATTCCTCAAAATATTCTCTTCAATCCTTGGTTAGCATTGTTTAAGGTTGTTTTGATAAAATTAAGGTAAATGTTATTCTTAACCTTATGGTTGTATAGTCATTTATAGCATGGTCAAGAGGTTACAAGGGTGTTAAGTGGTATAGGGGGTCATTTTGAGACATGACATGTGGTTTCCAAGTCATAACACACCTCATATAGTCTATACAATTCCTAAAAAGGTGGAAAATATTCATTTCTAACATTACACCACTCTTTGCAATGCTTTATTACCCATTTTATAACATCTAAAAAAGGTTTTGAAAGAAAAGGAAAAGTTTACAAAATAAATATGATATGTTCACATCACTACATGTCTATACAATAATTTAAAAACTTCAAGGTCACTGACATTTCATCTCCATTAGTTTTCAAGTAGATTAGACAGTTTTCATAACATAATGAGAGGGTTTTCAGGTAGTCCATATAGGTTTGTTAGACTAATATTAGCTTAAGGCATGTGAATGGATTGATTTATGAATCCTAGGTCCATATAAATTCTTTTGAGGGATTTTCAAGTCAAAAAATGTTCCCTTTCCTTTATCAAGCTCCTTGGCAGCTTAGAAGAGTCAGTGAGGTTTTTATTTGGTACGAACAAAGGAGAGAGAGTGGCAATCCAAGATTTTGGTTAGAGGAGTAAAACTTAGTATTATTCCATTTTATATAATTATTTCCTATATTGGTTCCCCATCCTTTATGAATTATCACTAATAACGTGAAGGACTCATAGTGTCTCATCCATCCAAATAAGCTTTAGGTTTGCTTCGGTTTCTCCACTTCTAAGAATTATTAGGGAATAATGAAAATTTGGGTGAATTATAATGGTTATTAAAAACCCTTATACACCATCTTAATGACTCACTTCACATGTGTAATCTCATGAGAGTAATAAAAACTTCATATGGTCACACTTGTAGGTTGTAGACAATAGTTTCTTGGCATTTTAGAGCCTTTAATGCATGAGCTTTTTCATGAATAGTTTGTTTATTTTAATGATGGATTATTATATATAAATTTAATTTTTATCAAATAATTTATGGTTTACCTAATTATAAAATGAGAACTCAACTCCCTCAATATATTATTTTCAATATGGCTGCCATATAGAGTGATTTCCATTACAAGAGTTAAACATAGGTGTTTTCACTATAGAGAATCATATGGATGTAATAAAAAATGAAATCATACCATTTTCATGTTAATTATCTATATAATTTATTCCATATCCCTCACTTTCTCACATTAATAATCCATTCTCAGTCTTAGAGAAACATGCTTTCATTTGAGCACTACTTGTCATCTCTAGGCATATTGAGAAGTCAAGGCTTATGACTACTGGGATGGGGTATATAAGGTGTTGAGTATTAATATGTACCTATTAATAATCATGGGGGATGTAGATAGTAATTTAAAATAAATATAAACACCATAAACTCATCCAAAGAGGACAAACTTAGTCAAGGATTCAAGACAAACCAAACTATGACTATAGAGTTGAAGAAACATTGATGGTGTAATGAGATTAATAAATTTCAGAGCATAATAAATAAAAATTAATGGTACATAAAAATTTTATGTCATTTAAGGAAACAATGAAGCATAAAATTAAGTAACTCATTACTTAAATGATCACTCACAGTCAAATAGTCTAAATCAAATTAACGAATCTATAGACCTACCTGAAGGTTTCCAAAACAATGTTTCTAGGGTTTTATGAAGTCTAGTGATAACTCTAAATGAAGTTTTAGGTAGGAATCAAGAGAATAAAATATTTAGGACATAATAAACCAAGTTTTGGTGGGTATTTGTATACATTTTGAGATTTTATGATGACCTAGATTCAATCAGTGAGTCTTCAGTCCTCCTTGAATGCTTACAAACATGTTTTCAAAGATCAAACAAAGTTGTAAATCCTATGGTAGTAAGTGACATGTAGGTATATTTACAAAAATAGATTATAAAAATTTATTAAGGTATTTATATCTTAATATGAGTCCATGATCAAGTCTAGCAACCTCTCTCTCACTCATATAAACTCTTATGAGTTAAATCATAGTGGTGGCGAATTTACATCTTGAGAAGGTTAAAGTGGATGTCAATATTGACTAAAGAGCCATGTGGAATAACTATAAGAATGATTCCTCATATTTTTAAAGGATAAACCATATCAATTTTAGGCTTCAGCACCATCTAAGATTTGTTTATAGAGATTAAAGTTGTTGGGTGGTTCAAAATGTTCTTTGTAAAGTGCATAAAAGCCTCCAAGAGTGTTATGTCATGAGATTACCTATATAAGCAGTGATAAGATTATCTCATAAGGTTTTTCAGGGTTTAAAATCATTTAGTAAATGTTTATAATGGTTATATCATTAATTAAGATAAAATATGTTAGGTCAATCAACCAAGCTTTGTTAGAGGGGATCACAAAGAGTAACTAAATTTAGGGGAGCTTTAATATAATGGAAAATCATTCATCCAATAGGTTAAAATTCCATGAAATTTAATTTTTTAGGGTACAAAACTCATATATTTAACTTAATAAGTCCTAACAAACTGATTTCAAGGGTTGGATCTTGTCTAGAGGTGTTTTGACTAGAATGAATGACTAAATTGGTCAAGAGATCCTCCTACATACAAGCACATGTTAGTGTATATTTTAAGTCAAAAAGAGAAATATGAAGTCATTTTCAAACCTATAAAGAAGGGGAAGAGTTTAAAAGGAATACACCACCTCTCAATGTCTCTA
Source organism: Torreya grandis (assembly GCA_037957365.1). NCBI lineage: Eukaryota > Viridiplantae > Streptophyta > Pinopsida > Cupressales > Taxaceae > Torreya > Torreya grandis. Next base: position 770,418 of record JARHVA010002246.1, on the reverse strand, counting down.
GAACATATTATAGCTTGGAGCATGATTTATGGGATTGTAAGAGCTTTAGGAATGTTCTATTTCTAAGTGATGAAGTTCCATCTAATTTTCAAGTCACTCTAAATGATTTTTTAGGTCTATAATGACATTCAAGATGAAAATCATGCTCTCAACCTTTTCAAAAATCATGAGTAATTATGAGTGATGATGGAGGAGTTAAATACTTGATACATGAGAGTTTTAAAGCATTCATAAATATGAAATGGAGTGAGGAGGGAGAAGAAAAGTGAAGTAAAATATGTATTTTGGTATTAAAATTGAATATTTAAGAGATTCAAGTAAGATCATGAATATATTAAAGGGATTTTGGTAATGTAGAGACATAGGTTTTAGGGTTAGAAAAGCATCCAAACTATAATAGACACTCAAAATGTAGTCAAGGGACCTAATTAATCACCTACATGTCTATAAGAGGAATGAGAGGAAACAAGCATGTCCAAGGTGAATAGTGGAAGAGTGAGAGATTTGAGAGATTAAATAGACTTGGGTATAATGTTTTCATGAGGTTAGACTTAGGTAGATAGAAGAGATTCACATTGACAACCTAGGGAGACTTGAGAAGGGCTTACATGCAAGGTCATTAAGAAGAGCCAAAGTGTGATGAACCATGTTTGGTGAAGAGAATTTAAAGAGAGGTAAGGATATCTATTAACTATTATTTCAAGGTTATCAGCATCCATTAAATTATCTATCCCTCTACACTAAGTGAAGAGCCTTGATAGGTTGATTAGGCCTAGCAAACCTAAAGAGATAGTTATAGGCATCCACATGCAAATGAGGGACATTTGCATGTTTGGAGAGTGTTTAAGGTTGGAAAACATCTCAGAGGAGGATGATGAAAATTTCACAAGGTAATTCCATGGTTTTTTAACTAGATAAATATAGAAAATATGCACTTATAGACTTATAAGGTTAATTGTGACATGAAGCTTTAAACACTAAGCAAGAGCATGAGTGGTATGCAAAGAGTTTGAATAGTTGGTAGAGAAGATAAATAATATGAATATGTTAGGTGGGTTAGCACATACCATTAGGAGGTTTTGGAATTCAAAACCATACACATTTTTCTCTTTTGAACCCTTCTCTCCCACAACCTCATAGTTATAGGGTTTTGAGCTTGAGAAGAAATTTTCTTCATATTGTAACACAAAGGAGCATGCACATGGGGATATCAAATACTAATGAAGATTTAAGGAGTTTTTATACTTAAGACTCTTGGTGTTGGTTTTTTAGTTCAAGCCCTTAGGGTTATGAATAATTTTTAAGGAGCCATGCACTCTAAACCCTTCCTAAACCCCACAAAAGAACTTGATGGAGGAAAACATGAGAAATTTGCACTCAAATGTATTTTATTAGCCTAGAAAACACCTATAAGACATTATTCACTTTAATTAGTCCCCCACCATGGAAGTTTTAGGTCCAATCACCTTTACAAATTCATTAAAACCATACTTTTATAGGGGTTTAGGCTCAAAATAGGGTTCTAATCATGTTGAGCTGATGAAGTCAATTAGAAAGGTTGGTTTGGAGAGACCTAAATATTATTAGACCTCAAAACCCACTTAATTTCCCTAGATATTTCTCCTACAAGTCTACATGAAGAAGGTAGTTTCAAATGTGTTTGTGATGGAGAAACAAGGTCACCTTGAGAGGTCAAGAACAATATGAATGATTTAATCCAAATTTCATAGCATCATACATTTATCAAGTCATAAACATGTATATAATAGTTTTATTTAGCTCTTATATAGGTCTTATGATCACTCAAGAGATTTAAAGTCAAGTAACTAGGCCTAGTTTCCTAGTAGGCCTATTTGGTCAATAAGAGATGAGTATTGGCATAGAGGGATTCTAAGAGAGTAAATGAAAGGACATAACATCCTTTTGACTACTTAATGGATGTGATTATGAAAATTTCATGTCCATTATGGAGTATTAAGTAGTTTTAGACTTAATCAACATGCACAAAGGGAAGATAGGCTATTTAATGATCCATTAAGGCCAATTAGACCATAATCCTACCATTTTGACTGATAAAAGGAGAGGTAATTGACCAAGTTAGCATGCTCATGTTGTGGATGATGTCAACCAGATTTAAAGTATCCTTCACTAGACCATTTCCTACACCATACTCTCATTGAAGACCACTATATAACCAAAGCATCACATGGGAGAGGTAAAGGAGCTGTAAATGATCCTTATGTAGGTTATAATTATCTATTGGGTAAATGAGGACAATTATTACATCTTCTCCACACTTCCATGATATATTCTCCTCTTTCCCCCTTCTCTTATATAAATTGAGGTAAAAGGTCATTTTAAGCATCCTTTGACTAGGTATGAATAAACTCTACCCAAATTATACCTTGTAACCTTTTTAAATCAATGAAGGATTGTTTCAAATTATATATGCTAGCATAGTTTGTTTCATACTTGCTGATTTTCATAAGTTTGGAGTTTATCCTCCTTTGTATGTATTTTTTCTCACCTAGCTATTGGGATATTGCTCTAAATAATTCATATGGTGTGTGAGAGTGTTAGTGAATAGGATTAAAGTGTAATATGATTGGTAGTGTTTTAAATCAAAAATTACAATCATCACCTTCAATTTGAATCCATACAACACAGCTTCCATGTGAAATATTAATGCTTAAGATTTTCTTAGAGAACATTTTTTAGTTACTAGTCCTTTTTTGGTTCATAAGTGTTTTGAAGGGTCAAATATAGTGGACATAAAACTATTGGCACATCACCTCCATTATCTTAGGTTTTATTTATTCATCTCTTTATCCCTTTTCATTAGAAAGACAATAGGTTTTAGGAACTAAGACATAATTAATTCACCAAGGGAGCTAGCCCCAAAACTAGAGGTTCATCTCATTAACTAGGCCACCCACACCTAGAGGTGATCCCATTTTATCATATAACTAAGGTAGGCTTGAAAAATCACTTTCTCAAGGGTGAAATATAGATTGATAATAATAATTTAAAATTATACACTGTGTGTTTAAAATTGTAAAGTTATCCACCTAGGGATTTCAATTACGTGACATCTCATTCATATAACAAACTCAAACTTTAGTTAGAATTTGTGCATACTAAATCTCAATTAAAGCATTCTAATTTTTCATTAAAGCATAACCTACTCACTTTCCCTCTAAAATGTCATTTTTTATTTGTTCAAAAAAATATGGGTTTATGGGATATAATTCAAAAATGTTTAATTTTTTTCAAATCAATAATAATACATGAATAAGAACAATCACACATTATAAACATCATAAATCCTATTAAAAATCCCCTCAAAGGTTAATTAATCTTTGTTTCTTTAATATTACATCAAAAATATTCCCTATTACAACTGAATGACAAAGGGAATGTATGACACCTTTCATTACCACTCCTAGAATTCAAGGTCCTAATGATTTAAATCTTACTCACATTATTCACCCATGACTTATAATAGATTCTATTTTATATTATAATAGTAATTTTTATGTTAGGCCACCACATCATGGGGGTAATTAACATGTTCCTCTTCAAACCCCTCCTCTTCCCACATGAAAATTAATCAGCGAAAGGGGTATGATATTTTTTGTACCCAACACCCCCTTTTTCCATAAGGAAATGGGGACCCACTTTTTTGAAAATATGGTCTTTAATTAGGAACCTTGTTCATATGTCTATACAATGTTTGGGAAGTCTATGGGACATTCACTTTTCTGGTAGATGGTATTGACATTGTGTTTATTTTGTTTATGAGAGTAACTTGTGTATTACAGGTGAATTATTTAGTTTCATAGTCTTTAGGTTATTTCCTTTGGTCTTCTTATAAGGTTATATTTTTAGATGTTATGTTTCAAGAAATCTTTTATCTTATTTTCTTTTAGGCTTATTATTCAGATAAATATTTTTTTGTCAAATAAATTATTATGTATTTTTCATCTAAAATAATTTGGCCTAGGGACTCTTTGACTTAAGGAATTATAAATCATATGCACTCTCCCTAAAACAAATTTCCTGATGGATCATCCCTTTGACCTTATCTAACTTTCCTTTAAAACTTTCAGAGTGACCCTTAGTCTTACAAGAGTACCCTTTGGGAATTTTGGACCTACCCTTTTGCCTTCATAAAGTAGACCCTTAAATCAAACATTTTCCACAAATCAGACCCTTTATTTTCCTTCCACCTACCCTTTATAACCCTTCTTAATATCCCTTCATCCTTTTTAAACTAACCCATTTACCCCCCTTTTTGACCATTATTTTTGGGCACATACCCTTCAGTTTTGTACAACCTACCCTTTAACATTTTGTAATTTCCCTTGAAATGATTTTCCAAGTGCCCTCTCTATCCCAACCTACCCTCTAGGCTTTGTGGGAGTATCCTTTAGAATAATTATTTTGGTCTTTTTCCCATCAAAATCCCTTCAAATTTTTTTGTGATTACCCTTCACCATTTCCTTCGAAACTTTATTCTTTGCCTTTGCCAATTCATTTAGACATTTTGTATAAAATAAATCCCATGAAATAAATCCTTTGGGACATTTTAAAAGGATCATTTTCCATAAACCATTTCTTTTAGACTTATCATTTTGAATATTTTGTTTCGATGTAAAAACTCTAAAGCAATTCCTTTGAAGGGCATGTGCCCTTTGAACTTCTTGAACCAACCCTTTGAATATTTTTAAGGTCACCTCTTTGGCCTTTTTAAAGTGACCACATACCCTTATGTACCTTTGAAGTGACCATTATTCATAAAAAAATGCCCTTTAGAAATAAAATATGCCCTTTAGGCTCTAAAACTACCCTTTAGGAATTTTTAAAGTACCCTTTAGCATTTACAAAGTATATCCTTTGGGACTTTTATCATGAAAAAAATTCTCTATGAAATTGACCCTTTGGGCCAAAATTACCCTTTAAAAAGTTTGGAGCTACCCCTTTAAACATGAAATATCCCTTTAGGATAATTCCTTTCTACATTTTATCTAACAAAAGGACACTTTAAAAATAATTACCACAAGTAATTTGTCTAAAATAATTACCTCAAGGGAATTATCTACGATCATAAACCCAAAATCACTTTTTGGGCATTATGCTCCTAAGTGATTTATTACAAAAAACACTATTTAAATTATGCCATACTTAGCTAAATAGAGAAGAAATATTTCCTATTTGATAAGTGCTAAAATCCCCTACCAACTCAAGCTAACAAGTTTGAAAAGTGACTATTGCATATTTAATATCAAATGAATTAGTATTCAATGCAGGGTCCTATATAGGTGATACATAGCCATTGAAGACATCATTTTCATCCAAGTTATCTTGTTATAAAAGCATCCTCATTTTTACATAGCAATTGAGAGCCCTACTTTATAATTCAAAGAGTATCCAATGAGAAACAAGCAAGCTATATTCGAGTTGATTGCATCGATATAAAGGTATACATATCATACAATATGTTGAGAAGGATACAAGCATAAATACATAGATATGGCTTCCTCATCTAGGACATTTTGAGGGATAAATCCTCCATCTATGTTCTTAATCAAGGTTTTCATAGAATTTAAGGATATGGTCTTTGACATAAAAGTGTTTCAAGATAAGTATCATAATTAGTCAAAACTTTGGGAGGTTATTGATTCAATTAATATGTTTTCACTAGATGTTGAGATAGTACTATTAGGAAGGCTATTCATCTAAGAACTTCTAGCCTATAAGTGCCAAAAAATTTACTTCACTATAGCAAAACTAGAGGTTATGCCATGTATATACTTACTTAGTGATTTATTATTTTCTATAAAAATATCATAATATGCCTACCTCTTACACTCTCATGATGACATATTGGTCCTATATATCTCTATGAGAAAATTTCAAATATACCTATCCGTTATTATACCAGATGTCTATTATGACAAGCATACTTGGGTATATTCAATGATAAAACCTTGATCCCAAAGGTGCTCTCCTCATGGTTGCTTTTGGTCCAATCCATCACCTAGCAAGGAATGAAGCTAAAGGAAGCCATTCCCATAAACAAATTTAGAATGGGAATTTGAATAGGTATGTCATTAATCAATAGATTATATGAGATTCCTAGTATCTATTTTGTAAATTTATATTGGGTGACTTTGTTGCACATGATACTATCACATGATTTTACCTATGCCTTAGAGGAGGTAATTAGTTTGACATCGAGAGAATATATTATACACAAAGCTAAATTTCCTACCCATTCAAGATATTTTTTAATGATGTCTTATTTGGTCAACATAGCTATGGGGACATATTACAAAGACTTGGGCAATTTATGGGCTTTGGCCATGGATTGCATAAATAATATAATTTATGACCATTTTCAATTCATGCACATATATGCCTATCATAAGCACATGGTCAGGATATGCAAATATGTTTATCCATATGTATGGAAAGCCATTCATGGCTCACATAGGCCTCGATTGTGAGATTCTAAAGAATTTAAGTGGAAAGGGAGATTATTTCATATACCTATACATTACTGTCATCATGATCTAGGTAAATAATGTGGAGCCCCTATGTCTACTGAGGTATGTACCTAACAAGTTGGTAGAACAAAAGATTGATTTCTAGTTATGGAATAGCTTTGAGGAATACTTAGACAAGTAGAATAAAGGCTTATTCTTTGGAAGCCTAATTTCAATTGGTATGATGGTATACTAGATAAGGCAACATCTTGGAGATGGTTTAGGCAAGGAGAATCATTATGATTTGCCTATAATGGCACATAGAGATTGGGACCACCATGGGTGGATCTAATAACACATTCATGGCTTCAACATTCCTTATTTCCACCATCCCTATTGTTATGAATTTCTCTTTATGAATGCTAAATTAGATGAAGAGGTGATAAAATGAGAAAAAATTATTACGTTATAGGAGGATCACTTGAAAATGATCCAAGTTAATCTTGGTATTTAAAATAAGGAACTAAATATAATATCTCTCTTGAAAGTATGGTAGCATTCAGATTTTTAGATAGGGAAATAAAAAGAGCAAGAAAATTCCTTGTCCCAAGGACTTCCATTGAAATTGAAATTGAAATCAATCAAGAAAGAGCCTGGGCTCTCTAAGCATAGAACATAGAGAAGATAAAAAATTGGATATCCAATCAACTTATACTTTGATGAGGAATTAGATGAGATGAAAAATATGACTACTACCAACACCACTCAAGTTCTTATGGCCACCCCCTATGTATCTATTGCTTCATCTACTGGGGCAACAAATTCACAATTAATAATGTCTACTTCCCAAGGTTTTCCCATTTAAGGAAATACCCATTTGGTCTATGTTTGGAATCCCAATACTCTTATAGGTATCCCTAAAATGCATGAATCTCAAGGATTGCCTACTCCACCTTTAAGTTCTCAGCCAAGTGGAGGAGACGAAGTGATCATCAAGGACCTAGTAGATGATTTGGATGAGGAGGTTAAGTTGGAAGAGGCCAAATCTGTAAGACTTTAAGGGGCCCCCATTTAACTTAAAATTTAAGGTACTCATAAATTTTTCACATTTATTTTTACTTGTATTTCCATTATTAATTCAACACCTATCTCTTTTATGGAATTTCCTTTTACCTCATCCACCCCTTCAATTTTCACAACCACCATTGATACCTCCATTATCACTACCACACCATTTCCCACATCCATTCCATATATGGCTACTATTACTTCTTTTGTGGGACTTCACAAAAAGAATAAGGTAATTAGGAAGGTTATAACTACTCTATTTACTCCCAAACTTCATGTCCAATCTACACAACTCTCCCTTCCACTCCCCCTTCCACTTCTATAAAAGAAACCATGATAGTAAGCACTAGCAGGGGAAGGAAGGTAAAACCTCATGTATTTGTATTCCATCCACTCCCTAAAATTGGAGAAGTGGATTGGTCTAAAATAATATGGCCTTCCTTGCTTGATTTCTTGACCAAGGCTAGTAATAAATAGAAGAGAAGAAGAGGAGGATGAGAAAAAAATTATTATTACAACTACTGAGACACCCCTCAACATTCCACCTTGGGATATAGATATGAGGACATAAATTTTAGCTTATAATGTCACTAAACTACCATTCATGTCCACTTTCTTTAACCCCTCAACTAGTTTAATCCAAAGAGTGAAGAAGATAAAATTCAAGCATGACCAAGGTGCAAGCATCATCCTTAAAGATTGACAACCAGTATTTTCCTTCATAAAGAGGTAGAATAGGTAGCCAAGGGAATCTATATATGAAGAAGATATTTTAGACCTAGCTCAAACACACAAAGATGTAGTGGTGGCCATCCACAAAGGTACAAATTTAGCTCGGTAGGAGCTTGAGGAGGAAGTGCAAGAATTATAGGTACAAATTAAGTAGATTAAAGAAAAATCTAGCACTGCACACATTCCTACAAGCATTATAGTTTAGGTTAAAGAGGCTACATATAAATGATATAATTCTCTAGAGGATATGGATTTCATGAAGGTTGAGATGGCACCTCACATGAGCCAAGAAAATCAACTCTATGGTTCTTTAGATCAGGATAGTACCAGTCTTAAAATGTTAGTTGCCTACATAGGCAACTCATTATACAACCATTTTGATCTAATAACTACATTCGAGGCATCCAATGCCCTAAAATTGGTGGTCATCAAACATGAGGATGTTAAGGAGTGGTTGAAGGTAGTTATATCTTTAATACCAGAGTACCAGGGGCATGAGAGCCTAACTCCTCCAAATTTTGAGTGAGATAAAACTAAGGTAAGAGATTATACAGATAAATTGATTCATAAAATCAATTTTGATAAAATTATCTACGAGGCCATAGATAATTTCAAGCAAAGAATTCAAGGCTTGGTAGTGGAGAAGATAGAATTTGACTTGAGCTAGGTTAGAGGGAAGGTGACTCAATTAGAAATTTTCATAAGTTCCAAATTACTAAGGATGAACATGCAAGACTCCTTAGGCTAACCAAGAGACTTCACCAACCTTCAATACTTAACTTGGATATCATTCATCAACAACATGCAGCAATACATAAAGTATATGAAGAAAATGAGGTGAAGAAGAGGCAAGATTCTAGTAGTGGAACTACATCTTTAGTTTCTACTTTGACTTCAAATCTTACTAAATCCCATATATCACTTTAAACGATAAAGCCTTAGACATATGCATGTAAAAATATTAGTGGCATAAATATTTAGATTCCTTGTAAAATGGATAAATCATTGTTAAATTGATTTTGTATTTTCTCATACACACATTTCATTTTTTTGTAAAGTTAATTTATTTATTTATAGGTTTTTTAGCTTTTTATTAATGATTATAGACCACAATTAGAACTACATGTTCTAACTACCACATGTAATAAACATGCATAGACTTGGAGGATGAGGCTGCCCCTTCCCCAAGATCTATAAATATAATTGTATCTCCCAACTTTATTTTTTAGAGTTAGATGATTTTGAATACGAGGGAAATGATAAATTTTGATTGATATCAAATTTTTTTGACTATTTTCCTTCCCATTTCATGTTATTAGTTGTTATTCTTATGGTTTTTTTGTTTCAATAATATTTAGTGTGCAAATTCTATAAATAGATTCTTGATTATTTTTATTGATATGTTAATCTTTGATGTGAGATGGCTATTAGAGATTGAAAAATTTATTGATTGAAATAGTAAAGTCATTTGAATCATATTTATGGATAAGTATTGGTGTTTTCTTGGTGTATTATTCTAAGTGTGTGCTACAACTACCTTAGATAATGCATTAACCCAAACCATAATCTCCTGATTGAAGGGTTTCAAACAACAACCCTAATAAGAGAAACCTTTGTCTGAGGCTAGTGGACTTCCTACATCTCATTTCCCTTAGAATTATGATTTTTACCTATTTGTATTAGTGTTATTATTACTAACAATTGGTGTTGGTTTTAAGGAAACAAAGGTCTATCTAGAAGCCAACCAAGAAAGTAATTCATAAGACCCATGAAGATTTATTTTATACCCTACCTTAACCTCCTTCTATGTTTTTTTATTGATATATACCCTAGTATATATTAGAGGCTAGTTACCCATCCAACTCACATATGAACTCACTCTGTTAGAGATCCACAACTCAATCTAAAAAATGTTGTAAATAACTTTCATACCCTACTAGCTATTCCATCAATAGGTCGTCAAAATTGCATACTTGTAACTCATGCCTTGGAGTGGAGTTTACGTTTATTGAGATTATAAAATGTTATAGGTTACCTTATTATTATTTTCATGTGCATAAAAACCACATCAAAAATTTCTCTAGTGTTAGAAGGAGGACCAAATTTCCTCCCATTAATAGAGGTTAGTCCTTATGTAGAGTTGCACTAGAGTCACCTAGGAGAGTGACCAAATCTAATTCCTAGGTTGGTTTATTAGTATCACCCTTAGCAAGCCAAAGGATACTTAGAGTTGTGATAATAGCCCCAGTTTAGAACAATCCACCTCTACTAGGGCACTCTTCACCTGTAAGGAAACCTTTACTTGTTAATCAACCATTGACCCAACAATAATCCTAATTAGTTGAATTTACCATTATCATCTTGGGGTATGTGTATGATTTAACCCAAAACCTTGAAAAATATCTACCATATTTTTCTCCTTCAGGGCCAAGGACTACATAAGATCATATTATCATCTTCAGGGCATTAAGATTTATGAATATAGTGGATGAAGATGTTGCATGTCAATTATTCCCTTTTACTTTAATGGACGTTGCTTATGACTAGTATTTGAATCTAATGGAAAACTTCATCATCAATTAGGAGGATTTTCAAATGGCTTTTCTTACACAATTTGGACAAGTCACCAATCCTAGATTGGTATATCAACAATTTAATAGTATGAAGAGGGAACCTAAAGAGCTCATCTATGCTTTCAATGCAATATGGAAAAAGTTATGCAACTGGTTAATTCCAAGGTACAAACCACAACTAGTGTTAGCACTGGAGATGTAAAGAATTCCTTAGATACCATTATTATTGTGTTTTTGAGAAGAACACCTACTATCAATACTTTAGAATTAACATTTAAATAAGTAATTAACATCAATAAATAGCTTAATCCATAGATACCTAAGATACCTCACCTCACTAATGGAAACCCAATACTTAACTTGATACCCCATGTGAAGAAAAACATTTTGACATATAATCCGAATTAGCTATACACACTACCTCCATTAATGCAAACAATGTAACCAAACCTCAACTATCTAAACAATCATGTGACAATTAATAGCTACCAATAGAATAAACATGTACCTATGCTTCCTATAGCTATTCTATAAGGTGTGGATTCTATAAAAGTCAAATTTAATTCTATTTAGAAGATGGTCTAGAAATTAAGTAATGATTTTTTAAATATGCAATGAAAGCTGAGCAATACCAATACTTATATGGGAAACCATAACACTGGGCTAAAAAGATATAATAGGCCATTTATTAGTCCTAAAAATAATATGGAACACTATGGCAGACTTCCAAAAATCAACATTGATAAAACAACTCTCCCCAATTAGTGCAGGATACACAACATGCCCTAGCATGGTGAGCTTGATTGCATTGAGTTGTATATATCATTCAAGATATCTTAAAGGGAAGTCACTAGGTAGGATCAAATGAATAATCTACCAAAATATCTTTAAGACCTTAGATCTACTAACATATCCATGTTCTTTGAGACTCATGAATTCCCCTTCTTAGGAGAAGATGATAACGAACCGAAAGATAATTCAAAAGCTGTTCATACCTTTCAATAATTTTAGAGAGGTTCATATAAATTGAGGAACAAACAACTACTTATTACCTCAAATCCTCCAAACATCACATCAATTCCACCTAATCCAAAATTGGACAATAATCCACCCCCTCTAAATGGGAGTGATCTGCTACCAAATAAGGAGGAATCAATCAAATCTAGAGGATACAACATTATGGAAGATATGAAGAAAATAAAGGAAAATATCATGTTTTATGATTTGGAAAAAATAATTGAATAGAATATGTTGTTATGGAATCTTATCACTTGAAATATCCCTATAGAGAAGATTGGAATAGCTTCAAATAAAACAAGAGAAGCAAAAGTGGCTGATACCAATGTTATCTACAAGAGTGAGCCCGAAGTACCATCATTCTTGCTAATAATCAGAGCATTTGATAAGAATATTCATAATTATTTGGTTGATTCTTGATCATCTTCAACTATTATTCCTACTTCTATATGTAATAATCTTGGTCTTACTCCTAGCCCTTCAAAAATACCAATCTCATAGATAGACAAGGTAGTAGTACCAATAGTGGGAGAATTGAATGATGTACACATTCAAGTAACATCAAAACTAAGGGTTCAGATGAATATCAATATCTTTTCAGTGGATATACTTGAAGACTATAGATTATTGCTCAGTAGAGATTGGTCTAAAATGCTTAATGGATATCTTTCCATAGACTTCTCACACATATGGCTGCCATGGAAAGGAGTTCCAAACTAGATCATAATTGATAGAGATCCCAGAAAGAAATAAACCATAACTAAAATCAATGTCAAGAATGAATAATTAAATCATGATTCTTCCTCATTGGGTATTTATACTTTTACCACTCATAATTTAGTGTAGAGCATGGAACCTAAAGGTTCAAATCAGCTATGGACAATGCATTTTGATGGAGCTAAGTCTAAGAAAGGATCAGGTGTGGGGTTTAAACTAATTTATTCACAAGGTAAGAATTTATTCACCACCTATAGATTACAATTTCACTATATGAATAATAGAGTTGAGTATGAGGCTCTAATCTTAGGACTCAGTTTGCACTTAAGAATAACGTAAAATAAATAAAGGTATTTGGGGACTTAGAGCTGATAGTTCACCAAATAAGAAATAAATACTAGTGCAAGTTGTCTTATTTGAAAGGGTATAATCATAGAGCATGGGATTTAATTGAAATATTTGAAGCTTTCAACATAGTATCACTCTTGAGAGAAAAAAATAAGGCCACTGATTTGTTGGCCACTACTACTACCAATTTAGAACCACTATAAGAATCCAAGGTAAAAATATTTTCTATTGAATTGGTTCCTTGTCTCTTTGTTCTAGATAATGTAGAGAATTTTTAGGTTTTTAGTGATGATCAACAGACTATCTAGTTCTTAACTAACTCAAGGTATTTTATGTCCCAAATTATCAATGACAAGGATGTTAATCACCTTTATCAAGAAGAAATGGATAGAGAAGGCATTCTCTAGCTTAGATAAAATTGAATAATAATAAAATTAGTCTCCTTAAAAAGTTTTTTCAACATAGATCCTTAGTAAAAATGACTCCAATAGCTCAAGGTCAATGAATCAGACTTCAAGACGGAAAATTTGGGAGATGAACATAATCACCATTATGTCAATATCGGTCTTAGTTGTACTCCTAAAGATAGACAATGAATGAGGGATTTTATCTCTTAGTATATAGATGTTATCACTTTGACATAAAAGGATTTAAAATTATATGACTCTCATGTCATCACTCATACCATTCCCTTCAAGCAAGATCATAAACCCTTTAGACAAAGGCAAAGGTTCATGAATCCTATCTTGGAACCTCTTATCTAGAGAGAAGTAGAGAAATTGTTAAATGCCAAAATCATCTTCCCCAAACAAAACTCCACCTAGGTGGCTAATTTTTTCCTAGTAAGGAAGAATAATGGAAAAATCAAATTATGCATGGACTTTAAAAACCTAAACAAAGCTTCTAAAAAAGATAATTACCCTCTATCATTATTGGATGAGGTAATAAAAATTATAAGTGGCTTTGAAATGATGAAAATTTTAGATGGATTTTTAGGCTAAAATCAAGTATTAGTGTAATGTAAGGATTGGATGAAGACTACATTTACCATAAAATGGGGAACTTATGCATACAAAATAATGCCATTTGGCCTAATCAACACAAGAGCTACCTTTCAATGTGTCATGGATCATGCCTTCAAGGGATTGAATGTAAAATGCATAATTATTTGTATGGATGATCTCATAGTATTTTGAAAGAATAGAAAGGATCATATAGCTCACCTATAGTCTATATTTGAGTGGTACCAAAGATTTGATTTTTCATTAAATCTAAAGAAAAACATATTTGGGGTAACTGAAGTTAAACTATTGGGACACATCATCACTAAATATGGGATCACCATTGATATTGATAAATTTTTGGTAATTAATAAGATTCAACCACCAAAAAATAAGGAGTTATAATAATTACTTGAAAAAATCAAATTCATCAAGAAATTTATCTTAGGGTTTGTGGAATTTGTCAAACCCTTGAACACTATGATCAAGCAATATGCCAAGATAGAATGGAAAATTGAAGCCAAAAAGTCTTTCTAGGATATCAAGGATGTGATATCACAAGCTCCAGTATTAATCAGTCTAGACTTTACAAATAATTTCTATCTATACTCCTCTACTTTTGAACACACAATCACTACCATTATCACAAATAAGAAGGATAAAACTAAGCACTCAATTGCCTTCATGAGAACCAATCTAAGGGATATAGAGCTCAAATAATCCATGATAGATAAGAAGATATTCACCCTTGTCAAAGTAGTGAAGAAATTTAGACATTATATTATGAGGAATAAGACCATTATTGTTGTCCTAAACCCTATTGTCAAGCTCACCCTATCATAAAATGAGCTTGGGGAACATCAAGGAAAGTGGATGGCTAAGCTCCAAGATTTTGAAATAGAAATAACGCCTACAAAGATCATCAGAGGATAAGGCATTATTCAGCTCATGACTAAGCTTGATCCTCAAATCACCATTGAAGAGGTATGTGAAGCACAAGTTTTTAAAGGTGAGTGGTACACAAACCTAATTCAACACTTACTTATGGGAACTTATCCCTTATAATATAATAGAAAAAGGAAAAGATCCTTGAGGCTCAAAGCAACTCATTTCATGATCAAGAAAGGTGTCCTCTATATTAATAACTATGAAGGTATATATCCTAGGTGTGTATCTATATAAGAAGCTAAGGAGATCTTATAAAATTTACATCAAAAGATAGGCAGTGGTCACCTAGATGGAAACACCATAGCCCATAAAATATTAAGCTTTGAATACTATTGGATAAATATATTTAAGGGTTATCATATTCACATCAATAATTTCCATGAATTTCAATCATTGGCCAAAAGGGATGTTCATTCTACCATGCCACTATAACTAGTTATTTAAAGAAGGTCATTTGTACGATGGGGTTTAGACTTCATTGGTGTAATCAACCCAAATTATTTAACCAACCATAAATTTATGTTTATAGATACAAATTACTATATTATATGGGTAAAAGTGGTTACCATAAAGAATAGTAGAGAATAATATGTGATTCTCTTTTTGGAAGAACACATTACTACTAGATTTGGCACAACTATCTCTCTAGTATGTGATAATGGACTAGCATTTATATCAGTAGAGTTCACTGAGTGGACACATGATAATCAAGTCATAATTATATCAACATCCAACCACTACCCTTAAATAAATGGATTGGCTGAGTGAATGAATAAAAATCTAATTTAAGTAATCAAGAAATTAGCAGGGGACAAGCTAGAGACTGACACAATCAACTAAAATATACTCTTTGGGTGGATAGATGAGATACAAGAAAAACTTAAAAACTTCACCATACCTATTGGTATATGGATGTAGACCAATTTTTCCCATCATGTTGAAACTTCCCATGTATCAGTTCATACAATATTACATGGAACCAAATGACAAAGCAGAATCAAGAATTCTTGACATAATAGAAATGGAATATTTAAGAACATAAGCCCTGCAAACATTCAATAAACACCAAGATGTAATTAAAAGGTGGTTTGACAAAAGGTTAAAATTCAAAACATTAAGAATCTCAAATTTGGTGTTACTATGGGATAAATCCCATAAAAATAAATCATAAGTTGACAAGTTCTCTCCATTATGGATTAGACCATATCAAATTTCAGAGATCTTGGGTAATAACACATTTCATCTTAAAGACCTCCAAGGCAATGAGCTTACATATCTAATTATTGGATAGTTACTAAAACACTATTTTAGAGTTATCTCATCTATATAAATTAATGATTGAGAGGATTTAGATGAGTTTAGACATAGGATTATATTATATTTCCATGTTTTCTATAATAGATTTTTAATGCTTTCTAGAGTATTTTTTCCTACTTTCAATATTTTGTTTTCTTAGATTAGATTTATCAATTTTATAGATTAGTCATCTCTATTTTATTTAGAATTTAAAATCATGCTTGATCTCATTATTTATAAAACTAAAATCCAAAATAGTTCACTTGTGAAAAGGGGGAAATTAAAATTCTAACACTTCAAGGACTAGTTTACAGGGTAGGTGTATTTTTGTGTTTTTCAGTCTTCAGGAAGAAGGTTGGTAATCATAGATCAATCTAAATGGTGTCATAATTGAAAATTTTTACCAAGAATATAGAATTTTCTTTCAAATTAATTCACACAAATCTAGAATTTTTTGTTTTTTTATTAGATCACATGCACTTATCACAATGAACACTTATTAGAAATGGTAATTTTAGGTCTAGATCTAGCTGGTAGGGACATCCTAGTAATGATATGTGTATAATTATACTATCTCACTAGGGTTTTTTATTTTCTCTTTTCTATTAATTTGAAATCAATAAAAGAATATAAAAAGGAAAGAAAATAATCAATGAGTTCAAAAGATCAAAATAAAACCTAAAGAAAATAAAAGGGGCTCACATGATGAAATAAGGTTAATGTACCATGCATCATGATAAAAAAATATTGTAATTAGAAGAGAAGGAGCCCAAGGCATCTCTGTCAGGGATATGAATGCCTAGCTAGTAGTAGAACAATGCCTGAGCTTCCCTTGTTTTGTGCTTTAATGAAACCTACAGTGCTATCAAAGATTTTCAAAAACCCATTATAGCAAGGGTTAAAATAACTACACATTTTGACACACACATATATATGAAAATTATAAGGCAAGTATGTTATGTGAATATAATTAGGAGTCTCTTTCATGTTTTTAATTTAAACATTCTTTTGTGGCACACTTCATAATTGATTTACAATTTCAAACTAGAGTTTTGGGTTCTAGAATACTCAGGAGTATTTCCCCTATAAGTCACCATTTATGGTACTCAACAACCCCTTTTCCATAAGGAAATGGTGACCCACTTTTTTGAAAATATTTTATTTAATTAGGAACCTTATTCATATGTTTATTCAATGTTTTGGAAGTCTATGAGACATTACACTTTTCTGCTAGATGGTATTGACATTGTGTTTATGAAACTAACTTGTATATTATAGGTAAAATCTTCAAGTTCATAGTCTTCAGGATAATTCTTTTGGTATTCTTACAAGGTTGTCTTTTCAAATTATATGTTTTAGGAAATCTTTAGTCCTATTTTATTTTGGGCTTATTATTTGGATAGCCTTATTTTTTTCAGAGAAATTATTATGGATTTTTTGTCTGAAACAATTCTCCTAAAAGAATTTGGCCTAGGGACTCTTTGCATTAAGGAATTCCAAATCACATGGACTCTCCCCAAAATAAATTTCCTAGTGGATCATCCCTTTGATCCTATCTAAATTTCCTTCAAAAAATTTAGAGTGACCCTTAGCTGTATAAGAGTACCCTTCAGGAAGTTTGGACCTACCCTTTAGCCTTCATGAAGTATACCCTTCATGTAAAACTTTTCCATGAATTAGACCCTTTGTTTTCCTTCCACCTATCATTTATAACCCTTCTAACTAGCCCTTTGGCCTTTTTGAATTGTCCCATTTACACACTTTTTTACCATTTCTTTTAAGGCACATACCCTTTAGTTTTGTGTGCCCTACCCTCCAGCATTTCGGAATTACCCTTTGAAGCTTTTTCAAGTTCCTTTTATATCCCAACCTACACTCTAGGATTTGTGGGAGTATCCTTTAGAAGAATTGTTGTCACCTTTTACCCATAAAAATCCCTTCTGCATTTATTATGACTACCCTTTGCTCTTTCCTTCAAAACTTTATTCCATACCTTTTCCAATTCCTTCAAACACTTTGTCTAAAACAAACCACCTAAAATAAATCCTTTAGGACCTTTTAAAATGATCATTTTACCTAACCATTTCCTTTAGACTTATCATTTTGGACATTTTGTTTTTATGTAAAATCTGTAAAGCAATTCCTCTGAAGGGCATGTGCCCTTTAGACTTCTTGAACCAATCCTTCAGATATTCTAAAGGTCACCCTTTTAGCTTTTTCAAAGTGACCACCTACCCTTTGGGACCTTTTAAATGACCATTAGCCATACAAAATTTTCCTTTGGAGATCAATATGCCCTTCAGCCCTCCAAAACTACCCTTCAAGAATTTTATAAGTGCCTTTTGGCATTTATGAAGTAAATCCTTTAGGAATTTTATCATGGAAAAAATGACCTATGAAGTGGACCCTTCAGACCAAAAATAGCCTTTATAAAATTTGGATCTACCTCTTTAACCATGAAATATCCCTTTGAGATAATTTATTCTGACATTTTGTTCAATGAAAGGACTATTTTGGAACAATTGTTGGAAGCACTTTGTAAAAAATAATTCCCCTGAGGGAATTATCTACGAACATAGACCCAAAAGCTCTTTTTTAACATTATGTTATTAAGTGATTTATTATGAAAAACACTATTGAAATTATGGCATACTTATCCAAATAGAGATAAAATATTTCCTACTTGATAAGTGATAAATGGCCCCACTAACTCAAGTGAACAAGTTTGAAAAGTGAACATTGCATATTTAATATTGCACAAACTAGTATTCAATGTAGGACCCTATATAGGTGACACATAGCCATTTAAGACATCATTTACATTCAAGTTATCTTAAAATCAAAGTATCCTCATTTTTAAATAATGACTGAGAGCCCTAGTTTCTACTTTGAAGAGTATACAACAAACAACAATCAAGCTATAGATAGGTTGATTGCATCAATATACAGGTATACATATCACACAACACACTGAGTAGGATACAAACATGAACATGTATCTATAGATTCCTCATCCAAGATATTTCAAGGGATAAATCCTCCATTTGCATTCTCAATCAATTATTCCATAAAATTCAAGGATATGGTATTTGATGCAGAAGTGTTTCAAGATAATTATCACAATTACTCACAACTCTTGGAGGTTATTGATTTAGTTGATATGTTTTTACTAGATGCTGAGATAGTACTAGTAGAAATGATATTCATCTAGGAACTTATAGCCTACAAATGCCAAATATTACACTTCTCTATTAAAAAAACTAGAGGTCATTCCATGTATACACTTGCTTAGGGATTTATCTTTTTCTGGAAAAATATTACAAGATGCCTACCTCTTACACTCTCACAATAATATAATGGTCATGTGCATCTATGGAAGCGACTTTCAAAAATACCTATCCCTCAATATACTAGACATATATTACAACAAGCACACTTGAGTGTAATTCAAAGCTGAAACCTCAATCCCAAAGGCGCTCTCCTCATGGATGATCCTAGGCTAATCCATCACTTGGAAAGGAATGAAGCTAAAGGGATTCATTCCCATAGATAAATTTAGAATGGGAATCTAGATAGGTATGGCCTTAAAATATTATACGAGATTCCCAACATCCATTTTATAAATTTAGATTGGGTGACATTGATGTATATGATGCTATCACATGATTTTTTTTACACCTTGGGGGAGGTAATTAGTTTGAGATTTAGATAATAGATTCTACACAAAGATAAACATCCCACCCCTTTGAGAGAATTTTTTATGATGTCATATTTGGTCGAAGTAGTTATGGGGACATGTTATAAAGACTTGGGTAATCTATGGGATACAACCATGGATTGTATAAAGAATAGAATATGTGACCATTTTTAATTATTGCACATATATTCTTATCATAAAAGCATGGTCAAGATATTCGAGGATGTTTATCCAAAGGTATGGCAAGCCATTCATGGATCACTTATGCCTCGATTGGGATAAAACATTTTGAAGAATTTAAATGGAAAGAGAGATAATTTCTTATACCTAGACATTACTATCATCATGGTCTGGGGAAATAAAGTGGATCCCCTATATCTCCCAAAGTATGTCCTTGACAAGTTGGTAAAAGAAGTGATTGATTTCTAGTTATTGAACAACATTGAGGAAGACTTGGCCAAGTAAAAGAAAGCATTATTCTTTGGAAGCCTAATTTCAATTGGTAGGATGGTCTACCAGATAAGGAAACATCTTAGAGATGTTAGAGGTAAGAGGAATCATTATGACTTCCCTACATTGGCACATAGAGATTTAGACCCCCATGGTTGGATCCAACAACACATCTATGGCTTCAACATTCCTTATTTCCACCATCCTTATTATTATGAATTTCTATTTATGAATGCTAAATCAGATGTAGAGGTGATGAAATGAGCAAAAAATTTTGGGTTATAGGAGGATCACTTGGAAATGATCCAAGTTGAGCCTATTTTAGATTAAGGTAAAAACAGGTTTTGAAGGGGCCCCGAAACCCTTTAACAGGAACAAAAAAGATAAAGCATTACCATGCTCTAGGAAAAGCCATCCTTAAACCTACTAAAAAGTAGCAAAAAAAATAGGTTACACAAGGATAACCTCAAAAAACCATTAGACAATTAACCCCCTATTATCCCGCAAGATGCTCTAATATCTATTTTTAGGGGTAAAATCCAGAATAGTTGCCTGTCTGCCATCAGCAATATTCTGCATACTTTCTAGCTCTCTAGTTTTCCTTATGGGTCTTCTTCCAGGTTTGTCAGGAGAGCCAATATCCAGTTTCACCTTACGATGCTCTTCATCTCTTTTTCCAAGTTTATCCCGAGCAGAAACAAGTTGTTTCACCTTTGTTGGTCTTTTTTACTGCTTCTAGTTTCTACTCCCTTAGTATTCATGTTTTTTCCACCCCTTTTTCTTTCGTTCTCCTGAAGCTCCTCTAAGGGAATATCATTATTAGCTTGAATCTCCCTAGACTGAGAAAGGAGAATATCTCCCTCTTCTAAATTATTTACATCTTCAACCAAGATTTCTCCTTCTTCTAGTACACTTTTGTCATCAGCATCTCCCCATCGCTCTTCTATTCTTTGATAGCAAACGATTTGTCTTGATAAATCCATTAAATCTTCTATTCTATGTTCAAGAATTTTGATATCTGTTTGCAGCCCATCTCCTTCTTTTTTTGACTTTTCTTTCTCAATAGAAAACTCTTTATACGCCTCAATTTGTGGATCTTTGGGTTCTTCACAAGAAGGCTCTTTATCTGCCTCTTCATCTAAATCTTTAGGATCTTCACTATTGTTTTGTTCTTGTCTATGATCTTCCTTTAGTTTCCATTCTTTCTTATGCTGAATTTTTCTCCCATCCAAAACACCACTCATAAGATTTTTGTTTTTAGATGGATAGTTTTTAACGAAGTGCCCCTATTTCTTACAAGCATAGAAAGAATTAGGCAAATCTTCAAAAAAAATCCCTTGAGTTTTTTTACCCAGCTTGGATATTATATCCACTTTTTCTGGGATGTGATTCAAATCTGCCACTTTGACATAAAGTCTAGCACTTTGAAGTTTGGATCTGGAAGTTGTAGCTTTATCCACTACCACAAGTTCACCAAAAGAACTGGCAATACCTTTAAATATTTCCTCATGCCAAAACTCTAAAGGGAGTCCAGGAAGTCTAACCCAAATGGGAGTGGTTAGGAAAAAATAATCTGATAAATCCATGTTGGGCTCCCATTTTTTGATAGTAAGAGAACATTTACCAAAAGACCACGGTCCTCCACCCAGAACCATATTCATGTCTTACTTATAATTGAAAATAAATGAGAAGCCATTCAACATTGGTGCCATTTCTACCTCTCCCCTAATTACCCATTTCCTTTTAACCATTTTTTTAAGAGATTCCAGATCTGGTCTTGCTCCTAAAAATTTACCCACTAGGGTGAAATCCATGGAACACATAGAGAAATATATTAAAGGGTCTGGAATGAAGACTTGAAACTCACCTTTCTCCCAGCAAGATTTAGCAGTCACCGGTGGGAAAATAGATTTTTCATTGGGTTTCTTGCCAAACAGAGATGACCACTTCTTTTGCTCTATATTTTCTATCTTCAGCACTTCTGAATAATTTTCCTTATTAAACTACACATTATCTTTCTCCTTTTCATACTCCTACTCCAACACAGCAAGAGTAAAATCCAGATGGGAGACACAGATCCCACTAAAAGGATTAGAACCACTCGAAAGTTTTCCATTATTTCCAATAGCAGCACATTCTGCCCCCAAAAATTTTCCTGCACCTCCTGCTATCCCTCTAGGGTCTGTACCTGCTGCCTGGTTCTCCACACGTAGTTTTTTTCTCACCTTCAAACCTGTGCTTTCCACATCTGATGGGGTGCCCTTAGTCTACCACCTAGAAAATTCAAATTTTGGGCACACTTCCAGCACACCCAACGCATCCCGCCTATACATCCCACCTATGACATAAAATAATATCCAAGTTGAGCCTGTTATTTCAAATAAGGAATTAGATAACATAAGATCTCTCTTCAAAGGATGTTAGCATTCAGATTTTTGGATAGGGTAATCTAGAGAGCAGGAAGCTTCCTCATCCTAAGGAATTTTATTGAAATTGAAATTGAAGTTAGTCAAGAAAGAGCATGGGCTTTCTAAGCCTAAGGATCAAAAAGGGGAGATCCAATCAACCTGGACTCTAATGAGGAGTCAGATGAGATACAAAAGATGCCTACTACCAACACCACTCAAGTTCCTATAGTCACCCCCTATATATATATATATATGTATATATATATATATTACTTCATCTACTAGGGTGTCTACTTCATAAGTAGAAACATCTACTTCCCAGGGCTTGTCCATTTAAGGAAAGACCCCTTTGGTCTATGCCAAAAATCCCAAGTATCCTATAGGCAACCCCATAATACATGAATCTCAAGGCTTGCCTACTCCAATTTCAAGTTCTCAGCCAAGTGTAGGAGACCAAGTGACCATTAAGGACTTTGTAAATGATTCAGATGAAGAGGTCGAGTTGGAAGAGGCCAAGGCTATAATCCTTTAAGGGGCCCCCATTGAACTTCAAATTTAAGGTACTCAGACCTTTTCCATGTTTCTGTTGGCTTCAATTTCTATTATTGATTCAACACCATTATTTTTTATGGAAGTTCTATCTACCTCATCTACCCCTTTCATTTCTACAACCACCATTAATCCCTCCACTATCAATACCACATTATTTCCCATGGTCATTCCTTCTATGCTTGTTAGTACTTCTACTATGAGACTTCACAAAAATAAGAAGGAAACTAGGAAGGTGTAGACTACTTTGGCCACTCCCCAAATTCATGTCTAATCTACACATATCTCCCTTACACTCCCCACTTCCAATTCTATATAAGAAACCATGATAATAAGCATGAGAAGGGGAAAGAAGGAAAAATATCATGTAGTTTTAGTCCATCTTCTCACTCAAATTGGAGGAGTGGACTAATCCAAAATAATATGGCCTTCTTTGCTCAATGTCTTGACCAAGGCTAATAAGAAATAAAAGAGGGAAGAAGAGGAGGCTAAGCAAGAAATTGTTGTTATAATTACTAAGATACCCCTTAAGATTCTACCTTGGGATATAGATTTGAGGAAAAAAATGCCAACTTATAAGGTCACTAAGCTCCCATCCATGTCCACTTTGTTTGACCCCTCAAATGGTTCAATCTAAAGAGTGAAGAATAGAAAATTTGAGGATAACCAGGGTGCAAGCATCATCCTTAAAGAATGATAGCTAGTATTCTCCCTCATAAGGAGGTAGAACAAGTAGCCAGGGGAATCTACATATGAATAAAATCTTTTATACCTAGCTTAATCACATAAGGATGTGGTGGTGTCCATTCAAAAAGGTACAGAGTTAGCTTGGTAGGAACTAGAGGAGGAAGTGTAGGAATTATGGGCACAAATTGAGCAACTTAAAGAATAATCTATCACTATGCACATTCCTACAAGCATTAAAGCTAAGGTTAGAGAGGCCACATCTAAATTCTAAAATTATCTATAGGCCATATAATTCATGAAGGCTAAGATTATGCCTCACATAAGCTAAGCAAATAAACTCTATGGCTCTTTGGCTTAGGATAGTACTAGGCTCAAAATGATAGTTGCCTGCATATGCAACTCATTGTACAACCATATTGATCTAATGACTACATTTTAAGCATCCAATGCCCTAAACTTAGTGGTTATCATACATGAGGAGGTCAAGGAGTGGTTGAAGATAGTTACAACCTTAATACTAGAGTACCAAGGCCATGAGGCCCAACTCATCCAAATTTTGAGTGAGCTAAAACTATCTAAGGCAAGAGATTATATAGGTAAATTGATTAGTAGAATAAATTTTGATAAAATTATCTAGGAGGCCACGAATAATTTCAAACAAAGCATTCAATGCTTGGTGGTGGAGAATATAGAATCTGAGTTGAGCCAGGTTAGAGGGAAGGTGACTGAAGTGGAAATTTTTAGAAGTTCGTTCTAACTTACTAAGGATAAACATGAAAGAATCCTCAAGCTAACCAAGAGAATTTATTGACCTTTATTACTTAACTTGGACATCATTCATCAATAGCATGCAATAACACACAAAGTCTATGAGACTAATGAGGTGAAGAAGAAGCAAACTTCTATAAATGGAGATACATCTTTAGTTTCTAGTCTGACTTCGAATCCTACTAAATCCCTTGTATCACTCTAGACCATAAATACTTATATGTATGCATGTATAAATCTTGACAACATGAATATTTAGATTCCTTGTAAAATAGACAAATCATTGTAAAATTGATTTTGTATTTTCTCATGCACATGTTGCATGTTTTGGTAAAGTCAATTTGTCTATTTATAGTTTTTTAGCTTTTTCTTAAATGGTTATAGACCATAGTTAAAACTACATGTTTTATCTACCACATATGACAAACATACATAGACTTGAATAACGAGGTGACCCCTTACCCAAGATCTATAAATATAACTGTATCACCCAAATTTATTTTTTGGAGTTAGAGAATTTTGAATACAATGGCAATGAGCAATTTTAATTAACAACAAATGTGTTTAAGTATTTTATTGCCCATTTCATGTTATTAATTTTTATTCAAATGGTTGTGTTGTTTCAATAATGTTTAGTGTGTAAATTCTATAAATAGATTATTGGTTGTTTTGATTTATATGTTAATCTTAGATGTGTAATAGCTATTAGAGATTGGCAAATATATTGATTGAAATAGTCAAGTCAATTTCAATCATATTTATGGATGTTTATTAGTGTTTTCTTAGTATAGTCTTTTAAATGTGTACTATAGCTACCTTAGATAATCTATTATCCTGAGCCCTAACTCTTGATTGAAGGGTGTGAAATAGAAACCCCTATAGAAGAAACCTTTGTCTAAGGCTAGTGGAACTATCACATCTCCATTCCCTTAGAATTTTTAGCCATGCACATTTTCATGTGTGTAATTAATGCTAACAACAAACATTAGTTTCAAGGATATAAAGGTATATCAAGAAACCAACCAAGGAAGTAATTCTTGATACCCATAAAGATTAATTTTGTACCCTACATTAGCCTCATTTTATGTTTTGTTATTGAGATCTACACCACTCTAGATTAGAGTTCAGTCACCCATCCAATTCACATATGAATTCACTCTATTAATGATCCACACCTTCCTCCAAAAAACCTTGTCAACAACTTACATAACATACCAGCTATTCCATCAACATGTTGTCAAAACTACATACCTTCAACTTGTGCCCTAGAGTGGAGTTTACCTTTATTAAGATCTTAAAATGTTAGAGGTTATCTCTTTATGACTGTGGTGTGCATAAAAATTGTATCAATAATATTATTGGATAATTAAATAATTTAGTGACACAAATTTCAAACTTAGATCTATTAAATACCTCATTAGTTTATAAATGCATCCTGTATTCAACATTACATGATAATATTATTCTTAGTGATACATAACCTATTGATTTTGATTCAAACATGAATGCTTTAAAAGATACAAAAACATGAATTAATTTTGATAGTGACAAATTTATAACACAATATGTAATCACATAAAACATCCAATTGTTTATGTAAATACTAACATAAATAAATTTATTAAGGGAGTATTAATTGATGTCATATCTTTTGTAACCATTTTTAGTTCTAATTTATTGAAATAATAGGGTATTAACAATGGTTTATGAGGGAATATTCTTATCTGAAGGATTAGGTCAGAACCATTTCCTAGAAGAATAAGGAACTGAAGGATAACATTAAAATTTGTTGTGAAAATGAGGAAAACTTCAATAAAATATATCATATCAGATTTTAGCATCATTCAGGACTCGTTTGGGAGAACTGAACCAAGGCAGAGAGACTAATCAAAATTTAAAATGTAGAGAATGCGATAAGGAGGTTGAGAAATTACCTTAGATACAACATAGATTGGATATATATTTAAATATAATGATCACCAACTAAGATGATGTCTCATGTCACCAAAAATTCTAGTTAATTACGTGTTATTTTTTATATTCTTTTAGTTTTTTTGTTGTTTTGTTATATTTTGCTTTGTAGCAGAATTTAATGTTTAATTAAGCTCTTAGGGCCTTTTCTGTAGTTTCCTATATATGGTCAGGTCCCTAATTCAAAATACGTTTTTGTACCCATAATAAAAAAATCAATGATAGCCTTCAACAAATAGGTTAAAATATCAAAGGATTTTAAGGTGCTTCAAAACAACTTCTTAGATTGATCACCTTAGACATAACATTAGGACCAAAAATTATGTCTATGTCATTTCATGTTATGCCAAATTCATTACATTATAATTTAATATTAATAAAACCTTTGATACACATGATGGAAATAGTTCCTTGTACTCTATATAAATGCTTAAAATTCATGCATGAAGAATACTATAATGAATTCCTTGCAGATGATACACCTTCCTAATACTGTAAGGTCCAAAAATCTAAATCATAATTAGATGATATAATTATTGTTCTTCTTTCACAATAATTTATTGTGATAAAAAAATCACATACAAAATCATAGAATCAAGTACTACCAATAAAAAAAATGATCCACAACAATTGTGTAAATATTTGTAGAACTATATCACACATGGAATGAATTTGAGGAATTAAAAATAAAAATAGAAAAGGTGAGAAATTAATTTCATAAGTTACAAGAAGAACATTCAAGATTTAAAATTTAATTTCAACATGACCAAGATTTTCACAAAAAACATTACAAATATAAATCATTAATAATATAAGGTACAAAAAAAACCACTCGAGTCACAAGTAAAACATGGTGACATTCCACTAAAGAAATAAGATACACAAAATCAACAAGAGATTATACTTGCCCTTACATCATTGGTAAATTATTAAATACAATATGGGCATGTTTCTAATTATTATAGTGATGATGATGAATCCAACATGACTAATATGATGAATGATTTAATACACAACCTAAATTTCAATCCCTTAGGTAGCTATTTATCACATATGTTATTTACACCTATTTCCTCAGGAGTTTATTAAGATGACTCAAACACACTTTGTGTAAATCACTCATTCTCTAAAGGTAAACAAATATTGTGGATGCCTAAGGAAGAAGATGAAAATAAAGGTAGAAATCATAGTTCCTATATAACACTTACTTTAACTTCATTGACAATGTGGAAATAATAGAGCTGAATGTTTCACAATAATTTCAAATTAAATCACACCAAGATACTCTAATAATTCTTTTAGAATTTATATTGGAACATAATCTCATAACATTATCTACTAATCAACATTAATTAAGAGTACAAATTTTACATGAAGAAGGAAAATCATTTTTTACCTATCAAAGAATCAAAAGATATGATATAAAACATTGTAAAACATTGGGTGAAAAACTACAAAAGTAAAAATATGGAATTATTTGAATATTACAATATTAACAAGCATCATCCATCATAAAGGTTCACAACACATCACCTACACTTTCAATAATAAAAAATCATCTTCAAAAAAGTGATTTAACTTAAAAAATATACATGAAAGTAATTTAATTTAAACATGCATATATTTATCCTACATAAAATCATGTTCATTTTAATGTGAGGGGACTAACACAACTTAGTCATCATATATAAGATTTACATCATAGTGCATATTGGGAGGAATCTCTTAGATATATCATATACCTAATTGATTATTGACCCAAAATTGGTAACAAAAGGTTATGGGTTATTCCTATAACATATTAACAATGATTCACATTAGGGACATCATGGTTACAATAGATGCATGTTGCAATAAATTTTAATCACCAAGGCATTACATTTTAAAATGAGGGGAGAATAATACACATATTAGATGATGAAAATGGTGATCAATATAGGGAAGAAAAAGAATAGTATTCCATGTATTTATACAAATCCAAGACCTTCAATTATGATTATTAAGATTTACTAGATGAGACATGAACACATAAAATACAAAAAAAATGATTATACATATTTTATGTTTCGTTACACTTTCTTCTTCTATTTATTTACACGTGATTGTTTGATCCATTATTATATGCCCTTGGACTTAATTTAATTATTATAATTGTTTCCATTATGTTACTTTATAGATATGGACATCCTTAAAATAGTATTCAATTTGTTGACAATTGCATTTATTTATCTATTTACATAGTTATTCCCAAAATTATATCGATTTACTTTTAGGATAGAATCACTATGAACAAAAATAGAAACATTAAACATTATTGTCTCAATTGGTTGATCCTATCCTTTGTATATTTTTACCTACAACCTAAAATTATAAAACACATATCTCAATTATGTTAATTTGTATATTAC
The DNA here is from genome assembly GCA_037957365.1 of Torreya grandis. Classification (NCBI taxonomy): domain Eukaryota; kingdom Viridiplantae; phylum Streptophyta; class Pinopsida; order Cupressales; family Taxaceae; genus Torreya; species Torreya grandis. Next base: position 741,292 of record JARHVA010002246.1, on the reverse strand, counting down.
TCACCCAGTCTCAATATGCAAGTTTGATTTTTTCATAAAAATCACTCTTGTTTCATGCTCTATTTTTATACATGTGATATATTTTGAAAAGTGAAAATTTGATGAAATGATAATGTACAATCATTTATTTTCATACATATTCTAGTATCCTATAGATTTATAATAGTTCCAATTCACATTCCATAAGGGGCAAGTTCATTATATTTGGTCATTATAATATTTTCTAGTGCATCTCTTTCATTGACACTTGTTGTCAGTTGTCCAAATTTGACTCCTTTAGCGTAATTAACAATCTAGTTTACATATTTATAATAATTTTTAGTGGATAATATATTATTTATATATAACACATGTATTTAATAGGTATCTATGAAGTTTTTTGCAAGACATGTATGCATCTCTAAAGATTAATATGTTAGACTCGCATCTACCCATTGTCCTTTCTAAGATGGGGACATATTATTTGTAAGTTATAATATGCAGGTGTTATCATCCTATAACCCTTACATTTTTAAGCTTTCATATTACTTAAAAATGCCTTTATAAAATTTATATCTTATATAGTGCACATCATCATGTTATGTACTAGGATATGATCACATAATATATGCATAACTTATACTAAGTTTTCTAATTCTATGTTCCATTGTTGTTTAATTGTACATAGTATACTAAAAATTTGATTTTATATTATGTTAGCCATTGTAACTTGTGTGAGAATTATTTATTAATGCATCTCTATGAGATCTTGTGTTTTAACATGTATTTATTTTAGCCCTTGGCCCTATGTGTGTGATAAATTTTAACATGCCCCTTGTTTTTAGAATTCCTCATGTTTATACATGGTGTATAAGACAATTAAACATGTCCTTGCTCTTGTAACTTGGTCCTCTATTTCATTTTTTTATATCATTTATTTTTATTGTGCTTGTGTTTTTTGATACTGATAAGTTTGATAAGTGCCATACTCTGTATCATGCAATCCTAACATACTAACATACTAATTACATGAGATTAATTGATACAGTCTATATGTTTTTCCTCTTTAGTTATATGCAAAATTTAACTCTTACTATGTTAACACAATTTTTCATATGCTAAAATTTTAAATGATAACATATTGAATACGCATGTTTCAAGTTAACTTTTATTTTTAAGTGAGTGAATTTTTAGGGAAAATTTCCACACCTAAAAAGGAGTGAATTTTAGTGGGATTCTCATGCATTTGATAAGCTATTTTCAAATATAAAATTTTGGTGATTGACAAAAATTATGGGGGAATATACCATTACATATGAACTTCTATTTTAGTTTCAAAAATTGAATTCACATAATTTCAAACCGAAGTTAAAATAAGAATTCACATACAAGTTTCAAAATCTACAACTATAATGGAGGAATGATACAATTTCATGCCAAATTATTCATTTTATATTAATAGTTTTGGACATAGTAAGATCATGGGTGTACTCCATTCTCTTTTGATCAAGCACCATAAAAAATAGAATATTACAGTTGAATCTAAAGGCCATCTATATTGGTTGAATCAGTTTAGTTACACAGTACATGACTTAGAGGTCATTGCTAACTCTAACATTATATGTGCAAATAATTTATGATTTCAACCCATTTAACATCTTAGGGTTAAAAATATTAGTAGAGATAAATTTTTGTTCAACATACCTCAATGAGTTTTATTTTAACTTCAAAAGAGAAAGTTAGAGTTGGGGTTTGATCATCCCTAATTTTATCTAATGGTTTAGCTAAGGAGATATTTCATCAAAGTGTTTCATAGGAGGCACTAATGATCCAATGCTTCAAGTATGCATCATCACCAAGCAAACTCATAAGAGAAACATTAATTTCATGATAGGATAAATATGGAGTGGAAATTATATTATATTTCATGACTCACTTTGAAAGAGAGAAAACATTATAATAAATAATCCAATAAGGTTGCTCACTTCTCATTCCCAAAATTGACCTTTCCTATTCCTATGGGAATGGATAACTTATTGAATACGATAAATCCTAGACAACTAGGATTAATAACAAATATATATAATATTTTTACATCCCCTTGATATGTAGGGGTCTTTTTTAGACTAAGCATTCCTCTAAACTTTTCAACTTTTTTTGTCTAAGAGATTTTTTCAAGATGTTTATTAGTTGCTTTGTTTAAGGAAATGTTACAACTTAACACTGCCATCTTTCACATAGTGCTAAATCAAATGAAATTTGGTATTGATATGCTTGGTTGGGTCATGAAAGATTGGATTATTTATCATATGGATTGTATAAGTGTTTTCAACCATAAGAGGTGTTGATGAAAGTTGTTTCTCTTGAAAATATGAAAGAATTTGTCTGAGTCACAAGATATCTCTAGTTGCCTCTAAAGTGGCCATATATTTTGCTTTTGTTGAAGAATTTTTCATTATTTATTACTTGTTACTGATAACTATCATTCCTAAATTCATCAAAAAAATCATGGTGGACTTTCCATCTTCATGATCAGCAGCATGTTCGAAATCTGAATACCCAATGAGTTTGAAGTCTTCTCCCTTGGAGTATTTGAGTGCAAAATTTTATGTTCCTTTGAGATATATCAAGACCCTTTTTGATGCTACCTAATGAATTTGCTTAGGTTTTTGATTGAATATTGAGGATCATCAATTTAAAATGATATATTTAGTTAATTTTTGGTCACATAAATAAGGCTTCTAATGAGTTATCTATATTTAGCATCATCAACCAAATTTGTTGAATCTTCAGATGTCAATTTCAGATTTTTTTCCATGGGAATTATGAGAGGATTATAATCTTCCATTCTAAACTTGATTAGAGTGTCACTAATGCAATTCTACTAAGTGATGTATAAATAATTTTGTTTTTGAAATATTTCAATATATAAATAGTAATGAAGATAACCCAAATCAGTCATTTCCAAGCTTTTCATCAAATCCAATTTAAACTTTATAGTGTACTATTCATTTCTCCCTATGATGATAAAATCATCAAAATATACCACCACAAATACAACTATTTTTTCAACTATTTTGATGAAAAGAGTTGCATCTTAAAATTCAAAACATTTAATGTTCATGTTCATGAGGTGATCAACTAGTTTATCATACCATGCTTGAGGGGCTTATTTCAAACCATACAACAATTTTTCTAGTTCAAACACATTAGGCTCTTATATATATACATAATTTCAAGTTATGTCATTTACATAATTTATTTGAGGTCATCACTTATGAATGTAGTTCTGATATCCATTTGGTGAACTTTACATTAGTTATGAGCTTATAGAACCAACATTATTTGAATGGTAGTATAGTTTTATGTAGGTACAAAGGTTTCATTATAGTCAATTCTTTCTTGAGCATGTCCCTTTGTGACAATCCTTGATTTGTTCTTATCAAGTGAGCCATCAGCCTTATATTTTTTATGGTATACCCACTTGTATCCAATAGGATTATATCCATATAGAGGATCAACCAATTTCTAAGTCCCATTTTTTACCAATGCATTGTACTCATATTTCATTACTTTTCTCCAAAATTCAATATTCTTGGCCTATTTGAAAGATATCAATTCTAAATCAAAAGAAACATTGAGTTATTCTTATGGAGAATCATTGAAGGTGATATTTTAAATTTTATATTGAATTTATTTAAGTGACTTATCTAATTTTGATAGGCTACATGTGGACTTCTAGTGCCTATTTTCCCATATTCATTAGGTTTCACATCTTTCTATATTTGAGTGGCCCACTTAAGCATATATTTATGTGTTTTATGTGCTTCAATTTCATCTTATAAAGTTCTATCACTTTATTCCCTTTTTTATAACACTTATTCATTTTTTGATGAATTTTCACTCTCCTTCAGTAGGAGTTTCAATATCATGTATAGGAGATAATAGAAAATCAATAGATTCCTAGTAGTGTCTCCCCCATTCATTGTTTAGAATATCCAAATCAATCTCTCTATAGACATCAAAATTTACATTCTTGTAAAATTAAATCAAATATTGATCAATGTGATCTCTTTCCTTTACTATCTTATAAAATATAAATTATGTTGCAACAATAAACTTATTCTCTTTATCATCATATAACATATATGACTTTGATGATTTAGCATATCCCAAGTGGATGATTTTTTTACTCTTTTGATCCAACTTATTTTTATTCTCATTTGGAATCAAATATTAATAAGTGGATCTAAAAAATTTAATATTTCCACACCATATATCATACAGAGTCTTGGATTTATTAGATATTGATGGTGATCTATTGTAGAGGTATACTATTATTTTAGCTACTCCAAAATGAAGATAACCATACCATATCTCATATGGACTCTTGGATTCAATAGATATTGATGGTGATATTTTGTAGAGGTATACTATTATTTTAGATACTTTGATCTAAAAGTGTAGATTTAACCATTTATAGTACAACATATCATGAACCATATTCATCATATATCTATTAATATTTTATACAAATCCATTTTTTTAGGAGTGTAGAGAACTGTGAGATGGTGTTTGATCCCATTTTACTCAAGGTAATATTTAATCTTATTTAAATTGTATTCAACACCATTATCTATCCTAAGTGTCTCAATTAAGGTTTGATATTCATTTTCAATCATGGTTAAAAACATTTGGGAAGTCTTAAAGGCTTCTAATTTTTCTTCAGAAATTATATTCAAGTCATCATGTTGTAGTGATCATTGAACAACATGAAGTACTTATGACCACCAACAGAGAAGATGAGAGGAGAACACAAATCCAAATAAATAATTTACATTTTTTATCATATTTACACTAAGACTTTAGGAATGGTTCTCTTTCATGTTTAGCTAAGATGTAGGATTCACACTTTTCATTTGATTTTGTAGGAAATGTAGGCATACCAACAACACCATTATTTTATAATACATGAATGTTATTATAGTGAGTGTGATAAAATATAGAATGATAAAACATCTTTAGAGGAATTTTATCGTTTATGAGATGAGCATAATTCCTTGAATTTTATGAATCACCCATGAGTTTGAGTAGTTTCCCTTTCTCATATCCTATCAACATGACTACAATATCACTTTTTCTCCTATTTATGACATCACCAATTTACAACATAATAGAATGGCATTGTTTCCTTATAACCATTAGTAATAATTTTTTTTGTTTAAATTAAGGAAGTTAGAGAACATTTTGAATTTTTAAATTTGAAATCTCTAGACACTTGAGTCATATTGTACCTCTTCCTTGTGGTTGTAGACTTGATCTCTCTATGAGGTATATTAAACCACAACTTTATTCACTAAATTCCTCAAAGAAATATTTTTATAAATTCATATATAGTATGGAACCAATATAAATAACCTAAGAAATCAATCCATGAAGAACTAACTAAGACATTGTTTGATTCATAATTTATAATAAAAAACACACATTCACTAGTGAATTGTGCAGAGTTTAAATCTTTTGTTTTCTTTGATTTTTCTTCTTTATTATTATGTCATGCTTCAATTTTATCCCATGGAATTATGCATTCATGAGTATTATGTATTCATTTTCTATCATTCCATTCAAAATATAGGTTTTTTATCATTCTCTTTTTGACCACCTTGATTTTCATTTTTTCTACCTTTTCCTTTGTAATTATTCTTGTATTTATTATTAACTTTATTTTTGGAAGACATGGCCTTGTTAGATGTTTTGGAAGAATTTAAATTAAAATAATACACACATTCTCTTGTTGTGGACTTCAATTTTCTTCTGAAGGCCTTCTTTTATATCTACCATGTTTTCAACCAATCGATCAAATGTGAGTTTTCAACTGATTGCTTGATTATACAAACTCCAAGTACATTGAATAGTTGGAAAAAATGTATTTTATTAATGTGGTCATGTAGATGTTTATTTTTACACCCATTAAATCTAAATCATGATTGATGGCACATATTTTTAAATCTAATCTCATCACATCACCATCTTTCAACTCAAGGTTAAACAACTTCAACTATAATTTAATGAATTCCAACTCTGAGTGGGAGTTGTATATGTCCTTTAATTTGTAAAATGATTCCCATGGATTATTTCACCCCTAAATATGATGAAATACATCTACACTGACTGAGGCCCTCATCAAGGCCAATGCTTTCCAAATTTTTTGCTTCCATGTTTTAATATCCTTTGCATTCCCTATTGGATTAATTGGTTGTTTCTCCCCATCAAAAATATCAAACCATAGATCATTGAATATTATTATCTTATACACTTAATGAGACCATTCTAACTATCTATTTTTATCAGTAAATATTGTGCCAATGATATATTTTATTGAATGTATGGTTTTGAGTTTTCAATTTGTGTTTGGTATTTTGAGTTTTGAGTTTAACCCCAATTGGTTCCTTATTTCTCCAAAATGGTCCCCTTTTCTATATACCACCAAACCAATAGACCAAACGTCTTTATATACCCACCTTTACTATATACCCATCGTTAAGTGGAAGAATCTATCCCTTTATATATACTTGATAGTACATGAAAGAAGATTTAAGGTATGTGAGATCAGAGTGTTATGGGGTATATAAGAGGTACATGAAAAGTATTCATCATGTCATTAACTCTGGACTAACAAGAAAACCTCATACATCAATATACTAAATTTTTATTAATTTTTGGATTTGTATTTTTTTATAGAAGTGAATGGATAAAAGAGTAGTTCTCCTTATTTCTCATTGAATTTGAAAATTTTGGTTTTATTTGCAAAATTTTCTTATATTATCATTATCAAATGATAATTTCAAATGAAAAACTGTTGAAAATGATTACAAATTTTGAAAATAACACTTAAAATAGATTTTATTTTTAGGAAAAAAATTAAAAAAACAAAGTTCTTCTCATTATTCTTATGTGGATTATATAATTCCAAAATTGAAAAGAAAAAATGTATGGCCTCCCTCCTTAATAAAAATAAGAAGTGTTCTCAGACTCTCAAGTGATTCAAGATTTTGGATTATTTATTGCTTAGAATGATCTTAAAGATGTTACACATAATTTAACTTGGTTTACATGGAATAATAGATAGATGGGAAAGGATAATATTTTGGAGAGACTAGATATGTTTTTGATTTCCTCTAATTGGAGTTAAAGTAACAAAAAATTGGATTGACGGGTTTTTCATCATATTAGATCAGATCGTCAATATATTAATTTAAACATAGACTTTGATTCCCCTATAAAAATATTCCCATTAAAATTTGAATTGATGTGGCTTTGAGATCCTTATCTCTTTGATCTGGTTAAGGAAAGGTGGATCCAATGTCTATCTCCTCAAGGCTCTAGGATGTTTTAGATGTCTAAGAGATTGAAATTTGTGAAATAAAATCTAAAGGTGTGGAATCCTAAGAAATTTAAAAACATTTTTCAATAAAAAATAAGGATTTAAGTTAATTTGAATAAGTTTAACGACAAAATATTCAAGTGGGGGATGGATGTGGAAGCATATCATCCTGGAAAATCTTTGACTAGTGACTATGAGGAAATTCGCTATAGGGAAGAAATGTTTTGGAAATAGAAATCAAGGGAGAATTGGTTTAAAAAAAGGGACATAAATTCAACCTTTTTTCATCAATCGATTAAATCTAAGAAGAAGGTGAATAGGATTACTCACATTCAATCTAGGCTAGAGGTGGTTTTATAAACTCCTAAAGAGATTTAGCTAGAAGTAGTCTTATTCTTCCAAACATTTTTAAATGATGAATATTTCTCTAATTTTAGAGCACAAAATGAATTTCTACATTTTATTCTTGAAATGATCTCTCATGATATAAATGATAAGATGATGGGTCCATTTTCTTTAGAATAAATTAGGAGGGTGATCTTTTCTATGGACAAAGATAAAGCCCATGGTCTAGATAGTTTTCTCATAGCATTTTTAAAAAATTTATGGGAGGTGGTTGGTATTGATGTTTGGGAAATGGAAGAATAATCTAGAAAGAAGAAAAAAGTGAACCCAGAGCTAAATATGACCTTTATATCATTATTTCAAAAAGGTAAATTTCAATCTTCTTTCTTGGATTTTAGACATGTTACTTGGTGTAATATTTTTTTAAGATTATCTTAAAATCAATTATCTAGAGATTGAAACCTTTCCTATAAAAATTGATTCTTGGAGAAAAGTGGGTTGTGTGCCAAGGAGAAGTATCCAAGAAGGTATTATATTAGCTCATGAAATAATACATTGTCTGATCCATAATCATAAAAAAGGTATGATGATAAAATTGGACATACGTAAATCTTATGACAGAGTAAATTGGAGATTTCTATTTAAGATTATAGTAAAGTTTGGGTTTATCAAAGACTGATATGATTGTGTTTTTATCTATGTTTTGATTTTAAAATTCTTAGTGTTAGTTAGTGGTAGCCCATCTAGTTTATTATCTATTTCTATAGGTTTTAGGCAAGGGAGTCCTTTATCTCCTTTTATTTTTATATTCATGATAGACGCCTTAAGAAGAGATGTTTGTGAGGTGCAAGTTCAAGCTAAGCTTCATGGTCTTCAAATTGTTGATAATTTTGAAACTTTAATGCATCATTAATTTTCAAATGATACTTTTTTTTTAAAAGTAGTGGTAGAGGAAGATTTGGAGTTTAAAATAATTTTGAGAAGTTATGAATAAAATTCTAGGAAAAGAGTTAATGAAGGTAAGTCTAAAATTTATTTTATAAATTATTGTCATTAGATTGAAAGAAATTTAATCAGGATTATAGGTTTTAAAATTGGGAAAATTCTAAGCAAATATTTGGGGGTTCATTTTCTCAAAGGGGATGGTTCCTTTGATATTTGTAAATATATGATTGAAAGGTTTAAGGCTTGATTCATTTCCCAGAAGGAAGATGGATTTTATTGGCTGGTAGAATAACTCTCATCAAAGTAATTCTCAGTACTCTTCCAACCTATTACTTCTTGGTTCTCTATCTACTAGAGCAAGTAATAAATTCCATGAATAAGATCATGAGGTATTTTATTTTTAAAGGTTGTGGAGAAGATACACATATTCTTTTGATGAAATGGGAATGTGTTTGTAAGAAGAAAAAGGGGGTATAGGTATCAATGAGATTTATCTCAAAAATTTAGACTTGGGAGCTAAATTGGTATGGAAAATGGTTTATAATTTCGGTAGATTATGGTGTAGACTTATTCAAGCTAAGTATATATATTTAGACTCCTCTAAGAAAATGGTTTTCAATTGTGAATCCTCCCAGAGGAACTCATGTTTAGAAATTTATGCTGAAATGCAAGTCAGTTATTGCACACCATATTTCTTAGACTATTAATAATGTTAGAAATGAGGATTTTTGGAATAATTCTTGCAATGGTCATCACCTTTTGGTAGATAATTTTGTGGATAGTCACATTAAATCTTGTCTCGAAAATTAGTGGGTGTGAATGTAATTATTATGTATCATTTGATACACAATCAAGAAGAGTAGATTGTAGGTGGAAAAGTTTATAGGACCTTCCTATCCCACATGAGGATTTATCCTTAGAGGCTTGTCTCAAGAAAAGGATTTTTTTTTAAGAATCAGGAAGACCAGATACACTATATAGGAGCAAAATCAAGTTTATGTTTGATGTCAGAAGTTGAAGATGAATCTTTAAGTTGGGAAAGTTTTCTTTGTTAGAGTAAAGAAGGTTTGTAAAAATTAGGTGCCTCTGCTTGGTCGGTAGTTCATGGATATATTTTAACTCAATATTGATTGAAGAAGATTAGGTTTGTGGGTCCTTATAGATTTGATTATGTGAGAAAGAGGACGAATCTACTTATCATCTATTGTATAACTATTCTTTTGTATATTAGTGTTGGATTTAGCTTTGTAATAAATTTAATTGGTCTTGGGCTTGGCTGAAGACACTCTTTCAAGATTTTGATTCCTAGCCAGATCGGGATGTGAAGAATTCCTTATTAAATTAATGAAGAAGATGTAGCCTAACCATTTTAATTTGGATGGTATGGAAATAAATGAATGCTTGGATATTTTAAAAAAAATCTTGCCCATTGCATGTGGTTTTAAGAGAAATGCAACTTTCCATTTTTGAAGTTACCTCTACTCATTTTCAAAGAAAAAAGGTATATTGACTCAATGGGATATGAAAATGTTTGTAAACTAGAAACATATAAAACCTCATCCCATTAATGGGTCAATGGTAAATAAGAAAAAAAGAAAATTAGAAAGGAGGTAGTATAGAATCCACCTAACCCTAGTGGGTTTTAACTGAACTCTGATGGGGCTTACGAAGGAAATCTAGAGGCTTCTAGTGTATGTTGTGTGATAAAGGATTGTAAAATTTATTTAATTAGATCATTATCTTTGAAGCTTCCATATGGAACCAATAATGAATCTAAGGCCCAGGCTTTGGCAGTTGGAGTGGAGATGGCTTTTGAATGTGGTATCTCCTTCTTGGAAATTATAGGTGATTCTTAGGTTGTGATTTAAGCTCTGAATAATCAAAGGGATAAATCCTAGAAAATTATGAATATTTTACATATTATCTAGCCAAAATCAAAAAAAATTGAAGACCAGTCTTATTCCCATTGCTTTCAAGAAAGCAATAAAGTTGTTGACTTCCTTACTAATATAACAATTGATCAAATTATGGTGTAAGAGTAGATAATGCTAGAAAAAGTTGGGAAGACTATAGGAAATTTGATCAAATTAATCTTTGAGCTTAAATAGGATGATTTTTATTTTTATTTTTTCAATAAAAATAAAATATCATGGTTTTTTCTTTTTAATAAAAGGTGATATCACTATTTTTAAAGTTGACATGTTCATGAGCTTGATTTAGTATGGGTTTTGATGGTGGGGGATATCTTGACTTTCAAGTGGGAGGACATGTCTTTTTTATTTAATTATTACCACTATAAGATTTCATGTATGTGCATTTATTGCTTGAAATTATTTTTAAAGTGCAATGATAATATATAAGCTTTTTATATGGGTCTAGAAATTAGCTTTGAGGCCATTTTGCTTTTTGAGTCTGAGAAATGGATAAACTCTATGTTGGATCTTTGGATTGTTTGATGATATTTTGTAGAGAAAAAAATAGAGAGATGGATTTTATGGGCATGGTTTTTTGGATGTGCCTTTTCAATATTTTTTGCATTCCTCTGATAGAGGTGGTAAAATCCATAAAGCATGTAATAGGGATGGGAACTTTGGATACCAGTAAATTGGTAAGATTAGACTATGATTTGGCTTCACTATTCAAAAGAAATGCCTATTTGGTAATGTCAAATAAAGAGTAGGTATAGATGTTAGTTACATTTTTTATATGAAAGAAATATAGGTTGGGTTTATTATCAAAGATTGAAACCCTCCCTCTGGGTCTATTTCTTACTCATCCTTTCTCTGGTATGGATAATTTGGATTTTATTCATTTGTCTCTTTTTTGTGCCTTAGAATCATTATTTCTTATATTAGTGAATTTTTCTCTGAAAGTGGATGAGGCTTACATAAGAGAACAAAAAATTGTAGGGAATAGGGGCATTTATATGCTTGAAGTTTAGGATTTGTTACAACCTATTCCAAGGTTAGAGGAATGGAGGGTGAAGAGAAGGAAGGTAGAGCATGTGAATGCAATTAAATGTCTGGTAAAGGGAGTTATGAGTGGTGTATTTAAGACACCCCCTTGGTGTAAAGGAAAATTTTAGTTGTTGAAGAACCTGGGTAGCACTTAGAAGTGTCTGGTATTCTCACATCCATATGAGGTAGTTGGAGTGGAGTCTGGGAAGGTGGTAGTGATGATTGGTGTAGTTTTTAAGGTGAAATAATAAGAGGTGCATGCTACCAACTTCAAAAAGTTAGCTAAGTCACTAGTGCCAAGTGACTTCCCACCAAATAATGGTAAAATGACATAATTAGTAATCCTAGAATAAGTTTTGTCTATCTGGTATTTTTGCATAATCTTTGGATAGTGTGTTGTAAAAAGTAGTTGTAATAGTGATTTCATGTTATTAAGGATGGTTTATTCCTTATATAAGAACCATTTTTATTTCTTGGTTTGGTCATTATGCCTTAACAAAGTTAAATGTTAAGATAGACCAATTTTTGTTCTTTTGAAAATCATATGTTATAAGGGCTAGGGACCCATAGAATCTCTAGCATTGATAAAAAAATATAATAATAATAATAAGTTAAAAATATTTTTCACATGCCTTGAGCCAACTCACACATAGAAACATAGAAAACTCCAACCTCCATATAGCCAAGGATGACTTTTACACAATCTAAACATCTAGGTACAATAGAAATGAATGTCAAAGTCTCATATGAGATGTCAAAGAAGTCAAGATTAGATTATAAAGAAATGTGCTACTCAAAAATACATATATCTAATTTTACATAGCCAAAATACCATCCAATCAGGTCACAACATAGTTATAGTAAGAGATTATTAATTTTAACATCTACATTTAGTTAGTACTCCATATTAGATAATACTCATCCAAATAGAGATGATATGTAGCTAGTACATGTATGAAACATTATTTGAATTTCACATATCAAAATTTATCACATTTCAATTTATTAAAGTTCAAGAAAAGTTTCAAATGTTTAAATGTAAGTTTTTCAATTTCATTCAAATGATGAAATAACTAATTCATGTGTTTTTTAGGGTTTACAAAATTGTTTAGCCATACATGATTGAAGTATGAAACTCAAATAAAAATTGTTTCTTACACACTAAGGTATATCTTTCCTTTAATCTAGTAATCTCATTTCTATACTAAATATGAGGGGGAAAATGTAGTAACCTAAATCTGGTCACAAATATTTGATCATGACTATTTTATCTATTTATATGCTTAATTAACTTTTCTATTTAATTGGTACCTATTTTTATATTTTACCCCATCCTAAGCCTAAGAGAGGACATTTTTTATCTTGTAATGATCATCTATCACATTCAAAAATGTTATAATTTCTATAAACACCACTATGCATATGTATGCCACAATCTAGACCTGAATCCTATCACGTTTCCTTAGAAAACATGAATGATAGATAGGGACAATAATGATTTTTGGTCTTGTCCCTATCCAAATATTTTATATGTGTCTGTTTCTCTAAGGTTTTGCTATTTACATTCAGAAGAAGAAGAAACTAAAGGTTAAGGGTCAGGGGTTTATACGTTACCCAAATTAAGTTGTGCACTGTATCCAAGCATTGTAGGAGCTCCTCTTTGGTTGTGGAGGAAGACACATGTAGAAAGAATAAGACTTAAACAAAGAAAATGTTAGAATAAGATAAGGTGGACTGCTAAGCTATGCACTTGGTCCCGAAAATGTAAAGCTCCGTGAGGGATGACAGTCCACTATTTAAGACAGAGATTTGTATAAAATGAAATGGTGAAAGACTAAGAAAGAGAAATAAAGATAATGTGTACCTATTCTCTGCAGTCAGTCTGTCATAGTCACCGACATTGGTAGTTTAGCTGAGGTCAGTTTGTCAATGATATTGACGTCGGTTATGTTACCGATGTCGGTAGGAGCAATGGGCCTTAGATGGGTTTTGGACAGGTTTGGAATATGTCTATGGTTGACAAAAGGGTCTAGGAGTTTAAAGGTTTGTACAAGGTTGCATGATAGTGAATAGGCTCTGAGAAGGGACAAAAGGTAGAAGTTTGGTGTGTAAAAGAGGGTAAGAATAAGAGGAAGGCTTTTCAGCCTTTCTACGGAGGAAGTCAGGTCTAGTTGATAGTATTTAGAAATAGTAAATAGAAACTAATATACCAATGTATTCTAAAACTTTGAAATGGAGACCAGAAGAATACTTAGCTTTTGGTGAAGACCCGAGAGTGTCAGGATGCTTGTTCCTATTGTAGCTGATGTCAAAGACCTTATACAATATTTTCAATCTAATGTATGGAGTGACTTCTGTAGAGTTTTTGTAGCCTAGAGGATGATAGTCAAATTTTGAAGCTTAGTCTCAGAGCGTGAACGTTGATCTCCAAGATTCCCAGGGGAAACTCAATGTTAGATGTCGAGTTATGTAACTGACGTCGGTAGTACCACCAGCATCGGTCTATAGTTGAATGACGTTGGTGGCTTGAGAATGGGTAAAAGGGTTATTTGGCCCATTTCTCCATCCACCAAGTGCTTTTTCCATTGGAGAATGGTCAAAAGATAGGTTTATTAGGCACGAGAGTTAGTTGGTTAGGATGGAGTGAGAATAGGTCATGGGTGACTCATAGGGTGAGAAATGGTCTAAGGGCGAGGTGTCCAAGGTGAGGTGTCCAAGGTGAGGTGTCTTGGGTGATGTCATTAATTTAAAATAAGTAATTTATTTTAAATTAATATAGTGTGTAAGTGTTTAGAAGTGGACCAAGGGGGGGTCGACACAATATTGGTGTCTACATTTGCCCCTTTTTGTCTTGTTGGTTGTTCTGATGAACTGCAAGACAAAAATAGGAGTAAGTTTCCCCAGGTATGGGATAAGGTGTAGGTTGTGGGTCTGAGAAGGGACAAAGGTAGAAGGTTGATGTGTAAAGAGGATAAGGATATGGGGAAGGCTTTTTAGCCTCTCCAGGAAGAATTTGGGTCTGGTTGATAATATTCAAAAATAGTAAATAAAAACTAATTACCAAGTTATTATAGAACTTTGAAATGGAGACCAAAAGAATACTTAGCTTTGGTTTTGGTTGATGTCAAATATCTCATGCAATGTTTCCAATCCAATGTCTGGAGTGATTTTGGAGAGTTTCTGTAGCCTAGAAGATGATAGTCAAAGTCTGATGCTTAGTCTCAGAGCGTGCACATTGATATGCCAAGAATCTGAGGTCTAGAGAGAGAGCTAACTCAACATTAGAACTTGGTTTATGAAAATGACATCAGTGATACCACCAATGTCAACCAATAGTTGACCGATGTTGGTAGCTAGAAAATGGGTAAAAGGGTTATTTGGCCTGTTTCTCCATCTGCCAAGTGCTTTTGCCATTGGAAAATGGTCAAAAGGTGGGTTTATTAGGCATGAGAGTTAGTTAGTTGGTTAGGATGGAGTGACAATAGGTCATGGGTGGCTCATAGGGTGAGAAATGGTCTAAGGGTGAGGTGTCCAAGGTGAGGTGTCTAGGGTGATGTCATTAATTTAAAATAAGTAATTTATTTTAAATTAATAAAGTGTGTAAGTGTTTAGAAGTGGACCAAGGGGGGGTCAACAAAATATTGGTGTTTGAATTTGCCCCTTTTTATCTTGTTGGTTGTTCTAACCAACTACAAGACAAAAATAGTAGTAAGTTGCCCCAGGTATGGGATAAGGTGTAGGTTGCCCCAAGTATGGGATGAGGTATTCCCCCTTAAAGTGGGAGTCGAGGGAAGGTAACCTGATATTAGGTGTTAATTTGATAGAATGTGGATGAGTATGGTAAAGTTGGAGTGTGAATGCTGTAATAGTTGAGATTGTGTGTATACCACTTCATGTGATAGGTAGGTCAAATTGTCGCAAGCAAGGTCAAGGAGTGATGAAATCAAAGTAACCGGTGTCCATCTTTTAGTCGTAGCTGATTGGGTTAAACGATCAAAGTTGTAGCTCCAATGGTCGAGGAGGACTAAAATCAAACTAACCAGTCCCCAGCTTTTTAGTTATAGTTGATTGGGTTAGATCGATCAAAGCTGTAGCTCCAATGGTCATCATGTTCCAAGTATCTCAGGCTCAGGAAGTGCTCCTAGAAAACATGAAAATGTCACAAATATTGGGGATCAACTTGGTCACGGTCCAACAATACATGTGAAGTTCGTAATCTGGGGTGTGTACAATTTTCTATCTATTCGTGAGGTAGCATATATGCAATCAAAACAACCAAGGCAAAGTTGTCTCGAAAGTGGTCATGGTCTGAGGAGATAGTCATGATCTCCAAGGTCATTGGTCAAGTCAGGCTGAGATATAAGTGATCTCAAGTGTTGTTTGTTGTGGTTAGGGAGATATATGTGGTCTCCAATGTGCCCTATGAGAATCTAAGGTGAATTCTACAGTGTCAGGGCTAGTTGCTTAGGCATGATTTTGGGCTCATTTACATAGTTGGTCCATCAGGTAGATGAAACAATGAATGGCCGAGTTAACCTCAGAAGACCCCATGTCAACTGAGTGCTACCTATATAGCCCCTATTTTAAGGCCTCAGGCCAATGTAGTTCTCCCCAAAAGGGAAGAAGAGGGTAGGTTACAGATTGGGTTTGACTAGGTTAAGTCATGGTTAAAGGTTATATGGTTGGTCCATCAGGTAGACAGATGAATGGATAGCTGAGCTAACCTCAGAAGACCCCATGTCAACTGAGTGCTACCTACATAGCCCCTATCTTAAGGGCCTCAGGCCAATGTAGTTCTCCCCAAAAGGGAAGAAGAGTCGAAGAGGTTGTTGGTTGATTTGGTTATGTTAAAAATGATGAGTGTGTGATGATGTTATAGCCTTTTCCATATTATGTTATGGTGTATTTTGTAACATTGGTTATGTGGTTTTTCATCCCTAGCAATTTTCCATATTGGTGATGGTGTATGCTAAAAATGAAATGAGTATATTTATGCTTCAGCAAGTTTCCATATTGGTGATGGTATATGCTTGACATAAATTGTGTGTGGTTGGTAGTTTCCATGTGTATTATTTTCCATAGAAACTAATGTGAATGGGCTACGATAATTTATATAACACAAATTGGTATTTGTATTAAATAAATCATGAGATCATGTTAGTGGTTTAGGAAATATGTTTTGGTTGTATGTTATGGTATGTGACAAAGTTGTATAAGAAGTGAAAGGCACATTGCTCTTTTATTGACAAGGACCATAATGATAACATAGATAGGGTTGTTGCAAACAAAATCCCCATTCATGCATTATGTCATTGACCATTGATTAGTGTTAGAGAAGTACTCCAATCACTTAACGTTAAGTGAGCACAAAGTCCCTTGAGTATGTTGGGGTAATAGGTGTGATTATGTGATATGTGAGGATAGCATAACCCTTTTTAGTAGGGATAACTTTGACCCTTTTATAGGTGACCTTGAGAATGACTATAGGCAAGTCCATGACTCAATAGTTTGTCAGTCAGTTTTCTTTTTTTTTTAATGGTAGACTGATCAATGCGGGAAGTCTACTTGGGATGTTGTGTTGATTTTGGGGTCATTTAAAGCTGATTGATGCGGGAAGCTTCTGAGAGGGTGTTATTTGTAGCAAAATTTGGGCATAGCCATCCTTCGAGGGAATGGTCTATGCTTTTCTTTGTATATTTTGGTGTCTTTGAATAACTGTCCTTCAAGGGAGCACTCTAGTAATTATAGCAATTATGTAGCTGTCCTTCGAGGGAGCAGTCTACATTTATAATTTATGAACTTTTGTTAGGCATCCCAATTTTATGTTGTTGTTGACTGAAGTTTTAGTCATGGACTAAACTATAGAGGTTTAAGGGTTTCCATTTTATTAGGACAAAGCATTTGATCTTAAAAAAGGGTTAACTAATGTTTGTAGGGAAAAAGGGTTGAAAGGAATAGGAATAAGGATGATGGGGGTTGCTCAAGGGATGAGCTCAAGTTAAACATCAAGTGAATGAGTACTTCATTAATAGTAGAATGGTCATATATGTAAGGCATTAAGGGGCTCAGGTTCTAGTTAGCCTTTGAGGGAAGATAGACAATAAGTCCCTGATCCATACTTGTGCGTTATGATATAAGGTCTGAGCCAATTAGGAGCAAACTTGTCTCATTTACTTCTTTCCATATTGGTCATGTGTGGGTTGTCTTTAAGGATGGGATCTCTAATTTTGAAATCTCACTCTTTTATATTTTGGTTGTAGGCACGTTGTGGTCGATGTTGGACGTGAAGTCAGTTAGCATGTTGTTGGCATTTGACACAATGCCGAACATAGTCATTAAAGTCTTAGTTAAGAGTGGGCCAATAATATCCTAGGTGGAGGATGCATTTTGAAAGTGAGTTTCCACTTAAATGTCCTCCAAAAATCCCATCATGGACTTGTTTGATGGTATGAGATGTTTCAGTGGTGGTTAGGCATCGAAAAAGGAGGCTGTCGAGACCTCGTTTGTAGAGAAGACCCCTTAGCATGGTGTATCGAGCAGTACTCTTGATAAAAGCCTACCATCCATTGCTAGAGAGATGAGGAGGAATGATGGAATAAGTTAAGTAGTCAACAAGTCATTTATACCAAATGCCATGTGGACTAGAGAGGTCAGGAGGAATTTCCCCCAGAGATGTTGGTTGAGATGTGCCTAAGATAGAAATCTTAGGATTTGGTGGTTGAGAGGGCTTGGTAAATGGATGTATTGAAGGGGTAGAGACCTACTCTTTTCCTTTATCCTTTGATGTTTGGGACCTAGTGGCCACATTAACACTGTTGATTTTAAAGAAAGGGGGAGAAGGTGGTAAAGGGACCATAATTTCATGTTGGGATCCCGATTTAGGTGAGGAGGTTTGAGAGATATGGGATGGTGTCTATTATTTGTCAAAATAATGGTCGAGAGAGTCCTCAATAATAAGGGTGCCCTTTTCCAAGTGTTGGCGAATGGAAACCTTAAGGGCACAACAATGCTTAGTATCATGTCCAGGTGTGCAATGATACCAATAGATTTTAGTGTCGTCGAACCAGGATGGTTTTGATATGAGAGGTTAGTATGGCTTAATGGGTGGGAAAACAGTGATAGACAACTGCAACAATTGGCATAACATTGAAGCATAAGAAACCACTAATGGGTCTGCACTCGTTATTGCAGTAGGGGTTGACAACTTCTGTTTAGGAGTTGTAGGAGGAGGTTTCCATACCACCTTTTTGGTTGGTGATGTGACCACACATGTAGATGACACTTTCCTAATGAGAGGTGTCAAATTTTTTGGAGGAAGTGTATGTTTGATGGGTAGAGGGACTAATGGAAGTGACTTGTTTTTATTAGGTGTTGGAGTAGGGAGCACTCCTATTAAAGTAGATGGATGTGGACCCAAGATAGAGGGTAATGGTGAAGGTGGGGGAGGAGTTCTCTGACGTGGTTTAGTAGCCTTATTTAGTTTAGTGCAAGGACTACTATTGTGTAGGGTGAGCTTCAAATCTACCTTCACTTGTGGGTGAGTGAGGTTTGATACAGGGCAAATTCCAAGAGATTTAATCTACTTCGGCATGGTGGATGCCTGTGAGGTTTGGCTTTTGACATGGAAGATTGAGCTTCTGATGATTTAGAGGTGGAAGCCCAATCCTTGTCAGATATTTTAGGGTGATTTTTTATGGAAGGGTTGGTAGTAAAAGGTGAAGTGGGATATGTAGGATAAGGAGCCTTAAGTCACTCCCATAGCACCTCATGTTTTAGGTTCCTAGAGTGGAGAAATCCTAAGTTTTCTGCCAATCACGAGAAGGGTTTAGGTGACATCACGCGAGGTCTTATAGTCAATTTATTAGAGGATTTGGGTGATCACAAGAGTGGAAATGTGTTGGATGCAGTGATCATGGGCCAAAGGTGAGAGAAAACCATCACCAGATCTTCCTCAGCCAAAGTGGGTGAGATGGCAAGTTCTTCTCTCGATAGAGAAGGGATTGGAAAGTTTGGCTCTTCAAGAGGATAGAGCACAGGTATGATCATGCCTTCCACATGTGGTCTAGGAGCATGAAAATTATGATCCTCCATTGGTAAGAATAAGGATGAGGGTGGAACCACCGGCGTTGGTGCCATCAAAGCATCCTCCAATATGGGAGAGGTCAAAGTAGCCTCTCCTACGTGTGAAAGAGGGATTGATGGAGGACTATCCTCCATCGGTGGAGGACAAATAGGAGAGGAAGGCTCCTTTAAAGGGTGAATTAAAGGGATTATGGCCCTTTCTACATGAGGGTGTGGGGTATAAATGGTCGCTTCTTTCGATGGTAGAAGAAGAGGGAAGGTCGGGGCAAGAGGAATAGGTAATATGGGTTCCTCACAAGGTAGAAGTATGTGTGGAGGATGTGTTTGATGTCATTGGGGTGATATGGGTAGAATAGGATATTCTACCCATGGTGGAGAGATGGGTTAACTAACCTCTTCAGACTATGGGAGAGGTTGGTTAGGAATAACAAGAAAGACCGTGTTGACCGTGTGTATGTTACGCTCTTGAGGGTCATCGGTCATGGTCTAAACATTGTTTAGACTTGGTGGATGGTTAAGAAAAGGTTGTCTAAAGACATCCATGTTTTGGTTGGTTGGCACATTGGGGTTGTCCAAAACAAGGTCCCCTTTGTCTATCATGTCTTGAACAATGTTTTTGAAGGTTTTGCAATTGTCTGTGTCATGACCGTTGACACGGTGATAGTTACAAAAGTCATTTTCCCTATACCATGCAGGGATGACTTTTGAGGGGTCAAATTGGGGTGGTCATATTTGAGGGAGATTGAGGACCCCATACTTCACTAATTTATCCAACACAGAAGTGTATGATTCTCCTATTGGAGTGTATTGACGTTGTATATACCATTGTTGGAATTGTCTTGTGATGCTTTGTGATGTGGAAGGTTCAGATTGGTTAGTTGTAGTCAAAGATGATGACCTAAGGACCACAATGTTCACTGATCCCTTAGAATTGGAGTGGGAAGAAGAAGAAGAGTCATTGGATTTTTTGTTGGTATTTTTACTACAAAATTTGACTCTATCTTCTTCGACTGCACGGATTTCAAGATTTCAGGTCATGGTGAAAGCTTCGTCAAATGTGTGAAATGTTTGAACCCACAAAGTGGATGAGATGTGCTTGGCACATGCTCTTGAAAAGAGCTCAATGAGCTTAGGTTGAGGTAATGAAAAGGAGAGTTGGTTGATTAAACCTCTCCAACGGGCGACGAAGTTAGCTATTGATTCATCGTCAAATTGTTCAATGGAATAGAGGTCTGTGATGGAGACCTTCTTGGTGATGTTGATTGAAAAATGGTCAAGAAATATTTGGGTGAGTTGAGTGAAGGAAAAGAGAGAATGACTAGTAATGGAGCTATACCAATCAAGGGCGGCACCAGAAAGTGATATGGGAAATGTGCAAAATAATAACACATCATCATGTGCCATAAGGTAACAAGCGTGTCTAAAATCTCATAGATGTTGTGGGTCCTCTTTACTCTGAAAGTGAGTAAATTTTGGGAGTTCCCACTGGCTAGGAAATGGTTGAATAGGCACCAAAGGGTGGATGGGTTCATTGCAAATTTGTTCATATGAAAGAACATTCCTCAAACCTGAAATGGATGTCTCAAGGTTGGACATCTTATCCATCAGCATCTTGATTAGATCAGTTGATGGATTGGTAGGAGGGGCACCCCCTAAGTTTTAAGGTACCTGGAAGACATTGGGAGGGGCATATGATGTACTTGGTTGCATTTGTGTAGGTGCAACATATTGGTAGTTCATCATAGGGATTGATGTTGAGGCCAAGGGGGGTTGTGCCATGAAGTTGGATGACACAACTTGACTAAATGCCGCTAAGGGTGGTTGAATGGTGGTGATACTAGTTAAAGGATGAGTAGCCACTCTCATGTTTATGGGTGCAAGAGAGGATGGGATAGAGACAATCAAGTTCTCAAAAGGTGTCAAACTTGGTTGAATTGTTTATGGTTGAGGGGGTACGAAAACCCCAATGGAGGTAGGTCCAAAAATAGAAGGGGAGGCCAAATCTTGAACATTGGCCATGGTTGGGTTATTGGTCAAGGCAATGGCCTGAGTGACCATAGGTTGGGTAATGGAGGCTGTCGATATTATTGCCATTTCAACTAAGGAAGTTGACATCCTAAAAATAGGATTACCTGAAGGGTCTCATATTTGGCTTCTTGCGAGATAGTGTTGGAGATCCTTGACGTTGTGGTCAAGGAATCTCTCAAAGTTTTGATCCCCTTTGAGAACAATTGGAGGTTGATTGGGGGTAGGTTGGATAGGAGTACGCTTAGTGTCTGAAGTATACTCCATTTGGTGACTTGATATGAAAGGTGAAGGCGGGAGTGGTTGTTGCCTTGCATGGTCAACAAGGGATTCAACTTGACTACGTGTCAAAACCATCCAAGGAAAAAGGAGTTGAGGTTTTAAAAACTATATGTTTCAGTTTTAGAAAACTAGAATGTGTGTTTGACAGCAAAAAAGTCAAATTTTAAGCTTGTAATTTGGGATGAAAATTTGTTGACAGTGATTGATGTCAGTTGAAAAACTGATTTCAGTTATGAAATGTTGCCGAGATCAGTGAGATAACTGATTTTGGTGAAAATGGGTTGCCGACATCGGTGGAAAAGCCAATGTCAGTTTTTGTGTAATTCTAGAAACACAAAAAACTGATAATTTTTTGAAAGAAAGAGAAATTTTGAGTTGTTTTTGGACCTCAGAATGCGACCTTACCAACTCAAACAATCAGATAAAAAATAGAAAAATAGATGATGGCAAGCAACCTCTAAAACATTAAATTCCTAAGAATAAATTTTAGAGTTGTGATGGCTTATGCCTTAGAAGAATGTGTTTGGGAATTGGGCTTTTATAATGGGTCCTAAAGAGAAAGTCTATGGATGGTTTTAGGTTATGTTTTGGTGCTCAAAAATCTATGTTAGGTTCCGTACGTGGCCTAGTGCTAGGGGCTTGCCCCCCTCACTTCACGAACCCAGAGCCAAGCTGGGCTGCTTAGCCAATATATACTTTACCTATAGTTTATACTTTGCCAGAGAATAGAGTGGGTCCTCCTCTTGGTAGTGAAGTCCAAGTAGGATCGACAGGAAGGGTAAGGTATCTTCTAGGTGATGAAATCCTAGACGGGGCTTGTCTCAAGTATGTTTAAATGTTTAATTTGATGTGTTTGTGATCTGGTTGTGTAACATTTGTGCACTACGATTTATTCATAATGCATTTAAATTACTAAGTGAGAGGGCTAAATATGCATTCAAGCAAGAATGAAATGCAATAGTGTTTTTAACCCAAATTGAAATATTTTGTTTAGATACAAACAAGTGGGGAAAAGGTTAAGAGTATGAATTTTCACTACTCTAAGACGCAGGCAAGAAATGACAAGAAAAAGAAAGCTGTTGTTTTTAACTTGTGCTAATGGTTTTTTTTTGAAATAAAGAGATAGAAGAAAGATGCAAGAAGAGAATATTTTCCTAATGCATCTATATGAAAGTTTGCTTTTTTTAAAAGAAGAATGAACCCAAGGAAAACTCCAGTGTCCCACCAGGTGTGCCAGAATGTTTCTCTACATTTTTGCTATTTACATTTAGAAGAAGAAGAAACTAAAGGTTAAGGGTCAGGGGTTTATACGTTACCCAGATTAAGTTGCACACCGTATCCAAGCGTTGTAGGATCTCCTCTTTGGATGTGGAGGAAGACACATGTAGAAAGAATAAGACTTAAACAAAGAAAATTTTAGAATAAGATAAGGTGGACTGCCAAGCTACGTGCTTGGTGCCAGAAGTGTAAAGCTCCGTGAGGGATGACAATCCACTATTTAAGACAAAGAGATTTGTATAAAATTAAATGGTGAAATACTAAGAAAGAGAAATAAAGATAATGCGTACCTATTCTCTACAGTCAGTTTGTCACAATCACCAATGTCAGTAGTATTTCTAAGGTCAGTTTGTCAATGATACTGATGTCAGTTATGTTATCGATGTCGGTAGGAGCAATGGGCCTTGGACAAGTTTTGGATAGGTTTGGAATATGTCTGTGGTTGACAAAAGGGTTTGGGAGTTTAAAGGTTTGTGCAAGGTTGTAGGAAAGTGAATAGGCTTTGAGAAGGGGCAAAAGGTAAAAGGTTGGTGTGTAAAAGAGGGTAAGAATAAGAGGAAGGATTTTCAGCCTTTCTACGAAGGAAGTCGAGTCTGGTTGATAGTATTTAGAAATATTAAATAGAAACTAATTTACCAATGTATTATAAAACTTTGAAATGGAGACCAAAAGAATACTTAGCTTTTGGTGAAGACCCGAGAGTGTCAGGATGTTTGTTCCTATTGCGGCTGATGTCGAAGACCTCGTACAATATTTTCAATCCAATGTCTGGAGTGACTTCTACATAATTTCTATAGCCTAGAGGATGATAGTCAAATTCTGAAGCTTAGTCTTAGAGCATGTGCGTCGATATCCAAGAGTCCTAGGGGCAATTCAATGTTAGACGTTGAGTTATGTAATCGACATCGGTGGTACCACTAGCGTCGGCTGAAAGTTGACCAACATCGGTAGCTTGAGAATGGGTAAAAGGGTTATTTAGCCTATTTCTCCATCTAACAAGTGCTTTTGCCATTGGAGAATGGTCAAAATATGGGCTTATTAGGCATGAGAGTTAGTTAGTTGGTTAGGATGGAGTGAGAATAGGTCATGGGTGACTCATAGGGTGAGAAATGGTCTAAGGGTGAGGTGTCCAAGGTGAGGTGTCTAGGGTGATGTCATTAATTTAGAATAAGTAATTTATTTTAAATTAATAAAGTGTGTAAGTGTTTAGAAGTGGACCAAGGTGGGGTCGACACAATATTGGTGTCTATAGTGTCCTACCAATGATCATAGTTTCAAATTAAACCCTCCTAAGTTTATTCTCCTTATTTTAGGATACCTAGCATGTTGTCATCTTGATGTAATTTCTATAAATACATAATCAAAACATAGTTAAAAAACTATAAATTTTAATTCAAAAGGATTATTAACATAAGTGCACATCAAACAAAATTTTCCTATTCTTTCCAAATCAAGTTCCAATCATTTTAGGTAGTCCTTAGCCAAGTTTTAAGCCTATTTTATGTATCCCTAATATTGTATGACCAATTATTCAATTTGATTTTAGATGAATTCATATTGTCAAAGGAGAAAATTTTCACAAAGCACTTAAATGGGATTACTACATGAGGTTTTATCCCTCTTTACAATATTTATATGCAAGAAATACTTAACACATCAAGTTGTTAATATTTAATAAAACCTCAACTACTAACCCTTTTTAATTATTCATGTCATTTGTCTCCTTGTGTCAAAACTTAGGGTTTTCAAATTCAAGAAGGAACATACATGTTTCTCCTATATTTTCAAAGGTGGAATCAATAAAAAAAGGACATAATTTTCATTATCACGCCTGAATATTCTAAAATTTCCAGTTTTATGTAAAAAGATAGAAATGGTAGATATGGATAATAGTGGAAGTCACTCTTGTCCCCTAATGGGAATTCATGTCCTTAAAGGAATTCAAACACATCTTTTGGAAGGTTGTGTGTTTTCTACATTTTTTCTGTTATTTCATTCTCTTTTCTAGTTTAGTCAACTAAACACATAAAAATCTAATTTTATCTTCTATTTTCATAGTTTAGCCTTATTCTTTTTTTATTTATGTATTTTAGTCATTTATATTTAGTTTTTGGTTTAAAAGTGGATTTATAGCACCTGAATTACTATATTCTATTTATGTAAATTAGGGCTAATTAAAACATTAATTAAAATTCATCATAAATACCTTCAAAATTTATAATCCTTAATCTATCCATAATTTATCTATGAATCCCTACAGAAAGGCACTCCAATCCTAAGGGATTCCATTTTCACTCTTGAACAAGTAAGCAAGAGGAGAAGGGAAGATGTAAGCTCCACAATAGCCTCCACTCTCACATTTAATGTATTTTTAATGGCCTCCATGAGAGGTTTTAATGAATATAACCATTATTTCAAGGATAGGCCAAGAATATTATATTATTTCTATGTTTTTAGACTAAAATTAATCTAATGAGATGGAGTGAATGTCTCCAATACTTATCCATAACTAATCTGGTTTCTAAGAAAAATTATCTTATTTTTTTTATCCTATCTCATTTATAATGGTCTTTAACACCTTCATTAATCTTGTGGGTTTTACATTTTCAACAAAGGATAAATATATGCTTAGATGAATTACATGTGTGTGCTTTCAGTTTTATTGGAGGTATGGATTGTGAAATATCTCTATACTTTCCATTTTTATTACCCCTTCTTATTATAAAATTCACTTTTTTATATTTATTTATTTATTTATTAACAAGGGATATGAAAAGGGTTTAAGGGGAAATTGGAATCCCCTCCCCAATTATCCATCCCCTAAATCTCCATTTCACAAGATGAATGTTGGTTTAAATTAATTTTTTTTTTCTAAAATAAAATTAACATGTTAATATTTTATTTTGTCAACAATATTTTTTTGATAAAGGTAAACTATGGGATTTTAAAGGTCCAAAAACCTTGTTACAAAGAGATACAAAGATAAAACATTACCATAATAGTAAGTGAAATAACTGACAAAACCTAGACCCAATCCATCACCACCACGGTCTAAGTACCTTAGAATGATAGAAAAATAAATAGAAACAATTAGTGAGAAGTCATCAAAAAGACAAGAACTATTGAGAGAAGACTAAAAACTTGCGAGGCCACCCAATCATTCAATCACTTCCCAATATTATTTCATGCCCTTAATTTCATTTACAATATGAACCTCTTTAAGACTTCTAGTCTTTAACTCCCATTTAAATTTATTCTCCATCTTCCTTGACCTAAGCCCTACCTATAACTTGATATCCTTATTATTCTTCAAATTTACCTGAAGGGTATTCAATCTATGTGTGAATTTATTTAGAGTGGTGTTACTAATGGAAATACCCTACTCCACTCTCTTCTTCACAAACTAAACATCCCCCTCCATCTTCTCTAAAAAAAATATTATTATATAAATATTCCCTAATTTGGAAAATGGTTTTGAACAATTTCCAATGATCTCCTTCCTCAAAAAAATTCATATTATTTGCTTTATTTACAATTTATTTCATCACTTTCAGATCTATATTCATTATGTTATTTTCATTAAAAATACCCTTAAGTTTTCCCATTTGGACTCTAAGGTCAATTTATAATTTTTTAATTATGTATTCTTGGTCCTCCATTCTCACCTTATTCT
The DNA here is from genome assembly GCA_037957365.1 of Torreya grandis. Classification (NCBI taxonomy): domain Eukaryota; kingdom Viridiplantae; phylum Streptophyta; class Pinopsida; order Cupressales; family Taxaceae; genus Torreya; species Torreya grandis. The sequence continues at coordinate 714,342 of JARHVA010002246.1, read as the reverse complement.
TGGCTCCTTTAGGATAATAATTTATCTCCTTAGCCTCTAAATTATTAGGCTATAAATCTTCAAAACAAAGTTGCTTATATTGGGGATCCCCAAAGGGGTTAGAAGTCTCCACCTCCACAAGGTTTTTAGACTAAAGTGATAGCTTCATCTATTTTTCCCTATAATTAATAATAAATTGAAATGGGCTTGACACCTATTTATAGAGTTGGTTTGGATCTAAGGAAACAAACTTAGAAGGAGATTCATCCTGAATATTAAACTTAGCAAGGCCAAGATCTCATTTTGGAGGATTGATAAACGTCCCAAAAACACTAAATTTCAAAATCCATGTGGCCCTCTCCATAGTGTATTTGGAAGATAAGTTGGGTTGGCCATTTTGAAATAATAAAAGTATTAAAGACTATTGAAGTAAGGCCTTAACTATGACACTACCATTTTTAACTTGAATAACTAAAGCTTCTAGGGAGCACAAAAGGAAAAAAAAGAATATTAAGTTACCATTATTGTCCATCAATACAGTGATGGGGTAGAATGAGCCCTATCTTCCTATCTCCTTATATATTGATTTATATTCAGAATGTGAATATCTATATTAAACATGAGAATATGATTTACCTTTATGATTTTTTTCCACCCAATTTTAGTCTTTAACCCATTCCTTCAATAGCTCTAATTCTAGTTTGATTGGTTCTTTGGATTTACTGAATCCTTCACTAACTAATCATAATCATTTCTATATATATGCCTAAAATGGTTGACCATAGAGAAGTGACAATAAAAAATATTTCTAAATATGCCATCTAAAATGATATACTTCATAATAACAAGACAAACGTTGCTACATGGCTTAGGAATCAAAATTTTGAGAATGTCATCCTTTAAGACATGAATTATTTTTGAGTCCTTAAAGAAGGAATTAATTTATTCATTTTTATACCTATTGTATTTGAAGGTTTTGAGGCTCTTAGTATAAATTAATGTAATCTTGGAAATATATTCCTAAAAAATCTACATATTAACCCCTCTCATTTAGATTGTCATGTTATCCATGCCTTTGTAAAATTCTTTGAAATTATTGGATCATACCCTTTGACCTTCTCCATGTACTTGGTCAAGCCCCATTTCCTAAGAATGGTCCAAAGGATCACATTACATTTAAAACTATCATAGGAATAGGGCTCCACCCCTAAAATATCACCACCCATCTTAACTACCTTAAATAGGGTATCTTAACTAGGCACTTTATATATATTAAAGCTAAAGATAGTATTAGAGGCATCCTAGGCACTACTCAATACCTGATTGAAATCACAAAAGTTTATGGATTGACCTCAGGTGACTACATTCCCATCCATTTTCATTAGTGATTATGATATCCTTATTGAATTTTGTAAATAAAAATAAAACTCACCATACTTATCATAATTCATAATCAAGAACTTATCATTGTTGTTCAAGAAGTCAAAATGGATGGAAGACAATCCATTTTAACCTTTTAGGGTTTTTAAATGTAAATCCTATGTTTAATTAAAGATATGATTAATCTAAATTAGTGAAATAATATGCAGTAAATAACATGTAATTTGTTATATATTTTGAATTTATTTCACTTTATAAAAATAGTAATAAATATGTACAAATAAAGACTTATCAAGAAAACACTTGATGTATAAGATATAAGTACTAAAAACTATTATATGAATAGGTATAAGTGTCATCAACTAGATACCTATGTCATTTCCTCTCCTTGATATTAATCACACTTGGAAATTAGTGCCATGTGGCTATAGTGTCCTAATAATGGTGTCAGTATCCTCTATGTATGACTGCTCCTAAATGCTAGGTGCACATGTGCTTGTGTTTCTGGGTTTTGTTCTTATGTGTATGAAGTTTGAAACTCTATATTGTGATTATAATAGCTAATTTATGATGCTAATTTAAGGCATGATATAAAAATGTGTGTTCATTAGTAGGATAGGATAGACATCCTCAACACCCCATTATGAAGAGAGTTTCCTACATACCAATACTCCAAGGAGGGCTCAAGCCTGATGTAGTTCTCCCCATCTAAGTGCTAGTTTTAGACACCTAAAATTGGCCACCAATAGATTCATACCAAAATTTAGGTAAATTCTTACCAACCTTTGAACATTTATCCTAAGAATTTCTAAGTGTCTCAAATTTGGCTTCATAACAAGCAATTAAATCAACTTGACATAAAAATCAATTAAATAAGATAAATGCCCACATCATTTAATTTAAATCTTATAAATGTCTAAAAGACTAAAAATAAATAATTAACATGGAAATCCTAATCAAATATTAATTAAATTCATCCATGAGTAATTAAATGAATTATCAAAAAGGGAAATTCAAAACTCAATGAATATCATAGGTTTTCATCATCACCTTTTGTGAATTGTCATTTTTGGAAAATATCACACCCATGGTTATTCCATGATAATCATGACCATTTGAAACCTTTTAACCCTACTGGGGTTAAATAAGCTAGCCAAAGTTAGGAATTAATTCATTTCAAGTCATTTCAAAGCCTATAAAATTAAGCTTAGAGATCTTCATTTGGAGAGCATGGAATATAGTAAGGTTATAATACAATATTTGATTTATGAAGAAAATGCATAGTGTTATAATGCCAAAATTGAGCCAAGACAAGCCATTTTTAAGAAACATCAAGAAAAATCCAAGCCAACCATGGTCCTAGGACAAGATGGAGATAACCAAACCCTATTGATAAAGATTTCATGAGCATAATCTGAGCAAGCCAAAAAAAACACATTATTTGGATCATTCAAGGAAGGTAAGGAAAATTTGTAAGTTTCTTTAAAATTTAGTTGAGATTTATCATTTTTTGTTTTTTGACCAAGTTCCCCTATGTTCTAGGCATGGAGGTGTTAAGATTTGTTAGTTTTCTTATTTTCATTTTGATTTCATTTTGAGACTAACACTTGATCTAACCTCCCTTCCATCATCAAATCTATAGCATCACAAGTGTCACACCCGATGGGACCCAATGCATCCCACATACCAAAGAAATTAATTTTTAGATTTTAAATCTTTATTTGGATGTTTGAAGCTCTCTAAAATTGATTCTATAACCTTATTTTGGCCATATTTGATTTTGGTTTATTTTTGAGATCTACACAGAGACTGGTGATGGTTTGGCTAAACCAACAATAGTTATACCCAACCAATCCTAATTATATGTGAATCATTGATGGTCAGGTTGTATGGGGAAATTATTCATAAATATTACATTTTGATTCCTTATGGTATTCCCTTTCATGGTTTCTTGGTTTCAAAGGCATCTAAATCACTAGACTTAAGTTTACCTTGTAGATTTTATTGATATTTAAACTAACCATTATCTAACCTAACATTTTTTCCTTTTTTTGGTTTTTATTTTGGGTCCATAGGTTATTGGTGATGGTCTTTATTGATTGGTGTGGATTATGCTTGACTAGTGGTAGTTATATTTTAACCGATCATCACGGTTACCTTAAATTTGATGATGGTCATCTATGACTATACATGGTCACCATGTGAACTAGATTAAAAACTTGAGATCTAAAAGTTAAACATAATTTACCCAACCAAGAAAGTGCTTCAAAGTAGGTCATTATTATCTAACAATTATAGGTTGAATAATTGATTTAAACACCAAATTTTCATGCTTATACTAATCAAACATTTCATTTTGGGCTTTTAAAAGGAATTAGTCAAATCTTACACATTTCAATTTTAGACTAAAACAAACATATAGATCTTACACATTTGGTATTTGGTGTCTAAAATGAATATAACATGCCAAGTCTTAGAAACATTTCAAATTTGATTCCTAAAACACATGTTTAAATCATGAACATTTCAATTTGGTGTTTTAAAACAAACTCTTAGGCTAAGTCTCACACATTTGGAATTTTGGGCTTAAAACGAACCTAGATACTTTTACTTCATTTGGTTTTTTGGTTTTTTTCTATTTTTGCACTTAAGCCAAGGGGCCTAGTAACAAACAATGTCACATTCAATTTGGTGGTTAAAAATCAAACTTCACTTAAATTGTTTGCAAACTTGTTTGTTGATTTTTGTTTTCACAAAAAGGATAGCTGATGTATGCTCTCCCCTTGTCCCATATATGGAACTCATGGGATCAAAATCACCTTTTCATTTCATTTTAATTCCTAGTCTAAGGCATAAAAATAAATTTATGTAATCTCTCCCCAAACTCGCATAGTATTGGGTGATCTAAAAACAACTCTAAAGTCTTTCTAATTTTATTTTCATGCATTTTGGCTTGTGAAGGGGGTGTCATTGCATCTCATGAGTTATCTATGGAATCATTGACCTATGGCTTCATCCCATAATAGTGTTTTAACCCATTTCTATGGGGGGTATATAAATTAGGATGACCTCTTTAGGATGGTGGTTTGATCAGTTAAACCATCTCTATTAGTGGTAAGTTGGCTTGAAACATATGATCAATAAACACATCACACTACATTAATAAATTTATGGATGTAGTGATTGTGAAAAGGATAAGACATTTTCACAATAAGCTGATTGATGTGGATCTAATTAAAGTGTTGCTTCTCTTATGTGAAAACGTGAATTGTTTTACACATAGGATCAATCTAGATGGTTGTAACTTGTATGTTTTATTCAACTCCACTTTGCCACACCTTGATTGGATCTAGGACGATACACTTATTTGTATTTGTGTCATCTATTGTTTATTATTTGGTGTGTTATAAATAACACTTGTGTTGTTTAAACCACATCATGAATGAGTCTTTTATCGAACACTACTCCATTGTTTGAGGAGGTGTTATGTCATCCATTTGACACCTTGATTTAACTTAGCAAACATTTGTGTCAAAACATTGATTGTGGAATTTGATTAAGATGGGCAATGTTATGTTTCCAAAATCATTTCAAGTCTTTTACCTTAGAAGTCTTTAAAATATAACATTGTCACATATTTTGGGAGTAATAATGCCATTACATTACCAAAATTATTTTAAAATACTTATCTTGTCTTGTGTCCAAATTACCATTATTTGAAACCAATCATTTATGCCTTATTGGATCTTTATTTATCACAATCATGTTGTTCAAATTCACCTAGCTTGTTGTCATCAAATCCTAGTTTACATTAGTTAAGTCTTTAATTAACTTTTTAATGTTTAGATCCAAACATTGATTGATTTCAATTTAGGCCTCAACATGTAGGGGTTGATACATATAAATTTCTCTTTTGGGTTACATAACTTAGGTTAATTGATTACTCAAATTTGAAAACTTTATTATTTGTGACTTTGTTTGATAGAATCAGTCCATATTCAAAGTGCCTTTTATTCAGTGTTTTATACCAATCAGATCATGTTTATGTCTATAATCAAGTGCATAGTCTTTGCCAAACTATTCCAAGTTTGTTATATAAATCATCGTCATCTTTTATTTTAAGTCTAGTTTTTGACACCATATTTGGCCAAAAGTCCTAGAAACAACCTATTTGAGCTTAGATTTTGACTCCACATTTGGACAAAAGACCTAGAAATATTTCCTTTTCCTAGTTTAGGCCTATTTGGAACATGTTTGGATATTAGAGTTTGGTATCTTGTTTTTGGGTCAATTTTATTGACCTTTTTTATGTGAAACATTTAAAATTAGACATTTGATGTTACACTATTTTTATCTAGTCTTTACATAGAATTTTTATAGATTTAACTCCACTGTTGACCAAGCTAGATATATTTTGAACAAATTTATATTTTCAGACATAGATTTTTAGAGTTTATAGAACTCTAATCCTCTCTTATTATGAAACATTTGTCACAAATTTGATCATGGCTCACTATACACAATGAAACTATGTACAATCTAAGATATGGAAATGTTAGTACACAAGAGGAATTTGATCAATATCCTTATGGAGATAACATTATTTTGGAGATGAATTCCTATGCACATATAGCATTCAGACAAGGGAACATAGTCAATATCCTTTGGCCAATTATTTGGTTAACACACCTCCATACATGGGGTAAGATAAAGATTAAACAACCCAATATTTATCTATTATACCTATGGTTGTAGAAAATTTCCAACAAAAACAACCTTGCTATGGTACAATTCCATCAAACTATGAGGTAGAGCATGACAATTTTCCATGTCATATTAGAACAACATTCAGGCTTCTTCTATCAATCATAATGCCATAGTAACAATACCATATCAAGATACACATGCTTGTCACATAAAAGAGCCTCATGAAGAACTAGTTCATTCAAATTCAAATAGCATACTAGATGTATTGATATCTAGCATGTAACTTTAACAAATTGTCCATGATAAATGTACCTCTAATTCAATCACTCCCTTCAATAGGAGTCTTATTTGAGTTAAAGGTCATTAAAATTAGGGTTTAGACCCAATTACATAAAACACTTTGGTTAAAAACATGTTCAATACCCAAACCATCATGGAAGTATCTCCTACTTCTACATTGAACAATGAGCAAAACATAGTGGACAATGCACAAACAATGCCCAATCTAAACCATAGTGGTGTTAATGCACAAACAACTAGCCAAAAATAAAATGTTCCTTTAACTAGCATCATTAGTGGTTCAAAAACTTAGGGGGTATGAGTTTTTACTTCTCAACCTCAACCAACTACTTCTAATCCTCCACCAATTGCTTTTTCTAGGACCCAACAATAAGGATTAAGTAGTTAGCTAATAACCAGTGCCGTCCCATAATAGAATGTGACAAATCTTACTCCACCCAATGGGTGATGAGGAATATTCCACAATATTAAGCACATTATATCATAACAATTTAATAGAGGTAAAACATATTTACACCTTAACAGGTGGAAACCAATGTTCCACCTCATCAAGTAGTGATGAACGTACCTCTTTAATTACAAACTAACATGCTGATCCAAAACTAAATGATGTCTAATCAATAGCATGCAAATATTGGTCAGTGATAGATGTTGAATCTCCAACATGCATCTACTTCCCAATAGGGATTTGTGTAACCAAGAGGTTCCAATTTTCCTCAAGTACATTTTAGGTAGTAGTTTCCTTTCATGCCAAATATGCCATAATTTCAAAGGTAGGGTCTTCGTTCACAAGTCCCTCTTAATCAACTAGGTATGACTAATCAACATCATATCCCTATTCAACCTAAATATCCATATTATGGCTATATACCACCATTACAACCTTAATATTCCCAACATTAGGCCTAGATACCCAATCCTAACCAAAATATTGCACTTTAGTATGCACAATTTCAATAATCATACCGTAACCCATGCATGTATATTCCTAGTTCATTACCTACCCAATCGAACATTTCTTAGTAAATACCTCCATCATACCTTGGTCAAATTAATCCACTTATGATCACTCAACCATCACCTTAGGCCAATATTTCCATAAGTTTCCTTGGATAAGAGATACAATCAATGAAGGTTGTAATTACCACCATCTAGGCTAGGAAACAAGTCAAAAATTTCAAGTTAGATGATTTATGTTCTTCCCCTTTCAATATGGAGTACTTGTAGATACCATTTCTTCCAAGGTATGATCTACCAAAGTTTGAAAAATATAAGGGGAAAGGTGACCCCAAGGCCTATCTGATAAAATTCTTTGTATCATGCCAATGAATGGCCTATAGTGACATATACTTGTTGTTTCCAAGAAGTCTAGCTAAATAAGCCTTGGAATAGTTCATAAAATTACCAAAAAAATTAGTACCTAATTTTATGATCTCTTAAACAAGTTTATACAACACTTTTATTATAATCTTAAGCATAATAATTCATTAGTAGACTTGACACAATCAAAACAAAAATTAGGATAAATCTTCACAATTTATCTACAACAATGGAGAGCCCTTGCAAGCTAATTTACCCACAGTCTACTAGACAAACAACTAGCTGCTATGTTTACCAAAAACCTACATAGTGAGATATCTTACTAGTTGGCGTTGTAGTGTGCACATATATTTAAATAAATCATTGACAAAGGTTTGGTGATATAAATAGACCTTATTAATAAAGGGATTATTAAACTAACCTCATCAAGTAAAAATAATGGCTAGATCTAAAACCAGAATTTGAGCCAAAACCAATATCTAATCCAAGTGCAAGCATCACAACCAATATAGGCCAATAATTATGATAGACCCAAGTAATTTAATCATAAAAATAATGTTATAGGAAATGGAGTAATAGAGTTATGACATGTCCAAATGATGTAATCACCATTAGCTTAGCCTTTGCCACCTTTCCAACTTACTCCTAACCAACAACCTTTTCAATAGGAATATCACATGCATCAAGCACAATAACCTAGACCAGCATAGCAAATGTAACAAACAAAATAAATACCTATGGATTTACAACACCCTCCTCCTCTAAGGAGAAATATACTTACTCATCATGCTTGTATTAACCTTGGAGAGACCATTGAATCAATATTTCATAGGCTCATAATAATTAAATTAATTATATGTCCCATCCTAATAGAGCAAGTTTGTGAGGGTGATAACTTTCCAAATTGGTATAGGTCACAATAATTCTATAATTTTCATCAGTTTAATGGCCATAATTTGCAATATTATGTGAAAATTAGACATGTAATTTAGAATATGTTAGAAAATAGAGAGATCAAATTGTATCATGGAGCTTCCACCTCCAATCAGAGCCTTGGTATTTATCAAAATCCTTTTCCCCAACATAATAATAAACAAAAACAATATCCACAACTAAGTCTAAACCAACATACTTAAGATAACCAGTAGTAAAACCAATAACATCAAAATAATGGACAAAACCAAGACCAAAATGGTGTAAATAACCAACTGACCTACCATGTAGTTACACATGACTATAACATAGTTTTAGGCCATATTGTAGGAGGTCACATTAACATCATTTACATTAATCTTAGACCAAGTACCAATTAGATAAGACTATTGATAATCATACCAAATTAATCAAACCATTTTGGTAATCATTCCTTAACCTAGGACCACACATAGGCAAACTAGCAAACAATGATTCCCATGTTAGGACCTTATACTAATAACTTGTCATTATCCCATGACCATGTATAAGTCTATTGACAATCAATACTTATCCTATTTGGTCCCCCTCCATCATCATTTGTTAGAAATAATGGTCCTATATCTAATCCCAATGGTGTAATCACAACTTAGTGGCAAAAGATTACCATACCAAGACCACAACCATCCACCACTTCACCCCTCATCCAACTAGCCATTCTACCTTAAAATATGCCATTCACCACTATCCAAGAAAACACATTTGACATTATGTAGCAATCATAAAATATGATATCACAAGTATCCATTTTAGATTTGTTGCATATGTCAACCATTCATAAAAACATCTTGAGAAAGTTCCTTGGTCAATCCATAGTTCCAAATGACATATCTCCTAACAAATTTCAAGATTTGGTTAGATACCTAGCTCTAAACCAATAAGTAACCATTAACCAAAGTGATATGTCATCCTTTAGCCTACTGCATAATAATCCATTATACATCAAAATTTACTTAAATAAGAACAAAGTGAAACATGTCCTCATAAACAATGGATCAAGTCTAAACACAGTGTCTCTAAAGCTCATCAAGCTTCTTAGATACACCTAAATAGATCTCCAAGAAAAAATAATTGCCATCAAAGCCTATGATAATGAATAATGAGAATCATAAGACACCATCAACTTACTAGTTATCATTGGACCTTTGACCCATGATACACTTTGCCATGTGTTAGCTATTGACTTGTCATATAATATACTTTTGTGTAGATCCTAGTTAGATGAGATTAATGTAGTCCCATCAATATTACACTAATGTGTCAAGTTATCCCATTCACAGATGGATGCTAGTATTATAAGATTTTTAAATCCATATAAGTATTGCAAACATCTACAAGATGAGTTCAAGAGCTAAAATTACCATTTCAACATGAATCTAGTTGCCAAGCAGGATAAAGGGAAATCCATACTTATTGATTCACCAGAGGCCAACTAAATTGACCTTAATACTCTTGATTCCCTTTCCCATATGTTTCCTCCTAATATGTCTAATCATTATACTAATTTAGATAATGTCCTAAGAGAGTATTTGATGTATGACACCTTACACATTATAAAACTTCCATAGAACCCAAAGTCCTTTGGAAGACCAAAATCTAAACCACTCATGCAATGGAAAAGAAAAGGCAAAGTCAAAATGCATAGTTTATCACCCATCACATTCATACCATCCTTTAGCCAAGCACAAGACCCTATTGAAGGTGATGATCATGGTTATATAATGAAAAACTAGCTAATTGTTATAAAAAATCCAACTATCCCATTCCTAATTAGATCATGGAGAAACAAGACTAAGAAAGAGGAGGCCTTGGGTCAAATAAATATAGAACACTTGAACTCTTTTATATGACTATGTATAAAATAACATATGGACTTGGATTTAAAATTCCTAGGAGTGACCCCACATATCTTATTCTAGTTCCATCACCAATGACTAGTGATGATGATGTTTATAGTAAAGTAGAGTCTAACCATAAGCAATTCAATGACTTAGCCCAAACCAACCTATTTGATAATAAGACCATTTGTACCCTTTGACTGGCCATTCTTCATAATCCACTAACATTATCTTATCTAAAATTGATAGATTGGGGCCAACAAGAATCTAATGTGATAATTGATGAGTTTCATAATGATGAGGCCTTTTGTGATTTTCTATCCCTTAGGACAATATTTCATTGGGAGATCACAGATTAGGGTTTTCAATCAAGTTGGATCTTAAAGCCTATTTTGGAGAGAGGTGAACAACCTTAATCAAAATCAATTAAATAAAACATTGAGGTCCCAAAGTGAAAACCTCTTTAAGGCACTTTTTGACCATGGAAAAAGTAAAGATAAAGGCTAGTCTAGTGGTGAAAACCTATTTTAAGCACCATTAGATGGGGTTGTTTAACTTTCTTCAAATATAGACCAAGAGACCACTAATGATGAACTTGTCTATGTGTCTAATTTTAGTCTTGAAAAAGAATTTTTTTTGATCAAATCGTTTAGGATACCAATAAAGATGAACTTTTCCATAGGTTTAAATTCAATCTTAAAGAATAGCAAGCTTTTGATCACATCATCTAGGAGTTCCCAAAAAAATTTGTTACATGGTCATCCCTCCCATTGGGGGATTATGATTCATCATGCCTAGGAGAAAATGAAGAATAAGTCCTAACAGAGGAATCTAACATAGCCAAATAGTTCAAATCTTTGCCCACTATTCTTGAAGATGATTCAAATCTTCTAGTGGATGACATAATAGAGGTAAACATAGGGTCTTCAAAAGACCTAAATTGGATTAAATTAGGTGCATCACTCATTAAGGTGGAACATGAAGTAATTACAGTATTATTAAGGAAATTTATATATATTGTTACATGGGCCTACTTTGACATGCCTGGTTTGGACCCCACCTTGGTTCTTCATCACCTTGTGGTTCATCCTGATGCCAAACTAGTGAAACAAAATTTACACAAAAATCATCCTTGCATTATTGTATTGGTAAAGAAAGAGTTGGAGAATATCTTGGAAGTGAGATGTTTTAGGCCAATTGACTATTATGAATGGATTTCCAATGTATTATTAGTTAATAAAAATCTAAAAAGAATCAAAATCGGCACTAATTTTAGGGACATTAACAAAGTTTACCCTAAATATGAATTTTCATTACCAAACATTGACATGATAGTTAACCCCATAGTAGGTTATGAGATTATTTCACTAATGGATGGTTTCTCATGCTATAATCAGATTCAAATAGCACTAGAAGACCAACACAAGACAACATTCACCACTCCATGGGGAACATTTTATTATTAGGTTATGTTATTTGGTCTTAAGAACATAGGGGCCACCTATCAAAGATCCATGATAGTCATATTTCATGATATGATGCATGACATTATTGAGGACTATGTCAATGACATACTAAGCAAATCAAAGACTAGGGCCAATCATCTAGTAGCATTGAGGAGGATATTTGAGGGACTACATGAATACAAAGTTTGACTCAACCCCAAGAAATGTGTTTTTGGAGTTACTTCTAGAAAATTTCTTGGCTTGATTATGTCTCATAGGGGCATAAAAGTTGATCCATACAAAGTATGAGACATAACATAAAGGTCACCATCAACTAATTTGAAGCAACTACATAGTTTATAGGGCAAGATCCAATCCATCAGATGCTTCATATCTCAATTATCTAACAAGTGCCACCCATTTACACATCTAATGAAGAAGGGTGTGACATTTTTTTAGGATGATGATTTTCAAAAATCTTTTCAATAGCTAAAAGAATATTTGGCAAATCCACTAGTTCTATTACCTCTTATGTTAGGGAAAACATTCCTTTTATATCTATCAGCAACAAAAAAAATCCTAGGGGAACTTTTATCTCAACACAATGATAATGTAAAAGAATATGTAGTGTACAATCTAAGCCATATACTAGTCATGTATGAGTATAATTATATGCCCATAGAAAAAGCATTTTTATCTATGGTCTTCACAACTCAGAAACTAAAAAATTACATGTTGAATAATAAAACCATCGTAATTTCAAAAGTAGATATGCTTAATTATATACTATCCAAAAAAACACTACAAGTTTGTATGGCCAAATGGGTCATGCTTCTTAGTGAGTTTGAGATAGAGTATGTGAACCAATAAGCCATTAAGGGGAAATTTCTTGTAGAGCAGCTTGTTGAAGCACCCCTTGTAGATACAAAGCCACTAACATTCCAATTTATTGATGAATCCATTATGACCATCGTTGAAACACCTCTTGAGGAGTAGTATTAGAATCCATATTTTGATGGATCATTCAAAGAACATGGATCAGGGGTAGGCCTTTTTTTATAACAACATAAGGGCATCTAATCCATAAGTCATTTAGAATCATTTTTCCTTATCCCAATAACATGGATGAATGTGAAGCACTTATATCAATGCTTTGACAAGTAGTACAATGTAACATACATCATATAAAGGTTTATGGTGATTCATATTTAATAATTAATTAGGTTACATATCACTTTCATATTAAAGATGACACATTGGTTCCCTATAAATCCATGGTTAACACTCTCATATGACAAATTACTAAAATATAGTTTGAGAATATACCAAGGAAAATAAAAAACAATAGATACCATGGCTACCATTAGATCTTTAATTTTATAAATAGCTACATCCAAGGAATACTAGTTTCTCATTAAAAATTTGGTAGCATCAGCTCATGAACCATTAATTATTGTAATGATATATGATATTTTTGGTCCCAACTCTACTTGGTATTCATACCTATATGCCTATTTATATGAACATGTTTTACCACTATATTTATCCTGAAAACATACCAAAAACCTTCATCCACAATGCCTGATGTTATACCTTACTTAGACCAACCCTATATCACTTCAATTTTGATGGAACTTTGCTTCATTGTTTACCTTTGGCATAATCTACACTATTGTTATGAGAAGTTCATGAAAGAATATGTGGATCCCATACCAATAGGATAGTCTTGTCCAAAACTCTCTTTTATATTAGTTATTATTGGCTAACAATGGATGTAGATGTAGCTGCATATGTGAAAAGATGTGATAAGTGTCAATGGCATGCTAATCTGATTCATACCCCACCCAAGAATTTGAAACCAATGTTGACACTATGGATATTTTATACATGGGGCCTTGATATCATTGGGAATATAAACCCCACCTCATCAAATAGCCATAAACATATCCTTATCACTACAGAATATTTCACCAAGTGTGTTGAAGCTATACCCCTCACTTATGTGACTAGAGAGTAAATTTCTAAATTCATTTTCAATATTATCATCTACCTCTATGGTATCCCTTCTAACATTATATCTAATAATGGAATATCATTCAAAAATAAGGATGTTAAAAATATATGTTATGAGTATAAAATTACTCAACATTTTTCCACAACATATTACCCTTAAGGTAATGGTCAGGCCAAAGCATCAAACAAAACCATTATCAACATCCTTAAAAATATTTTCAATGATGTTCATCAAGAATGGCACTTCATATATTTCATGCCCTTTGGGCATACCATACCAATCATTGCACACCAACAAGAGCCACTCCATACTCAATTGTTTATGGTACTGAAGCCATTCTTCCCATTGAGGTCAACCTACCTTCATTATGCATCTCTTTGAAGCATGTCCTGGGATGTAGTGAAAAACCTTCAATCATATCAAAATCAAATTCATGGCCACTATAATTGGTGCATGAAATATATACAACTTGAGCTTCATGATCTTATACTTAAAGAGAACCAAAATAATACCACATGAAAAAAAGCATAAAGGCAAGTTTAAACCCAACTGGGTTAGTCATTTCATCATTGTTAAAGACTATGGTGCAAGAGCATATAGGTTCACCACACTATATGGGGATGAACTTGATGAGCCTATGAACATTATACACCTCAAATGGTACTACACTTGAGTGATTCGATGTATTGTCTATGAATACCATTTTAAGTTGTACCATATTATCAACATTCTTATTTATACCATAAATTTCTATCATCCTATCACTTTGCCTATCAATTATCCATTCTATCATTCCATTCTATTATCCCAAACATGTTTTGATCAATCCCTACCTAACTCATTTGACCTTGGTTCATCCATTGGTTTCATGTTCAACATGAAGAATCAAATTAGATTCACTAGTTATTTCAAGCATTCTAGACAAAGGCAGTATTTTGGAGTAGTATGATAGAAGTTTTGGTAGCTGCATCCTTCATTTATTATTCCCTTTTTATCATGTTTGTTTATGTTATCCTAGTTATATCTACCTATATGGTTAAATTAGTGTTTCACTAGTATTTCTACTAATTATAACCACCTATGGTAAAATTAGTATCATTGATTTAATTAGTTGTATCCTAGTTATAACCATCTATGGGGAAACTACGTCAACATTTTTTTATTATGCCTTACCATACCAACTTGTCATTTATATGTCGTATTATGCCACTATGCTAACTATGCCTATTTTATTTGAATTGGTTGGTACACTAGTCAGATTCCTCCACTTTAAGGTGGAACTACTATGACCTAGGGCCATTTTAAGACTATGTGGGTCATGCTTAATACTTGTTGAGGTCAGCTCAATCCCCATTACCATCAATCTCGCCATTTTTTGATCAACATTAAAGTTTTCCATGCCCTCACCATTTTTTGAGCTTGGACCATTTAGTGTCTTTTCATTTTCAAAATATTTTAGATACTCTAAAAATATAAAACCATTTAGAAAAACAAAAACATTGACCACTTCTTTGCCTTAACGATTCTAGGAACCCTTACTAAGTCACAATAAATCACTTATCACTTAGTCTCCCCATCCTTTTTGGCCTTTTATCCCATGTACTTGCCATTTTACAAAATCATTCCCATTCTTCTATCATATCAATCATGTTTTTTTATCATCATCAGTTATATCTCATTTCTTAGGAGAAATATATTCATCCTAAAGCTTTATTAGATATCATATCCACAAAACTATGTAGGTAGAATCCACTTGCCTAGTGCATATGGAGATAGCTTGGCTACCCCCTCCTTTTCTTCAATTCCCCCATCTTATTTATTTATTAATTTATCCCCTATTTTCTAAGGGAAATGTTCACCATCTTGTTTGTGTCATGTTATTTATACTAACATTGTGATTTACTGTTGTTTGTTTGTTTATTTGTTTATTTGTGTGCATATTTGTTTGATTTAAGTATTGTTTCCTTTATTCATTCTACATGCACTCATTACGTGATTCCTTGCATATTATTCTTGAATCCATTCATATTTATACGTCAACATTGTCATCATGGTTTTTATCATTGGTGCATTGTTTTCCATTGATTATTGGATCAGGGGCCAGTCCTTATGCATATCCCTACTATAAGATTGTCCCAATTTATCTTTATCCTATGTATCAAGTTGTCATCATCATGTTTTCAATCATCAACCATCAATCTTGTTTGGCATAATCAGGGTACAATGATTATAACCAACTTTGGATAAATCATTGTACACCATCCCACCTATATTCTCAATGATTTTAACCATATTTAGGCAAATTATTTTGTTATCACCAATTTGAGGGTTAATGATTATAATTGCCTTTGGGAAAATCATTCACTTTCTTCTACCAACCTAGGGCATTTTTATCCTATTTATCTATCCTAATTGGGGAATTTCCATATTCTCAATGATTATAACCACCTTTAGACAAATCATTATGTTATCATACCTTGTTTTCCACTATTAGGGTAAAATTATTATAACCACCTTTGGGAAAACCATTGTGCACTGTCCCACTTGCATTCTCAGTGATTTTGACTGAATTTGGCCAAATTATTGTGTTATCACCCCATAATTTTAATTTTTTTGGTCCTCTCATTTCCTTATTTCAAGGGACCATTTTCTAACCCTGTTTTGAACCATTCCCTTGAGGGGGCACCTTATAGTTCATCCATTTCCATTGAAGATGTAATCATAAAGAATATTTGTATTCTTTGAGAAGATATTAATGTGCTTGTAACTTGCAACACTTTCCCAAATGGGGGTAAAATATATACACCTAAAATTGGCCATGAATGGCTTTATACCCAATTTTAGATCAATTCTTACCAACCTTTGTATATCTAACCTAAGAATTTTTAAACATATCAAATTTTGCTTTATAACAAGCAATTAAATTAATTTGGCCTAAAAATCAATTAAATAAGACAAATGCGCACATCATTTAATTTAAATCTTGTAAATGTTCAAAAGCATAAAAATAATTAATTAACTTCGAATTCCTAATTGAATTTATCCATGAGAAATTAAATGAATTATCAAAAATGGAAATTCAAAAACCAATGAATATCCTATGTTTTCATCCTCACCTTTTGTGAGTTATCATTTTTAGAAAATATCCCACCCATGATTATCCATTATAATCATGACCATTTGATACCTTTTAACCCTAATATAGTTAACTAACCCAGCCAAAGTTAGGATTTAACTCATTCCAATTCATTAAAGAGCCTATAAAAGCAAGCCTAGAGCTCCTTATTTGGAGAGCTTGGAATATAGTAAGGTTATAATGCAAGATTTGATTTATGAGGCAAATGTATAGCATTATAATGCCAAAATTGAGCTAAGCCAAGCCATTTTCAAGTAACATCAATAAAAATCCAATCTAACCATGGTGATAAGAGGAGATGGAGATAGCCAAACCCCATTCATGAAGACTTCTTGAGCACAATCTGACCAAGCTAATGAACACATCATTTGGAGTATTCAAGGAAGGTAAGGAGAAATTTTAAGTTTATTTACATTTTAGTTGAGCTTTGTCATTTGTCATTTTTTCACCAATATCCCATTATGATCTAGACATGGAGGTGTTAAGCTTTGTTAGTGTGTTTGTTTTCATTTTTATTTCATTTTGAGACTAACACTTGATCTAACATCCCCTCCATCATCAAATTCCTAGCATCACACTAGTGAAAGTGCAAGTGATGATCGAATGATAGTAGTCTTGAATGCCTTGAGTGTGCTTGAGATTATAAATCTTAAAAATTTTGGCTTAGGGTAGATGTAGATTTAGGGAATAATAAGGATTAATAACCTTGATTTTTCTCAACTTGTTTCAT
Source organism: Torreya grandis (assembly GCA_037957365.1). Classification (NCBI taxonomy): domain Eukaryota; kingdom Viridiplantae; phylum Streptophyta; class Pinopsida; order Cupressales; family Taxaceae; genus Torreya; species Torreya grandis. The sequence continues at coordinate 696,521 of JARHVA010002246.1, read as the reverse complement.
GTTTGAATAGTTATTTTACATCTAATTTCCATCTACAAGATAGAAGTATAAAAGTCATGCATTTATAGTGCTATGTAGCTTGTGTGGATAATAAAATATGCTTAGGCTGACCTTAGCATGGTTTTAATTTTTGAAATATATCCATTGAAGTAAGTTAGGGTAAAGGATATTAGCTCCATGTTGGGGACACTAACACCATGTGGCTTTACTGTCCTTAATGTGGTGTTAATGTCTAGTTGGTAACTTATGAAGAATGAAGGGTTAGGATCTAGGAATGAATGTTTGACTATGTTTTAGTTGACTAAGGATGCTTGTGGTCTACACAAAGTTTTTAAAAGTGTGATATAATATCCTAAGATATGTATAGGTCTAAGATATGAATATATTGTCTCAAGTAGCACTCTTAACACTCAAATACCACTTTTATGTGATTACATTTCCCCCCACATTTATGATATAAATGCAACAAAGTGAAATGATTAGTATAAAATAAAAATAAGCATACCTAAACTTACCTAGGAATTGAAACCCATGTAGCTAAGTCTGAATATGTGAAGCTAGGTCTGTATATGTGAAGCATGATCCAAAGCATGACCTATAATGAAACATGCATAAATTAGTATTTAATTAAGAGATATCAAAATAAAAATACTATGTTGAATAAAAAAGTAATTGATTAAATTTGAGTAAAGATATGGGAAAGAGTAAATTAATGAATATACCTTGTTGGGTATGCAAACCCATGCATGAACCTAGAAAAAACATGTGTGTGTGTGTGTGTGTGTGTTGATCAAATCATTGAATATCTTAGACTGAGATAATAAATTATTCAATCCCCATATGTGGATGGATTAATAACTCAAAAAAAATTGAATCCATCATTTCCTACCCCTACTTGGTGGATCATGACCTGTGTATAGCTTGGATTGGATTGAAAGTGTGTCCAACCCTCTCATGTGGGTGGATCAAGAACTCAAGTAGGCTATGAATCCATCATTGACCACCCATATATAGTAGATTACTATAAAACTAGATTTTTTAAAGTAATATAAATATATAACTAGGTATATGTAATTGTGTATGTCAGCTCTCTAACCACTCAGGTACATTAGGTAGCTCTAGGACACTCAAGAATGTCAACTACTAAAGATGGAGTAAGGCATGAAGCTAGTGACAACATAGAATATGATGTCAAGTGTATACAATATAGAGAATGAAATGGAGTTTACCATTTTATCTAATCAACCTATGTGTAACTGAGAATATGGAAACAATGTGTTGTGCACATGCCCCCAATCTGATATATGAGTATACAAATTCTACACTAAGTTGTAATAATTTTATCTAAGTATCTAAACTAAACATGAGGATGATCATGTCATGCATGACGGCCCCAACCTAAGTAAATAATATGAATCTAAGCTGAAATAGTGTGAATATGATCAAAATATAAGCATAACTACCAAACCTATAGTTGTATTTGTGTAAACCTGTATTGTACTTGGTGTACTATTCTAGCTAATATAAACTACCATGAAACTGGAGATATTAAATAATAGTGTCATGTCTTGGACACTATTTCCATGTGTTTTTAGTGTCCTTATCTACATTTTAATGTCTTTCTAGTCTAAAATTTGAGTAACTATACTAATTTTTTTATTCCCTATTTTTTCTTGTGTTTTACTTGTGTCTAATTTTCTAAAACTAAGCTTGTGTGCTGAATTTTTTTGTGAATGCAATGTAAGAGCCTGATCTATATGAAAAAACTAGTATGAATGCCCCCTCTTTTTAGGGTAGTTTTTAAACCTATGCAAGAACTATCCTCAAAATAAATAGATCTATAAAATGTGTGGTATCCAGAGCATATATGATAACTACATGATAATCCAATACAATGTGCAAAAATAACATCAAAATGTATGAGAAGCTAAACATAGGTATGTAATGTAATATGTATTTTGTGTCTAGAATTACACAAGGGTGTCAAGAGAGATGTAATCAATGTGTATAATATAAAATTTGAGTAGTTACCTAAGGGGATATGGAATGATTTCCATCACAACACCCAAGTAGGAAGGGTAGATGTATGAGGTCCCTGATGGCATCAATAATTTGTGTGTGTAATGATAAAAGTGTCATGTCTATGATGAATATAATAAATCATACATGCAAAACACATTAGATGTGAAAAATAGGCTAAGGTGCCATAATACAAGGGACATGGGCACATGTCACTAAATCTGAGAGAAGAAGACATAAAAGGACATGTTCAAATGTCCACATGTGAAAGAAACAAGTAAGTTGTATTAGATCCACATATAAGGACATGCTAAAATGTTCACATACATAATTAGGAAAGTAAACACAAGGTACATGGGCACATATCCAAGGCATACATGAATAGAAGTGGAAAAAATCCAAAAAAACAATGGTATATTTAAATGCCCTTGAAGAGAAGCATGGAAAATACAATAAATTATAAAATAGGAAATATAGAAATAAAATAATGCATGAATGTAGTAAAAATATATGTAAGAATGAGAATGTACATATACTGAGTCTAAACTAGTGATAGTTGATAAAAATTTGAGTATGAGTAGCAATGATCAATATCAAGATATATCAATCCAAAAACTAGAAAGTAAAGAATGTAAGGATAGAACCTAGTAATAAAAATTATGTATAAGATGCCTTTAAATAGGAAAATGTGTCCAATGAATAACCATAAATTAGTGTATATTCCCCCAATGGGTAGATGATAGCAAGTCTATATTAGTGTAGTGGACTTGAGTCCTATAAGTAATCTACAAGCACTCGATAAGATCAAGTGAAACATGTATGTAAGATAAAATTGACTATACTAAGATAAATAACATATGTAGTGTCTAGAAAATATAATAAATGTAAACATACCATTGCACACAATCTATATTTTTTGTGTTTTTTAGTAATATTTGAATGTTTTGTCATTTTGGCATGTTATATTGTTTTTGTATTTTTTAGATATAAGCTATGTACAAACAAATTAAAATGAATTATGCACAAGGAGAAATAAAAAATAAAGTATGTACAAGAGGTAGGAACCATACTAACTAATGAGTCTCATGGGAGACTCACTATCACAATGTCACGTGTCAAAAATAGGAATGATAATCTCTTGTGTAGTGTGAATGCTATATCATAGTTGAATGTTGTTTCAATAGGAATATAATTATTGTTCATCATTAGAATCACAATAACCTAGAATTTTAGAGGAATTTCCTCATACTCTAGAGTTAACCTTTCTATATTGTGCTTTGGAATATTTATTGTGAATTTTCCCTTTTAAAATATTCTTATTGTAGGCATATGGTGTTGTGAAGGCTCTTTTGCTCAAAAACTTATTTTGATAATTCTTGTTGGCTTAGCATGATTTTGAATTTTCAACTAAATTTCTTGCTCTTTTTTAACATGTTTTATGTATCTAGATATTTTTCCTTGATAAATTATATTTGTGATTGATGCCCCTTCAAATTTTTAATAAATCAAAAACCCCATTGACCAATATTATCAACTTATAAAATATGAGAAATGATGCCTTGGCCTTTCTTGCCCAATCCTTGACTATGATAATCAAACTATTGTAGATATTTTTGACCAAACCCATATTAATTTGAAAGTTGAGTCTAATTTTGGAGAGGTAGATTTGCATCTCTTTCTTAATTCACCTATGTTGGTTGTAATATTTCTTGCTCTAATTGTCTTTTTTGAACCTTTTGTTGTTCTAAGTTATGCCTTGGTAACCATTTTTCTATTATTTATGAATTAGACCCTTTTGAACTTGTATATGTTCCATTGTATGTTTTTTGGATGAATTTTTACTGTGTGAGTCATCTATATCCATTATCTATTATATTTTCCTTTTTAATGCTAAACATGAATCGATGTGGTGTCCATACATTCTATTGTATGCACAATGATATCTGGATCTCCTTATTGGGTGTAGAGGGGGTATGTTGATCAAATTTTATTTAATCATTTCCCTTAGTACCTCACTTAAACTCTTATTTAACCTTTGAATGATTTTTAAATCACTAGTTGTGTATGTACTTTATTTTGATTTGGTGTTTTTAAATGTAACATCATTTGCCATAAATTGACTTGGTAAAGATGCATATACATGATTTACACTAGTGTGCCCTTGAGACCTTTGTCTTGTAAATTGATTTTATAATGTTTTAATATTTTCATGTAATATTTGATTCTAATTTTTCAATCCTACAATTATCTTTCTCATAATGATAATTTGATCACATAAGAGTCTCACAAGTGCAAACCCTAGCTATTTCAAATTAAACATGTAGGCAAACACCCTGTAGGGAAGATGTGTGAATAGTCTAAGTATGGGGATTAGTGACATTGGTATATGTTAAATCATCTTGTGGAGGAGTGATTTCATGGAACTAGTTAGAGGGAAATTAGTTAATACCCTCATGGAGATGAGGAAGAGAAAGAGATCTTTTCCTATGCATAATATAGGACATTAAAACTTAAAACATAGTTGTTAGCTTATGTGTTAAATACTATATGTATGAGAGTTTTATTATTGATGGAATTCCACTTAGGAAAAATATAGCATGATTTGAAATATGACATAAATTTTAATTTGTATAAAGTATAATTTATACATGCGTTTATGTATTTTCTAAGTTCATTCTTAATTAAAGGGAATAAACATACAAATAAAAGTATTAAAATTTTAAACAAAATATGATTAATTTATTGTCATTATGATCATTATTATATAAAACACAAAATAATATATATATATATATGTATGTATATATATATATATATGTATATATATATATATATGTATATATGTATATATATATATATATATATATATATATACGTATGTATATATATATATATATATGGATCTAAAATCTAAACTATAGAAATGTAAATCCTAGGGTTATCTAGGGTTGGGGTTTATGCAAAAAGTTAAATTACATTAAATAAATGAAACCTTAATGTGTGATTTATTAAATGAGATAGGCTATGCCAAAAAATCATAAAAATTTAAGTTTGTAACCCTAATTTATTATAGATTTTTTTTAAAAAGGTAAACCCTATGTAAAACTAGGGTTTTTAAGCAATATTTAATGTAAGTTAGGTTCACCAAATTTTTTAACCTTTTAGGGTTTAACTATGTAAATATTATGTTTGATTAAAGGGATAAGTATCTAAATAAATGAAATAATATTCAATAAATAAACAATGATTTATTATTGATTTTGAATTTCTTCAACTTTATAAAAATAGTAAAAAATATGTGCAAATAAAGACTTATCTAGAAAACACCTAACATAGAAGATCTGAGTGTCAAAAACTAAGATATGAATAGGTCTAAGTGTCATCAATTAGATCCCTATGTTAAATCTTCTCCTGGATAGTAGTGATACGCTTGGAAAATAATTCCATATGGTTCTAGTGTCCTAAAAATTATGTTACTATATTCTATGTAGGATTATTCCTAAATTCTGGGTGCACTTATGCTTATGTTTATGGGTTTTGTTCCTATGTGCATGAAGTCTAAAAACATATATTGTGCCTATAATAAATTATTTATTATTCAAACCCTAATCCTAATTTAAATTAAGGAATTATATGAAAATGTGTGTTTATTAGTAGGATATGATGGACATCCTCAACACCCCACTATGAAGATAGTTGCTTACATATCAATACTCTATAGAGGGATCAAGCCTGATCTAGTTCTTCCCACCTAAGTGCTGGTGAAAATGTAAGTTATGTTAGAATTATAGTGATATTGAATTCCTTGAGTGTGTTTGAGATTATAAATCTATAAAATTTAGGTTTAGGTTAGTTGGAGATAGTAATATGTAGAAATAGGGCAGAATAAGGATTAATAACATTAATTTTTCTCAACTTGTTTTATGTTTGAATAAGTCTTTTACATATAATTTCCATCTAGTGGATATAGGTATAAAAACCATGTATTTATAATATTAAGCTTATGTGGATAATATAAAATTCTTAGGCTAACCTCATGAGGGTTTTAATTTTGAAAATATATCTATTCAAGGAAGGTAGGGTAAAGGATATTAGCACCATGTTGGGGACACTAGCACCATGTGGCGTTAGTGTCCTTAATGTGGTGCTAATGTCTAGCTGGTAGGTTTCTAGGCACAAAGGGCTAGGATATAGGATTGAAGGTCTGAGATTATGTTTTAACTGACTAAGGACACTTGTGGTCTACACAAAGGATATAAAGGTGTGATAAAAAGCTCTAGGATAGGTCTAATGATAATCTAGGAATAGGTTGTCTCAAGTATCACTCTTAGCACTTAAATACCACTTTTAGGTGATTATACAACCTATCAAGACCAATCTAGGGACTCATAAGAATTATTAAACCTCACATGTATAAATCTTATTCTTGATATCTTCAAAGGCCTTACACTAAATTCTCTTCCTTAGTGTAAGATAATATTAATTATAATTCATTTTCTTCTTTATAATGTGGATTTACAAGTGTGGGTATTATTAATAAATAAAAAAATAATCCCATTATAAATACAATTAAGATCCCTAAAATTCAAAATCTGTGTTGATCAATATCGTTAAACCAGTCAATGGCATACACAAAATTCTATAAAGAATAATTTGACTAAAATAGGGGTCACTATAAAACTTTTTGGTCAATCCAATAACATCAAATAAGTGCATATATAGGTAAAAATTAGGTTATAAATGTGGAAAGGGAACTTGGATCATTTTTTTTTGTGATTTGATGGTGGTGCAAAGGTGATAGTAGGAATTGTAGTACATGAAAATTCTCTCAAAAAGTGTTACATCCCACTTTACCCTAATGGAAAATATAATGACAATGCTAATAAATTTTACTATTAGATATTATGTACTATTGATTTTATCACTAATGTAGTTAATATAGTTTAAATAGTGATATCTATCATTTTAAATTTAGATTTACAATGTCACATTAGTTACAAAATGTTAGCATATTATTATAAATACCTTAGGTTTATGACTAAGGTATATTACCTATGAATTTGGTTATAGTGGTTATAACCACTTGGGTAAATAGGTTAATTGGTTTAATGAGCCCATCTAATTTATGTTACCTAATGATTGTTGTTTCACCCACATCTTATATTCTCAAGTGGTTCTTTTATCCCTATTTAATAGGATCCTTAAGTATTATTAAGGATGTTAGTTAATTTATTTCTTCATCTCTTTTTATAAATATAATATGGTATCAGAGCTTGTGGTGTAGGAAGATTTTGAGGGAGCTTGTGGAGAGAGAGAGGATGGACTTATTAGGGAGGAGTGTGAAGCACCTGGTGGAGAGATATGAGAGGAAGAAAATCAATTTTATTTTTTGTGACCTATCAAAAAGCCAAATAAGTAGAGAAAAGAAGGAAAAGGTCTATTAAGACCAAGATAAAGGGAGAGGAAGTCAAAGGAGAGGCTCTAAGTCTTGCTTTTTTGTCTTGCCCCCATATGTTGTATAATACTAGAAGGTATCATAGGAGAAGCCAAAAATTTATTTGTTAACTATTCTTCTTATTTATTATTGCTGTAATTTTTTATTAGCCAAGAAAATATTAATAGATTTTATAGCATTCAATTTGGCTAAGAAATGCATCTAGAATCAGCCTCAAAAGTTTTATAGGTAGGATATTTCTATGCAAATGCACATGTGTTTTTCCATTGGTGAATTTATTTCATGCAAGTCTTTATCATATGTTTTAGTCCATCCAATCAAAAATAAGATGCATTTCATTTAAATAAAAATTATAAAAATAAATTTATTTTTTAAACTTTACGAAAATTGATTTTTTCATAAATATTTTCCTAGAGGAACACAAATAATTATGTTGGGAGCAATCCCTAAAGCCAATTTACTTGAAAATTTTCACCATTTTTTGGGTTTTTTTAATCTATATGTTGAAAAATAAGGAATTTATGAAACCAAACTTGTAGATCTCTTGATTTAATTTTTTATCCATTTCTTGGGGTTTTAAAAGATGAAAAGTTTAAAATTTTCCAAATGGTGTTGAGTTTTTTGTTGAAATTGGTGGCATAGTCTAGATTATGATTTGAGTTTGTGGGTAGGAGGAATTTAGTGTAAAGTCATTATAGTTTTTACAGTACATTATTTTTTTATAAAAACTAGGCCAAGATGGCTAGTTTATAACATTGCTTATTCTCATATTCACAAATAATTGATAGGCAAGAATTTTAGTTTATGGATTCACAAGGTTATGATGATATGTGAGTATCAAAATGCTAATCAAATAGTGCTTGATAAAGAGAAAAATTCTACCACTAATACTGATGAGTATGATAAATGTCATCTAGAGGCTCTTATGTTGTTAAAACTATTAGTAGTAGATAATATAATCTCAGAGGTTAGAAACACGTTCGATGCATCAAAATTGTTGACTAATCTTACTTCTAAATATCAAAATTTTGAAGCTAGTATGATATTATATTTGAATAATTTATTGTTTTCTAATAATATGTAGTAAGGTGTATCTATTTATAAGTTTTTATTACAAATCAAGGACACCGATGATCAGTTGAAGGCTCTATAGAAGCATGTTGATGAGAAGGATTTGATTGATCTGATTATGTAGAATATTCCACCTTCATTTGAGTAATTTGTGAAGTCCTTACACATGATTGTTGAGATGAAAACTTTAGACTTTGAAAAGTTGTCCACATTGTTATTGTAGAAGGAGAGATAGCATGAGTAGGTCATTTTTTCTATATCTACTTCATAGAGAGTGAATTATTCATCAAGGGAAAGGGTAAATAGTTTGGTAAATATAATATTTCTTATACATAACCTTCACAAGCAAGTGTATCCAATAATATATCTAAGTGGAATTTTTTTACTATAAGTAACCTAGTCACCTTAAGGAAGATTATAGGAAAAGACAAAAGGATATGGCTAACCCCAGAAAGAAAGTTCATTATGCGAATGTAGTTGAAGGTGAAGGAGAGGAAACATCTTATAATTTTGAATTCATGGCCTCCATTGGTAATTCCATGGTGGATCAATCTTAGTACTTTGATTCAAGGGCATCTTACCATTATACATGCCATAAGGATTGGTATGTGGATTTTGTTTAAAATAATAGTAGTAATGAATCTATATCTTTGGGAGATGGTATAACTTAAATTTTGAAATGGTATGGTAATGTTTAGATCATTTTTAATGGTATTATCTGATATACATTTTAGACTATTGGGTATGTGCCTGATATGAACACAAATCTACTTTCAATTAGTGATATTACTACAAAATATATTTTGTTGTTAAGTTTCAAGGATATAAATCTCTAGTCTACAATGGTTGATAGCACAAGTTCAATATGGAATGAAAGGTATGGGAATTTGAATATCCAATATTTAAATACATTAAGAAAGACTAAGATGGTTAAGGTGATTCCTTATATTTGGGATAGTCATCACATATGTACTAGATGTTAATTGAGGAAGTAAATTAGGCATTCATTTAATGTTGGTAAAAATTGTAGAGCTAAGGGAGTATTAGATTTGGTTCATGTAGATTTTCATAATCCAATGTAGACACCTACTCCTACTATAGCCAATTATTTTATGTTATTGGTCAATGGTTTCTATAGGAAAAAGTGGGTATATTTTCTAATGAAGAAATATGATTGCTTTTCTAACTTCACATATTGGAAAGCCATGGTTTAAAATTAGGTGGGATGACCAGTGAAGTCTCTTAAAATAGATAATGAGGGTGAGTTAACTTCAAAATATTTCAAATATTTTTATGCCACTAAAGGCATACATAGATAATATACTACCCTTTACACTCTGAAATAAAATGGAGTTGTAGAAAGGAGGAATAAGATGGTGATAGACATGTCACACTGTATGGTTCAAAGTAGAAATGTCCCATATAAGTATTGGTCAAAATAAATGAATATAATGGTGTACATCCTTAACATAATTCCTATAAAATAATTGGATAATATGACTCTAGAGGAGGCTTAGTCAGGTCAAACTCCAGATGTAATTGATTTTAGATTTTTTGGTTGTGTGGATTTTATAGTTATTCCTAGTCAAAAGAGAACTAACTTGGATGTGAAGAGAACATCTTACATGTTTGATGGATAAAGTGATCAGTACAAGGCATATATATTACTTGATGTTTATAGTAAAAAATTTGTGGTAAATAGAGATGGCATATTAAATAAATAGATGCCATACTTCACAACAACTAGTATAATTTCATATATTGAGTCATTATTTCCTTCTAATGATTCTATTATAATTTGTGATGTGAAAGTTGAGCAGGATTATAATTCATCAATGTAATCACATTCCAAGGAGAGAATTTTTTTAGTTCATTATGATATTCCATCGTTACAACTAATGAATCCAAATTATTACTCTACCATAATGGGCACATTAAAAGAGGGAGACTTACCAAAAGGTGTGGAAGGAAAAAGATTGATAGTAAGAAAACAACTTATTAATAAAGTTGAGAATGTTAATTTTTATTTAATAACTATATTTTCATAAGAATTTGAGCCTAATTATTTTTCATAGGATAAATGGAAGCTTGAGTGGAAATCAACCATGCAATTGGAATATGATTCCTTGATGAAACAAGACTTGGTAGCTAATAGAGCTTCCAATAGGAAAGACATCCGTTGGTTGTAAATGGATTTATAAGGTAAAGTATAAGGCATATGATTCCTTTGAAAAATATAAATCCAAAATTGTTGAAAAGGTTATGTACAAGAGGAAGGTGTTGACTATGAGGAGACTTTTCCTCTTACTACTAATATGGTAACTTTTCATTTGATTGTTGATATTGTTACTCAATTTGGATTAAATGTGCACAAAATAAATGTCAAGAGTGCCTTCTTGAATGGTTACATATAGGAGGAGGTCTACATGTCATGGCTATAGGGGTTTCAAGTACCTAGTAAGGAACATCTTGATTATAGTTTGATTAAGTCCTTGTATGGGCTTAAGTAAGATCCTTAACCCTGGTATATGAAAATAAATTACTACCTTAGTGAGTCTAGTTTCTAAAGGTGTAATTATAAACCAAATCTCTATGTCAAGGTGTCTAGTGATGATATCTTTATCTTAATTATATATGTTGATGATATATCCATCACTAGTAGTAGTTCTAGTCTCATTCAATAGATGAAAGCTAATATTTGTTGTAATTTTGACATGATAGACTTAGGACTACTAAAATACTATTCAGCTGTAGAGTTTGGGCAAGGTAATTATGATATATTCATGTCACAAAATAAGTATGTCAAATCATTGATTGAAATTTTTATAATGATGGATTGTAATCCAACTCACACACCTATGGAATTTGGATTTAAACTTTCATTAGAGACTACTTCACCACCATTCAATGAAATAGTGTATCGATAGCTAGTAGATAATCTCATGTATCTCACTACCACTAGACTAGATATTTGTTTTATAGTAAGTTTTCTATCTTAATTCATGTCTAAAACATAAAAATTACATTGTTTAGCTACAAAATGGGTATTAAGATATGTCAAATGTACTCTTGACTTTGGCATACTATATAATAAGTCTATAGATTTTGAGCTTTTAGGATATTCTGACTCTAATTAGGAAATATCAATAGATTTAAGAAAATTTACAATAGGATATGTATTCACTCTTGGTGCAAGATTTTTCTCATGGAAGAGTAAACTTAAAAATATAGTGGCATTATCTTTGACATAATCAGAGTATAAATGTATGGTTAGTGCAAGTTGTGAAACTATGTGGATAAAGAAAATCTTGGAGGATATTTAGTTTGAGTCATAAAAATCTAATCCAATTTTTTGTGACAACCAAAGTTTTATAAATATGGTAAAGAATATATTATTACATGATATTAACAAACACATTGAGGTTCACCATCATTACATATAATATTTGGTTACAAACGAAGATATCACTCTTCTACTACCCCACTGTAGAGTAACTAACTGATATAATGACCACACCACTTGATTCAGATAAGTTCATAAAATTCAAGGATAAAATTGGTCTTATTTCTAGTTTATTCATTAAGGGAGTGTGTTAACATATTATTTTAAATACCTTATGTTTATGACTAATATATATTACCTATGCATTTGGTTATAGTTTTTTAAACCACTTTGATAAATAGGTTAATTGATTTGATGAGCTTGGCTATTTTATGTTGCTTGATGATTGTTGTTTTACCCACCTCTTATATTCTTGGGTGTTTATTTTATGCATATTTAATAGGCTCCTCAATTATTTTTCATTATGCTAGTTAATTGATAAATTCATCTCTTTTTCTAACTCTAATAGAAAAAATGTATGCTGATGTTGATCATTTCTAAATTTAATATAATTCAATAGTTCATGTAATGCATTATTTTATGTTATTACTATTAATTATTTTGAAATATTTATGATAATAACCTAATAAGCATTATATTTATCTATTTTATGTGGATTCATGATATTCAATTCATTTCATCATAGTATATTCCTAAGGGAGAGCATCATAGGGGAGAGGGAAAAAGATCATGGTAGCTAGGGGTAAAAAGAGAAAATTGAGAACAATCACACACTTAAGTAGTATTTTTTGAGTAGTATCTAGTTTTATATTTTTTTATGTTTATGATGTGTTATGACCATCTATATATTGATATATTTTTTCTATTTTTTTATGTTTCAAACATTAGTAAATCACAGTTAGGTTGCATAGTCATATCTTTGTTTTACTTTTGGATTCATATCCTTGTATTACTTGCATAGTCATATTTATAGATTCATATCCTTGTATTTTTAAATCATAATAATATATATTATTTAGTATAGACCCTAAATATGAATGATAAAATGAATAAACCCATTATAGTGGTGATTAGAATTATTAGAAAACACTTATCCACCATAGATTGTGTACCTTACATGACCTTTATGGATATTATGAGGAGTTTAATAAAAATTGGGATAAAAGAAACTAAATAGAATGGATGAGACATAATTATTGTGGAGGAGAAATGAATAAGGTGGTATCAATGAAATGACACTATCAAGTAAGAACCATTTGTTATTTTTCATGTCTAAGAAAATAACCATTTTCTAAAACTAAGTATGGAATTTTGAAGGGTTTAAAAGAGGGGTTTTTTTTTACTTATTTATTATTAATACAGTATTTAATTTTTAGTCTAAAATTATAGAGAATAAAATTTAAATCCCTAAATGTTTGTAAGGAGTTGGTTTTTCTTATTTATATGTGGCTAATAGTTGTAATCACTTAAAAGTGGTATTTGGATGTTAAGAGTGTTTCTTGAGATAGTCTCTTCCTATCTTAGCCCTAGACCTATAATAGATATTTTATCACAATTTTATATCCATTGTGAAGACCATATATATCTTCTATCAACTCAAACATAGTCCCATAAATGAATTCCTTGATCCTAACCCATTGTGTCTAATAACTTACCAGTCAAACACTATCACTAAATTAAAGACACTAGATCCACATGGTGCTAGTGTCCAAAACTTGGTGCTAGTCTCCATTACCCTAAATATCCTGAATAGATATATTTTAAAATTTATGACCCTCTTAAGGTTACCCTAAGCACATTTTATTATCCACACAATCTATGGATCACTATAAATACAAGACTATTAGACCTCTATCCACAAGATGGAAAATATATGAAAAAAGACTATTCAAATAAGAAATAATTAGAGAATAATCAAGGTATTTGATCCCTATTCTAACCTAATTATACATAATATTATCTATAACTTCCTTAAGCCTAGATTTCAAATATTTCCAATCTTAGTCACACTCAAGGCATTCAATACCACCCCATTCTATCATTCACTTGCACTTACACCAAACACTAGGTGGGACAACTACATTAAGCTAGATCCCTCCTCAGAGTATTGGTATGTAAGAAACTCTCTTCATAGTGGGGTGTTGAGAATGTCTATCCTATCTTACTAAATAACACACATTTTCATCTCATGCCATACTTTTAAGGAGGAATAGGGTTTACACACTAAATTAGATATTGTAGGCATAATATAGAGTTCTATATTTTGTGCATGTAGGAATAGAACCCAAAAACATAGGTGTAAGTGCTCCCAAAAAATAGGAATAGTACTGAAAAGAGGATACTAGCACCATTTTTAGGACACTAGATCAATATGGTGCTGCTATTTAGGTGGGGCACTACTATCCAATAAAGTCAAACATAAGGACTTTTTAAATGACACTCAGACCTATCCATAATCTAATTTTCAAAAACTATATCTTTTGTGATATTCATTTTATAGATAAGTCTCTATTTATACATATTTATTATTATTTTTAGAAAGTCAAATATATTAAAAACCTATAACAAATTAGTGGTTATTTATTTCATATTATTTCACTTATTTAGATAACTCATCCTTTTAATATAACTTAGGATTTACATAGGTAAAATCCTAAAAGGTTAAATCATTTCGATGAGCCTGACTTACCTCAAATATTGCTCAAACCCTAGTTTATATTCTCTAAATTTTTATATACTAAAAATAGGGATGCATACTTCTAATTTTATAATTTTTTAATACAACCTAGCTAATTAAATCAATTTCATATTAGGGTTTCAATTTATTTAAATATAATTTAATTTTTTTACAAAGAAACCCTAGATTGAAAAAACCCTAACCCTAGACATGTTTAGGGCTTCTACATTTTTTCGATATATACTTAGATTTTACTTCTAAATATTATATTTTATTCCATAATTATTATTACTATCTTTCTTAGATTAATATTCGTAAAAGGTTTAGAATATAAAATACTTATTTTTCCTATCTTCCAAACTACAATGGTAAAATTTAACAACATATTTGATGAAATTGATAAGCAACAATTACAAGACTTTGTGTCCAAAAATATAGATATACAAAATGACTTCATCAATATTCTTCATAAATAATTCAAAAAAAAACTAATTGTCAATCTTCAACTCCCCTAGTTAATAATGTAATTACATCTCCAATGGGGCCAACTCAACCAACTCAGCAAGTACAACCTAAAATTATAATTCAACAACCATCAGTGATAACTATACCTCTTGTGGATATTTCATCCACTCTAAATGTACAATACATTAATCATAAGATTCACACTCTATAGTCTAAGGTGTTACATCTTGATAAGGGAACCACTAGACCACCACATGCATTGGATTCTAACATTCTCTTACATACACCTTTAACACATCACATAGAAACAAATCCCTTGCCATCTAGTTTCATGGAACCTAATATTATATTATATGATGGAAAGGGTGACCTAGAGAATCTTCTGATAGCTTTTCATTCAACATGCTTGGATTATGTGTCCAATAATTGGCTTCTTATGATGTTATTTCCATGCAATCTCGAGGATTTTGTATAGAATGGTTATATTTTTTACCAAATAAATCTATCACATAATTTAATACTTTATTCAACATGTTTCTATCACATTTATCTATCAACATTAGTGATAAGATATCATATGCAAAACTTTCATAGTTAAAACAAAAGTCGAATGAGCCTATCATAGATTATGTCTTAAGATAAAAGATAATATTAGCCAAATTAATTATCCCCATGGTAGATAAATAGCTTTAGGTCATATTTTATAAAAAAAATTATCTTACTATCATTACACAAAGATATCTTTTTCAAGAAGTTTCCTAAATTTACCGATTTATGCCACATATTCAAAGAAAGAGAGGTTAAGCTCTTATTAGTGGGAAAAATAAAGTATACAAATAGATTAGAATCAACTATTAAGATTTAAAAAAAACATCCATACAATTTAAGGTCCATAGAGAATATAAAGTGATTAAAATTCCATAGTTAATTCATCCTTTGAGCCATCTCCTAGATTGGTTTTATCCTCTCCTCATCACAAAGTCTTCACTAACCTTTTAGAGTCACCAATATGAGTTTTACAATAGCCCTTAGAATGAAATGTAATATCTCTCCCTTGAATTAAATATGTTGATAAGACATATCCTCTTCCAAATAACTATGATTTTAATTTATCTTATTAGAATCACATGGCACTAGGCCACATAAAAAATAGATGCATTGGCCTAAATCACAAGATAAAAGATCTAATTGAGGATAATATTATTAATGTGGGCACACCCAAAAAGGAACCAAAACCATAGAAAACATATGATAAGGAAATAAATATATTATTATATCCATTCCCAGAGCATAAAATAAATGAGGTATGGGGCACATCAAGTTTCACTATACATATCAAACATATCCACCACCAGCTTCACATCACATAGTTATAGAGGAGGTGCATCCATTGCATAAAATTATTAGAATGTACCATACTAAATTAACACCTATAATACCTATCACATTATAATATTAAAATATTTTAGATGATGATATATATCTACAGGAACTCTTTATAGGAGCATACATAGACCACCATCCTATCTAGAATGTTATGGTTGACAATGGGTCAAGCATAAAAATGTTCACTATGACACTCTTACAACACTTGGGTTACACAAACTAGGATATACTCCCCATAGATAAAATCATTAGTGGTTTTAGTGGCCATATTTCTATCTCCATTAAGGATATTATGTATCCATTATAATTTGGACTAGCACAGATAGCCACTTGGTTCCTAGTAGTACCTAGTGAAGGTATATTCAATATAATATTAGGTAGGCCATGGTTAAAACATCTCCAAGCCATAAGATATATAGTAAAATAATGTATAAAGTATATACATGCCAATTAGGTGGTTAAATTTGAGGGTGTCCCATATGAGTATCCTCTACCCATCCCATAAGAAGTTCTCGCAAAGTTACCAGTTATAGCTATATCACAAATACTAGTTATAGTTCTAGCACCATTACTAGATATTTCATAATTATTAATTAAAATTTAGATTATATATCCTATTCATACATAAAATATTTCATTAGATCAAATAGTGAAGGCCAAGTTTACTCCTATGGTATTGACATGTACGCTTATTCTCCTATGGAGACCATTACTAGAGAGACCCCTATGTTAGAGATATGTTATAGATTCCAAGGGACCTTCCTCTACACAATTTACTTTGAGATAAATTTTATTGGGTACTAAGGGTTCTCAGCATAGGGAACCTACATCACCTATAGCTTCTTCTTCTAATATATGGGTTCCTAAGATTCATATAGTTCACAAGGAATCATAGTTAGTGCCACTAATTCATAACATCACTACACAAACATATTTAGACATAGATTAATATAAATAACATATTATGGGATCACAGTTTCCCTTTCACACAAAGTGCACAATCATAGTTCCCTTATTTGACATAGGTCATGATGATAGTGAGTCTCCCATGAGACTCATTGGTTAGTATGGTTCTTACCCCTTGTACATACTTCCTCTCTCTCTCACTCCTTGTACATAGTTTATTTTCATTTATTTATACATAGATTATATATAAAAAATACAAAAATAATAGAACATGTTAAAATAAAAAACATTTAAATGTTACTTAGAAAACACAAAATTATATATTGTATACATTACCATGTTTACATTTCTTCTAATTTACAGATATCACATATGCTAGCTGTCTTATTATAGTCAATTTTATCATACATATATGCTTCACTTGTTATTGTTGAGTTCTTGAAAACTACATAAAATACTTTTGTCCATTACACTAATCTAGACATTCTATCATATACCCACTGGGGACATATACACTAATCTAATTTTATTTATTTGATACATCTTCTCACTTGGGGGCATCTCATACATAGTTAATATTACCAGGTTATGTCCTTACATTATATAAATTCTAGTTTATGCATTTATATATCTTGATATTGAACATTGATACTAATTTCTCAATTGTTTTCTTGACTATCACTAGTTAGACTCAATATATGTACACCCTAGCAATTTTTACTACATAGCTAAACATGCTTTCATTTATAGCTTTCATAGTTTAGATTTGATTGTGTTTCATATGCTTATTCCATTTCAAGGGAATTTGAATATGTTATTTCTCTTTGGATCTATGACAAATATTTGTTTATATTCATTGGAAATTTTCCCATGTCCCTTGTGTGTGCTTTCATGATTATATATAAAAATATTTAAACATGTCATTTTATGTGGATCTATGTCAAATTGCTTATTGATTTCTTATGTGGACATTTGAACATGTCCTTGTATGTCTTCCAATCTTAAATTTAGTGACATGTGCCCATGTCCCTTATATTTTATCCCCTTGTCTTAGTTTTATGTGCCTCATGTGTTTTGTATGTATACTTTATTATATGCATCTTCACCATGACACTTATCTTTGCTTATTACACACCAATTTTTGATTCCATGGGGGACCTTATACATCTACCCTTCCTACTTGGGTGTTGTTATGGACATTATTCCCCATACCCCTAGGTAGTTACTAAGATTTTATATTATACACATTGATTACATCTATCTTGAAAACCTTGTGAAATTATATATTACAACATACATCTTAAATAACTTACTTATTCTCATGTTCTTGTTAGCAGCCCAAGTTGAACTCTATGAATTAGATTGTTAGTTCTCTTTAAAACATGGAATAACATTGGATTAGTCTACATGTTGTGGGTTACCTATAACTAGACCAAACCTATAGATTATGAGTCTATCTCTCTAATATATCAAATTTTAATCATTTTCCTCAACCTATTTTACTTTAGGTGTGAAAAAAGTTAGAAAGATAACTTAAAGGGAAAACCTATACTAGTGATGGTGATACACCAATTCTTGAATCATCCTCTCTTAACCTTGTCCTTAAGCACACTTGTGAATAAAAATGAAATGCATTATCAAATATGATTTCATAATACAATCCTAAACATGATTATTTCAGATGAAGGTTAGATAAAAGGTCTATATTTATAAGGTAAAGAAATGGAGGTCTATGAAAGACACTACAAACTATCTCACTCTTCAACACAGTTTCTATCTCTTAACACTTAATATGACATATAGAGGATGAAAACATAACATTATGTGAAGGAGAGGACCTAAAAAATAAGATGAATTTCATACTTATCTACAAGTCAAAAATCAAGATACACACTAATAACAATGAATAAGTTTTCAACAATCTTTTCTCATTAACTCAAGGTGCAAGTTACAATCTTAACAAATATTTTGTATACCAACATGAGGGATCCCAAATATAGGCCATAAGGTCTGAATATATTAAAAAATGAGAAGATAATAAGAGGGATAAATGTAATAGAGGATATAATTAAAAATCTCATCATTAACTCATACATTACTTCAGTTATAACTAGGTACAAACAGTCCTCCAAAAACTCTCCATGTTTGATTCTCTTGCATGATTCCTTATGCATTGATATGAGGTAGTTGAGGATGTTTTTAATTGATTCAATATTATCTTGAATCATGGTATTCATTTATTTTTTCAAATAACTCCTATGCTAGTAGTTACTTAAGGATCATTTATGCATTAATTGCCACTTAAAGGTTAGTTATGCACGAATTGACACTTGAAGATTGATTATGAATGGATTAAAACTTAACGATCAATTATGAATGGATTAACACTTTAGGATAAGTTATGAATGGATTTATTACTTTGCATTAACTCATTCAATAGTCTCCCTACACCATTCTCAACTTTACTTGATTGACCAAGTAGGTCTAGTATGCCAATTAGGCCTAATAGCCTAGCTATTTACATTTTCATGCCCATGGAATCTTGCATGAAACTTTATAAACCTTTGAAACAATGATTTTTAGTCCTGAATCAATGATACACACCATGATATAGGTTTACTTGAGTATTTTACACCTACAAACTTGCCCACTAGGTGACTAGGGCACTTTGTCCTTCACATTTGCAAACTGATTGATTAAAAGGGACTCATAGGGGCACTTTTAGGGATGGTTTTGAGCATATAATGACTTTGGGAGATGAAAAAAGTGTTATTATTCCTCATATAATGATTTTCATCTTCTTAAACTACCTTTTACCTCTCTTTCTACATGTTTTCCTCAAAAAAACTTATTTTTAAAAAGGTCCATACACCATCCATAAAACAAAGTGACATGGACATGAGCCTCTCTGATTTTGATAGATGATCCAAGTTATAGGTAGGTGATTTAAATTTGTTTGGATGAATTTTCCTTCAATTCTTATTAATCAGGTGTTAACTAGGGTTTTAGAGAGGCTTAAGAGTGCTCAAGACTCTTAATAATGATTGATAAAGTTTGAGCTTTGAATGTCTAAACCAATGACACAAAACACTATTATAATAAGCCCTCTACCTCTTCCAAAGTTCTCAACCTCACATGAAACATATTAATATCATGGTGATCATGTGAAGTCACATCTCAAGGAGGAAATAGGATTTTTGAACAGTGTTTGGTGTTTTAAGGCATAAATGACCAATCATATCATCTTTATTATAGTTCAAAACTGATATAAACTCCTCTCACAACCTGATGATGATGTTTATGAATATTTTAAGTGTTCTCATGACATCATTTTTCCTTTTATTTCCCCTTTTTGATGATAATCTCTAATTATGCTAAAATGTCAACATATGTATAAGAAAGCTTTTATAATTCTAACCTTATTATGATTTAAAAATATCTTTATCAACTACATATAACATTAATAACATATTTGAGGTATTTTAGACTTATAGCATTGGCTTGATGAAGCCATTCATCCTCTATTTATATGCATACCATCTCTTGTTTGAATAACTAGACTTATATGCCTATATAAACAATCATAAAGACCTCTATAGATGGTTCTTGTAATGTTTTTTAGGCATTTAGTATCCATTATTATTTCTTTAACTCATTGTACGTGCAAACACCTTTCATTTCCTTGCTTACATGCTCAAAATAGCCTTCTTAGGCCTAGTTCATATAGCATGACTCTTATGTGTACCAACTAATAGACTATTATTATGATGTGGATAGTTAATAAGACAAAAAACTCAATTTCATGGCTCAAACACTTCATTATAATGCACCTTGAGGCATATTTACTCTATGAGGTATCCTTTAGGGTTTTCTAATGATTGTAGGGGTCTAAAACTCTTAGTAATGATTCAAAGTGTATGAAACCCTAATGAAACAAATATTACCATGAATTTAAATTATATTTACCCCTTAAAATACCTTGACCATCTTGAGTTCCCATCCATAATTTACATTAAGATATGTATGTAGTGAAAAGGTGCTTCAACTAGTTATCTAGACTATGTAGGTAAAATAATGGTTTAAGATCCAAAATGATAAATATATTTCATCCCCCTCACTATAAAAATTCCTTTAGTATTTTAAATTAATATCCACACCATTATTATGACCATCAATGTGAAAGAACACCTGGATCAGTTTAAAATGGTGCTAGGGTTTCTTAGGGGTTTAAGGCTTGTCTGCATATGCTAGCCCTAAAGGGCATATTATCATGAAATCCTAACTATGATCCATCTCAAAATATGTTTTAAAACTAAAAATCACATTTATATACATAAAAAACCTTCACATGAAGTTAACAACCCCTATCTTATCCATATGATAGAAAATAGTCCTCATGGCTTCTTAAATGACTGTCAATAGACAAAGGCATTTCTAAGACAAAATAGTGGATGTTTCCATTATTTATGTGATATTTAGGATAGAATGGAAGGTTTAAAATAGTCATGACGACCATTTTTACTAAATATTAGAGCTTAACTCCAACTATAGGTTCTTTAAAACTCATTTTCGCAAAAAATACCTAGTTAGTTGTCTGAGTTTTTATGCTTTATGGGTCTATGATTAAGTTTGTTTCTTTTTACCTTGTAAATATGGTATGAGAGTGACAATAATTATTTGGTGATATTATATTATACTTATTTCAATGGTACTTATCCTTCTCTATTCACTTCTCATTCCTATGCATCCTTTCAAAATAGTATCTCTCTTCATTTCCTTTATTACAACTACCTCTCCTAATACTGGTTGTAGGTGTTAATTGGGGAATTAAAATTTATTTTATCCATTCCATAATTAATTATTAATTTTATACCTCCCAGTTCATTTGTAACCTTCCTCTCAATTATTTCTTTCATATGTCTCTTTAAGGGTACTCTTAGGTTCCCATTATCTTCATTCCATACACAAGCCTGTGTAACTTCATGAGTTTGCAAACCTAGATTAGAAGTCATGATCATGTTGAAAGTTTTAAGGTATCAATTTATCATTTGAATGTAGAGGTGAATTTTATAAATCTTCCTCTTTTAATCTATTATAACTTGAATTTCATTTTTCTAGGGTATGTGGATATGTCGATACAATTGAACCCTATATTAGCTATGTGTAGACATTTATTCATAATTATAGGTAGTCACTTTAGGTTTCTTGGTTTAATATGTCTAACATGGGGGTCATTAAACAATTATATATAATCAAATCCTACTTTTAAATTTATGAACTTCCCTTTATTACCAACTTTGATCTCTACTTTTCTCACATATCACTTCACATCACCATGATGGTTGTAGGTGGTCATTTACTTACCTTGTATGAGATAGTAGGATGATGAAATGATGAGGTGAATTAGAAAATACTCAACCCTTAAACTTTGATCACTTATTTAAAAACATTTTAATATTTATTTTACCCAAGACTAAGGCCTTTATGCTCACTTCCAAAACTCAATCATTATGAGACTTGTCAACCCTAATATACGAACTAAGGAAATTTATATTGGAGTATGTAAAGTGAATCCTTATTTGAGAAAAAATATGAAATAAAATTTGATTATGAAATATTTTACCCTCACTCTCAGTTCAATCCTTATATTTCTTTCATAATAACCTTGTTCATCATGACCTCTTTTGAAGAATCTTCATGTTGATTGTTGTAAAATGGTCATTAGACTATCTACATGGATTGATGGTAGATGGGAGATTGGTCTTAAGAGGGTAAAAGTTTCTCTAAAATCCTTTATGACCCTATATGATTAGCTATATTTGAGAAACATTAATTTTTCAATGAGGAGTGTTGAATATCATGGAAAAAAGAAGTAACACATTACCATAATCAACTCAAATTTACCTTAACTTTTGATAATAAGAGAAATTTAATGTTTTCATCGCTCTAATAGACTTATCTATTCATGCTTGAACTCTTCATAGTTTCATTGTTTTCTTTAAATGGTCAAGGTTATCTCATCTAGTATTCTTGAAATCTAAGCTAAACCCCCAAACAAGTCATCTACATTATCAATATCTTTGTTTCATAGAATTGTTGTAGGTGAATATATATTATTTTAGCATGACTTAAGGATGTATAACACATATTTATGACTATAATGATCTATAATAACCTAAGAGATATAAAATCATTGAATTCATGATGTGAAAATGGATAATAATTATATGATGATAAAGCAATATGGAAAATGAGAATGGAGATGAAGTGATAAACTCTCAACTATGATGAATGATAGTGTGAAAGACATGAAAATGGAATGAAACATAAGGAATCAAAAGAAACATAAACCCACAATCCAAAACATTATTAAAAGATCATAGACACCTCTATGAATATGAATTAAAAAAATATAATAGTGTTTATGCTCTCAAAGAGGTATCAATTATGCATAAATAAACCTATGATTCATAAAAATACCTTAACATATGGTAAGTTTCCCTAACATCTGCTAAAATGGAATTGTATGGATGTTTGAGGGAAAATGATGGTTTCTAAGCCATGATATCTTGAGGAACCTTTAGAAACTTGAGTGAATGACAATTGTCATGAATGAAACACTATAAATAAATTCTTAATGAGTCCTGATATCCTTAGATCCATCATGAACTATATAACCTCTCCAACCTACCTGGAGACTACAAATTTGGTAGTAGATTTTTTCTTAAACTCTATTCACTCACTCATTTAGATCAAAATATTATTGGAATCCATGAAAGGTCTCTTCAAGACCTAAAAAACTAGGATCAATTAGTAGTTTGGTCAAAATAAATAGAAACTTCACAAAATCAACCACTCTTCTTGTGTTATATATATCTAAATAGTGAATTAAACCCTTAAGTTCTTATACTTTATTCATAAAGTTAAGAAGATAATACCAAAAAACAATACCCATGACTAGAAGGTCATGAGGTCTAGTTTCTCTGGTCAAGATTTCATATCTACTTTCTCTCTCTACTGTATTGACTAAGCATAAACCTAAGGTGATCTTCTAATTTACCAATGAACAAGACATGAAAAACACATCAATTTTGGTCTTATCAAGCCTTCAAACCTTATAATCTCTTCACCATTTATCTATAACTAGTTATTCTTGCATCTTTAAGACTCCTCTTGATTAGATCCATACAATATGAATATGTACTATCTAAAAACATTGTCAAAACCAATAAATTATGCTTAATTTCCTCATCTTTTAGGTCAAAACCATATTTTATGGAATTATAAATAAAATTATGGATCAAAATCATCTTCAAAGTAATAAATACACCAAGGAGAGAAAAAAGGTAGCTCCTTTCACTCGTGGGAGCCCTTTTGGTGGCCAAAGAACTTTCTAAGCTCATAAAAGAGACACTTTTCAAATCAATAACTATGTGACTAAGCAATATAATGACCATGGGATGATTTAAAGATGTTATGAATGATTTATTATCTTTTTGAGATCATAATTTTCCATTTAAAGACCAAAACCTTCACTTTTAGACCACATACACATAGTTTCACAAGAATTTTGCTAATGAATATCATGGAAAAGTACCTTATTAAAATTTCTTCATGAGGATTTTATGTATGTTCATCACCCTTTTCAAGTCTTATATCCCACCATTCTTGAAAATAATGAATACATCAAATAATCTCATAGTGAGTCTTCAACTATCATCTTCAACCATCTTAGTTCATTGGGTCTAGATCATAAGACCACTTCAATTCATTAGTAAAGACATGAAAAGATACTCACACCACATGAATAAACTTAACACAAGATGAAACTGAGACATGACCATGAAAATATATGAGACTCATACCTATTTAAATTGACAACCAATGAACAATCCTTCAAGTTTCCCTGATTCTTCAAAATACATGAAAACTATGAGGTTTTCATAATAGACCAAATATCCCAATACTCAAGTCGACACCTTTCTAGGCCTAAGGATAGAAAGTAGTCAACATTTTAGGTGACTCAACTAGTTTGATTAGCCTACTGGTAAAAATAATCTAAAATATCCTTGTTTATCACTCATAGCTACACAAAACATGATTGCTCTTTGAAAATTTCAAAACTTGTAGTCTTGACACAGTAAATAAACAAAACACAAAATATGAAACAACAACAAACATGTGTAGCAATACTTAGAGGAATGAAACTACTACTATGTACAAAAGGATTGGTTTTCCCAATATCAATACTTGAGGAAAATCTCATTTATAGGAATAGGGATCTCCTCATCACTCAAATTGGTCAATTGGAAATCATTAATTTCCTTATAACTAGTAATGATATATGGACCACTCTAAAGACTATTAAATTTGAAATGCTTACCTAGTTTATCATGATCTTCATCCCACCTGAGCATAATATCACTTTGTTTAAAGTTATTAGATGAATTTATCTTGTTAAACACCCTTATAATTATTTTTGGTTGGCCCACATAGTATGCATATAATTTTTTCTTTTTTCTTTTCAAGTCTCTCGACTCATTCATTCTTACCTCCATTGCATCATTCTCCATAAGCTCTAGCTAATGTGTAAGTTCCAAAGCTAGAAATTATAATGAAATGGGTATCTTTGACTCTATACTATAAACTAGGAGGCAAGGAGAGTGACAAATAGCCTTATTTATAATAACTATATCTACCTAAAAGGTAGTCTTTAACTTAGTATGCCATCCTCTTTGATTGTCCTCCATTGTTCTATTGATGATCTTAATAAAATTCTTATTGGTGGACTATGCTAGTCCATTACCCTGAGGATCATAATTTGATGAAAATTTGAGATACATACCATGATAAAGGTACCATTTACATACCTTTCCACTTTTTTTATCTAAATCTTTGTCTGATATGATGGTTGAAGGGACCCCAAAAGGAGTCACTAGGTTATCATATGACTCTAAAACTGAGTTTTTAGTTGCTTCCTTGAGTGAAACTATCTCCACCCACCTTGTAAAGTAATTAGTGGATTTCAAAAATAACTTATGTCTATAAATTTATGGGGGATGAATCATACTATTGAATTCTAAGCCCCGTTACAAGAAGGGATGCTCAACTTGAATAGGTTTCAAAGGCATGACAACTAGTCTCTATTTGCTAGTAAACATTTCATGCTTGGAGTAAATTATAACTCAAACATGTGAGTATTTTTTAAAATTAGGAAAAAAATAACCATCACTTATCTTTTATGTTTTATTCTTGTCTAAAAAGTGGCTTCCTATAAGCCCATCATGAAAGTGTTCTAACAACTTGTCTATTTGGATAGTTTCTACACATCTTAGAAACATACCTCCAATGTCCTTATTGAAGATTAATCCATAAATCAAGATCTAAGGGATATATTTTATTATAAAAATGTCTCCTCTTTTTCCCATTTAATCCTATAGGACACTCTCCCATTTTGAATAATATTGTTATGTCTTGTGTCTAGCTAGAAGGAGAGATAGTTATAGCTGCATGTTGACTATCTTGGACTATCAAAATTACTTCTTTTTCCTTTTTAACATCTGAATTAAGGTGATAAAAAATTCCCCTACCTATGACTAAATTTTTAACCTTCACTTATATATCATACTATATGCATTTATTCACCCAACCAACCCTCTTTTCACTTAGGTCTCTATTAATGATAAAATCTTTTACACTAGGATAAACCACCATCACAAAGATTTTATTATTAGAGACCACATGTCAAAAATTATTCAATCCCCTTATGATATAAATTAAATTATTTTAAAAAAATGTTTAATTATCCTCATACCCTTATAATGCTTGAATCAAAAAAGTAATGGGTTGCTCTAATCCTTCACTATTTTGTTACATGAGCATGATAAAAATTATGTCACATGTGGAAAGGGCATATATGCAAAAATATTTAGCATTTTCATTTCTTCTTTGACAATGGAGTTTGTGTAGTTCTTTCTCTCTTTAGAAACATTGTGACTTGTGTTGGCTTATGCTTTCTTGATGTGGCTTGGCTCAATATTTTGGAATTACAACATTATTGATATGAATCATGATATAAAACTTGTGTTATAACTCTACAATTTCCAATCTCTCTTTTCAATAGGTAATGGATTGTATTTATAGGCTTAAGAACTAACCACAACCCAAGGTGATTTAAGGTGTATTTTAACCATGGAATGGGTTCAAACATAACCTAAGTGAGTCAACATAACCCTAGTCTAGTTAAAAGGTGTCAAACACTCATGATTTGTAATGAATAGGCATGGGTATCCAAAAAGTGATATTTTGAGATGTTTTCCAAAGGATTTATAACTTAAAAAGGTAATCTTTAAAATATAGGATATTTCATATTTTTTAATTTCCCTTTTTAGTGATTCATTAATTTCATACGGATAATTTAAGTAGGCATTTACTTTAGTTTAGACTATTGATTAATTATGATTATCCATTTAGCTCTTTCAAGATTTGATTTTATGCGTGTAAGTGCCCCCACTTAGTAGGTCCATAGGCAAAATTGCATGTTGTGATGCCACAAGATGACTATAGATGAATCTGTGAGAGCTTATTTTTGAATATGGTAAGATACCACAACAAATAATGTCTTAATGTGATTTTGAGCTTTAATGAATGATGTACAAGAAAATTTAGGTTGCTTAGTGATTCTAAAGATTAATTTGCAATGGTTGGTAGGAATTAGTTTGAAGTCTGGTCTCAGGGAATTATTGGCCAATTTAAGGTGTCTAAAACACTTGCCTTACTACCATTATCTGATTTAGACCCATTAAAGAACAAATTCCAAACTCCCTCATGATCTTGTGTTGTGCTAGTGAGACTAGGAATTATAACACCTTCTTCATGCATGAAGTAAATACCACACCTGATTATTTAATGATTTTATACAAATCATAACCATGATTATCATCTTTCCACTCATCAAGTATTAAATCTATTAATCCTTCAAGTGGTTCAAAAGTTTCTTGGTCATTGAATTGTTCATCCTCCTCTAGTAATTGGCATTTGATAAGTTGGGCATATAAGGTTCTAAATGAAATATAGATATAGGTTCTAACCTTATGGTTTCCTTTGTCCCATACCTAGTTATAAAAACCATGTAAGACCAATAAGAAGAGAGATACCCCCTATTTTGTAATTGAAATACCTAGACAAGAATAAGGCAAAGTAGGGGGAAAGATCAACTACTAACACAACTTGAGAGATGGTAAAATTAGAAAAAGTAGCTAAAATTAATTTAA
Source organism: Torreya grandis (assembly GCA_037957365.1). NCBI lineage: Eukaryota > Viridiplantae > Streptophyta > Pinopsida > Cupressales > Taxaceae > Torreya > Torreya grandis. The sequence goes on along the minus strand of JARHVA010002246.1, from coordinate 667,926 downwards.
GGTCCCTAAGAACACCTATGGTCTTAATATAAGACCCATACAATTGTAAAACTCCCTTCTCATGAGGCTCATATTGAAGTCCCAACTTATTAGCTATGGATTTAGGCATGACAAATGTATTACCCCACTATCAATCATGAAATTATATGCAAGGCAATCAACTATGATAACTGAAAGATAAAGGGGGGGCTTAACTACCTTTGGTGCTTGAGGATAAATAGGTTGAATAGAATCTATGAGAACAACACTTACATGTTTTTCTTGTCTATCTAAAACATGAAGCTTGGAGAGTTCTTCTTATAGGAGATCCTTTTGTCCAAAAATAAGTAATGTGTCCCACATAGAAATAGAGATAAGAGACTTATTCATCTGATCAATAATGTTAAGAGGATGATTGGATATTTTAGGATGAAATTTAGGATTAGAATTATTTCTTGAAGGTTGTACTGGCTATGGTATGAAAATACCTTTATGATTCTACCCTTTAGCATCTTGTACTTGTTGAGTTGATGGTGAATTTTGAGGTGCATATTGGGATGTAGTCTTTTGAGGTGGTTGAAAAGGTAGATAAGCTACCTTTTCAAGACCCAAACCATCACTAATTACCCTTATTTTGGACCTTGTATGAGCTACAATTGAGTTGTCCACATTATCCATATTCTAGCTTTGATTAGCTACCATCTGATTAAAAGGATTTTCACCTTCTTAAAAATTGGCAAAGGTAGTTTTAGAAGGTGTTTTGCTTCCACATGTTCCTTGCTAACTTGGTACCATAGTTAGAGTGAAACAAATAATATCTCCATGTGATAGAGAAACTTCCTTATATTATGAAGGTATTTTATTATTATGTGGTGGAATATTTATACCTTATTACATGAAAGATTGTTGACTCACCTCACTATTTGTAACCATTGCCATATTCTTTTATTACTCCCATTGATTAGACCATTGACCTTCTTGAGTATAATGATTTTGAGTTGGAACCAAAGATTTAAAACTACTAGCAACATTGGGATTATAAGCATTATATATTCTTGATTGTGTAATGTACCATTGACCTTGCTCATTGTGTTGATAAGGAGGCTTGTTATATTGATAAGATTGGTTAGGGGCTTAGTAAGGCTTGTATGGTGGAACTTGATTATTTCATAAAGCCACTAACTCAATATTTTGGTCCTTAAGTTCACTCTTTATCTTACCCAATCTATCCACCTAGTTACCATATGCTTGATCAAGATTAGCTAGAGCTTGTAATGGGGAAATGGTAGGCATAAGAGGGTGAATATCTAGAAAAAAGTCATGGGTGGTTTATGAGAGAGTTTGCCTACTTGGATTAGGCAATTCTAAGCCCTTATGGATACTTCATATGCCTCTAAAAAGGTGCTTCCTCCCATTTATTTTATCATAACCACCACATTTATATTTAGAGATTTGAAATAATACAAGAATACATAGTTAGGGTGGGTTTGATAACTGTAGGGATCATATCCTAGGTTTTTTGAAACCTATATTTGAAGTCTACCATGAACTCATGTGGGTCTCTCTTGATTGTAGTAAGTTTTTACACTGAGGAAATATGGTCACTCTTGTCTTCAAAATTCATACATAAGATTTATCCAAACTCATCCTAGGCGTTAATAGACACATGTTTTGAAGCCTTATACCATTAGAATTCCTTACCTTTAAAGGAAGTTGTTAAAAATATCATAGCCACATTCTCTTGGGTTACATTATGTATTGAACATAGATTTGTTATGTATAAAATATGCTTAATAAGAGTAATTGGATTTTATCTTGTGAAATAAGGAAGGATATTTAAGTTAGTAGCAAGAATTTCATCAAACCAATTGATTTTCAAGGGGCAACCACTATTAAAAGGAAAAAAATCTTGTATCCTAGGAATAACCATTTGAAGTGTGGGATCTATATTAGTATTTGTTCAAAAAATATTTTTTTGAACAAAATTATATTTTTGGGAAATAGTAGAAGAAATAAGAGGTTTAGGATTTGGATTATATTGAGAATAATTCTTTTTCTTAACTATATCCAAAGACAACTCAATAAATTTAGTCTCTTTACCTTTTGAGGAAGATATTGTAACCACTCTTGGCATGAAATGTTTGGAAATATACCTATGACACCTTTGAAGATTGTTAATGTACTCAAATATACATATATATGCTCCAAATATTTTGAATGAGTAGTCCCATTAGGTGTGCTATAACTATTAGCAACCCAAGTTGCACCTTATGAAGTAGATTGTTAGTTCTCCTTCAAACTTGGAGTAACATTGGATTGGTTGACAGGTTATGGGTTATCTATAACTAGACAAAACCTATAGATTATGAGGCTATCTCATCTAATGTATCAAATTTTAATCCTTTTCCTAAACCTATTTTTCTTTAAGGGTGAAAAGAGTTAGAAAGATTACTTAAAGGGAAAACCTATACTAGTGATGGTGATGCACCAATTCTTAAATCATCCTCTCTTAACCTTATCCTTAATCACACTTATGAATCAAAAGGTAATATATTATCAATTAAAATTTCTTAATACAATCCTAAACATGATTATTTTAGATGAAGGTTAGATAAAAGGTCTGTAACTTGAAGGCAATGGAATGGAGGTCTATGAAAGACACTACAAACTATCTCACTCTTCAACATAATTTTTATCTCTAAACACTTCACATGACCTGTAGAGGATGAAAAAATAACAATAGGTGAAGGAGAGGACCTAAATAATAATATTAATTTCATACTTATCTACAATTTAATAATCAAGATACACACTAACAACAATAAATAAGTCTATAACAATCTTTTCCATTAACTCAAGGTGTAAGTTACAATTTCAACAGAGATTTTGTATACCATCTTAAGGGATCCCAAATCAAGGTCATAAGGCTTGAATATATAGAAAATGATAAGAGAAGAAGAGGGAGAAATAGTATGGAGGAGAGAATAAAAAAGGTCATCATTAACTCATACATTACTCTAGTTATAATTAGTTACAAACAGTCCTCTAAAAACTCTCCATGTTTGATGATATTGCATGATTTCTTATGCATTGAGATAAGGTAGTTGAGGATGTTTTTAAATAATTTTGTTGTAGAAAAGTCTCCTTGTTTATCTCATGTGCTTATTCATGCTCTTAGTAATCACTCTACATAATTTATGTTCATGATACATCTAGGTCCAAGCATAGTAAAAGTTTATGGCACACAAAATTTAAATGCACTACTTCACTAGCATTAATTTTAGACAAGGTCCAAGCCTTGTGCACTCACCCAAAGTGCAATAGTGAAGGGACCAGGGTCCACATTGGGATAGTTGAAACATGGAACAACTAGTCCCAATGGGACTTAGTCATTTGTGAAATAGGCTTAGGTGTTCTATTGGTGCATGATGTCTTGGATAAGACTAAGAGGCAAAAACCTATTTAAAGGCACAAATCTTCTAGCTCAAGTTCATGTTTAACTAGGTATAGCCCTTAATGATGAAGCCATAGGGATAGAAATTTAAGTGTCATTTAGGTGCTTGTCCAAGTCAAGGGGATGGCTTATGCTCAAGTGCTCATTCCTCGAGTTAGCACTCTAAGCACGGGTATTAAGGCCTTGGTGCATGTCATTTTCAACACTTAGTGGGTTTTACAAGTATACCAAAGTTTATATATGGCACAATGATGCCATTAGTAACCTAGAATAAATATTTCATCATAATACACTCAATAATGAATATTATATCATTACTCATATAGAAATCAAGTCAAAACCATACATTAAAGCTACACTATATGAAATGGACCAACACCTAAGTAAATATGCAACACCATTACTATTAAGTCAAAGTTCATCAATAAAGTATAGTTTATATAGAAAAGAGTATAGTATCATTTCTACACTACTACATGCCTACTGGCTCATAAGTGAGCTTGGGTGATACATGGTGATTCTCCAAAGTATTCATATTGGTTTTAAACTAAAATGTGTATGTCATCCTAGAACTAATTTTATAAAGATTCACTACATTAAATCACCTCTTCTTTATTCAAGTTTAAGCTCATTTTTATAGGTAGAAGGGAATCTTCTTACTAGATCAGATGGGCACATACTAAGTGTTGACCTCTTATTAGGGGTCATTACACCAACAACTTTACTATTATAACACCTGTGTTCTCCAACCACCATGTGAAAGCACTCAAAGAGATGTCCCTAAAAACATGGGCACTAAATAACTACCTACTAGTTGGTATAATATCTTTAAATATTCTTCTAGCTAGTGTTAATGGTTTCAAAAGAGAAATCATTTATAATGACTACTATGTACTGAAATATGTTGAGTTGGCACGGTCCACTAGGTATCACAATAAGGGGTCCAACATTACCCCATAAAAAAATGATAGTCCATCTTCAAACTAGTCTTTCAACACCTTTGGTACACAAAATTTGGGTGCACTCTACTATAATTATGCCTTGAAGTTCTTGAAGCCCTAAATGGCAATCTTGATCTCTTAAATGGCACCGTCTACTTTTGTCAATGTAGCCTTGAGTATAGGTACATTCAATCTATCTATTTATTTTTTAAAGGCTTCCATTACTTCCTTATCTCTTCTCGCCCCACCATCTCAAATATCCCATTACTTGCATTTGTTTGAAAGGTGCAAAAAATTGCTTCTATGTCTTGATCCTAGGTTTTCTACTTGGTGCTTAAGGTTTTGGCCTATGCCATCACTTATGCACACTTGATCTTGCCTATAGTGAAAGCATGCTTCATCAAAGCATCCTTCTCTTATTTTTCCTTATGAAGGCATGTGTTGATGATTGATTCTTGATTAGTGAATTTTTAAAAGATAGCATTTGCTTCTTCTATACCCTCTTCTAGTTTGGAAAAGAGGTCCTCCACCATATCAAGATTTTTGTTTAGCTTTATTATAATAGTATCATAGAGGTCTTCTTGTTCTTCTATAATTGGCTTCATTCAAGGGAGAATATATTCTAATAGTGTGCAAACTTTATCAACCTCTTTCATTTCTGAGGTATTGATTCCATTCAAAAGGGATGGCTCCACCTCTTTGATGCACTCGATTAGCTACTATGGTTTGAGATTCATTGCCTTGAATTCTTCCTCTACCTCTTGCATAGCCTATTTCCACTTATTGGTACAAACATCATTAATGATGTTCTTGTGAACTACTAGGGGCATCTTGAGGAGTGTATTCATAGACCTTATAGGGTTCATATCCCTAGGATTTATAAACTGTTACTCATGCCCCTCTTCTAGTAGTTTGGAACTTTAGATTGCCTTCTTCAGTACCTTGAACTGAGATTCATCTATGTAGTAATTGAGATCCCAAGAAACTTGATAGCACATTAGAGTCAGGGTAGTTTTTGGGCACATGTACTCCAACATATAGAAGTCATCATCTTCATTAAAGTCCTACTACACTTTCTCCCTATAGCTCAACTCATACTCCTCTTCCTTGGCTAGCTCCTTCTCTTTACTATTGGCACTAGTGATTTCTTCTTCTTCTCCTTCTTCTTCTACTATGGGTTATTCATTAGAGTTTTCCCTTTGGTCTATCTCTTCCCTTTGCTCAATGTTAGTTTGACCTTCTTGTTTCTAGAGGGGTTCTTATTCAAACTTTTCCCCCTTGTTTGCTTCTTCTTCTTATTTTATTTCCTTGGCACAAATCTCATTGGTACTAGCCTTACTTATTTATTTCCCTAAAAGGATCTCTACTTCCTTATATATTTATTCTTTTAAGGTTTCATCATTAGATTTTTTGTCTCAGGTGCCTCTTCAGAATGGGGTGCACCTATTATGAAACTTTCTTTGCTAGGATGGAGTGAGTGATAGGTGGTTCTTTAGTTGCCTTCTCTTTTCTAAGTTTTATACAAGTGTCAACCTTTCCCTCTCTCTCTTTCTTTATTTTGGCCTTTTCTACCTAGACCTCCTTTTATTTTATTCCTTTCCTATTGGCCTTCTCATATTTGGACTTTTTCTTCTTAGACTTCCTTATTTTAGCCTGTGCCTTACATTTCTTTTCTTATAACTTTCTCTCCTTGATCTCTATTCACTCAATTTTAGCTTGGGTCAAGCCATCAGCTTTCATGGCCTCTCATTTCTAGTGAAAATCTAACACCACATCACTATGCTCTTGGTATAGGCCAGTGTCCTCCCATTTGATCTTAAACTCTTTTTCAGTTGGTTTGCTTGAGGCTATTGCTTCTTCATGAACTTTTGCCTCACTAAGATTTTCACTTGATCTTCATTCTTTCTTTCCATTAATCTCATGTGCCTTACAATTCTCCACTTATTTCCTATGATCTCCACCCTAACCATCTCAATGGCTTCTTTTGACATTCTATCCTTTGTCATTTCTTCTCTTCATTCCTCCAACTCCAATGCCTCTGCATATCAACATCACTAAGGTCAAGTTTCCTTCATCTTCACATATTCTTCTCCAATTCAATCTAAAGGGATGAAGAGTAGGTCCATTCACTTGATTTAGATTCATCTTCCTTGGGTAAAATTTATACAACCCTTCTAATTATTTCTTCCTCCATATCCTCTTCCTCCTATATGTTAGATAAGATTATATTGGGCACCACAAGAGGAACCTTCCCTTTCTTCTTTTCCCTTACACTAGGGAAAGCCTTACGCATGAATCACACATGATTATTTGTGAAGGATGAAAGAGAGGGTTATTATTATGAGGTGATCTTAAGCCTTATTAACTCCTCTATTTCTTCCAAAGTTTCCCCCCTCTTCTTCTTGGGAGACTTCTTCTCTACTGAAACTAGAGTTCTTTCATCATTGATCTGGATTAGAGGATATTCACTTTGCTTAGTGTTAAGGCCCTTCTTCCATGGCTTCATCTCATAGTATAATATATGGATGTGGACATGTATGGTTTCCTCCTAAAGGGGGTGGATATATAGGTGATTTGATTCATCTTCTTCATCCCTGGTGGCCTTCCCATCTGTATGAGTAAACTAGTACCTCATCCTGAACCTCTCCACATATAGTTCCTTTACTAAAATGTCTAAATGTTGTGTATTAGGGATATGGTGCAATGTATTCCTAAATTATTTTTTTGAGAAGGTGTATGGGATATTTATCCACCATGACTTGTTATCATCTACCAAAAACAAGTGCACTACATAATAGTGCTATAATATAATAAAGGTTGTCATTCTGAACATACTCTAAGGGAGCCCCAGAGGGATGTGTCACTTCAGCCTGAAGGCCTCTATGTACCTCTTACACCACCCCATGATGAAAGTTTTATATTTGGAATTGAAAGAGGGGATATAATGAAGTCATTATACTTATACACTAATGAGTCATTATGCTCTAGATGGACCTAGAGGTTGTCCTCATCCCCATATACAATCCTAATCTCCTCTATGATAATGAAAATGAGGATGGATCCCCATCTAAATGTCCCCTTTACCCTATGGTACTCTTTTTCATTCTTCATAAACGCACAGATGATGAATTTGATAATATTAAACTACATGCCCTACACTATATGGTAGGTGATGTAAAGGTATGACTTGGTTACATCAGTCTATTGACCACCTAGGCATAGCTTGGAGTTTTTAAGGCATGTTATTGCCCTCATGTTAGTATCCTTACACTCTTTGATGGGGAACAAAAAACCATCCTTGAAATACTTTAGGATTTGGGATATGCACTCCACCTCTTCATCATCATCCATCATCTAATGGATGTCATTATTAGTGTTTGGGAACCTAGTTATTCTCTTTACAAACTATATAGAAATATTCATACACCTCCTTGTGAAGTAAATGCACTCCTCATCAACACGTGAGAGTATTAATTGAACCATCTCCTATAGCTTCTTGAATCATGGAAACTTTAAAGTTGATTTGCATTAGAAGATGTCAATTTGTCTCAGATCAAGATGTCAAACAAGGCATCACCTTACACCATATTTCCACCATCCAGTCTTGCATGAGGTCTTGAAAATGACTTGATGTGTAATGATTATATTATTTTAGTTGGTATACATGTGTAAAAGAGTTCCAATCCTCCCATATCATGACCTCTAAAGGGAATTACATTACTTGGTAGGACATTTTGGTGAGCACCTACGTGTCAACCTATGTCATGATTACTACCTCTACTCTCTACACTATTATTTTTGTAGTTACCACTTCGAATGATATACACACCCATTTTGGGTTCTATTATGCCAACTTAGAGTTCAATCCCTTCCATTTCTTCACCATCTCGAACCTTCTAGTGTTGAAATGTGATACATTTAGTTTACCAAAGCCTCAAATGGTGGTGGTACTTCTATAGTCTTGGGATCTTTGACTATTCCTTTGGCTATCAATCTTCACTAACCTTCAATGGTAGTTAGGGCACCAATCCACTTTTCCAACTATTTGGTTTCTTTAGAATCCTTTCTCCACACTTCTCCAAATCACTCTTATTGTGAATGCAATCCTTCTTAGTATGAAATCATTCATTCTTAGTGCTTGAAAGTGCTCAAATTCTCACTGGTATAGGGTTTTTTCACTTTAGCTCTTTGGTCTATGCTTAGGTTCACTCTTAATATTAATTTAATATAAACTTTGTAACCTAAGAAAGTTTGTCTCTTGCTAATTTATACCCTTTCCTTATCTATTATCATTAATTTAGGTGCTTTATGACATGGTAACACCTCAATTTCTTGGAAAATGCAAAATTTTGTGAAATATACAAAAATAATTTGTTATCAATGCATTAATTGCATATCTTTGTGCCTCTATTATTGATTCATTGAATTCTCTTTAATGGTAATGTGATGAAGTGATGTTTAATTCAAACAATCACTTCCCACTCAAATCTAGGTATATGCCAACTATCTTAGATGATTCTTCTCTTTTCCTTGTTCTCTTGGACTGACTTTCACCTTCTTTATGGTAACCTAGGTGCAGTACCTCACATGCACATGATTCAAACTCCTCAGTTCCACTTTCTCTTCTACATGCACTTTCATTTCAAGTGTGATTCTTTATTTTGGTTAGTTTATTACACTTCCTCTTGCATTAGCCTATCCTACCCCATACAAATCCCTTGTGTTGGCCCTCTAGTGATTTGGATTCTCTTTTATTTCTCTTACATATGATTATATTATGCATCTTCAGCTTTTACTTTAGTCTCTGGTGCATGATCAATTGATGCATATATTATTACTATAGTGTAAAGGTTACCCTTACACTTATGTAATTTTTCATTTAGTTCTCAAATTTATAAAGTATATTAAATTCTTTACACCTAAAAACTTAGGCATCTATCCCTAGCTGCTTAGAAGGCAAATGGAATCAACTCACATGATTAGTATTATGCACAAAATCACCATAGTAGTTCATTCTTGGGCCTCTAAGAGCCCTAAAATGTTCATTTTATGCACATGGATCTTGTGCATATTTTGATTACATCTAGGAAGTTTCACATGCCCACCACTTAGATGTCTGGTGTCATATATTGAGAGGGTGCAAGTACTCAACTCACCTAATTGGATTTATGCATGAAAGGCTAGATAAATTCACTAGAGATGGGTTGATTCATGTTCCCATAACTTAGGTGTCATAGCCTCGTATTCTTAGAAAGTGCAAGTGCTTGATTCACCTAACTATAATTATGCATGAAGTGTTAGCAAATAAGTCCTTTTAGCCACTATGTGTTGTTTATTTCCTCTTTACACAATACAAAGAACAAAATGAAATAAAATAATGGTTTGGCTAGTGCCAAACTATATTTTAGTTATCTCAACTTCAAACTGACTAGTGACCATTAAAGTTAGTGTTCTTATGGCACAATCATCATCCTATTACTAATACAACTTCAGTTAGCTGCCATTGAAATGCCCTCAAAGCATTTTATTGGAAAACATGTGCAAATTGCATGTGTTTGTGTCCAAGATGTGGTGGATGATGTAGGGGCCCATTCACCTTATTTGTAATTTTATTGGGTGTTTAAGGTACTTTGATTCATAGAGTAGTACCAATTCTCCTTCAATCAGCTCCTTACCCTTGATGTGCTTATCATGCTAGAACTTCTAATGTGCCTTTTTGATTTGATGATTCCATCTTACTTGGGTGTGATTTTCATCCAAGTGTTCCAAGTTTTCCAACATTTTTCTCAAATATTCTTGGTCATCTAAGCAACTAATCCATGTAATGCATAAGGATGGCACCATGAATTCTATGGGGAGAACTAATTCAATTACAAACACTAATTGAAAGGGTGTAACTTTGTTCAGGTGCTTATATGGCATGTAGTATGGCCATAATACCATTGAAACATGATCATACCAATCCTTGTGATGAATATCATAAATATTTTTCAAGCATGTGACCAAGATCTTATTGAAGGCTTTAGTTATGTTATTTTCCTTGGGATGATATGAGGTGGTCTTGTGGTACACCACCATATATTCAGTTAAGAGGATGCATGCCATCCCATTGATGAAATGAGTTCCCCTATTGCTAGTTAGACTTAATGGGCACACATATCAACTAATTACGTTCTCCTAGATGAAATTTATGGCTATACAATCTTTTGTTAGTGTAGCCTCAACCTACTTAGTGAAATAATTAGTGGACACCAAGATATACTTTGCACTTATGCACTTTGCTATAGGAGTTATTGGTCCAATAAAATTAATGGCCCATTTCTCAAATGGTTCCTCGATAAAAATGGAGATGAGAGGCATCTCATCCTAGTGTTTGGGCTTCTTAATGTGCTGATAGATGTTGCATGCCTTGGTATAGTCTTTTGTGTCTTAGAATAGGATTGGCCACCACAAGCCTAACTACAATATCTTATTCACTATTGCATCTCTATCATAATTTCCTCCTATGATTCCCTCATGATATTTTTACAAAATGGAGTCCCTTTTATGTTCTAGAACATACTAGTGTAGGAATTCATCCCTACTTAGTTTTCAAAAATCCCCCTCAATGAGCTAGAAGGGGGTAATGTGAATAATTTATTTCTTATCCTTATCTAACATGGTCTAGGGTAAAAACATAGATGTGAATAAAGAAACAATATCCACCAAGTCTTCAATGATACACTAGACTATGTATAGCTACATGTCATCCTTAATTGACACCATTACATTACTAGAATTGATGTGGGATAAATGGTCTGGCCTTAAGTTTTTCTTTCTAGGTTTAATAATAATGGAGAACTAGAATTCCTAAAATAGAAATATCCATTTCCATATGCACCTATATATAATAATCTTATTCATGAGGTACTTGATTGCCCTGTGATCAGTGGAAAATATGAATGGGGTTGCCAATAGATGTTTCCTAATTTTTTGTAAAGCATAGGCCATTACCAGTGCCTCACACATGGTGGTGGTGTAATGTTATTCCTAATAGATCAATTTATTGCTTTTGAAAGAGATGGGGTGATCCATCTTTCCCTAACTTGGTTTCACTAATATGGTGCCAATTTTGTAGCCTAAAGCATATACATAGATGTGAAAAGGAGTAGTATAGTTTGGGAATTATAGAATTGGTATGCTATCCAGCTTTAGATTTAACATTTAAAAAGACTCATCTTGTACCTTGACCTAATAGAATGGGACATATTTTTTCAAGAGATCTTTTAGAGGCACTATGATATTTTCATAGCTCTGTATAAACTTCCTATAGTGGTTGTAATGGATTAGAAAGACATGGATGTCTTTTTGCATTGAAGGATTCTAGAGCTAAATTATGATAGGTATATTCTAAGAGTTAACAAGAAAACCATCCATGCAAATGATGTGCCTGAGTAATGTTCCAAAGGAAATTACAAAGATGCACTTATTTAGGTTTAAATATATTTAGAGTTGCCTACACCTCTCAAATATGAGGCACAAATTGTCATAGTGGTCTTTTACAAGGCCATACATAATCCAATCATTGAGATAGAATTGAAGTAACCTATGGATGAAGTCATTGAAATTAGTTATCAACACCCTAGAGAATATAGATGGTGCATTCTTGAGTCCAAAGGGCATCAAATTATAAGAAAAACAACCCCATTCAATTATAAAGGTAGTCTTAGGCTTATCCTCCTTGATCTAAACCTAATGGTAGCATAAGAAACCATCAGTGAAAGTATATTTTTTTCAACCTATGATGTCATCCAAGACCTCATTGGTGAATGGGGTCAAGAATAGGTCAGTGATGTAGGTGGCATTTAAAAGTCTATAGCTAATGTAGATTTATATGCGTCTATATATCTTCATGCTTATGACCATTGAAATCACCCATTCATACTCTTATATAGGGTATATGACATCGATAGCCATCATTACATCAATATTTTTTTCACCTTGGCACAAAGATTTAGATTCATCCTATATGGGTACTTCTTGATGGGCCTCATTCCATCCACTAGCTTGATGCTCATTTTGTCAAGGGAAGGATGGGTACCCTTCATGTCTCAATAGCTACATGGGAAAAAGTATTGAAACTCCTTCAAGAGGTCTATGATTCATGCCATCTCTACCTAAGACTAGTAAGTGCCTATAGTGGAAATCTTTAGCTCACATTTTATGTTGATGTCTACTTTAGTGGTCTTGAGTGGTGCATGGTAGGGTTAATTCCTCTCCTAATGAGAGTATTCAACTTGCATTGTCCCCTCCATTATTTAAATTTGAATATGTCTTAGATCATATTCATCTAGGTTTCTATCATCCATGTGGCACATAAGTTTTTTTCTTGTTAGAGCCTTCTAATTATGCTCCTTTTAGGTTTCATCATCTTCCTCACTAGAATTATTGTTGAGAACCTTTTATTCAAAAAAATTAGGAGTGCTAGTCCTTTCCCCCCAAACATGTCTCTAAAGTGCTCTTCTAGGATGGAAATGTCTTCAAACACTACCTTATAAATGACTTGTAGTGGCTTTAGAAGCTCTAAGTTATATAAAGATAAGGAGAAGGTGTCCATGAATCTCTCCTTAAGTACCTCCTACTCTCTTATCTCTTGACATGTTTCATTTGCAACATACCATGTTTGTGCCCATGTTTCAAAATTCCTATAGAAGGCATGCACCCACAAGCTTTTGGGCATGTTCTCATCATAGACAATCCAAGTTTCTTCACATAAGTGCACATGCATGACTGGGTTAGAACTGCTTGAGTAAGTAGGTATGTCTATGTCTTCATTAATATTTCCAAACCTAATGCATATTGATGCCTTCACATCTTTCCAAGTTGGAAAAAAAGGTATTTACACTACCCACCAATAAGTAGTATTACTCTTTAGGGTATGCATTAGTGCACCCATTCTATCTATTTCCTTAGGAATGCACACTTAAATGTCATGGACATAGTTATCTATAGGCTATCTCCCTCCATATTTTGGGAGCACTAAAAGATTACCTTTACTTAGATAAAACACCCTTTTTACTTCCTTTTTGGAATGGGGAACCCATGTATTCTAAGTGAAATCAACCTTGATTAATCCCATCTTGGTTGCCTTTGTCTCAATTTCCCACACTAGGTGGCACCTTCAGCCAATAACTTCATAAGCCTCTTTAACCCATTAGTTTTAGGCTATTTTAGTTGTATCTAAGGATGATTATCCATCTTCCCACTCAAGCTCTCCTTGGTCATTTGGGTTAATGCTCTCAACACCCCATGCCATGATGTTATAAATGTGGTTGATCTTATATTTGAGATCAACACTTTCCACATATGGAGTCCCTTGATCATTTGATAGGTGTATCTCCACCCTCTCTCTACCATTTTTGAAAGTCCTGTAGTGCTTCTTGAAACACATGTCTACATTTTTGGTGTAGCACCATGGTATCCCTAAGAGTGATAGATAGTTATCATACTCTACCAAATTGATTACTTTGAATTTGGCTTATAATTTGATGGCCAAAATATCTAAAATGGTGCCATTTAGGATATTAATAGGTTACACTTAGGTTTTGTTAGCCATAAAAAATGTATGAGGGAAGGGGTTTAAAGGTGGCCATCCCATCTTCTCCTAGGTAGTTTTGGTTAGAATGTTAACCTTGGCACCTATGTCCACAAGGATCTCATAAATGTATCATCCATCAATGGTGGAATTTATTAATAGTTCTTATTCATAGTCAGCATTCTGAGTATGGCTTAATTAATTCACCTAATCCATATTTAGTGCAATAAATCCAATCATCTAAGGCATGACCTCCTCTTTTGGTCTCTTCCCTACATGCTCTAAAATCAAGTTTTTTAGTAGGGGAAGCATCTTTTGAGATTATAAGAGGCACAAGATCTTAGTTAACTCCTATAATTCAACCTTTTATTTGTCTTACTTCCTATGTAAGGTGTTTACCTATACCTTTAGATCTCTGGCTAGTTGGATATTTCCCTATAAATTTTGTATTACACTCATGGATTGTTACAAGATGTCCTTATATCTTTCTAGGTTAGGGTAGGGTACAAATTTTAGCTTAATTTGAGTTATGCACTCAATGTGCCTTGACTGACCATATTATAAACATAGTTATTTTGTTAGTGTATTATGTGGTTGTGTGGTGAACCCACCTTGAGTCACGGTCTGCACCTTAGGTGGATCCTTGCAAGTCTATTATAGCTTGGGATCCCATCTCTATTCTTTTTTCTCACACCTCACCATGGTGACACCCTTATCTATGCTAGGCAAACCTTGAGTTAGTTTTTAATACAAATTTAGGCAATCCTCAATCATATGTGATCTCTAATAATACCCACATATTGGTTGTGTGGGGTAGTCACACTAGTAGTGCTCATTCAACTTGCACTTGAAACATGATCATGATGGGAACCTTATTCCATCACATCCTCCACCTCACCCATGCACACCTCATTGATTCCCATAGTTAGTATTTTGTTGGCCATATCCTTCATTTCCTTGGTTCATCTACCCTTTGATGATAGTTATTGCCTATCATATTCCTCTCTCCATAGTTTGGTACATCTCATCAATGACTTGACAATCTTCTATTAAATGAGTATAACCATCATGGATCTTGCAATACATAGTAGTATTCACTTGACTAGCACATTTCAATAGGGGATAGTTTTGAGAGTCATACAAACCATGATAAAGTTCAAAATTGAGAAGTAAGGCATGCAAATTTCTTCAAGGGCAATTATTCTTTTTATTCCCTTCCATATCATAGTTAATACACCACAATCCACTACAAGTGTCATACACTAAACCAATAGTTAGCTTCTATGGCTGGAAGGCCTTTGACATGATCTATGCCTCCATAAATAGGTTGATCCCAATGTTGGTACTATATACTACCTCAGCCTAAATCACAAATTTAAGCACTTTATGGGAGTCTATGAACATTGTCATGGATAACACTCTTCTAAAAAGTACTATCAAGCCCCCAAAAAACCATTACCCATGTTGGGAGGGGTGGATATCATTTGGAAGCTTATAAAGGAGGGTCTTAACAATGTATCATTTAGGTGCATGCTTTTGGATATCCCTTGGTTGATTTCTTTGAGTCTCATGATGCTCTATTGCTCAAACTCAGGAATATCAAATTCCTTCAAGAAAGCCTCTTCAGTATATCATAATTAACCATAGCCTAGTTTGGATCAATTTTTTGATACTAGGTATGGGTGTGATCTAGCAAGGTGGTCACTACCTAAGTTTCCTTAAATTATGATTAAGTAATACCCTAAGTGTAGAATTAAATTTCACACTTGAGCACATGATCTTTGGCATTCTCTACACCATGATAATCAAGCAAGTGCATCACCATTTAATAATAAATCCACTAAGGGGGTGGTGTTGGAGTCTGAGGTGATTACCCCCTAGTGTTTATATTAGATTCAATCTTCTAATGCCTCTAGTTATAGGGTTGAGTGCTAACCTTGTTAGTTTAGGTTACACCATCAAGCTCAATGATGCATTACTGCTCACTTGTGGTGCTAGGCTACTTCTTGTGGGATGTTGTCTAGTTAATGTAGTTGAAATACTATGAATGGGAATGCATGTACTTATATTATAGATTCTTGGGTTAGCACTCACTAGTTTTTTGGTATTCTAGTTCAATTCCTCATAAAGTATCAATTTTTTATTACAATGTCTTAGTTTAAAGTTTGAAGTCTATCAAAGTCAATGTCGATAATAGGGTTAGTTACCATTCTTCTATCTTTTGGTGGAAAATCTAGCACATCAACTTGTACTTATAGGTCAAAGGGGTAAGGTGCCTCTAGTGTATACTCATTCACCACATCTTATATCAACCCATGGCATTTTATACCCAATTTCTAATTTTGGTCTCTTTCTTCCTATTTTCTTTCATCACACTACTAAAATTCAAGGTATCCTTACCCATGCCATTTTTACTCTTTATGGGTCCTCTCAGCTCTTATATGTTATATATCCTCTATCAATATGTGTCTTCACTTGTTGTAGTTTTTCTTCAGAGCTCTAAAGTGTTAGGTTGCTCATCCCTTTCCATCATACCTTACCTACACTTCCCCTTCTCACCATATTTTCTTGCTCATATGTACATGTACAAGGATTTTAGCTTTCCATTCTTACTCTTTCAATACCATAATCTACCAACAATTTATTTAGTTTAATTCCTATCCCTCTTATGAATTCACCCCTTAGTTCACAAAATAAATCATACTCTACTTCTTAAAGGTAAGAGAAGTTTGACACTATAAATTCTAACACATAGGTATTTAGCTCATCACTCCACCACTTGTCTATAGTGCACATCCAAACATAATCTAGGATTTCAAACCTCTCTAGGTGATCCTTTATCCACCTAAAGCACTGGTCATAGATTCATCTTCTATAGGTGGTATAGGTAACCAACCACCAGTACACATGCTTAGGTAGTTTACAGAACAATACCTCATACATAACATCATATAGGTAGGTTTTCACCTATTCTCTTAGCTTTTATCCTTGACATGTCAGATACTTATGTGCAAAACTATCTTCCACTTGATCTACCTAGCGCTTAATGTTTTTGATTGATAATTAGAGCATCATTCTAATTTACCATTTTATTAATAAAATTCAACATGGGTCCCAATAATAAAAGCAAAATATTTTTAAAAAGTCTCCTTATTTAGCTCATGTGCTTAGTCATTTGCTTAGCAATCAATATAGGTCAATTCTATTCTTGATATAGCTAGGCATAAGCATAGTAAAATTCTATGGCACATAAAATTTAAAATCACTATTACCCTGAAATTAATTTCACATAAGGTGTAAGACTTGAATGCTCACCTAAATTGTAGTAGTGAGGGGACCGAGGTCCACATTAGGCTAGTTTAAACATGGTATAAATTTAGTCTCAATGGAACTTAGTTATTTATGAAATGAGATTAGGTGGTCTATCAGTGCATGCCATCTGAGATAAGACCAAGAGGCACAATCCTATTTAAGGGAATAAGTATTTGGATCAAGTTCATGTTTGGCTAGGTATAGTCCTTAATGGCATAGCCATAGGGATAAAAATTTCAGTGTCATTCAATCACTTGGCCAAGTTAAGGGGATGGCTTATGCTTAACTGCTTATTATTTAAATTAGCACTCTATGTATGGGTATAACAGCTAGAAAACATGTTAGTTTCAAAACATAGTGGGTTTTATAAGTATATTGAAGTTGCTATATGGCATAGTTATTCCATTAGTGACCCAGAATAAACCTTTCATTACAATACACTCAATAATGAAGACTATATCATTACTCATACAAAAATCAAGTCGTAACCATACATTAAAGTTACACTACATAAAATGAACAAACACCCAAGTAAATATGGAACACCATTAATATTAAGTCATGGTTCATCAACAAATTATAGTTTATTAAAAAAATATATAGTATCATTTTTACTTCTACTACATTCCCAATGGCTCACAGGAAGGCTTGGATGATATATGGTGATTCTCCAAAGTATTCATGTTAGTTTTAAACAAAAATGTGTGTATTATCCTAAAACTAATTATATAGATATTTTATTCATTAGTTTTGACTCCTCTTTCTTCAAGTTTAAGCTCACTTTTATAGGTGGAGGGGCATATTATTTCTAGGTTAGATGGGCACACATTAGGTGCTAAGTTATTACTAACAATAGTTATGCCACCAGATCTACTACTCTAACACCTATGCTCTCCAAATGCCACATGAAAGCACTCAAAGGGATGTCCCTAAAAAACTAGATGATAAATAACTACTTGTTAGTTGGCACAAGATCTTTGAATATTCTTCTAGTTGGTGCTAATAATTTCAAAAGATTAATCATTTACAATGACTGCCACATGCTAGATGTGCTGAGTTGGTGGGATCTACTAGGTATCACAAAAATGGGCCCAATAGATTTGATCTTAACTTAAATCATGTTATGCCTTAATTTTTTTAAATAACTCATATACTAGTAGTTACTTAAGGATCAATTATGCATTGGTTGCCACTTAAGGGTTAGTTATGCATGGATTGATACTTGAGGATTAGTTATGCATAGATTGACACTAAAGGATCAGTTATGCATGGATTGATACTTTAGTATTAGTTATGCATGGATTTATTACTTTGAATTAAATTATTCAATAGTCTCCCTATGCCATTCTCCACTTTACTTGATTGACCAAGTGGGTCTACTAGGCCAATTAGGCCTAATAGCCTAATTATTTGCATTTTCATCACCATGAAATCCTGCATGAAACTTTATAAAATTATGAACCAGTGATTTTTAGGCCTGAATCAATGCTACACAATATTATATAGGTCTCCTTAAATATTTTACACCTAAAAATTACCCACTAGGTGACTAGGTCACTTTGTCCTTCACCTTCAAACTAGTTAATTAAAAAGGACTCACAAGGGAAATTTTATGCATGGTTTTGAGAATTTGATGAATTTAGGAGATGAAAAAAGTTTCAATATTCCTCCTCTAATGATTGGAATCTTATTAAACTACCTTTTACCTCTCTTTCTACACTTTTTCCTCAAAAACCCCTATTTTTTGACAAGTTTGCATAACATTCATACAACAAAGTGACATGGACATGAGACTCTATGAGTGTTTTTAATGATGTAGGTGGAAGTTAGGTTATTTAAATCTATTTGGATTCATTTTCCTTTAATTCTTCTTAATTGGGTCTTAACTAGGGTTTTAGATATGTTTAAGAGTGCTCATGACTCTTAACAATGATTCATAAAGTTTGGGCATCTAATGTCTAAAAAATGCCATAAAACACTATTATACTAAGCCCTCTACCTCTCTTAAATTTCCCAACCTCCCATAAGAAATATTTGTACCATGGTGAGCATGTTAATTCACCTCTTAGGGATGAAACAAACTTTTTGAGTAGTGTTTGGTGTCTTAACGCCTAAATGACTAGTCATATCATCTTTTTTGTATCTTAAAACAAACATAAACCCCTCTCAAAACTTGATGATTATGTTCATGAAGATTTGAAGTGCCTCATGACATCATTTTACCTTTTGCTTTCCCTTCTTAATGACACTATCTAATGATGCTAACAAAAGAGCATATGTATATGAAAGGTTCTTAGAATTATAATCTCATTATGAGTTGAAAATATCTTACTCAACTATATATAACATGAATAACTTATTTGAGGTCTTTTAGAGTTATGTCATTGGATTGATCAAGTCATTCATCCTCTATCTATATGCATACCATCTCTTGTTTGAATACCCAAACTTATTTGATTGTATAAATAATCATAAAGACCTCTATAGATGGTTCCTAAAAAGTTTTTTTAGGGATTTTAGGACCCATTATTCCTTTTGTAACTCATTGTATGTATAAACACCTTTCATTTCCTTGATTACAAGCTCAAAATATCCTTTTTAGGCCTATTTTGTACAACATGACTCCTTCATGTGCCAAATAATAGACTATTATGATGATCAAGAGAGTTAAGAAGACCACCAACACCATTTTATGGCTTAAACACTTCATTAAAATGCACTTTGAGGCATATTTACTCCATCATGTATCCTTCAATGATTTTCAAGGGTTTTAGGGGTCTAAAAATCTTATCAATGATTCATATCATATGATTCCTAATGGAAAACTTCTTTCCATGAATTTAAATTATATCAACCCCTTCAAATATCCTGATCATCTTGAGTTCCTATGCATAATGTACATCAAGATATGTACGTAGTTAAAAGGTAATTTGACTAGTTGTCTATACTTTGAAAGAAAAAGGATGGTTTAAGATCCAAAATGAAAACTCTATTTCACCCCCTCCCCACTCATTCTAATACTTCCCTCAAGATTTGATTGAATCTCCACACCATTCCTATGACCATCAATGTGAAATAACACTTGGATTAGTTCAAAATAGTGGTAGGGTTTCTTAAGGGTTTAAAGCCTTTTTGTTTATGCTAGCCCTTAAGGGCATATTAATATGAAATCTTAAGTGTGATCCATCTCACAAAATTTTTGAATAATAATAATATATTTTATCTACCTCACAAACCTTCACATGAGGTTAAAACCCCATGTCTTATCCATATGCTAATAAATAGTCCTCCTAGCTACTTAAATGACTATCAACAAACAAAGGTAGCTATAAGACAAAATAGTGGATGTTTCCACTAGTTATGTTACCTTTATAATAGCATATAATAATTAAAATATTCATTAATACCATTTTTACTATATTTAAGAGATTAACTCTAACTATAGGTTCTTCAAAACTCATTTTTCCCAAAACAAGATAGGTGGCTACCTGAGTTTTGATGCTTTATGGGTCTATGACCGAGTTTGTTTATTTTCACCTTCTCACTATGGTATGAGATTGCCAATAAGGATTTGATGATATTATATGATCCTTATTTTATTTCTTATTATCATTCCTTAGTCACTTCTCATTCCTATTCATCCTATCAAAACACTATCTCGCTTCATTTCCTTCAATGCAACTGCCTCTACCAATACTGGATGTAAGTGTTGATTGGGGATTGTCACATCCTAATTTCACCCTATATTTTTCTCTTTAAATCCATGCAATTTAAAAATGGTTACAATGATTATTATGTTATGATATGCTTTATATTTTACTCTATAAATTATTATCAACATCCTCAGATCAAAAATATACTATTCCCACTCATACGTGGATAGTTAATTTAAAATAGTCATAAGATATATTTTTTAATATTTAAAGAATATTTCCACTCTTATATTATCAAAAAGACATAAATATTGACATAAATATTATTTTAAAGAATTGATGTGGTATTTAATCATGGGTTATTTAAGATAAACATGGTTGCATGTTTTCTTTTAAATCCAAGTCTTTATTCCACCAAAGAAATGTTGCATTGACTTCTTGGAGTCTTGTTAAATAAATTAATGGGAATATTTTAATTTTTAAATATCATAATTTAAACTCCACTTTATTTCTCACTTGTAAAAAATCATACGATTGGTGGAAAGATAATTGGTTTTTGATTTATTTTAGTGGGGAGATTATGTTTTTTTATTTAGTGAAGATTTACATGCATAATAATCTTTATTAAAATAAATTATGTCATTAATTAATCTTTCAATGGGAAATTAAAATAGTATTAATGCTATATTTAATTGTTTGAAATAAAGATTTATTATAAAATTAAATTTTTAAATTATCATTAGATAATTATTAATTAACATATTAATTATCCTAAATGATTTTGGGTATAACTCCTAATTAAACAATAGGATGAACTCATACTTTAAAAATACTCATTTGGAATTTATTATTAGTAATGCTTTAAACATTATGATGACTTTACTTGAAAAAGGGAAGTTGAGTTACCTTATTATTAACTTGGAAAAATCAAGAGTGATTAATGGGGATTTTAATAAATTTATTACTGGTGGGACTTCCAGTTAATTATGGGGGGAAAATACCATAGCTTTGGTTTCAAGTGGCATTCAAAATGGAAATGGGGATTAAAAATAGTGTTAAGGAAAGAGAAAGAAAAAAATTTAGATATAGAAAATTTATGGGAAAAGGGAAACCAAAAGCAGAAAGAGGTTTTGGAAGCAAAAAGAGAAGTTTTATCCACCAATGAGGGAAAAAGCATACTACATAGGTAATGTAATTGATCTAATGGTGTATTTTTGTATTGAAATAATTTTGGATTATGAATTATTTTAAATTTGTGAGTAAACCTTGAGTAAACCCTGTAGAATATTTTGAGAAGTATAATTTGGTAAACTCCTTAAAAAATGAAATTCTACCCCTATTAACTCAAAATATTTTATCAGAGAAAGTAGTCACTTGAAAGTGATAAAAATATATATGAAAGTTGAAATAAGAATAAACAAGAATTACAAACTATCATAAAGAAGAAAAAAATCAGTCTCAATAAAATACCCATAACTTTTTCATTTCTTAACAAAATCAAGAAATTCAAAATGTTCCAAAAAGCTTAGAATGTGTAAAACAAAACCCAAAAGGAATTTTATAAAATTATGTTGGGATATTTATGGTAGATGTATTTTCATTTATTTTAAGTGGAATTAGTGATGACAAAGTGGTCTAACAGGTTAGAGTGATGGAACATGGTGGTCTAATGTACTTAGAGCAATGTGACACTTGCAAGGGTGTACATGGGTGTCTTAGGTGGATTTTTGTATAGCTAAATGGAGCTTGGTATGATTAGTTTTGGTTTTATCTTGATGTTTTATATGCTCAATGGTTGATTTCATGTGGTCTTCATGAGGTATGTAGGTCAATTTGTGCTTTGTAGGCTTGATCATGCATGGTTGCCTATAGGTTTTTAGTCTTATGGCTTGTATGCCATGGTATGGAGCTTAGTATTCTTGGAATATGCATTTATTACATGTATAGGATGTTTAGAGGTTAGATAGATGGTTTTTAAGAGGTGACTAGTGGTCTGTAAGATAGTTTGGCCATTGGCCTAGTTGGTCTAAGTGGGCTTATGAGGCCTTATGAAGGGTCAAAGGTGTTTTCAGGTTGGTGAAGATTGTATTTTCATGAGAGATAATAAAAAAGGAATGTTAAGGTTTATTTACCAAGTTATAGGTTATAAGATGAGAGAGAAAGTTACAAATGACTTCATGTTCTTCAAAGGGTACTTGAATGGTGCATTTTGAGCTTGAGAGGAAAGTTCTCACATTCATTAGCTCATGTAGACTTTGCATGGGGAGATGAAACTTTTATATAAGTTGAGGAAGGTTCCTCAAAATGTTTTATAAGCATTAGTTAATGTATTAAGGTCCTATTCTTTATGAACAATTGCTAAGAAGGTAAGTAGGTTTTTATGTGCAAAAACCCTAGTCTTAGACCTAATTGGAAAATGTCTTAATTTTAGGTGCTCAAAATGATGGTGGATGGATAGTATGATGATTTGAGGTTGTATAATACTACTCTAGGATTATTATTATGTGTTTATTTAATCTTGATTGTTTATGGGTCCCATAGAAAAGTGTTTCTTAATAGTGTTTTTGATATTGTGAAAGATTTATGAAAGTAGCTAGGTGAAAAAATGGGTATGTGATGAATATTATGAATTGAATCAAAAATTCATGAAAATTTTAAGGAATATTAATTCTTGTATGTTAAATTTATAGGTCCTCAAAGTTGTCTAGTCGATATGAAGGAAAGGATGCCATGAGTGAAAAAGATAAGTTAGAGTGATAAATGAAATTGGAAGGCCTAATCAGTGATTAGGGATGGGTCCAATCTCTTGGAGGTGATTTATGGGATGTATTACCTATATCAATGAGATAATTATTATTCTTAGTCACTTGGAGATGATTGGATGGTTGATTCATAGTTGACCATGATGGTTTTGCTAGTTAAAAGGAACCTATTTTTGATTATTGAGTTTGTTTGTAGGGTAGATGGTTAGATCAAGTGTTTATAATGTTTAGAGAGTGTTTATGTCTTATTTAATATCCCCTATAGTTATTTTTATGGTTTTACCAATATCCTATTGTCCAAACATAGTCTTACAAGTGGAGCTATGCTTTGTTTGTGAGGTGTTTTTGTCATGAGCTCATGGTATGGTATAGAAAGATTGTGCAAAGGATCATGGCTGACCATGGGAGACATAAATAATTATTAATAAAAAATTTATAAAGAGATATTTCTGGCCATAATTTAGAATGGTAGATAAAAGATGTTTTATGACCTTTGTGTTTGAGTGGACCAAGCTAAGACAAACAAGTGTTGATTTTTTGAAGACATTGTACGAAGGTTGTTGGGGGTCTTGGTGACCAATTTTTGTATGAGATTTAGAAGAGAAAAATATCATTATACTCAGCATAATTTTATAATTCTATTGATTATTTTTACTAGATTTATGAGTGCATATTTGTATGTGAGTGAAATATTTTTTGAAGGGATTATTGCTTGTGTTGAAGAGATAGCTTGGTATTGGTGAGTTGTGTGGAGTTGTAGACTTGGAGAAGAGTGTTATTTCAAGGTTTATCTATTATATTGAGAATTAATTAGAGTTCAATAATTTTTCATTTGATAGGTGTTGTGTTGGTGCTCAACATATTAGGCAAGTTGGTACTTGCCATCTTTAGGGGTTGGTGCTCCTTGTGAAGTGGGTGATTCACTAAAGCCTCATGTTTTTTATCATCTTATAAGACTATAGTCCATTTTTTTTCAAACTTGAAAGTGGTTTTTATCCCCCATGAGGTTTCCCCACATAAATCTTGTGTAATGATTACATTCATATTTGTTCTTTTATTCATCTATCTTGCATATTGATGTGATTGGTTAAAGTAGCTTGAAGAGTTGGGAATTGAATTGCATTATTGTTAAACACTAATTCATCCCTCCCCCCTTAGTGGTGTGTAATTATATCAATTGGTATCAGATTAGTTCCTTTTTAGGCTTAACAAATTGAAATGTGATTCTAAGGTACAATGGCAAGTCAAGGAATGAAAGGTGGTTTCTCTTCCAAACAAGCTCCATTTTTTAATGGTTCTAACTATGCCTTTTGGATTTCAAGGATGTAGACTTTTATCATGGCTCTAGGATTTGATTTTTGGTAGATTGTTGTTGATGGATATGTTATTCCTACTATTTATCCTACTAGTGATACTAATAAGAAACTATTTGAAATCAATTCAAAGGGTATGAATGTTATTTCTACTGTTCTATCAGAGACTAAGCTATCAAAGGTCATTCACTATGAAAAAGCTAAAGAGATGTGGACTAAGTTGAAGACAATATATGAAAGAGACTCAAAGTTCAAGGTAGCAAAATTAAAAACTTTTAGAAGATAGTTTAAGAGTATCAAAATGAAGGAGGAGGATTCTATGGAATCCTTCTTGAATAGAGTGGATGATGTGGTCGATATGATCAAGGGTCTTGGAGAGGATCTCAAAGAGGATTTTGTTGTTCAAAAGGTCTTAAGATCTCTATCTTACAAGTTTGACTCTAAGGTATCTTTAATTGAGGAAATTCATAATCACTAATGAAGATGGATGATCTTTTTAGATCTCTCACTATTTATGAGATGTAGATAAATGAAGATAAGCCTCTTAAGAAGGATGTTACTTTTAAGGTAGATAACAAGCCTAAAGAAAAGAAGACACAAAGTAAGGGGTCTCAAGGAAAAAATGCTATGTTAGATGATATATCTAATGATGATTTAATTGGCTTTTTTTTAAAGAAAGTTGAAGATTGGATCAGGTAAGTATAGAGGTAAGCTTATTTTTAAGTTCTTAAACTATGGTGAAGTAAGTAATTTTTCAAGGAAATGTCCTCACAAGCATAAGAAAGATGAGGATGAGGATCAAGTATAAGATAACAAAGGTTTCAAGTATAATAAAAATAAGAGATCATTTAGGAAGTTTGATAATAACATGAAGTTATATGAGGATAAAAGGAGTCTATACACAAAGATGGATGATAGTGACTTAAAATTAGGTGATGATAGCCAATATGATAATAGTCATAATGAAAAGTGAAGCTAAGGATGATGAATTCATTTTCATGGCAATCAAATCAAAAGATGAAGGTGATTATTCATATCAAATTGAAGGAAACTGGAATGGATCAGATGAAGAATATGAGGAATACATTCCAAACTATGAGAGTGAACTAAAAATTGCTCTTGAAGATTTTAGAATTAATAGAATGGTATGTAAAGGTTTGAAGGCCAATTTGAAAGAATATGAAGTTTAATTCAGTATTTTTGAGACTAAGATAAATGAAGATAACAAGGAGCATGAAGGATAAATCATGTTCTTAAATTCCAAATTAGATTATATATCCTTAAGCCTAAAAGGTAAGGAAGAAGAGTGTTCCAAGTTGATTATAGAAAACAAGTTATTGAATGATGAATTAGAGAAATATTTGAGTAAGGTTAAGTCTTTTACTAAGTATGAAAGAAGGACAAAAGATCTTGATAGTCTGTTGATGAATCAAAAGTCTTCAAGTGATAGAATAGGTCTAAGTTTCATTAAGAAGATATTAGTAGTATCTCAAGCAAAGGACAAAATTATTAAAGAGGATAAAGACAAACCTACAAAAATCAATACCCAAGTTGAGGGTGTTAGCTCCAACAAGGTAAGATATACTCATGCCATAAAGCATTTGAAATTTAATGGATACTATAATATTTGTCATGAGTTTGGTCATAAGGTTAATGTTTGTAAGATGAAGGCTAAGAAAATCAATCTGCCTAATCCTATGAATGAGATAAAATGATTCAAGTGTTTGGAGATGGGACATTTAGATAATCAATGTCTAAAGAAGATAAATCATTGTGAGTCTACTCCTAAGAATATAACATGTTTTAATTATCAAAGGACTCGTCACTTAGCCAAATTTTATTAGTATTAAAGAAGTATTTCATGTTTTAATTTCAAGGTATTTGATCATATTTCTAAATTTTGTAAGAAAAAGGGGGCTCTTAATCAAGTGAAGACCAATCAGGCTCCAAGTTTTCAAGAGATGAAAGACAAAGTCTTATATAGGCCAAAGGAAGAAAATAAAGTAATAGTTGATATGTCTATAGATTAGGATTGTTTGTTTTCAAAGTTGGAGAGTGCTTATATTGAAGAATTTTCATTATATGCTCATGTTTTCAATAAAGAGATAAAAAATAATGAGAAGTTGAAGAAGAAAGACAAAGATAACCTTAAAATAAGTATGGATCATTAGTCAGTTATAGATGATAATATTTCTTGTATATATCAATCATTGACAAACCTTGAAAAGGTCAATTCAATTGATAATATAGATCAAGACATGATGGCATCCTCATTTATTATCTATTCAAGTCTAAAAGAGGAGGAGAAAATTTCAAGAACATAAGAAGTAGTCACATGCAAGTTAAAGAAGAATAAGCTATGTTGACAAAAGAGGAAGAAGAATATGAGAAGATGTGGGACACACCAGGCTTCACACTATTTTAAATTAGTCTTGAGGGATTGGAGATCTCTATCTATGCTTCACAAGAGACTCCTACAAGTGAAGAAGCAAGATTGTTTGTCCAAGACGTATGTTTAGGTCTCATGATCCTAAAATGTCTTTTTGATCAATTTTTTGATGCCTTGGTTGAATGATGATTTAAATAAGGAAGAAGTGGCTTGTATGAGGTCTTGAGAAATTTTTTCATGAGTCATTCCCAGGTGGTTTGAGGTCTTGATATGCTTAGATATGTGTTTTGTGGTCAAAAGTTTGAGTTGACCATTTTTGGAAGTGATGACTATATAGAAAGTGCCAAGACAACTTATATAGTTTTCTAAGGTGGATATAAGCTTGATAATAAGTGATTAAAGTTGTTTTTATTATGTCAAAGGAGGAAATATAGTTTGAAAATACTGATGAGGTGCTTAGATGTGTTTTTAACCATTTGGTCAAAGCGTTTGCTATAGGTTTTCAAATATCATTCAAATAATGAAGATGTATCA
The DNA here is from genome assembly GCA_037957365.1 of Torreya grandis. Classification (NCBI taxonomy): domain Eukaryota; kingdom Viridiplantae; phylum Streptophyta; class Pinopsida; order Cupressales; family Taxaceae; genus Torreya; species Torreya grandis. The sequence continues at coordinate 640,015 of JARHVA010002246.1, read as the reverse complement.
TGAAGTTTTTATGGTGAGGAAGGTCTTCACATGTTTTTGATACATGATAAAGGTGTTTTCATAGGTTTTTGAATCCTTTTGTGCCATGTGGAGCATTTTGAGTGGCCACTGGCTTCTCTTCTCAAGAGCATGTGTTTGGTGGCTTAAAGGAAGTCATGGTTCCAAAAGGTGTGGAGGTTTGAAATTTGGCATGGTAGTGATTTTTGGTGGTCTCCAAATGTGGTATCTAGCTTAGGTGTCTATGTTGAGCAAAGGTTGACTTTTGACCAAATATTACTTTGAAGGCCTAGTGATTTGGGCATATTTGGAAAAGGGGCCAAACTTTAGATTTTAAGGGTGGAAGCTTAAAAATTAGTTGAATTGGCCAAATTGGTATTTGAATTAACTTTTATAGTGGTCTAGAAGTGATTATAATTCATTTTATTTAAATTTTAGCTCACTAAGAGGCCTAATTAGCTAGTAAGCTAAAGAAGTATGCTAAGAAGGATGAGATGGAAGCTCATTATTTGCATGTCTAAGGGGGAATGGTATTAAAATTTAGATATGGAATTTATTAGTTTGAAATGATCAAGTTAGAGAGTTATGAGGTTTGCAGTGGCCAAATAGGGCTATAAGGAGTCCAAGTAGGCCTAGTGAAAGAAAGTTTTCAAAAGAAGGTTAACATTTTTGGTTATATTTAAGCATTTTGGCCTATTCTAAGTATTTTTAAGGTATGGTGGTGTGCTTGAATTGCCTTTGGTGGTTTTTAGGGTGCCTTGAGTGCAAATCTATGTTCGTTTACATAGTGTTGTGGTGCTCATATTGTTTTTTGAGTTGATGATAGCTATTATTGGAGGTTTTTTAGGTTTTTATGGGTTTTGTAGACTAATGGGGATATTTAAAAGTGGATTAAGGTCCTAGGGGGAGGTATGTTTACTTGAAAATTGATGATAGGTTCAAGGATCTTGATGGTTCAAGAGCAATTTCTAAGTGAGAGCATCTTCCAAGGGGTATTTATGCCTATTTTAGGTCTAAATTATCCATTTTCAGAATATTCCCTATAGGTGAACATGTTTTCATGAGTTTAATATAACTCATTTGTTTGTTTTCTATGGTGACTAGTATTGAAAAGAGTCCACTTTGTCATTTTGGTAAAGGGGAGAGAGAAAATGAGTGTTATCATCAATGACAAAGGGGGAGATTATTTGGATATTGATGGTAGATGTGTTTTTATTGATTTCAAGTGGAATTAGTGATGACAAAGTGGTCTAATAGGTCAGAGTGATGGAACATGGTGGTCTAATGTACTCAGAGTAATGTGAATCTTGCAAGGGTGTGCATGGGTGTCTTGGGTGGATTTTTGTATGGCTAAATGGAGATTAGTATGATGATGTTTGACTTGTTTTTGATGTTTTCTATGCTAAATTTATTACGTCATGTGGCCTTTATGAGGTATGTAGGTCAGGTTTTGCCTTATATGCTTGATCATGCATGGTTACCTATAGGTTTTTTAGTCATATGGCTTGTACACCATGGTATGAAGCTCATTATGCTTAGAATATGCATTTTGGACATGTATATGATTCTAATAGGTTAGATAAATGTTTTTTAAGAAGTGGTTAGTGGTCTACAAGATAGTTTGGCCATTGGCCTATTTGGCCTAGATGGGCTTGTGAGGCCTTGTGAAGGATCAAAAGGTGTTTTCAAGTTGGTAAAGATTGTATTTACATGGGATATGATAAAATAAGTGTTTTAAAGTTTATTGACCAAGTTATAGGATAGAATATGAGAGATAAAGTGAAAAATTACTTCATGTTCTTTAAAGGGTACTTGAATGGTGCATTTTGAGCTCGAGAGGAAAGTTCTCATATTCATTAGCTCATTTAGACTTTGTATGGGGATATGAGCCTTTTATAAAAGTTGAGGATGGTTCTTAGGAATGTTTTCCAATAATTATTTAATGTATTAAGGTCTTATTCTTAATGAATGATTGTTTAGAAGGTAAGCATGTTTTTATGTGCAAAACCCCTAGTCTTAGACCTGATTAGAAAAGATCTTACTTATAAGTTCTCAAAAATATGGTGGATGGATAGGATAATGATATAATGTTGTAAATTAATCCTTTAGGGTTTTGATAATGTGTTTAGTTAATCTTGACTATTTGTGGGTTTTATAGAAAAGTGCTTCAGAACATTATTTTTAATATTGTAAGAGATTTCTAAAAGTAATCAAGTGAAAAAATGGGTGTGTGATGAATCTTATGACTTTACTCAAAAATTTGTGAAATTTTTTAGGAATATTCATTTCTCTATGTCAAATTTATAGGTCCTCAAAGTTGTCTAGTTGATATGAAGAAAAGGATGCCATGAGTGAAAAAGACTAATCAGAGTGAGAAATGAAATTGGAAGGCCTAATAAGTGAGTAGGGATAGGTATAAGATATTTGAGGTGATTTAGGAGATTTATTCCCTCTATACATGAGATTAGTATTGTTCCTAGTCACTTGGAGATGATTGAATGGTTGACTCATAGTTAACCATGATGGTTTTGCTAGTTAAAAGGAACCTATTTTGGATGATTTAGTTTGTTTGTAGGGTAGATGGTTAGATAAAGTGTTTATAATAGTTATATAGTGTTGATAACTTATTTAATATCATTTATAGTGTTTTTTAGGGTTTGACTAATCTTCTATTGTTCAAACATAGTCTTACAAGTGGAGTTATGCTTCATTTGTGAGGTGTTTTTGGCATGAGCTCATGGTATGGTATAGAAATATTTTTTAGAGGATCATGGTAAACCTTGGGAGACATAAATAATTCTTTTTAAAAAATTTCTAAATAGATATGGCCAACCATAATTTAGAATGGTATATTTGCAAGATGTTTTATTACCTTTGTGTGTGAGTAGACTAAGCTAAGACAAGAAAGTATTGATTTTTTGAAGACCTTGTGTGAAGGTTGTGGGGGGTATTCATGACCAATTTTTATATGAGATTGAGAAGAGAAAAATATCATTAGAATCAACATAATTTTATAGTTCTATTAATTATTTTTACTATATTTATGACTGCATATTTGTATATGAGCAAAATATTTTGTGAAGTGATTATTTCTCATGTTGAAGAGATATCTTGGTATTTGTGACTTGTGTGGAGTTGTAGACTTAGAGAAGAGTGTTAGTTTAGGGTTTATCTATCATATTGAGAAGTGATTAAATTTTAATAATTCTTCATTTGATAGGTTTTGTGTTGGTGCTCAACATCTTAGGCAAGGTGGTGCTTGTCATCTTTAGGGGTTGGTGCTCCTTGTGAAGTGGGTGGTTCACTAAAGCCACATGTTTTTGATCATCTTATAAGACTATATTCCATTGTTTTGTATACTTGAGAGTGGGTTTTCTCCCCCATGAGGGTTTCCCACATAAATATTATGTAATGGTTACATTCATGTTTATTCTTTGATTCATGTATCTTGCATATTGATGTGATTGGTTAAAGTAGCTTGAAGAGTTTGGAATTGAATTGCATTACTGTTAAACAATTATTCACCCCCATCTTAGTGGTGTGTACTTGTATCAAATTCATTATGATGAGTGATCAGTTATATGCATAAATGTGATAGGTTTTGTAGAAGATTTATGTTATAAATATTGATTAAAATTGATTTGGGTAAGTTTTATGAATGGAGATTTAATATAGTTTGCATATCTTAAGATTTCATTTGTAAATGATCCATCGACTATAGAGGAAAAAAATCAATTTGGTTTTTGTTGAGGATTAAATTTTGTGTATAGGCATTTATCTCCATGCCTGGGCATTACATATATATAATCCTATTATAGTGTGAAAGCCATTTCTTTATGTTTTGTGATGCTAAGTTGGATGGGCACATATGTTTATATTATGAGAATTTGATGGAAAGGGAAGTGGGGAAAACTACATTCAACTGGTTTAAATTATATATGCATAAATATATATTAAAATAATATATATATATATATATATATATATATATATTTATAATTAAAATGGTTTATATTTTATATGTATAAATTTGTAATTTATACAATATAATATTATATATTATATTATTACTATATAATCAAAAAATTATATAGTGGGCAGTGAACCTTGAAATGTGAACAACCTATGTAAATATAACAAGGTATTTACTATTTAAAATATATCATAATATGAAATTTGTTAAGACAAATATAAATTAAATGCCCTGTAAATATATGGTTTGATTATAAACATTATTTTATACTCTGTGAACAAATTACATAAGGGCAGAGGTTTTTATTACATTTCTTAATATTTGGGTTTCTTAGGTGAAACAAAAATATTATAAACCGTATGAGGAAATTATCAGAATATGTTTGAAAATGATGATTTGTGTTAATACCTATTTTTTTTTATTTTAAAATTATGTAAAATGGATAATTAGTGTCTTTCATTGATTTAGTTGGTTTTAGGAGAAACCAAGCTTAACCATTTTGGAAAATGTCTGATAAATATTTGTTTCTTAAATGTACTTATTTTATACAAATAATTGAATTATGCTTAAATTATATATTGTAAATAAGTTAATATAGACTTTTGTTGTCATATTTGGTTGGCATGGGATTGTCAATGTATGCTTATTACATCAGATATTGCATGTAATTGATCTTGATCCATAGATTAGTTTGCCTAGATGGTGAGCTTATGATTGGGATTAAATAGCTATTATGTTTATTATAGAGTTTGCATTGATGTACGACCAAGCAATGAGATGGTTTCTCAATCTTGGATGGGTATGTATAACCCGATCAAGTTATGTGTTATGAATTTGACTAATATGGATAACTAATGTTATTTAAAAACTTGAGTCAAATTAATGTTAGATTAACATTGTCAATTCATATGTATGATTTTCATATTGTGTGATATCATAGCTTAAATGCATTTTTATTTATGATACACATTATGTAGTATAATCTTACAACACATGGGTGTACTCACATATCGAGCAGTATTTATTGATATTTGATATTGCATGCATGATGTTAAATTCCTTTGATACGTATACCCAGATGGTATGGTTATGTAAGGACTCTCAAATCAAGAAGAAAAGAATACTTAATCTATAGATAGGTAACACATCTTTATGTAGATATTGTACCTGAGAAGATAATATTATGATTTGGATTTTCTTGGAGGTATATAAACTATTTGATACCCTTTCTATAGGTAGCTAAATATATAGTATGGTAGTATAGGAGGACACGATAATGATGTTGGATATCAATATTCCTAGTTTATACATATTTTATGTAAGTGATAGGGTTTTAAATATCATTGAGTCTTCTCTCTATAATTAAGGAATATATTTATACCTTTCCCTTACATGCCTTTCAATGAGGAAACTACTAAGTAAACATTTATACCTTTAGTAGTTTGGTAAATCTACATCTAGCCCTGATTTTTTACATGTAGGATACATAATAGATATGTATGGTATCTCAAGGAATGATCATGGGAATAGGAAAATAACCTTGATAGGTATTCCTTAGTATGACATCTACTATAAATGTTAGTGAAGTAAATAACCTTTTTGTAGCAAAGTATTTTTATGCAAACTTGTCAACATGATCAAGTTTGTCACATCTTGTAAAGATAAAAAAATATATGCAATATATTTCATGAGAAAGTTAAATGTGAAAGTGACTAGAAATTTATAGAATAACATATCACATCATGAGGTGTGCCTAGAGATTATGTTCTTTGTAGATTGTTATTGAAGGTATACTCAGATAGTATAATCTTGACTTGCTTTATTATTATGGTTGGGTGTAAGATTGTTATTGGTGTTGAGTTGGATACTCAAACACAAAGACCTATGATAGTATGGGATGTCATAGAGTTTTATAGTATGAAAATTACCTAGATGGTACATACTATATATGTTATATCTTGACCCATACCTAAATAAATATATGAGTTATGGTTATTAATGTTTGTGTAGAGTGATCATGAACTATGATAGTATGGAATATCATAGGATACTTTAGCTTAGATGTATATACTCAGGTAGTACATAATATAGTTATATATTTGGACTCTCACCTAAATTAATTATCTTAATAATTTTATTGGTTATTACTTGAGAAATATATTTATATCAGTTAGTGGGACAAAATGTATGCATGCATATAATCTTGAGAGTATAAATGAATGATAGGTTCGACTATTATGTAATATATAAATTACTTTATTTTATATACTTATCTTATTTTTGTGCCTAGCATGTGACTATCTATGGAAATATAATTGTAGATTCCTTCATCATTGTTACTATCTAGGTTATGTGAGAGTGCTTAGGTAAGCACACAACCCTAGATAATAAGGTGTTATATTTGAGTGTATCACTTAGCTATGGGATTGTAGACTTGAGATTTAAAATCTCACCTATGTCATGAGTAGTTTTTCCCCTATTTTGGCTTAGAGTCCCAACCCCATTGGTGATGTCATCTTGTGGAGGAGACCATCGCATTTGAAAGGAGAACTACATTGAACCTTGATTCCAAAGAGCAACTAGGTAGGCTACCCAATATTGTGTGGGGCATTGGGTCTATATCATTAAGATAGGGTAGGGTAAACCTGATTACATAACAATTTATGTGAATGGTTGAATTAGTACCAATTCTTAGTATGGAAATTTAGATTGTGCTAATGTTCCTAGTGAGATAGTAAACTTTATGTATCATGCTTTTTATTCTATTGATTATAGTGTTGGATATTGAGTCTATTACTACTTGAATTTTTTTATTAAATGAATGGATAAAGGATTATAGAAACTATGGTTGATTTAATGTTCAATATTTAGTTAAAAAAAACTTACTACATTTTCTTAGAACAATTAAGAGGGTTGTTACAGGGATTTGGAAGTTATTTTATCCATTCAACCATTACTTAACACTTTAAAACCTCCCAATTCATTGGGAAACTTCCTCTCACTTAATTATTTGGTACATTGGATCTTCAAGGGTACTCTTAGGTTCCCACTCACTTCACTCCATAGATAGGCCTATGTACCTTTAAGAATTTACAGATCTTGAGTAGAATTCATGATCCTATAAAAAGTTTAAAGGTATCAATTTATCATTTGAATATAAAGGTGACTTCCATAAAGCTTCTTCCTTGAGTAATTGAATTTTTCTAGGGTATGTAGATATTTCCATACAATTTACCCTAGTATTAGTTATGTGTGTCCATTAATTCATAGTTGTAGGTAGTCACTTTAGGTGTCCTGATGTAATATGTCTAGCATTAGGTAATTAAACACTAATATATCATCAAATCCTAGTTTGATCTTCATGAACTTCACTTTATTACCAACTTTGATCTTTACCTTTCTCACATATCACTTCACATCACCATGATGGTTGTAGGTGGTCATTTACTTACCTTGTACAAGAAATTAGGATGATGAAGTGATTAGGCGAGTTGGAAAAGACTAAACCTTGAAACTTTTATCACTTATTTGAAACCATTACACTATTCATATTACCCAAGACCAAGGCCTTGATGCTCACTTCCAAAACTCAATCATTATGAGGATTTTCAACCTTGCTATATAGATTGAGGACATTTATATTAGAATATGTAAAGTGAAGCCCTATTTGAACAAACACATGCCATTACATTTGATTTTGAAATATTTGACCCTCACCCTCCATTCAATCCTTGCATTTCTTGCATAAAAACCTTGTTCATCATGACATCCTTTGAATAATATTCATGTTGAGTACTATAAATGGTAATTAGACTATGTGTACAAACTAATGGCAGATGGGAGAATGGTCTTAAGAGGGAAAAAGTTGCTATAAGATCCTCATTAACCCTATATGATAAAATATCTTGGAGAAACATTAATTTTCCCATAAAGAGTGTTGAATATCATGAAAAAAAGAAGGAAAATATTACCTTAAATTTCTCAAACTTACCTTAACTTTTTCTAGTAAAGGAAATGCAATGTTTCCTTCTCTCCAATAGTCTTAGCTATTCATGATTGAACTCTTCATAGTTTCATTGTTTATTGAAATGGTCAAGATGATATCATATAGTATTATTGAACTCTAAATTATACCCCCAAACAAGTCATCTACCTCCTCAATATCTATGTTTCATAGAACCATTATAGGTGAAGATCTATTATTTTTGCATGGCTTAAGGATGTATAACACATATGTATGACTATAATGATCTATAACACCTTGAGAGATATCAAAGAATTGGATTCATAATTTTAATATGGATAATAATGATATGATGATAATGTAATATGGAAGATGAGAATGGAGATGGAGTGATAATCTCTCAACTATGATGAATGATAGTGTGAAAGACATGAAAATGGAATGAAACATGGGGGATGAAAAGGAACACGAACCCACAATACATAATAGTCTTACAGGATCATAGACACCTCTATTTATATGCCTTAATATAATATAATAGTTTTGAGGCTCTTAAAAAGGCATACACTATGTATAAATAAACCTAGGATTCATCAAAATACCTTAATATATGTTAAGTTTCCTTAACATTTGCCAAACTAGAACTGTGAGGATGTTTGAGGGCAAATGATGGTTTCTAATCCATGATATCTTAAGGAACCTTGAGACACTTATGTGAAGGATAATTGTCATGAATGAAATATTACGAACAAAACCTTAATGAGTCCTAATATCTTTGGATCCATCATGAATTATACAACCTCTCTACCCTGTCTAGAGACTAAAGATTTGGTAGTTGATGTGTTATTAAACTATATACACTCACTCAAGTGGATAAAACTATTAGGGAGGCTATTAAAGGTATATTTAAGACCTAAATAACTAGGATCAATTAGTATTTTGGTCAAAATAAATAGAAACTTCACAAAATTGCACCACTCTTCTTACCTTGTATAGATGCAAATAGTGAATGGAACCCTTAAGTTCTTATCCTTTGTTCATAAATTTAAGAAGACAAAAATAGAAAATAATACCCATGATTGGAAGGTCATGAGGTCTAGTCTTTTTTTCAAGAGATCAAATCTACTTTCTCTCTCTATTGTATGGATTAAACATAAACCTAAGGTGATCTTGTAATCTGCCAATGAACAAGCATGGAAAACACATCAATTTTGGTCTTCTCAAGCCTTTAAACCTTCTAATATCTTCACCATGTGTTTGTAACCAATTTTTATTACATATCTAATACTCCTCCTAAGTGAATCTATAAGTATGAATCTATACCATTTAAAAATAGTGTCAAAACCTACAAATTCGCATTCATTTCCTCATCTTTCAACTTCAAACCATATTTTAGGGAAACATAAAGAAAAATACTGGTCAAAATAATCTTCAAGGTAATGAATACACCAAGGAGAGAAAAATTTATCTCCTTTCACACTTTGGAGCTCTTTTGGTGGCCAAATAACCTTCTAAGGTCATAGAAGAGACACTTTTCAAAGCAATACCTATGTGACTAAGCAATATAATGACCATGGGGTTATTTATAGATTCTATGAATAATTTAGGGGCATTTTAAGATCATAATTTTCCATTTAAAGATAGAAACCTTCACTTTTAGACCACATACCCATACTTTCACAAGAATATTGCTAATGAATATCATGGAAAATTATCTTATAACCTTCTTAAAAGTTGTTCATGATGATTTTATATATGTTTTATCAAATAGACTTGCACCCTTGTGAAGGTATTTTTAGGCCTTCATAGTCTTCTAAAACATGGAAATAATCCTAGGCTGTGGGTGGCCTAATTTGAATAAGTGATAGGATTTTCTTCCTTGTCAAGCCTTGATTCTTACCTAGTTACTAGTTGATCAGATTATATAGGTCATGTTATATGTTTGATGTCTTTTGGATAAAGTTATAGTAGATGTAAGTGGCTGGTTAGTTCCTTGAATCATGCCTATTCTATCATTTCCCTCAAGCTTTGATCACTAGATAAAACCTTTTCATGAAATATTGATGCATAAGAGTCAATTAGAGTTGAAGATTCAATCTTTTGTTATTTAATTAGTGTTTTATAAGCTCAAATTGAGTAGATGAACTAAAATATAAGTGTATCACCATCACTAGATAGGATTTTCTTTCAATTTTCTTTCTTACCTTTTTCTTTTCCCTTTTCCTAGGAGTTTGTATCATAGAGTAGAGATCTTAATTGATACACCAAAGGGAGATATCCCTTAGAATCTAGAGGTTCAATCCAATTATTAGGCCACCCATAGTCTAGGATTGTTTCCATGTTTTAGTAGATTATGAAGGCATGAAACTACCTTCACAAGGGTGTGAGTCTAGTTAATAATAGTTTTTGGCATGCTCAATGGGACACTTACTCCTTGGCATAGCTAAAGTTTGGAGTTGAGAAGAAGCATTTGTAGTAGAGGAGAATATCTATCTTCATCACAAGCTAAAGATTCTTCAGGTTGTAGAGTTCATCAAATCATTTAGGAAATTCTTTCATGCCAAATTTTACTATGAGGTTAGATAGCAAAGGTATTCATTTTAAATTTATTGAATTATCTTCTACATCATATAAAATATCAAGGTTTATTAGGAAAAACCCATATCCTCAAAAATAATATTTATCTCCTGGTTATCCTACTATCCTAATCACTACAACCGGTAATATCTAAATGGCTATCATGAACTAGGTGTTTCTTCCATTCAATAAAAGTAGCCCACTAAATTTATCCTAATTTGATGACATTTCAGTGTTTTCCCTCAAGAGCATCACATTATTCTTAAGAGAAAATCCAACAAGCCCAATTGAGCATATCCAAGATGTAGCTAATCTCTGTTCAGTCCATAATATTGTTGAGGATAATATTGCTATTAGATTGCTTGCTACTTACTTTAAAGGAAAAACATTGAAATGGTATAGAAACCTACCACTGTATTCCCTTTCTACCTAGGATGAATTAGGTGCAGCCTTAGTCAAGCAATTTGAAGACAAATCTGATCACCTCTCTTTGGTTGAATAATTAACTACCATAAATAGAGCTCCTCATGAGTTTATGTCTGACTTTAATTTCAAATTACAAAAAGACATTGAATAGGATACCTATGTTGATTAGGCCATCCTTTGAATATGCATTCTTGTACTATTTGAAAGCCCTTAACTCCAACATTAGTGTGATGATACAATTAATGGGTAGTACTACCTTACCAGATGATTATGAGGTTGCAATAAGGGTAGATAATAGTTTGATACAACATGGTAAAGTTTTTCTAAGGCCTCCAATTCCTATATTCCCAAAATTGAATTCTATACTATCCCCTCAAGTTCCTCAAATTCCTCAAATTCCATCCTTAGCTCTTATTCTATTACCTCAAGATCAAATTACAACCCCTACTAGTCAAGCTAGTAAGATAGGAGAGTTGAAAGGCTTGTTACAATCCTTTAGGAATGAAATAGTTAAAATTTAGAGACACAAATATTAGGCTAATAGGCCCTATAAACAACAAAATTAGACCACCTTATCAAACATAAGGAACCATAACTCTATCTTATCCATATGTTTCCCTTGATCTTAATGCTCCATCAAATTTAAAGGCCATTGTTCCCACCCAACCTCAAAATAAATTGATGTAGGATTCAGGTTGGTAGTCCTTAAATCTCAATGATGCTCAAAACCAAGCCTTGGTATCACAAAACATCACTATGCCATAAATGACATAAGAAGAGTTTTCTTTTCAAGGAGGTCATCACCAAGATACAAGTTTGGAATCATAAGGAGAGACTAAAAAATTTAAAGGGCATCCTGATGTCATTAATGTAAATTGGCAAGTGGATGATCATGTTGCTTTTATTCAGGGTGTTGAAACTAACAATACAAGTGGTCAAGTTGTAACTATAACTAGAGATAAAATAAGAGACATTTATGAGATTTAAGAGGTAAAAAATGCTTCAAGTAATCTTAATGTTGTTTATAATAGTACAAAAAAAAAACTTTCTGCCCCTACGACTTAAAAAAATTAGAATATAGAGGCTAGTAAAGTTCATCAAATACCTCTAGTTCGTGAGTAGCCAGTGCTTCAAAAAGTGCAACCAAAGTTTTTTGGCTCTTAGTTTATTAATATTAAGTAGATGAAGAAGTATAATATTATCATTATAATTTGGGATTTTATTTCCATCCTAGGAAAAAAATATATGCTCATCCAAGAGCTTTCACCTCTCAAATTATCTCCAAAACCATTTGAGAAAGAAGGTGTTGCCTTAACTAATATGGATCAGCCAATTAAGAAATAAGTACATCAAGTAAATAAAATGGTAAAGTGGAAAAAACTGAGGTAAAATAAAATAAAACTCCTCTTTTCTACCTTTCTTTGATAGTGGGTGATACTTTGGTTTATAACTATATAGTAGATAGTGGAGCTAGTAGTACAGTCATTCCTAAATAGATTATAGACAATCTCAACCTTGTTTATGAGCCAAAAAATAATGGGTTATTTCAATTTTATGGGTCACAAAAAAATATGGTAGGAATCATCAAATATCTGAAATTGACATTACATGCTTGTCCCAGTGTTACTATTCAGTAGGATGTTGTTGTTGTAGACTTGCATCCTTACTTTGTTATGTGCCTTTCAAGGGACTTCACCTCAAATATTGGGAGATATTTATTAGATGATTAAACTTATTTAATTTTTAGAACCAGGTATGGTACCAAGGTAATGATTCATTCTAAACCTATTACATGTTTCCATATGGATCCATATATGTCAAGTGTTGTGAACAGTAGCTGTATCATCTTGGATGATGTACTATAAACTAATGGAGTAGAGAATGAATCACCTTTAGATAGAGTTCCAGATTTGTTTCTTGATGAGTGGGATTATAATTTACATGATAATTATCCTTATAAGCTAATTTAAGGACTCAATTTGTATTTCATTCATGAGAATGATGTACCAATTTCAGCCATGGTTAAGGATGATGAATCTAGTGAAGGTTTGTGGCAATTATTACTTGATGGATCAAGGAATAAACATGGTACCAAGGCTATAATGATGTTTTTTTATAAAAAAAATCAAATTTATTTCTCTTCTATTAAGTTTTTTTTTAGTTTTTCAAATAATTTTGTAGAGTATGCGGCACTAGTTCATAGTTTGTAGTGGGCTAGGAAGATGAAAGTCAACACCTTACAAGTTTTTGGTGATAGTTAACTTATAGTTCACTACGTAAAAGGTTTAAATGTATGTAAAAATTTATTTCTTAAATATTACAAGCATATAATATGGGATTTACTTGAATATTATTTTAATATTTTAACATTCAAGCAATACCAAGAGGTGAGAATAAACATCCAGATAGGCTGCTACCATTAGGGCACAATTTAGTATCCTAGATGATATAAAAAGTGATAAAATTTAGTCACATATATAGGTGGTTATAAGGCCCTCTACTTTAGGTAATCATGATAATTAGCAAGTGTTCGAAGATGATAATCAAATTGTGAGATTTTTGCAAGAGGAGGCTGAGTTTTCTTCCAAAAAACCAATCATAGTTTTTGTAGCAGTATGGTGATCAGGTTGTGAAACTAAAAACAAATAAGTATCACAAGGGATTGGTAACAATTGATAACATTTTTATTGTTGATGTTGAGTTAAGGAATGAGAAGTCATCCTTGTCAATAAAATAAGAGCATGATGACAATGTAGAGATTACAACTAGTAAGAATTTGAAGTTAGGTAAGGTATGCACTCCATAAAAGGAAGCTTTCATTGAGTTATGAAAAAGTTTTGCTGATGTATTTTCATGGAAATAAAGTGATCTCAAGGGATTTTACCCAAGTTTAGCTCAACACACCATTGAGTTAGAGGATGAAACTAAACCAGTGAGTCAAAGACAAAGGCCCATCAATCCTAAGCTTGAGTCTTTGATGAGAGCTGAGCTTCACAAGCTCATAGACTTAGTTATTATATATACAATCAAGAACTCAAATTGGGTGGAAAATCTTGTTCTAGTATAGAAGAATAATGGTGATATTATATTATGTGTTGACTTTTGTGATTTGAATAGGGCTTCACTTAAAGATCACTATGCATTTCCATCAATGGAACAAATTTTACAATTGGTTGTAGGTTCAGAGAGGTTTTATTTTTTGAATGGATATGGTGGCTACAATTATATTTTGGTCAAGGAAGAGGACCAATTTAATACATTCTTCATAACCAAATGCAGTACATTTGCATACAGAAAGATGCCCTTCAGTTTATCTAATGCTAAAGCAACCTTTCAGAGATCCATGGATATGGCATTCCAAATCCTTATTAACAAGTTTGTACTTTTTTTATTTCAATGATATAATAATTTTTTCAAATATTTTAAGTGATCACATGGTTCATCTCAAGCAAGTGTTTGAAAGGTATAGGCAATTTGGGGTATCTCTAAATCCCAAAAAATGTGTCTTCTCAGTTCATGAAGGTAAGCTTCCTGGCCATGTGGTTCCAAAGTATGGTCTAATCATAGATTATGAAAGGATAGACTCCATTCTTTCACTCTTCTTGGCTAAACACAAAAAGGCTATGCAGAGCTTCTTTGGGAAAATCAACTTCATAAGTATTTTTGTTTTCAAAATTTTACCATTTTAAATAAGTTACTTACAACCATGATAAAGAAGAATCAGAGCTTAAAATGGTCCAAAGGAGTAAATATTTTTGAAGATATTATGAAATCCACATCTAGTGGTCCTACACTTATAAACCTAAATGTCATAATGGATTTCATTTTGTATACATATGCTAACATGGACACCATTTTAAGCATTCTTATGTAGCAAAATAATGAGGCTTTGGAGAAACCAATATCCTTCTTTAGTCAAGGATTGGAAGAGTATGAATCAAGGTAATATTTTGTTGAAAAATATTTAGTTTTAGTTATAAGGTCTCTTAAAAAATTTAGATACATATTGTCTAAAAATAAGATACACCTAATGGTTTCTCATCTGATCATCAAGGAGTTCCTTTTGAACAAAGATATAAATGAGAAGAGGGATGGTTAGATAACCAAGGTAATGGAGTATTATGTGTAAATTAAGGCCAAAAATATGATTAGAGGCAAAGGAATTTTTTATCATCTATCTCAAGACTTGAAAGAGACTAATGAGGTTGTTTTGGTGTCAAATGATGAAGAGGTTGTAGCTGGTCATACCTCACATTCAAGCTAGTTTCATGACTTGGTAAGCTATTTCCAAGATGGTATTTATCCCTCTCATCTAAGTGATTAAAAAATAAGATATTTTATTTTTCAATAAATTCCATTCTTACTTATTGATGGTGTTTTGTTCAATAAAGATATCAATGGCATGTTGTTAAGATGTATAGAGCCAAGCCAGACTCATATATTGCTTGAAGAATTCCATGATGGACATGGTGGAGGAAATTTTTATATAAGAGATACATATTTTGAGAACACAAGAGGTGGGTACTATTGGCCTAGTATATTTAGTGATTGCCATGCATGGGTAAGGAAGTGCAAACAGTGTGCTATGTTTGTATGAAAAGTGAAACTTGTAGCCTTACCTCTTTAACCTATTGCGGTGGATCAACCCTTTGTCCAATGGGGATTGGAATTTATTGGTATCATAAATACTTAATGTTTAGTAAATAAATGGATTATAACTACTACAAATTACTTCACACATTGGATAGAAGCAATGGCATTGAAAGAAGCAAATGAAACCAATGTTCTAGATTTTTATGAAAGTTTGCTTACTAGATTTAGAGTTCCTTCAACTATTATTTCTGATAATACAATGGCTTTGGTGGGAACCAAGATCATCCAATGGGCTATCCAACATGGATTTTATCTTATCACTTCATCAAACTATTATACACAAGACAATGGCCTTACTAAATCTATGAATAAGAACTTATTGAAGATCATAAAGACTATTGAAGAAAATCAGAGATCATAGCATCTCAAGTTGAAGTCAAATCGATGGGATGATAGGATCACCTACAAAATATCAATAGCCAACTCTCCATACAAGTTGGTATATGGTAAGGAAGAAAGGTTACCCATTTCTCTTGAGTTTCTTGCTTTAGAACTAATGCACCAACTTGAATTGTTGGAGAATGAGCCCATGGAGATTAGGTACGTTGAGCTTATGGAGTTGGAAGATATAAGAAATAAGTCCATGCTATCCATGGAAATTCATCAAGAATAAGTGAAGAGAGCTTTTGATAAGGGAGCTTCTTCATGAAGTTTCAATGAAGGAGATTTGATCCTCAATTGGGATGAGGATAGAGATAAATAGGAAGGCACACTAAGTTTGATTCTCTTTAGAGTGGACCATACACAATATCCAGTTATAAATCCCACAATGCCTTTCAACTTACAATGATGGATGGTGAGGAGCTTCCAATCCCAATCAATGGGATATATTTAAAACATTGCTACTGAAAAGCTAAGTTCCTTATGCATAGTTGATTTGTTTGTTTTCCTCCAAGTGTTTTTTAAGCACATTAGTTTATTTTTGTTTTGTCCCAAATAAGTGCTTGTTTACACATTTTCTTTGTTTAGTTTGTTTTACTATTTTGTGTGTTTCCCTTCTTATTTTAGAGGATGAAGGTTATCTCATGCCTAGTTAAAAGGGAAATTTGTAGTCATGGATCAAATTTTTCATTACTTTATGAGTCTAGGAGTCATGTAAATGGTCTGGTTCTTAAGCATAAAAGGTATGATTCCTAGCTGAGTCACAAAAATGTTAGTAATTTTGGCCTGTCAAGGCGAAATTACTATCCCTATTATCTAAGACTTTTGTTGGAATGGTAAAATTTCCCCTGTAGTTGGTTAGTTATGGTCTTATTAGTCTAAATCCCAAAGAAAGAAGAAGTGGAGAATTTGATTAATCAAAAGTACAAGTTTATTTTCCTTCAAGAATATTTTTCACCAAGTGTTTATTCTTTTAGAGGTTTTTTTTTAGGGTTTTTATCTAAGTGTTAGGAATTATTTCAAAAAATTTGTCTGAAGCAATTTTCTTGAAGGATATCTTTGTGAAGGGATTGTTTCAGACATTTTGTCTGAAACATCTTTTCTGAAGGGTATTTTTCTTAATAAAAGGGTTCATTTTCAATTTTTCCAAAGGTTTCCTTTCAAAAGTGTCGAAGGGTTCTTTTCAAAAAGGTAAAGACCATTTCAAAATTTCTGAAAGACCATTTCAAAAGTTCTAAAAGACCATTTTAAGTGTTCTAAAAGACCATTTCAAAAGTTCCAAAAGATCAAGAATTTTGAAGAATATTTTCAAAGGGAAAGGTACTTTTTGATAATTTTGAAGGGTATTTTCAAAGGAAAAGGTGATTTTTGAGAATTTCAAAGGGAAAGATGCTTTTCAAGAATTTTGAATTGTCCTTTTCAATTTTTATAAATGTTCCATTTCAATTTTTATGAAAGGTCATTTTCAAAACTTCTAAATGGACATTTTAAAATGTTGAGGGGCACTTTTCAAAATCTAAAAGATCCTTTGCAAAAAATATAAAATGCACTTCTAGGCAAAACAGTCCATTTTCAAAGTTTCAAAGAGTCCAAGCAAAAGCTTGAATACATGATTTCATTCAAAAAAATTATTCATGGGAAAGGTCTAAGAAAAACTTCTAAAGACACGATTTCCTTTTGACAAATTATCTGTGGGAAAGTGCATAAGGAAATAAGCCACAAAAAAATTGTCAAATAAAAGTTCATCTCAAAGTACAAAAATAATTCCTTTAGGAGAAAAGTCCAAAGAGGAAAGCTCAAAGATAAAAGTCTAAAAAAAATAAGTCCATGTAAATAGACAGAAATAAAAACTTTGAAGAAATAAATAGAAACAAATAGCTGAAACAAAAAGCCACAAAGAAATAGCCCGAAGAAATAAATATAAATGAAGAGCCTAAGAGCTAAAGGCCAAGGAAATTCAAGGAGATAACATGGAGTTTCAAATGATACATATCTAATCTTAACATGGAATTTAATGAATTCTTCAATTTTCAAAGCCCCTTTTCATGTAAGTGAAGGCCAATTGGAGTTCATTGGTCTTGAGTTTGAGTTGACTTTTTGTCAAAGTGTCACATCTATTCTAATTATCTTGTTAATTGAAGTATTTTAACACTTCAAACTTGTTCAAATTGAATTTCATCACCTAAGGATTGGTGTAGCATCATTTCATGTAGGATAGAGTTACTTGGAGTTGACTAGACAAGGCTTATCATGTATTTTCCTTGTTTTCCATGTAAATAAGGACTTTCTTTGTTTCAACGCAACTTCCAAACATATCAAGTGGAGTTTCTCTTTGAATATTTGGTGTATATTTCCATGCATGAAGGAGATTAGTCAAAGATAGACCCACCATCCTTTTTTAATACCAAAGAGTTATTTCATGTAAGACATAGGGAAAAAGGATATTATTTGAAGGCTTGGTTATCTTTTGATAGCTCAAGTGGAACTTGTGTGATGTGGGAGTTGATCTCCTCTATTATTTTTAATGCCAATTTCTTGGCTTTGGTATGCTTTGTATTATATAAGTTGTCTTTTCAGCCACTTAGAATGATCCCTCTCTTGATAAGACCAGATTTTATCAAGATTGAGTTTTGTAACCTTTTTAGATAAATAAAAGGACTATTTTTAGAATTTAGTGGCCTGGTATAGTGTATTTATGTCAGTGATTTTCATATGTGATAGAATTTTATTCCTTGTCATGTCTTGATTCTTACCTAGTTACTAGTTGATTAGATTATGCAAGTCATGTTCTATGTTTGATGTCTTTTGGCTGAAATTACAATAGATTTAAGTGGCTGGTTAGTGCCTTGAATCAAGTGTATTCCATCATTTCCCTCAAGTTTTGATCACTATATAAAACCTTTTCATGAAATATTGATGCATAGGAGTCAATTGGAGTTGAAGATTCAGTCTTTTCTTGTCTAATCAGTGTTTTAGAAGCTCAAATTGAGTGGATGAACCAAAATATAGGTGTATCACCATCATTATATATGATTTCCTTTCAATTTTATTTCTCACTTTTTTCCTCTTCCCTTTTCTTAGGCTTTTGTAGCATAGAGTAAATATCCTAATTGATACACCAAAGGGATTTAGCCCTTAGAATCTAGAGATTCAATATGTTGATTAGGCCACCCATAACCTAGGATTATTTCCATATTTTAGTAGACTATGAAGGCCTAAAACTACCTTCACAAGGGTGTGAGTCTAATTGATAATAGTATGTTCATCACCCTTTTAAAGGCTTATATCCCACTATGCTTCAAAATACTGAATACATCAAAGAATCTCATAGTGAGTCTTTAATTACCTTCTTCAACCATCTTAATTCATTAGGTCTAGATAATAATACCACTTCAATTCATTGTCAAAGACATCTAAATATTATCACACACCATGAGGAAACCTAAGACATGAGACTCATACCTCTTTCACTTGAAAACTAATGAACAGTCCTTCAAGTTTCCCTGATTCTTCAAAATACATGACAACTATGAGGTTTTCATAATAGACCAAAGATCCCAATACTTAGTTTGACACTTTTATAGGCCTAAGGATAGTAAGTATTCAACAATTATTTTACATTTTGATGTTATGTTTGCACATTATATTGGAATATCATGCAATTATCATATATGCTCTAGCTAACACATTTTTTAGATTTATTTTCTTTTGAGGAGAGTTATTGGATAGGTGAACAACTATCCTCCAAAGAGGTGGAATTCATAACGGTTTGTCATAGGGATCAGGCTCCTACATTGTTATTCACATATTATTTTCAGTATATAGGCTCAGTTTTAGAAATTAGACATAAGAAAAAATAGGGACTCATAAAGTAGTTTAGTCAACTAGATTTTAGACCAGATAAAAATTAGCATTTAGATTGGGACACTAGCTCCATAGGGTGCTACTATCCACTACATGTCACTATTGTCTAGTATCCTTAGCTTCAAGGTAGTCTAGATTAGCCAAAATAGTATACCATATATAGTACATATTTACATAGATATAATCACATGTTTGATAGTTAAGTTTAGATTTTGCTTAGATACAATCATTTCATCTCATATTCATATTATTTACTCATATTAGGGGCATGATTCATGGCATGATCACTCCCACATTATGTTCACACACACACACACACACACACACACACACACACACACACACACACACACACATCCTTAGCTTCAAGGTAGTCTAGATTACCCAAAATAGTACACCATATATAGTACATATTTACACAGATACAATCACATGTTTGATAGTTAAGTTTGGATTTTGCTCAGATACAATCATTTCATCTCATATTCATATTATTTACTCATATTATGGGCATGATTCATGGCATGATCACTCCCACATTATGTTCACACACACACACACACACACACACACACACACACACACACACACACACACACACACACACACACACACACACACACACACACACACACACACACACACACACACACACACACACACACACACACACTCGCACGCACACGCACACGCACACGCACACGCACGCACACGCACACGCACATGCACACGTACATGCACACACACATGCACACGCACACACACAAGCACACGCACACACACACACACGCACACGCACACACAGACATACTCAGTTCAAAATCAATATACTTAGATATCAAATTGGGGGCATGTACATGACACATAGTTTCTATATTCTTGGTTACACACATGTTAATTAGATGGGATGGAAAAATCCATTTCATTATTTACATGACACAATTAATATCATATTTAATATTTTCATCAATTTCATGCATTACTCCATCTATAGTGGTTAGCATTCTTGAGTGGCCTAGAGCTGCCTAATGTACTCGAGTGGTCATAGAGTTGACATACACAATTATATATACCTAGTTAGTTACTTTAATCACTTTACATGGTAAAATTTTAGATTCATATACTTCACATGGGTTATAAATGATAGATTCACATCCTAATAATTTATTGAGCCACCCATATGAGATGGTTAAACACACTCATAGTCTTATACAATTTATTCATAGGTCATGATCCACCAAATAGGTATGGGTAATGATGGATTCAGAAATGGATTGAGTTTTTGAGCCACCCACATATGAGTATTGAATAATGTATCATCTCAATCCAATATTTTCAATGATTTGACCACTATTTCCACTCACACACATAGGTTGTCACCAGGTTCATGCATTGGTTTGCATACCCAAGAAGGTGTTTTTATTCCTTTCTTCTTTTTTATCTCTTTAATTATATTTACTAAGTTACTTTATTCATAATAATATTTTAATTTTGATAATCTATTAAGTAATGACTAATTTTTTCATGTTTCATTGCAAGTCATTGGTTTGGATAATATTTCACATATGCAAACCTAGATTTACCTACCCAAACTTAGCTACACAAGTTTCACTTCCTAGGTAAGTCTAGTTATGCTTCTTTTCCATTTATAATATTCATTTTACTTTTATTCATTTCTATCATAAGGGGGGGGGGAGGGAATTTAGTCACCTAAAATTGGTATTTGGATGCTAAGAGTGTTGAGACACCATATTCCTAGTTTAGCCCTAGAATTATCCTTTAGCCTTTATCACATTATTCCAACCATTATGCAGACCATATACATCTTATATCAACTCAAACATATTCTCAAAAATGCATTCCCAAATCCTAACTCATTATTCCCAATATCTTGCTAGTTGGACATTATCACCACATTAAGGAAATTAGAGCCACGTGGTGCTATTGTCCCAAACTTTGCACTAGTGTTCCTTTCCATAAATCTCTTGAATAGATATATTTTCAAATATATGCCCCTCTTAAGTTCAGCCTAAGCACATTTTAGTATCAATGCAAGCTAAAAATCACTATATATACAAGACTATTAGACTTATATCTGCTAGATGGAAAATAGATGCAAAAATCCTATTCAAATAGGAAATAAGTTGAGCAAAATCAAGGTATTTGATCCCTATTCTATCCTAATTCTACATAATACCATCTACATCTACCCTGAATCCCAATTTCAAATATTTCCTATCTCAAACACACTCAAGACATTCAAGATCACTCTCATTCTATCATTTACTTTCACTTATACCAAGCACTAGGTGGGAGAGCTACATCAAGCTTGATCCCTCTTCAAAGTATTGGTATGTAGGAAACTCTATTCATAGTAGGGTATTTAGGATGTCCAACCTATCCAAATAATGAACACATATTTTTAGCTCATGTCATGCTTATAAGGATAATTAAGCTTTACACATTAAATTAGTTATTCTAGGAAGAATACAAAGTTTCATATTTCATGCATGCAAGAACAAAACCCAAAAACACAGACATAGGTACTCCCAAAAACTAGGAATAGTCTTGAAAAGAGGACACTAGCACTATTTTTAAGACACTAGAGAAATATGAAACTATTGTCTAGGTGGGGCACTACTATCCATTAAAGAATCAAACCTAAGGACCCTATTGATGACACTCAAACGTATTTGTAACCCAATTTTTGGAACTCAGATCTTTCATGACAATTAATTTTCAAATAAGCCTCTATTTTCACATATTTTTTACTATTTTTAGAAAGTTAAAGAAAATCAAAATATATAATAAATTAGTGGATATTTATTGCATATTATTTCACTAATTTTGGTAAATTATCCCTTAATCTAACTTGGGATTTACATAGGTAAAACCCTAAAAGGTTAAATTAATATCAAGGATGTATTTTTTTATTTATTCCTTATTCATGTAGCACAACATACTTAGTTTTTAGGAGGTAATATATATTTTTTAAACACATGGAACATTAGTGGTTATGAAAAATAGTAGTTTGGTCTTTTCTTTGTAGTTTTGACTTTTGGTTGACTATGTTATGCCATCTTCATTATAAAAATTATGTAGTTACCTATAATGGAATGGTTGAAGAAAATTTTGGTTATTATAAAAGAGTGGTTATTTGTATTAATGTGTTTTTTAGTTGTTGGGACTTTTTATACTATTAAATTTATTTCAAAATCCTTTACCCTATATGGACCCAGGGGTGAGAGGCCACTCTCATCTATAGGCCCATAGAGGTGATCTTTATGTCGAAACATTTCTTGAGTAGTTAAGTAGTTATTTAAAATATATTTCATTTTATATAAATAATATGCTATTAGGTTTTAAAAAATAAAAATATGGATTTTATAAAATTATTTAAGGATTAAACGATTTCCCAAATTTAGACCTATAGGTAACTAGGATAACCACCTATAGGCCTGGGATTGGTAAGAATCATATTTGTGATGGATTATGTGGATGTACACAGACTCTTTTATAAGAATTATAAATGTGATGGAATAATTTCTAGTATGTAAATATATTTCATATGACCTTAAAATAAATAATAAAATCAAAACTCAATATGGATTAAAAGTTTTCAACCAAATTATATTCTATAGCTATAATTTTTTTAGAAACATAAAGAATATACAAACAATATATGTACATAAATTAACCTTAATTATTGAGTATAAATGACATTAGTATATATTATCATGATAGGTGAATGATTTTTGTAAAATAAAAGGAATAAACTCTGATGTTTTCTTATTTCGGCCAAAAATGTGTTCTTTGGCATGATATTACATTGAGGAAATTAAATTGAATAGTATGGTAGAATTTAAATATAGACAATGACTTATTAGCATCTTGTTTTTCCATAATGGTCACCACACTTAATGACATATAGTATGAATTATACAGGTAAAATACTTATTAGTATTATTCATTTCACTCAATAGTATATTGTATTTAGTTTCAAGGCATGTTATCAAAGGTCATTATAATTGATGGGATATTGTGATGACCATGCAACTATGAAAATTGTTAGTGTTGATCATTACACTCTAGGATATATTCAATACTGTATGAAATGTGTAATTTTGAGGTAGTATAGGATTGTATAAATCCATGAATAAGTTTAGATACATGGTTATAGTATATCATAATCACATCATTTTTCTCATTATGTTAGTAATTAATGATCTAAATTACTATTATTGGATGTTTAAATGTATAAACATTATTCTAGATGGTCATAGTTATGTTGAGTTTGTTAATATAGATATGTGATTATTAAAAATACATTATTATCACCTAAATTATGCTAAGTAAGTACATTATAAACCTACTTAAAAACCCCTCATCGTCAATTTGGTTAGAAATTTGCCAATAATTAGAAGTTAGAGAAAAGAGTAGGGCTTATGTGGAAAATGACCTAGATTATTTTGAAGTCTAAATAACATAAAAATGCTTTGGATAAAGTAATGTTATAGTTATATACATTGTATATTCATTATACTTTATATTTTATATGCATGAATGAAGTCATATTAGATAGAGGAGTATCCATAATCTATATAATTGATGCACGCAATAGTGATTACACTTTCACACTATTCTTGATTGGTTCTCGATGTACAACACCATTATATACCCCTTCATGAAATGAAGGGACACTCCTAGTGGTGAATTTTAAGGGAGACCATTGGTATATGGTTTGAGGTAAAGCTCCCCAATGATGATCTCCCTCCTTATAGTTTATTAGAACCAATAGTAGTTGCTTACGCATGGCTACTTCAGGAGTCAATTTATATTGCTCACAAAACTATTGTGTATTTAATGTATTAAAATTTATTTTTATGTATTTCAATTATATTATACATCTGATGAATTATTTTGATACACCATATAGTAAGGCTAATATTATATTCTTCAAATAGAATTATAACTTATTTTACCTTTCATCTGATGTTTATCTGTAGTGTTCTATAATGGTTATAGTATTTTGATGTATTATATAATTGAAACTACTATTATAAATCCTCATACCATTTTAATATTTAAGTCCTAAGAGGACTAATGTATGAAAATTACTTGATATAGTGAATTTATCATGTATAGTACCTTTGAATTTTACTATTCCACCTAGTGATCAGTTTTTGATACATTATGATTGAACTAGAAGAGTAATTTAAATAATGTTAAACTAGATGATTTGAAAATAGTAATGACATTTAGAAAAAATGTATGGTAAATACCATTTTAAAAATATTCATGTTTAAAATAGAGTGTCATGATTTGGTCCACCTTGATCCCTATGTATGCATGAACATACACTCAAGAAATTTAATGTGTCAACAATCCATAAAACAAAATAGTTTTAGCAACTAAAAATAAGGTTCAGACAAATTTTTAATGCTATAATATGTTTGATATGAATGTTTTTCCCAAACCAATCACAACATGAGAAGTTATAATAATGAGGGACTAATATTTTAGAATAACCACCTAATAAATTTGGTCATGTATCTAATCTAATGCATGAAATCCAACTTTCTATGGAAAATGAAGAGAGAAATAAATTGAAAAAATGTGATACAAAAGAATATATGGGATTAATTTACTACCTTATTATATTTGGATCTATTTAAACATGCAAGGAAAGATATTTGAACACATTAGAATGAAAATAAAATAAAAATGTGAGATCTAACTTATATGAGATTATAGAAGCAATAATTTAGTGGAGGAATGTAATATTAAAACTATTACTGTGAATTGTAATAGAATTTACATAGAATAAAATCCATTTTATTAAAAATGATCAATAAAATCATAAAAAATTATCCACCACCAAATCTCTCTTATTCAAATATATATATATATATATATATAATTCTATATTTTTGTATTATACATTTAATGTTTCTTTTTGCAATTTTCATTAGTAATTATCAATTGGAAAAAAATTCCAATGACCACATCCTAAATCAAGCATTAAATTTTAATATGTGAGTTCAATAATAATTCATCTACATTTTAAAAAATTATCCTTTATTTATAATAGGAAGTTACCTCTTTCAATAGAAATAACCTCCCATCAAAAGAGAATGATAAAATTACATTTATTTTAAAAATACCCTTCATTTATAATAAGATGTTACCCATTTTGATAATAACCAAATCTAATTAAAAGATAATGAGAATTTTAATATATACATAGTAATATTACTCAAAATGGAAAGTTTATTAGTAGATATAGATAAATAATAAATGGTGGCATGTAAATGAGTGGAGGAGGAGATTCAGTAGCATATGAGCAGGGATTTCAACAACGGTGATTTGTGAAAGTAGGTTGGGAAGGATTTTAGATCTAGTGTAAAGGTGGTTGGGATGAGGGAAGAGCATGGAGGTGGAAGAAAGGTGATGATGATGGAAAATGAAGTTGTGAAACTATTTTTTTGGAGTGTCCTAAATCCTATAATCCTTTTCATGTTTGCAATGATTTGTCAAGGGAAGATCTTGATGTGAAATTCATTTATACTCTATACCTTATATGGAATCCTCCTCCCTTTATTGGTGGCATAAATTTCAAAGGTGACTTTATGATTTATAGGATCCCTATATACATTATTATGACCATCTCAATGATTAAGGCTAGGTTTAATTCTAAAGGATTGGTTAAGTTTATTTTTGAGCTATAATTCCTTAGGGATGTCCCTCTAATTGTATCTAACAAAACCCTCATCTTCAAAATAAATGATGAGTTGCTTCAAACCCTTGACAAATATTATAGCTATAAATTCTAAATTTGTAGGTGTCTGGGGAAGTGACCTTCCTAGAATTATATTTTCTAATGGTCCAAGATGGTGTGGCATAACTTACCATAACCTTTAATTTCTTTGTTATCTTATGGGTTTTTATGGTAAATTCACATCAAAAGAGGACCAAAATTTTGTGTGGGGAAACTATTCTTGGTTATTTCAAAATCATGGTGTGTTTATGCACACATGGGATCCATTTTTGACCTAGTAGAGTTTGTGATAACAAAATCCACCATTAAATTTCATTTGTATAATATCCATGTGGTTATGAGAGTGTCAGGGTTGATTTAGTAAATGATTAAGAAGATTAGTGATTTTTTTATAATTGATAATGATGTGAAATCTTAGTGAATATTATTGAGGGTTTGTGTCTTGGCATATTTATTAAATCCTCTTCATCACTCCAAAATTTATTCTTCCCTTAGATCTTGGACCCAATTATTAAACTTTGAGGGGATGAGATTCCTATTATTTAAATGTAACTAAATTAGGCACAAAGTGGTGGAGTGCCCTTTGAAGAATTAGAAAGGGTTTTACTCTTCCCTTATGAAATGGGCTAAAAAATGGGTTGTCCTAGTTCTTATTCTATGAAAATAAATTAAATTTTCCTTGTTATTCCCTTTTTATTCTCAGCTTATGGTAATAATCCATTGATTATCCTAGACATTAAAATGATGAAAGTGTCCTTAGAGCATCTTGCTAAGTTGAAATAGGGTCTCTTTTCCTCTAAGGATGGGAAGGAACATTCATGAAAAATTCTGTCATTGAGTATGAGTTTACTTCAAGAATAATTGGTTTCAGATTCTCAACTTATAGGGGTGTAACAACATAACTCTCAATAATCATTATTGAAGCAATATTTTCCCATCAAATTTAAGGTGGAAATTTTCACTCTCCATTGGTGCAATACCATAATTTTTAAGAGCTATATTTGATGCAATATTCTCCTAATAGTTTTAGGATGTTTTTGACCCTCATAATAGGGGGGTTTTACTCTTTCAAAGAAAAGTGGCTTTTACAAGTAGTAGTGGTACAAAATTGAAATAGGATTTAGTTTTATCAAAAGATGAGGAAGCAATGTCTAGGCAAAAAGTAGTCTTTAAAGGGGAAGATGCCTTTTTTATATAAAGAGAAGATCCTTTTGGATATATGGAAATATCGAATCCTTGTCATGATTTTTTATTATCAAAACCACTTTTTGGAATTATAAATAAATATTGAATAGGAAAAAATACAAAATCAGAAAATCTCCATTTAGATGCCCTAAAATATATTAATAGAGGTACCCAATGGACCATGGAAGCCCTTATTTCTAGTAGGGGAATGAGAACACTTTCCACTAGGAATTGAGGGTCCTTGTATAGGTGAAATCTTTTTTAAAATCCCTATTGAATCTATTTTCTTGCCTTTTATCTTATCACAAGTCTCTCTCTATAATTTTGTTTTAGTCTCTACACTGTGCTTTTAGGTTCATGTTTACGATGGGGAGTTCTTATTTAGTTATGTTCTTTAGTTTCCTATAGAAATTATAGTATCTAATGGATTATTTTATAGTATATTACTAGTTTTTTTTTTCTTTTACTGGGTTAGGGACCTTAAAACCCTCATAATCTATCAAAAAAATTAGAATATTACATTTATTTTAAAAATGACCCTTCTTTTTTAAATAAAAAATTATTCATTTTAAAAAAACACCTTTATTAAAAGAGAATGATAAAATCATCAGCTCTTGTTAAAAGATAATTGAAATATTACATTTATTTATTTAAAAAAACCTTCCTTTATAATAAAAAGTTAGTTGTTTTAAAAAAATCACTTTATGTTAAAAGAGAATGAGAATATTACATTTATTTTTTTAAAAAACCCTTAATTTATAAAAATAAGTTACCTGATTTAAGAATAATAACCTTCCATTAAAAGATAATAAGAATATTACACTTCTTTAAAAAAAAAATCTTTTTTTTTTGGATATTGATTTTAAAAATGGGTTTTGGAGAACCCCAAAACCTTTAAAATAATGAGATATACCACATGAAATTACAACCAAAATCAAACAAGAGAATAGCTAACTATAATGAAGCTTTCATAACCCTATTAAAGATATGCATACCTTTAGCTACATATTCAACAAAATTTAGCAAAACATGACAAAAAGAAACCATGAAAAGAATAACATTTATTTATAATAATAATTTACTCATTTTAATAAAAATCATCTCATAAGAATGAGAATATAACATTTCTTTAAAAAATAACAATGTTTGTAATAGGAGGGTCATTACTTTTGGCCTTTGTAATAATCGAGTAAGTAGCATGTATGTATCAGGTAAGTGTCATAATTGTATATCTAGAATATTGAAACATGTTCTACATTTTATTTTTATTTTTAAATTTAATTAAAAATTAATGAGTCTTTATTAAAATAGAATGATAATATTATATTTATTTTAAAAATAACCTTATTATAATTAAAAAATTGCCTCTTATTAAAAGAGAATGATAATATTATACTTATTTTAAAAAAAAACCCTTCACTTATAATAATAAGTTACCCATATTAATAAAAATGACCTCCCTTTAAAATAGTGGTAATATTACATTTAAAAAAAAACCTTTCTTTATAATAAAAAGTTACCCATTTTTTTAAAAATCACCTTATGTTAAAATAAAATGAGACTATGACATTTATTTTAAAAATAACCTTTCATTTATAATAATAAGTTACCAATTTTTTTAAAAATACCTTCCATTAAAAGAGAACCATAAAATTGTATTTCTTTAAAAAATAACAATGTTTGCAATGAGAGGGTCATTACACTTGGTCTTTGTAATAATCAGGTAAATATCAGGTATGTATCAAATAAATATAATGTATGTATAGGGTAAGTGTCATTAGTGTATATCTAAAATATTGAAATATGTGTCACATTCCAATCTCATTTTTAAAAATTAATAAAAAATTAATGAGTCTTTGCCATGTGTTTATTAAGATTTATAAAATTGACTCTTCTATAATAAGATTTATAATTTTAAATCAAAATTTAAAAAAATGATTTCTAAATTCAACTTAAACCCACCTCTAACCTAATTCTAGTTGATAATTTTAATATTTCTTGGTTGAGTGGGTTATTTAATACAAAAAGTGTAACATGTAAGATATTTAAAAAATGATAAAATTAAATACTTAACCAATTAAAAAAGGAATATTTAAAAAAAAATGTTTGCAATAGCAGAGACATTACTCTTGGCTTGTTTCTTATGATTCTTTAATAATAAATAAATAAGACTTAGTAATTGAATTATAATAAAATAAATAATCAATATTTTCTTAATATATTGGAGTCAAAATTTTCTCAAAATATCTCAAAACATTTATAGAGAAGAGGATCATGATAGATATTAAACACTCTTGGATACTTACTACAATGGTATAGGAAAACACTATTATGCATCCTTCCTTTTGTGGCATTTTATTCATGCTTCAATAGGTAAGGTAGATTTTTAGACTAAAAATTAGTGCAAAAGCTTCCTCATAAATTCCTAGCATGGCTTATCCTCTTAATTTACATTCACTAGCATACTTGACTTGATGGAGTATCATTTCCCATGCCATCCTTACAAGATTTTAATCTAAATCTTAACCACTCTCTTAAAATATCAACTTGATTTTCCTTAAGGGAATATTTCAACTATTATTTTTGTATGAAAGGATAAAATAGTTGGATCTTTGATGGTGCCTAAATTTTGGTGTAATATTTATATAGATACACTTTTATTTAAGTTTTTTTAGTCATATAAAAATGCAAAATTAGTAACTTTTGTGTGGGTTATGACTCCCAATCCATAGATCCCTCTTGCTTGCTCTCATGACCATCATAGGCTTATTTTCATTGACTCTCAGTCATATATAACCTTCTAGAATTGATCCCAGCTAAGCCAACACCCTCTTTTCATGACCAATCCATCCCCCTAGGTCTCGTATACCTAGGATCGTATTGTCTCACTAGGATTATATCATCGGTGCTACTCCTGTCCAATTTTAGCACTATTGTCTAAGCTCATTTATGCCCCCAATGGTTAATTTATTTTGGTTCCCCATCCTTCTCCTTATCATCCTAACATGGGCACATTCAACTCATGACCAATAAATCCCTATAAAAGCCCATTCAATGATCATTTGGAAAGGGTTGGAAAATATCACAAAACAAGAAAGAATACAAGAAAGACTACTCAAGTAAATTTCCCTATTCTCTATATACATCCATCCAATATTATTTCTATCTTATTTAAATCCTTACACTAGTCCCTAATCATCTCAAGCACACCTAGTTTAGAATTTCCTTGCATTCTCATATCACAATTAAACTAAGAACTTTCAAAGGGAGGACTACATATGGGTTGATCCCTCTTCAAAGTATTGGTATGTAGCTAGCATGCCCACTCAAGGGGTGTGGCTCCACATCTAGTGAATCTTACACACACTAACCCCCCTCTTATTTAAAATTGGTCAAATTATAATAAAAGATAGGGTTTGAAGAGAAAATCTGATCTACAAGGAGCTCTATAGACTTTTGGCTATCAAAACTTCAGAGACAGGGTCACGCAGACCTATTGAACAAAATCCAAAAAGCTCAAATCCTCAGGACAATAACACCAGATAAGGACTACAATGTTGGTGCCACTCCTATCCACTTTTGGTGATTCTATCCAATTAGAAAACAAAAGTTAAAATCATGTTTATGATAGTGTCCCAGGCCTGCATAGTGAATATCAGATCTTATCTCAGTTAGATCAACAAAGTTTAATCTAAGCCTTATTTTCTCCCTCTTATTAATATTTTTATAAAATCTCTAATTACCTATAAATTTGATAAATTAATAACTTATTTATCACATATTATTTACTGATCTATCAATATAGACCCTTTAACTAAATTAAGAATAAAACCCCAATTATTTCCAAAATTATTAAATCATTTGGTGAACCTGACTTACTTCATTTGTGCATAAAAACCCTAGAAACCCTAGAGTAAAATTCCTAATGATTTTTTCTATAATTTTTTGAATTTTTACTTCAATATTTAAATCATAAACTCATTTCAAATTTTAAAATTTAGTAGTAAATTTTAAAATAATTTTCTTTCAAACCCTAGTTGCCCATAGTAGGTTCTAGTATTTTCCCAATAATTTTCTAAATTTTTTATAGCATATTAAAATTAAAAAATCACTTCAAAATTAAAAATTCAATCGTTATTTCAAAAAGTATATTTTTCTCAAAACCATAGTTACACATACTAGGTCATATTCAATCAAGCATTTTCCAATAATTTTCTAAAATTTTAGTTACATATTTAAATTAGATATCCAATTTTATTTTCAAAATTCCATAGTATTTTTTTAAAAATATCATTATCAAAATCCTATTTGCATGTACTAACTTGTATTCACCTCTTTAGGTATCACCTTACATATTTGTGAACTTTGTATCCTTTTTATGTAATTTCCAATTCACTATTTTTAGGACTCTGCATTTTCTATATTTAGTACCTGCCTTTTTTAGCATTTTGCCTATTACAATTTTTTTCAAAAAAAAACATATTTAAAATTATTTGTCTACCTTAACAATGGCCCAATACACTAATTTTGATGAAAATAATAAAAGGTAACTTTAATAACTCCTAACCAAACACCCTTACATGCAAGATGACATGATCAAAATACTCCAAGAAAAATAACAAAGAGTAAACAATAGTCAATATTATCAAACCACAAAGTAACTAGTTAAAAATGGTACTACAAGGGAAACTATGTCTCAATAACCCCCTATAGCAGCCTAACCTACCTCTATGCCACCATCTACAACTAGTACATCTTTATCTCCTGATGTGCAAACCCTTATGCAAGAGATAAAATCTCTTCAATCCAAGGTGTTACATCTTGATCAAGGTGCCTCTAGACCTACATAGGATTTGGATTATTTTACCTTTTTGCATACACTATTAACATGTCACATTGTTTATACACCCTTACCATAAGGTTTTGTTCAACCCAAGTTTACTCTATATGATGGAAAGGGTGATCTAGAGACACATTTGAGATCCTTTCATGTAACATGCTTGGACTATGTACCCAATGATTAGATGCTTACCAAGATAATTCCATGAAGCCTAAAGGATTATGCTTTAGAATGGTTCTATAGTTTACCAAATCAGTCAATCAATGCATTCAATCCCTTATCTGACATGTTCCTAGCTCATTTTAGAATTAACATTGGTGACAAGGTTTCATATGCCCAAGTTACACAATAGAAATAAAGGTCAAATGACCATCTCATAGATTATGTTCTTCAATATAAGACTATCTCAACTAAGATGACTTTCCCCATAGCTGATCAAGAGATACAAGATATCTTCAAATAGAGTCTCTTACATACTTTTCATGAATCAATTATGTTCAAAATAATCTCTTCCTTCATTGAATTGTGTCATATACTAAAGGAAAGAGAATTCAAGTTAATTGCAATGGGCAAACTCAAGTACACAAGTATCTCAAAAACAACCAATAAGAGTAAAAATAAAATCCCATACAAGGTGAAGGTCAATGATAACAAGACTCAAAATCAATTGATAGTTAATGCAAATTTAGACCCCCCTCAGCATGTGGTTTTATTAACACCTCCTCAGTGTATATTTACCAATCTTTTAGTTTCTCTAGCTAGAGTTTTAAATCTATTATTGGAATGTAACATCATATCTCTCCCTCTTATTTTGGAAGTTGACCCAAAAAAGCCTCTTTCATGAGGATATGATCAGTATGCATTTTACAAGTTTCACAAGGCAGCAAACCATATAATAAATAGATGCATTAGTTTAAGACACAATAAATAGGATTTAATAGATGGAACTCATATTAATGTTGGTACTTCAGTTGAGCCTCCTTAGGAAAACCAAACATAGGATAAAGCTTTGAAAATCTTCTCATATCCTTTTTTGTAACATTCAAACTAGGAGATAGGGGACACATCAAGGGTTCACCATGCATATCATGCACAAACATAATGATATACATACAAGGCACCTTTAGTTAAGACACATCATTTGAGCAACATGATTGATGTATACAATTCCAGAGTTATAGCTAGACCTTCTATCTCCTTCTCAAAGTAGGAGATCATTGAGGATGATACGGATTATCTTGCACTCTTTATCAGAGCGTACATTCATAATCATCTTATTTACAATGTTGTCATAGATAATGGATCTAGTGTGAACATGTGCACTATGACATTATTGCATCATTTGGGATATTTAGAGTAGGATATTACACTAACAGACATAGTTATCAGTAGATTTAGTGGGCATATATATAATTTATTATGTGATATTATACTTCATTTATAGGTGGGTCCAACACATGTGGCCACACCATTCACTATTGTTTATAGTGTAGGAGTTTTTGATATGTTACTTAGTTGGCCATGTATCTAATAGCTTCATGTAGTACCTTCTATAATCCATAGATGCATGAAATCCATTCATGCTAAATAGGTTATTATAGTTGGTGGATTTCCATATGAGTTACCACTCCCCACTTCAAAGCCATCTACTATTCCATAGCCATCAATTTTAGCTTTGCCACCAGTTACAGTTTCTCCACCAGTTTTAGCTCTTCCTCTAGTATAGATTTAGACACAGTTGAGGCATACATAATAATCATAGAGGGTTCATACACCTCCATAACTTTAGGATTATAGACAACTTCTAGCTATAATGTTCACACCCAGGGCAGGCTCATTGAGATCTCATGCATCTATACATAGAGTACATGTTCAGAGAGCTTCTCCTACTACCAAATGGGTCCCTAAGAGCCCTATGGTTACATCCACTTCTTAGAGTTAAATGGGGACCCCATAGTGAGTTATCAATTTAAATAATTTAGATCATTTATAACATATACAACTTTCAAATCCATAGTCTCAACATCTCCATCATGTTTCTCGATCACACACGATTCCTCTCCTTGATATAGGACACCATGATAGGGAGTCTCCCATGAGACTCATTGGTTAGTATCACCTTTTCTTAACCTATTTTTATATATTATCCTATGATTTATTGTACATAATTACCCTATGAATGATTGTACATAGCTCACATATTCTCAAAAAATTCAAAAATAATACAAAATTTCAAAATCCAAAAACATTCAAATATGTCACAAACACAAAAACATCTTGATTGTATGCATCCTCCATGATTTAAATTTCTAATACAATTCTAGACTTAAATTTAATGTTATATTATATTGTTTGTTGATTTATCTATATTACCATGATTCACTTGATCTTATTTGAGTGTGTGCAGTGACTTCCAAACCCTTGATTGATTCCCTCTACCTATTGAGGGGGCATCCTACTCCTACATGTGAGATTCACATTGATATATCTTCCCCCTAGGGGCATCTTATACATGACTAAACCATCTATGCTATGTCATTTATACACCATACACTCTAGTTATCATGTTGATGTACATTATTTACTAGCTTACATAGATTACTCTATTAACACTCACTAGTAATTAGCACTTGTGTATTTCTTTGCATATACCTATTCTTGCACTAACATATATTTCATAATTTCATACTCTTGGTTTTATTAGTTAGATGTGCTTGTATTTTCCAATATTTACATGCTTTATCTTCTTGCTTAACGTAGCTTGATGTGATCACATTCCTAATTCTTACATATTTATAGAATGTGCCTTAGGATATTTACCAATGTCCTTTACTTCTATTCATGTGTGTGCCTTTGGACATTTGCCAATTTACTCTTGTATGTGATTATGGCTTTCATGCCAACTTGCTTGTTTCAACTGTATGTGTATGTGGCATTTTAACATGCCTTATATGTTTTATTTCCATTTTGAGTGACATATGCCCATGTCCCTTATTTACTTGGCCCCTTGGCCACTTTTGTACGCTTCTTGTTTCTTACCTTATGTGCTTATTGCTTAATTAATTTTGATTATTTCCAATACCATGATCCAAATCATGCATTATCTTTCTTCTTGGATGCCATGATGGACATCATCCTCCATTCCTCCATGATAACTAATAATTAACAACTAATACTTCCAGTTCTAGTTCATTACATTGTACATGCTTTTACATTGTTATATCTATCTAGGCATAACCCTATTGATCTAAAAATATCTCAATACAAACCATGCTATATCTTGAGATATCTTGTGAATAATCATTTATATATCATATATTTTGTAGCATAACACACTTATAGGGATCTTTCTTTTGAGGGTAGTCATTGCAAGGTCTCCATTCCTACCCTCAAAAGAGGGGGATATAAATAGGGGTTTTGTCATAGAGATCAAAGCTCTTATCAATCAAAAAATCTAATTTTAGAACACTAAAAACTTCAACTAGACATCAAACGAATCATAGTAGACTAGGAAGATAGTGAAGAATCTAGAATAATCATCAAATTTGGCCCAAAACAATAACATTCAGATTGGACTACAGCATTGGTGTTGCTACTAAACACTTCCAATTCTCCTATCTAAATTTTAGAAAAACCAAAATTTGTAGTAGGCAAAAAATTAGGTTTAACTATATATTTACATATCCAAACCTATTCAGAATCAAAAGTTTTAGTACACATTTTGCTTAGAGAATCTAGATATAAGGGGCATCATGCATGACATGATGGCTCTCACTTCTCATTTTAGATATGATGGTTGGTATAACTTCAAAATTATAATCCATGTTCTAGACATCAGTGATTGAGATCAATGTGTGTGGCACATTTGTTTCTTTTCTTTCTTAGTTTATCATTGTCTAGACATTCTCAATAGTTGCATGCCTTATTCCATCTATAAGTGATTGAAATCATTTCAAAGTGGCTTTCATACAAGCCTACCCTCCACATTCCTAATTTCCTAAGTTCCTGAGTGGCTTCCACATAAGCTAGATTCTCAATTTTAGAGTGGATTCAATATAAGCCTAATCTCCATCTTTTAGAGTGGCCAAGAGTGGCCTAGTTTCTAGCATACTTTCAAATATCCACACCAACATTGTCAAATCATAATACATTCATGGGATTCAAGATCCATTTCATATGACATACATTTTATACTGATATCAATTCATATCTTCACTTCATATGGAAATAATGGAGCCAAAGGACTAGCTAACTTTTGTATTCTTAAGCCACCTATTCAAGGGGATTGAACACATAATCCAAACATCGATCAACACATACATGGCCACCTAGCTTCACTTAGTAGGTAATTATGGATCTAAAGGGCCAAGATTTACATTTTTGATTTGGTTTCTAGAGACTTGAGCACTCAACTCCATTCACAATATTACTCTTGGTACAACATCATCAAGCATTACTCAACATAATAATAGGTTTTCTATTAGGTTTCATCCCTGGTGAGGTAAATTCATTCCTTTCTCTTCCTCTCTTTCTTATCTATCTTTATACATTCTTATTTTAGATATATCATATCAGTAAGAAGTGATATACTCTTGTTTTTTCTTGTAGACTCACACTTCATAGCATGCTCTCTCTATGCACAACCTAGTATCACAACAACATCACAAGCTTCAGCCTTATAGGTAAGTTTAGGTACACATTCTCTTTTCCATTTTTCCTAGTATTTTGCTTTGATACATCACTAGAATAAAGGGGGGGAAATATAGTCATATAAAATGCAAAATTGGTAACTTGAGTGTGGATTATGACACCCAATCCATAGATCCATCTTTCTTGGTCACATGAGCCTCATAGGCTTATTTTCACTAGTTCCTAGTCATCTGTAGCCTTTCAAAATTGATACCAACTGAGCCAAGACTCTCTTTTCATGAATAATCCATCCCCATAATCCCTATCTACCTAGGACAATAGCACCACACTATGACTATAGTGATGGTTCCCCTCCTATTCACTTTTAGTGCTATTTTCTAAGATATTTCTAGCCCCAACAGTCAATTTCTTCTAGTTCCCCATCCTTCTCCTTATCATCCTAATGCAAGCAAATTAAACTCATGACTAATAGATCCCTACAAAATCCCATTCAAATATCATTTGGAAAGGGTTGGAAAATATCACAAAGCAAGCAAGAATACAAGCAAGACTACTCAAGAAAATTTCCCTATTCTCTGCATACAACCATCCAATAATGTTTCTAGCTTATTTGAATCTTTACACTAGTCCCTAGTCATCTCAAACACACCCGGTTTAGCATTTCCTTGCATTCTCATATCATAATTACACTAAACACTTTTAAAATAACTACATATGGCTTGATCCCTCTTCAAAGTATTGGTATGTAGGTATTGTGCCCACACAAGGGGTTTGGATCCACATCGTGAATATTAAACAAAATAACCCCCCCTCTTGTTCAAAATTGGTCAAAGCATAATGAAATATAGGGTTTGAAGAGAAACTATTATCGATAGGGATCTATATAGACTTCTAGCTATCAAAACTTTAGAGATAGGGTCACACAAAACTATTGAACAAAACCCAAAAAGCTTAGATCATTAGGACCATAACATTAGATAAGGACCACAATGCTGGTGCCACTCCTATTGATTTTTAGTGCTCCTATACAATCAAAAAATGAAAGTCAGAATCTTATTTATGATAGTGTCATAGGGCCATACAATGAATATCAAACCTTATCTCAGTCAGATCAACATAGTTTAAGCTAAGTCTTATTTTCTCCCTCTTATTAATATTTTTATCACATATTATTTAATTATTTATCAATCCAAACCCTTTAACTAAATTAAGAATAAAACCCCTATTATTAACAAAATTTTAAACGTAGTTTTACTTAGTTTATTTATATTTATTTAAATGTGTTGACTTATTCTAGTGTGCTGATTTGTTTATATATACATTCATTGAATTCCTTTTTATGGAATATATTTATTTAATATATATACATACAGAAGATACCTTTTCCAACTGATCAAAATTTATGAGGATTTTATAATTTTTCCATCGTATCATTGACATGCTCTAATTTTTTGGTGGTTAGAGTAGGGTTATTTTGTCTCACTCATTCATGTTTGTATCTCTCTTAGTCATGATCTTTGTTCCTAATTTCATTGGATTCATAGCTCTCTTTGATCCTAATTATGTTGGGATGCTTATTTTATCCTTACTTCATTAGAGGTTATTTACTTTTGTAGTGTTACATTTGTTCCTCGGTAAATTATTCTACAACTTCTTTGTGCAAAGCCTATTTCATTGATCAAGGCCTCTTAGACCTTATCTCATATCTCTTTTAGGGGAGTTTTTTCCTACGGTTTTTCTCCTCTATACTTTTGAGGGAACATTTTTTACATGGTGCTTTATAAATATTAGTTGTTATGGCCCATTTTTAGAGGATTATGAACCTAAATAATTTATTTTTATACTTACCTAAGTATAATTTAAGGTATGACATTGGTGCAATGTTTATATATATGCACTTTTCCTATAATTTTTAATTGGAATATTTAGCTTTGATTTTTTTTGCTGACTTAGTCTAGTATGCACACCTCCTAGGATTATATTAAGATATGTGTCACTCATATCTTGACCAATTCATCTCTAATGTGCCTATTTATGTGGAGGTTATTGCACAAATGTCTATTACACAAGTAAAAAAAAAATCTGGACTCTATATATATATATATATATATATATATATATATATGTATATACGACTTTTCTTTGTAAATTTTAAGTTAGTTGATAATCAATTCATTATGTTAGTATATTTATAATTTTTTTTATTGTTTCTTAATCCTTATAGAAACTTCTAGCATTTT
This sequence comes from Torreya grandis, assembly GCA_037957365.1. Lineage (NCBI taxonomy): Eukaryota > Viridiplantae > Streptophyta > Pinopsida > Cupressales > Taxaceae > Torreya > Torreya grandis. The sequence continues at coordinate 600,487 of JARHVA010002246.1, read as the reverse complement.
TGGAGTGATTCATAACTATGGAGATATATTTCTAAGCCTTTTATCTTCTATTTCACTAATTGTTTGGCTGAGTTTTTTTATTCTTACACATAATGATTATCCCTTTGTGAATTTTAATGTCTTTTTGTTCATAGTCATATCTTCATTATTTTTTAAGATTATTTATTTGTAGATTGAATGGCTAGAGATTAGCATTGAAAGAGATGATCTAATGGTATGAGTCATTTTTATATGATAGTGTCACTTTTCCTTTTATAAAAGAGCTCATGTAATTGATCTTGGGGTGATTAAATGGATAGATATTTCTATAACAAGCCTTTAAAATATAACTCATGGGTGACATATATATTTCTTGAATTTTCAAAATTTATTGCAAGACTCACTTTGTGAACCTTTATACTTTAGGCTTGAATTTTCAACAAAGTAAGATCAAATGGCTGTATGATTATCCTATAGATCTAATAGTGATATGCACTTTTAGATGTTGACATCATCTTCCTTACTTCAAAATATTCAATGTCATTAACCCTGGCATGATCAAATGGTTGGATGGCCCCATTGAGATACTTTAATTAGACTATTTCAAATAGCCATAAGATTTGATTTGACCAAGACATTAATATTTTATAATGGATACAAATATAATGGCTAGCTGGGATTATTAGAAACTCTAATGGTGAGAGGTATTTTTAGAATGATGACATCATAATTTTTATTTTAAAATAGTGACTATCATCTATTTATTTACAATAAAATGGATTAATATCATTTATAAGCTACTGTATATATTCATATTTTAATAGATTTTGAAAATGACTAAGGCATTGAGTTATACCATGAAGCATTGATCCTAAAATTGCTCCACTAATAGAAAAATTAGAAGAATAACTTACTGGTGTGAAACACAAAATGAGCTTAAAAAATGTGGAATTTAAAAATTATAACTCTTCAAAACACTAATCAAAAAAATAAATATGAAGCATCTCTACTTTATAAAGTTTTGTATGAATAATCACTAGATGAAAGATATTTATGAAAATATGCCTTTACATAGAAGATAGTTTGGGAAGACCTTTGTGAAATGTACCACGAAAGCTAATAATAGTAATAATACATTCTAATTTCACTTTCTATATTGTATAAAATTTATAAGGTGCATACTAAAAGCATAAATTTTTATTATTGTATTATTTAAAAGTCTACATATATGTCTCGCCCAAAGATTATCACAAGTCAAAATAGTGTAATGAGTGTTGGTGCTTTAATAAATAACATGGTACCAATAAGATAATAAATAAATTTAATAAAAGCTAGTGTGTTAGATAATGAAGTTGAATGACTTAATAATAACATTAATTAAATCAAGTTTGTTTAAAAATTGGTTAAATAATGCCTTATTAAGGTGATCTAGTTAATCAAAATTACCATAAAACATTGTGTGGATAACATTAATATGCCTAAGGAAGGCATGATAGGAAAAGATGAGGATCACCAAGAACCCAAAATTATAAATATAAATATATTGTAAGAAAAATTTAAATCGTAAGGACCATGAGAAGCAAATGGTTGAGGACCATATCAAGTTATTATAAGAAGAATGGGAGGTTTTCAAGACTCTTAATGACATTATCTTCCCTAGTTATGTAATTTTATGTAATTTTATTGATTGTTTGTTTTTGTCTATTAGTTTACTTTATGTCAATAAAATTTATCTATTGAGATTATTGTTCCCCTATCTTTCTGGTTGTCACTATTGTTTTGGTCTTAACTTTTATATTGCTCTCCGACTTTCTATAAGGGTATAGGCCCTTTAAAAACCCCTCTTTTACCTATAATAAAAAAAACTAATAAATATTAGTAAATGTGAGATAAAATAAAATAAAATAAATTATCATGTGTTCATTCAATTACCTCATTATTGGTAAAAATATTTACATTTTTTATCATTGGTGTTAGGTCAAGTCTAATGATTAGGTGCCACGACATGTCTAGTACATTGGTCCAAGGATGGGTCTAAAAATTCTATACAATACCTAATTATTTAAATTTTTTGAAAAAATATTCCATTAGTATCATAAATTTCCTTATGGTTCCAATATTCTATCACTTCTTTCACTTTCTTGATATGAGCTATGATTGAAACTATATGGTATTTCTAAGGAATATGAGGAATATCTTTTTTACAATTTGAATTTTTGGTTTGGAATCTATAAATAGGGGTCAAAACCTTTTATTTGATATATTATGGTTATATATTTTGAGATTTTTGATCTATGGGAAAACCTTATCTAGCACAATGAAAGGTTGAGGTGAGAAAAAAATAGGTGAGCTCAGGGGACCATAATTGGGGACACCCACAACAATCATATAGGTATGTTTTATTTTTAAATTTGGTATGGGTAAATAGGATTGATTTATAAAAATAGACCTTGGAGTAAATCTACATGGTAAAAATTTACCTGAAGGCCATCAAAAATTAGGCAATATGCTACATGTAGTGGACTCATGTTAGAATAAATTTTCATTGAACGTGTAATTAATAAGGTTCATAAATGAGTTTGTATGAGTATACAATGTCTTAAGTTGGTATGGTGACACATTATATGTATGAAATTATAATATTAAAGATGATGTTTTCTTATATGTTTGATTTAGTTGAAATTTGATTAATGGATAATGATGTTGAGTTACGTTGGTCATTGAATTATAAATATAGGAGATGGTTGATTAATATTTGTCAATTGGTTGATGTAGTAAAATGTGTCTATTTCAAGGATAAATTTACGTCAAAATGGCCATTTTAGTTGTAAGTTTATAGCTAAAAAATCATGTTTATGGATTTTTTTTTAAAATTAGACTAATTGGGTGTTGTTTAAATGTTATAAGAGAAGAGATGGTATAAATTATGGAGGATTGTTGATAAATTATAGTTTCTTGAGATGTTTTGAATATTATTGGATTTTAACATACTATGGTTGATTAGTTTTGGGTTTGGAAGCATCATTAAGATGTGTTTAATACCATGATATGCTAATTTTTTAGTTGTTTTCATGGATTTATGGTAAATCCACACTAATAAATTCATATGGGTAGTGGAGGGTGATAAAATGGAGGTGACAATCATCTTAGAGGATGTGCATTCCCTCTATTGACTACCAATTTTGGGTATACCCATGATTTGTGTAATTTTTTAAGGTAGAGGCAAATAGGTAAGAATTATCCTAATTAGTCATAATGTTAGAGTAATATAATCCACATTATTAAATTTTATGACTAATTGTGAATGTTATTTTTTGATTATGTAGCACCTCAATCTTTTAAACTTGTCAAACTCAGACCTTAGATTTTCCTCTTCGTTCTACACTCTCCTTAATTTTACAAGCCTCACATCTACTTTAACTTATGTCTATTGGCCTATCTCTTAGTCTAAAAAGTTTTATTTTTATGACACAAGCCTTATATATTATCTAAAATACTTAAAATATATGTATCTTACACCTTTGTAAGTTTTGATCCTTTACCTATTTTTCTACTCCCTAGACACTAACATCTATGATTGATAGTGCTATCGACATTACTATCAAGTGCCCTAATGTCATCCAATTTACAAATGAAATATATCCTAATGGTTGACCTATGTTATTTAATGTGATTTATTACTCCAAATTGATTGATATAAATAAAATATCAACCCTCATTCATTCTTCACCTGCAAAAGACTAAATAGACCAAGGCACTTATCAAAAATCACTCTATCAAGCATCTAATTGTAAAAAAACTTCCCTATTTCCATAATAGTCATTAAGAAAGCACATATATAGGTCTAAAGTACTAAATTAGTATCCCCATTTTCCAAGTTACAATCTAGGTCATTATTATACTTAATTTTCACACATTACATGATTCACACACAAGCCAACATGTAGGGGATAACTACATTAGTTTGAGACCCTCCTTGAAGTATTGGTTATGTAGACAACATCCTTTGATGATGGGGTCATTAGGGTAATTTCAACACTATATGCTCACTAACCCATTTTCCCCTAAGGTCACATAGAAGATGGAAAGCTAGGGTTTTGGCATTTCACTAGAAATAATAGTTTATGACACAAATTTGAATGCATTATAGTGAAGGCAAAGCCAAACCTATAAGTATCCAAGTGGTCACATCTTATTTCACTAGACATTAGATGCAGGACATTATCATTAAATTGAGATAGTAGCATCAACATAACTATCCAAGGTTGATGCAACTATCAAGATAGCCAGAAGCACCATATCTAGAATCTAACAACTATTATAAAATTATCTTCTCACCTGATTTCAACCTGTTATAGATCTACAAATACATTATCATCATAAAATCTAAGTACTCTCTTATTTTTAATTTCTATATCTAACCTAGTTATACTCTCCATATTTAGACTATCTCAACATATTAAATTTAGTGTATGTTTATATCAGAGTTTAAAATTTAATTGGCTTGCATAGATATGATTATCACCCTTGTGCCATTTCATTTCTATAATCTTAACCCTAATATTAAAGTTAAATACATACCAAAACTATTTCATTTTAGGGTTAAACATTTGGTGAACCCAATATTTAAACATCAAACCCGAGGTTACCTAGGGTTTTCTAATTTTTATATTATTAAACTCTAAATTAATTTAAATTATACAATCATGTTTACGATGTAAAGTTATGTTAATTATTTCATGGTGTAATACCTTATAGTGCTTCTTACTTGTTATATCACATGTCTAATTATCATCTGTTGATCTATAAAGGTTGCAACACCTATTTTCAAACAAACTCCTTCATATTATAATGTTTACAATAATGAAAAGGTTTTAAATCAAACACAAAAAATGATCTCTTTTAAGAATTCAATTTGTAATGTTATAGAGCTAATATTTTTATGCTAACAAGCATGCTATCAACCTTTTGTCCTACCTATATCTTATTTGAATTATAACCACCATCTCGCACCAATTATTCACCCATGGCTTATATTAGATTTCATAGTCCATGTTGTTACTACTCAAATAGGTAAGGTATCCCAACCCATCATGCCACCTTTTAATACACAAGTGCCACATAAACCTAGACTTGTAATAAAATTTAAGGGATATGACATTATTGACCAATTAAACAATAAACATGCTAAGATTTCAATACTTGACCTTCTAAATCAATATAATATTTACAAGGATATCTTATATGAGGCATTACACATAACACAAGTCCTAAGTAATATGAGCCTACTTATTTTTTAGATATTATGCAAGATCTTAAGAATAATGACAATTTCATTACCTTTGAACCAACATATTTACCATCCAAAGATGTTGTTGACCAAAATTTTCCTTTGTTCATACAAGTAACAATACAAAATAAAGGTATCAAAAGAGTGTTCATTGATAATGGCTCAGGCCTAAACATTTATAGCATGAAATTCCTAAAAAACATGGGTATCAACATAAATCTTATCCAAATCACTGTTATGGATATAAAAGGGTTTGAAAATTCACATATCCCTCCAATTGGATTAATTACATTGGATGTGACCTTAGGACCAAAAATAATTTCAACTACTTTTTAGGTCATGTATCAATATTTACATTATAATTTAATTTGAGGTAGACATTAGATACATTTAATGTATGATATCCCCTATACACTTCATCAATGTGTCAAATTCATACATGAGGGGATGTTATTGTCCATGATGATGAGCCTTTCAAATTTTTCAAAATGATACATTTTAAAACTGAAGGTATCCCTATAATCATATCACCTAAATAATCCATCCCTCTTGAACATATACATATGTATGAAATAAGTGAGTTAAGCATCATAGATCCTTCATCTCTAGATATAAATAAGGAACTAAACTTTAATGTGCACATAGATATATAGAAGTAGAAATAATCATTATCAAAGGAGCCAAAAAAACTTTAAGAACCCCCAAAATTTGAGTTTCATTTGTTAGTTAACACTGAGCAAAATGATGGCCATTTTTTAGATTATTATGATAGTGATGATGATACAACCCATGATATGACAACTGAAAAAAAATCAAAACTTAAAATTTGATCCACTTGATTACTTGTCACATAACATATTTTAACCTATAGGTCTTGGAACATATAAGTTAAACCCATTTGCATAAAATATAAAGGTAAATATAGATAAGGGAAAAATAAAACTATTTGATGACCATGTAAATGTTTTTTATTCCTTTCATCCATCTTGGTTAAAATCATTTATTCAAGGTCCAAATTCAATTACATCATGTGAATAGTGTGGAGTATTCTAGAAAGGCTTCACAACAAATTTTACAGATTATGACACAATAAGGTATTTCCTTTCCTCACAAAGGCACATTAATACATATTTCAAATGATAGAATTACATCTTCTACCACACATGAAAAACATGAGGAAGAACATGTTATTTACCTTTTTAACCTATCCAATCATTATGAAAATAATGTAAAATATCCAACTTAGGGTTGTAATGTTCATAATGGGGGACATATATGACCATCCACTAGTTGGCACCATAAGCTGATCTTTCCTATTCTAAAATTCAAAAAATACTAAGAAACATTCAAAAAAAATAAAAACACTATCTGTACTTACCTATTCTATTAGATATTTGTCATCAATATGTTACTTACATATTGATAGACCACATACTTAGTTACTCCTACATATACATATTTGTCACATTTATACATTGTGTGTGATATGGGCATACACATATGCATGATAAACTCCTATTTTGGATGTTGAGATTTCCCTTTTCTCATGTCATATGGACATTGGAGGCATCTGCTTCTTTGATCTTGATATAAAGGTTATATGATTTGATGATCACTCTATTTTATCATGTTTTATCTTACATATGTACTTACACATGCCTATTATCCATGATTATATCTTACATAGGGTAATTCATATGATATAAACTTGACGTCCTTTTATAACACATTAGATATATGGACCACTATAACATCTTTATGTTGGTTTCTTATGATTTAATTTATGCACTTATTTGAGTGTCTTATTTTATTTGTTCAAGCATTTGAATATGCTCCCTTGCTTATGGCCACCAATCCTATGTATGCTTTATTTGACATTTATATCGTGTCATTATTTATGGTATGTACATTTTAATATGTCATTCTTGCTTTCATGGAAATTTGACTAAGTCATGTCCCTTCAATTTTATGACATTTGAACATTACCCTTATTTGTGATCTGTTTGGACCATCGCTTTTTGACTTGATTTTGATTGGTCTTGTGTGTGTGTACTTGTTTTATTGTTAATATATTATTATTAATATCTATACATTACCATGATATTTATCAATCATCTTAGGACAAAAGTGACCACATTGGTGTTATGTGGTTCAATGATACATTTATCTAGATATGTTTCCTTTTATATGCTACATAGTAACATTCACATATTTTATAGTTGTCTTACCCTTTTGAGGTGAGGTAACTCCTAGTTCCTATTTTTCCCTCACCTCAAAATGGGGGCATATTATTGGGGTAATTTCAAAGAGGCATGTTTTCTACACTTGGAATAGTTTTTAGATTTAGTGGGGGCATTCTTTGGAACCATGTTCTTCAAACTTATTCAATATTTGGTACTTATATCAATTTTTAGATTTAATGGGGGAATGTCATATGGACATGCCTTCCACACATTCACATCTCTCATATTTAGTGGGGGTACTCTTTGTAAGCATGTTATCTACACTCATTTAATATGTGGTACTTATATCAATTTTCATATTTAGTATAGGCATGTCATATGGACATGGCTTCCACACATTCACAATTCTTAGATTTAACGGGGGCATGCTTTAGAAGCATGGTATCCACATCTATTCAATATTCAACATCTCTAATTTACAGTGGGGGAATATTTTGGAAACAGGTCATCTACATTTTTATTTATATCAGGTTTATATTTATCCATATATAGTGGGGTCATGTTTTGTAAGTGTGTCCTCCACACTTACATAGTTATCCGAACTGGCCAAATCACATAGTTATATGATTCAGATTCATAATTGTGGTAGAATTATATACATTGGTACCATTTTTATACATAGCTTTATCATGAGACATATCCAAGGTACATATGATATGAAACATATTCCTAATATTACCAAAATCCAAATTAGATTTAGATTCCAAAAATATCACACGTACTGATACCCCACTAACTTTTATGGGCCATATTGAGATAATCTACTAAAATAGTTATTTCACCTTTTTGATATGGTTGATGTGATAAAATCACTCAATATTAATAGATTTTGTAGGTTTTAATTGATCATCCAACCTCACTAAGTTATAAGTATCATTGGGTTACATGGTTGAGCTAATCTCAACTACTAGGTGAAAACTCACTATTAGCCAAAATTTGGCTACCATGAATGAGGATCATTCAAAAATTTGATTTACTTGATCTTAACTTTGTTGATAAACATTATGAAGGTCTTGTGTTAGTCATTAATGATCTAAGATGATAGCTAATGTGTCTTCCTTGTCAAATTATAAGGTCATTTAAGATGGTCTAGTGGTAGATGATTCAAATCATGTTGTCTTGTCATCAAATGGTCATTCTTTATGGTCTTCATTTTGTGTTTATCATTGTTTAAGGTAAGTTTGATAAAGTTAAGGTTAAGTGGAAATTAGTTTCATGAGTAAGCATGATTAAGGAGATAAGTTGGTGATCCTTACAAAACAACCATGGTATAAATTTGATCAAATTAGACAAAGAAGCATAGCTAGTATGTTGATCACATTGTTTTAAATCGATTTGGAGAGTTTAAGGTAATTTTGACAAGATTAAGGTATTTTATTACTTTGGTATTATTATAAATTCTAATATTAAGATGACACTTGATATTAAATAAAAAATATGAAGGTTTTATCCTTGTATAGAGTTTTTTTAAAGTCATCTAGCTTCAAATGATGACATCATACTTGTATGTGTATGCACATCTTCCCTAAGGTCTTATATAACTACTTTATAACATTGTAATTCCTTTTCTAAAAACCATTCATCATTTTACAATGTAAAAATGAGGAGTTTTGAGAGAAATTCAAGAAAATAAGGGTGTGAAATATTTTGGCACTCTCTTTTACATCCTTACAAGTTAGGGTAATATGAAGATTCACATGGTTCACCATATCCAATAGATCCAAAGGGTAGAACAATTAGAATCTTTAAAAAACATGTTTTTGTAGGTATTTTACAAATTGTTTCTAATGGTTAGCAAAGTAAAAACTCTTCCAAATTTCACAATGGTATTCTCAGACCCAAATCCATGCAAAAGGAGGAGGTGTAGAGACAAATAGTGCAAAAACCCACTCCATTTCTTTATCAGTCTTCTTAGTAGCTCAAGACAAGTAACAGGGTTTCACTTGGTACAGGAGAGAGAAATATGGAGTAAAATATCTTGGAAATATGAGGGGATCCTAATTCCATTTCAATTTTTTTAATTTTTCATCTAGTTAGGATCCTTAACTTTATGAACAATAATTAAGAAGTTAAGGTGCAAAAAAAGGACTCAAATCCCCATCAAGGTCAGTTTTATCCAATAATAGAGTCTTAAAATTAGATGAATGCATGAAAATTATTTTTAATGGTAACTCCTTTACCATTTAAATACTATGTTATTTTAGTTTTCTTCATGTTCATTTTTGGTGTAAGTGTCTAATAGTCTTATTTTTCTAGTTTGAACAACACAATCAAGTTTTAAGAGTTGTGAGGTGTTTTGAGTACATTAAATGGATTAAATGAGATGATAAATAGTTGATAAAATACCTTGAATTTATATTATAAATATTTAGGCACATTTATAGTCATGATATTCAATCAAAATAGATATTTTTTCATGCATAAGCTAAACTTTTTGAACTAGCATTCAAGGTGAAGAAGCCTTGCCAAACAAAGGAGTGTTTTTAGTGTCCAAAGACCATTCAAGGAGAAGTAACATAAAAAATAGAATATAATAACAAACTAAAATAGTATCCATATGAAAATACATTATAGTAAATAGTTTTAATTCCCTCTTTTAAGCCAATATCAAGGAGGTTTTGTGGACCTACAGGTTTGCATCCCTGTAGGTCCCTATTGGCACCAAATAATTGATCATGGGAGTTTATATGACATTTTGAAAACATAATTAAATGTAATATTCAATAATTAATTTTTTAAAAAATATTAAACACTTATTAAGGCCTAGTTTCTTAATTTAAGTTACACTTAAAGGGACTTTGTAGGCCAAGATGGACTATGTGCACTTGAAGGAAGTAATGTTTTCATATGCACATCTAAGGTGATTTGATCTATTTTAAGGAATAAAATATATATCTAAACTCATGTAATTATAACCAATATTAAATAATTATGTAAAATAACAACCAATAAATCAATCCAACAAGGAGAAAAGA